>CM059425.1:190029220-190639220 GCA_030390025.1 Squalus acanthias
ACTGTGATGGTCAGTGACAGAAGGAACTAAGGTGAGGGACCTTTGGTGAAAGGAGAATTGGGGTTGCATTTACTGGTATTACAGTCACATGAGTTGTTCACGGGCAGCCCAGCCAGAAAGGGGCTGTCTGGGTTGCCTCCTCTCTTCCACTTCCTCCTCCTCCTCTTCCTCCTCCTTCTCCTCCTGCTCCTCAGCTGGTTGCCATATGGCTGATGGCAAGGGCTGTGCCCTCATGATCATGGCGAGGTTGTGCAACATGCAGCAGACCACCATGAATCTTGACACCCACTCTGCTGAGTACTGCTCCTCCAGAGCGGTCCAGGCAGTGGAAGCGTTGTTTCAGCATGTCAGTGGTGTGTTCTATCACATTTTGTGTGGCAGCATGGCTTTCATTGTATGCGTACTGCCTACGTGTACATGGGTTGTGCACCGGAGTCATGAGCCATGTCGTCAACGGGTAGCCCTTGTCACCCAGTAGCCACCCTCTGGTTTGTCGTGGTGGTTCACATGCAGATGACACAGCGGACTGCCGCAGAATGAAGGCATCATGACTCGTGCCAGGATACCGGGCATTGACCTGTATGATTCACTGCGAATGGTCACACACCAGCCGGACATTGAGGGAGTGGAATCCCTTTCGGTTGCGGTACATCTCAGAGTTGACATGCGGCACCTGCAAAGCAACATGCGTGCAGTCAATGGCACACTGCACCATGGGGAAGCTTGCAATTCTCACAAAGTCGCTCCACCTGCTGCTCTCTGGCAAGAAAGACTGAAATGTAGTCAGCTCTCTTGGAATAGAGAGCATCAGTGATCTCCCTTACACAACAGTTAATGGCAAACCACGAGATGTTGCAAATATCTCCAGCTCCAGCCTGGAAGGGGCCCGATGCATAAAAGTTAATCGCCGCGGTTACCTTCACAGCCACTGGCAATGCAGTCCTCGCCCTGCTCTGAGGTTGCAGTTGTGGCTGCAGCAGGTAGCAAATTTCAATGACAGCGTTCTTAGTGAAGTGCAGATGTCTAACACAGTGTTCCTCACTGAGGTTCAGGTAGGAGAATTGCTCCCTGAACACCCTGGGCAGATATGGCCTCCTGCTGAAAGCCGTTCTCCTCTCCTCCTGCTCCCTTTTCTAGCAGCTTGCCCTGCTCTGTGTCACCTCTGCTCATTCTCCCAGTCATGCTGTATTCCAAGGGGAATGCTGACTACTGCACCCATGACTGGGAGCAAGTGGTTTGTGCAGAAGCCTTGAACTCAGGAGAAAGTTCAATCAGTAACTAACTTGCAAGTGTTTGCTGATCCCTTTAAATAGCACTGGTGCTGGATCCCTCCTGCTGCTGAATGCATGTTCAGCTGTATGAGCTTAAGAGATGGCATTAGCTGTCAAAAAAGTGGGTGCTATTGATCTCAATTTTGCAAAATTAGTGCTGCCTGCTCTTTTACATGATTGGAGCGCTGATCTCAGCGTTAAAGGCGCTGCTGGTTGGCTTAGCACTCAACAGAGGGGCCAATATCAGGTGCAGTCTACTGGCCAATAACATTTTGCCTAGGCTTTCTGAACTACTTAAAGGGATGGTGCATTTTTGCAGAACCACCTCATTATCACTCTGAAGCCATAGATCAACAGGGAAGAAAGAGGGCAAGGAGATTCTCAAATGCAGTACTGGAGGGCTTGGTCCTGGGAGTGCACAGAAGATGACAAGTCCTCTATCGGCAGGGGGCAGGAAGCCTTCCAGGCACCACACCAGAAGGCAGTGGGAGGAGATATCAGAAGCTGTTAGTGCCACGTGTGTTGCCCCCAGGAACTGAATCCAGCGCCGCAAGAATTTTAATGACCTCACACGCGTGGCCAAGGTGAGTGAATGCATTTCAAATGCCATATCCCACCAACTGCACCACTAGCCTCACACACTGCTTGATGCACCATACCCCCATCACTCACCGACCAACAATATTTAGCAATCATGACTCATATCTCAAAATCATAGCTTCACCTCACCCTCACACACTTACCACTGCTGCAAGCCTCACACCCACCACCCACAACTCACACCTTGCACGCACTGCCAGCTGTTCAACCATGGCAGACACATCACCCAAACACATTGCACCACACTCACTGACATACTTCCCTTTCAGCAGCAGATGGGCATAGGGAAAGCCCGTCTTCAGAACCTCACTGAGCTGGAGAAGACAGTGGAGGGGCCGTCACGGAGGACATGGCGATTAGCGAGGCTGAAAGCATTGCTGATGACGGTATGCTCATACCTAATCCTTCTTCTCACATCCCACTTCCCCCTCATCCCACAATCTCTTCTCACTTACAAGTTGCTGATTGTGTAACCATGCACATCTTGCTTTCGCCCCCTCCCCTCACCATGACCCGACCCTTGAACCTTTCTCCTTTCAGATACGCACGACTTGCCACCAGCCCAGCCTGTCCCCGACATTGTGGAGGAGGAGAGTGAAGGAGAAGAAGAGGCACCGTAATTCAATCTGACACTCCCAGGCACCAGCTCAGAAAATGGCACTGCGCGGACTTTAGAGGGTTGTATAGAGGCGGGATCTGCATGGGCATGAGTGGGCTGCAGCCAGGCCAGGGGGAAAGGGAGGTCGAATGCCAGCTCCCTGGAGAGCGAGTTCATGCATGGGTTATGCTGCACAGGACTCAGATGATGACCTTGATGGGGCGGACTTCAGAAGAAATATGATGGGCATGGACACAGAAATGCTTAGTGCAATGGCAAGCCTGCCAGAGAGACTCTTATCAGTGTCAAGGAGCATGGAGGAGTCCGGCTCCAACATTGCACGGGCTTTGTGCAGCGCTTGGAGCCCATGATTTCCAGGATGTGTTGCAGCTGTCTCATAGTCACCATCACCAAATGCACTGCATCCATCGGGTGAATACCTGACCTTCATACATTCACAGATCTGCAGGAGATGAGAGCGCAAAATGCAAGGGAGAGCAAGAGGAGTGGAGGTGGGCCACCACAAATAGTCCAGCTCACTGATGCAGAGGAAGATGCTCTGGAGTTAAGTGGCACATATGTGTCCCTCTCAGTTGGACATGGAGAGATAGGGAGCTCGCAAATATCTGGTGATAGATATACAAATAGCTCTGCTGCACATATGCTGACTTTATTTCATCAATGACTTAACTATGGGAAGACTGAGTATGGTGATTGTCAAGATTGTGACTTTGCCATGACTAAATCATATCCCTATGTTTTGCCTTCCAGGGCCTTCACACGTACAGCAACAGTCACAGGACATCTAAACATGAGGATGATTCCTCAGCGGACCTCATTCCTTCTGAGGGTGCACCATCACAGGACGTACAGCCGTGCACCAGCGCAGGTACTCACACTTCGGTGGGTCCACTTAGACAGTTAGTTGGGTTTTCACCTAGTGAATCATACCTCACAAGTTAGCACAAGCAGACACTGGTGGCAGGGAAAGCTGTGGGGAGCCCACATCGGTGGGCGCACTCCTCTCCAAACTCTATTCAGCTGGATACAGAGGCTGAACCCCGAAGCTATTGTTGAGAAGGAGAATGCTAGAGGTGCATCAGCAGCTTAGCCAGTTACTGACAGACGTGCCACATACACTTTTCACAGTAGTGGAGAGGATGGAGGAGTCCAACTCGATCGCTAGTGGATTGGTGGCACAGGGAATTGCGAGAATGTCTGCCATGGAGAGAGTGGCTGGCATGGCTCACAAATGAGTCCATATAGGCCCTGACCACAGCCGTGCAGACTTTGGATGCCAACTTGTTTGCTGCCTTAACCAGGATGACAGATACTTTATTTGTGGCCTTACAACGCATCACTGGACTTCACCAAGCTGGTTTGCAGCATAGTGGTAGGAGTGATGTGGCTCTGGCCCAGGAGAGGGATGATGATGAAAGGGGACATGCAAGTGGGAACTCCCACTTCTCACCTGTTGCACCCTCACCTCAGCCAGTACCCAACATGCTGCCTCATTTCCCGATGGCCTAATCTGCTCCTGCACAGGTGCAGGTGGAACAGTCTTTGGCAGGGCCCACAGGGGCTCCAAAACCCAGAAGGCATTGTCCAAGAGCATCTCAGCAGTCTGGGCAGGGATCTGAGCAGCCTGCCTCTACCTCTGCTGAAGCCACACGGGATGCACCATGTAGAAGCGGTAGGAAGTGTAAATTGAAGAAATTGTAATTATGCAAATGAGTGTTTGACAAAATATTATGTTGTTCAAATACCTTTTTTTATAATGACACATAAAATTTATTGATTAGCACCACTTCAACGTCTTTCCCATTATTGCTTCCCGAGTGTCAACTCGCCCTTTCACTTGTTTCATGACTGTCAGTACATAACGGAACCCACGGGCAGATTTGCAATGGGAGAATGAATGGTTGAAGGATTGTTTAGGAGCGTACCACAGGATTTAATTTCTTATGTTTTACACTAGGTGAACCTTCATGATATTAGGGCAACCCTGGCATCCAGGGCAGCAATGTAAGAGGCAGATCTGGCGATGCGTGCCCCATCTTCAACCTCCTCCTCCTCTATGTTCTCCTCATCCGAAGGTGATTGATGAACCTCCTCCACCTGCAATCCTCTCTGCTGCACAATGTTGTGCAGGACGCAGCACTACGATTCCAGACACCCTCGCTAGCGAGTACAGAAGAGCGCCTCCAAACCTATCTAGGCACCTGAAGCGCATCTTCAACATTCCAATGGCTTGCTCTATGACATACCTGATGTTCACGTGGCTCTCGTTGTAGTGCTTCTACGCCTCATTGGTGAGGTTCCTCATAGGTGTCGTGATCCAAGTTTGAAGGAGGTATCCCTTGTCTCCTACAAGCCCAACCTTAAGTCCAGTTCTTGGAACGAAAAGGTTTGGGATGTTGGACTGCCGCAGTATGAAGGCATCATGACAGCTCCCAGGGAATCTGGTGCACATCTTCATGAACATCTTCTTGTGATTGCACACCAGCTGCACGTTGATGGACAAATATCCCTTGTGGTTTTGAAAAACTCCTGGTTGCTGTGGCGGTGCTCGGATTGCCACGTGTATGCAGTCGATGGCACCCTGCACCTGTGGGAATCCAGCCAGAGAGACAAATGCGAGTGCCCACTCATTCTGGCTATTGTTATCACAGGAGAAATTTACATAACTGTCGACCCTGGCAAATAAGCCATCAGTGACCTGCCTTATGCATTTATGTGCAGCCGACTTGGAGATCCTGGTTATGTCTCCAGTAAGTTGAGGGTGATGGTCACTTTCATAGCCACTGGTAATGCATGACCATCAGGTCCAGCAAGTAGAAGGTCTTCCTCTAGAAGGCTGCAGATACCTGCCACCACCTGACATGACAACCTCAGCCTGCGGAAACACTGCTCCGAGAGGTCAAGGAAGCTGAACTTTCTTGGTCGAGAGTTCCTGCACCCTGGGGTTTCAATGAGATTCAGGAAATGATCAAGACAAGTTGCTACTTTGAGCAAAATGTTAGTGAAAAAAATGAGGAATTTTATCAAGAAAAAGAAAGAAAACTGCAAACATTGAACGCCTGAAGCAGAAATAGAAAATACTAGTCAGTCACCATCTGTAAAAAGATAAGGAAACTCACGTATCCCTTCATCAGAAATGTGCTTAGAGATGTTTCTGAGTGAAGTGATAATGTGTGATATAAATGCTTTTATTTTCTTCATTTTTAGAGACATACATTCCTTTTGAAAATGCATTATTATATATTTAGTGCCATCATATTAAGACACTTTAAAAATAATTGAGTGAGAAAGATAAAGAAATGATTCAGAAAGCTGTTGAAACTCAACAGGACAGAATATCACATTTAACCCTTTGGTGTCCTTTTAAATATACTGAGCTGCTGAGCTGTGCTGAACTGAAGCTGTGACAACATCACCCTTGGGAACAACCATTGAAAGTTCATTGAAATAAGCTGCCTGATGTATTACGCATAATTTCATGTACTCTTTCAGAAGACATCATATTGAATTCCTTTTGCACAGTTACAATAGTTCAGTATCCATTGTGAAAATCTTTGACAAATATCACATAATTCTGTGCACTATTTCAGTTAGAGAGCTGCCAAGCTCCCAGAAAACATGGTGTATAGCTCCTCTGCAAGCTGTTAGTTTGTAATAGATTGTATAGGGTGGTGTGTTGTCATTGTGCTATACTATAAAGTAGTAGGTCACGTGTTCACACCCAGAATTCTAAGGGACGATTTTAAACCAGCCAGCACGATGGGAACGATGATGGCGTGGGGGATTAAAATTGCATCTGCAGCCTTTCCACAACCTTCCAGCATCGTTCCCAACTCCAGCATTTTAAATGAACTATTTCTGGCTGTGTATCAGGTACCCGTCCCAGACAAGCGGGTCCTATTTAAAAGGTCAAAGTCGCACTGCATTTTAACATGGCTCAGTTGGTAGCACTCTCGCCTTTGAGTCTAGAAGGTTGTGGGTTCAAGTCCCACTCCAGAGACCTGAGCACTAAAATCTAGGCTGACACTCCAGTGCAGTACTGAGGGAGTGCTGCACTGTCTGAGGTGCCGTCTTTCGGATGTGACGTTAAAAAGCCGAGGCCCCGTCTGCCCTCTCAAGTGGACGTAACAGATCCCATGGCCCTATTTTGAAGAAGAGCAGGGGAGTTATCCCTGATGCCCTGGATAAAATTTATCCCTGAATCAACATCACTTTAAAAAAACAGATTATCTGGTCATTATCACATTGCTGTTTGTGGGAGCTTGCTGTGCGCATATTGGCTGCAGCGTTTCCTACATTACAACAGTGACTACACTTTAAAAGTACTTAATTGGCTATAAAGCACTTTGGGACATCCTGAGGTCATGAAAGATGCTATATAAATGCAAGTCTTTCTTTCTAACTTGAATTTGTGGATCCTCTGGGCTAGATTTTGATACTGGGGTGGGTTGGGGTCGTGTTATCCACCCGACTACAATTGGATGTGGGAGAGTGATGCGATTTTCACCTAATTGGGCAATTGAGTTCCAGCATGTGGGAACCCATGACCCAATTAGTGTTTTCAGTCTGAAAGTCGCCTCTGATGATGTCATCATTGCTGCTGCATTGAAGGTCTGCAAAGACTGCCTGGCCTTTGCTGTGAGAGGACTTGGATGCAAAATGAGCAGCAGCTGCCCTAAGTCTGCTCCCAGATATTTTTGAACCACCACTCCCAGATATGTCTCCTCCTCATCCAGATATGCCAGCCAAATGTGCTCCCACCAGGTTTCACATTCGTGGTTCAGAATAGGCATGATTCACGTAGAAAAAGGGTTAAAATCACAAAGGCCTTTCAAAATGGCATATAGAGGCAATTTAGTGCTTGTTAAGGGCCTTAACAGCCTATCCCGCCTCTTAGAGGTGGGACGGAGTCGGGACCAGCAGACACGATTTAATAAAAATTGCTGGAGGCGGGATGGAGGCGGGCTTGTGCCCACCCGCCAGTTTTCGCAATTTGAACCCCCCACACGCCTCCAAACCCACCTCCACGGGTCAATGAAAATCCAGCCCTCTGTCTGCTCTCGGACCCACACACAAGACTTGGCTGGATTTGTGTCTGAGAACTCCTGAATCAGTATGAAAGGGGCTTTCAGCTGCAGATCACAGGATCTTTTAAGAACATAAGAACATAAGAACGTAAGAAATAGAAGCAGGAGTAGGCCAATTGGCCCCTCGAGCCTGCTCCACCATTCAATAAGATCATGGCTGATCTGATCCTAACCGCCAATCTACTATCACAGAACCATCTCCTGAACCTAACAGAATTGGACACACAAACTAGGAGCAGGATCAGGCTACACGGCCCCTGGGCCCGCTACGCTACCCACAGGGCGATGACCGATCCGAACCTAGACTCATGTCCAAATTCCTGCCCGCTCCCCGTAACCCTTAATTCCCTTTACTTCTAGGAAACTGTCTATTTCTGTTTTAAATTTATGTAATGATGTAGCTGATTTTGCTGTCTGGATTGCCAGGACTGTTTCCAGCTTCCAGATCGTGACCTCTCCACTTTTGTTGCCTTACAACCCTTTAGTCAGGTTTCTCTACTTATTATGGGTGACATTCTTGCTTCTTTCTTCTGGATGGAGCAAGACTTGGAGGAGCAGCTTAAGCAAGCACCACCACCTGGGTCTCTCAGAATACAGCGGGTGAGGGGGCTTATGGAGGAGGCCATACCCAGCACACTGCATTTACAGGGCAAGACTCTTCTCCTTGAACCTATCTGAGGAGCAGTGCATCAGGTTGCTGTGCATCCACAGACCTCTGCGAATTCCTGCAACATGACCTGCTGCCAGCTAGACCAAGGGGTGCCATGCCAGTGGACCTGAAAGTCGCCACAGCCCTGAATTTCTATGCCACTGGCTTTTTTCAGTCTGCAACAGGGGAAATCAGTTCACAGCTGCATTAAGCAGGTGACCAATTTCTTATTTGCCGGGGACGAGCAGTACGTCACCTCCCCCACTGACCTCAGCAGTCAACAGGACAGAGCTCATGGCTTTGCAGCAGTGGCTGGTTTTCCTCACACGCAAGGCATGACTGACTGTACACACATCGTCATCAGGGCACCAGAACACGAGCTAGCAACACTCATGAACAGAAAAGGACTCCACTCTATCAATGTGTAATTGAAATCAATGGAAAAGAAAATTGGGTGGAGTGTAAAACTGCTGCTAATGCGTTATCGCCCGTTTTGTGCTACCGGCCAAAATGAATTACACCCCAATTGTCTCAGTGCCTTTGTTAAAAACTTGTAATGAATATACTTTGCTTTAAAAAAAAACAACAGTTAAAAGTAACTCTTTTTCTCCAATTCCTTTCTGTGGAAAAATGGTCAAAAAAGTCCACTTTGGGATGAAATTGTGCCAATTTGCCCTAACCCAGATAATGTACATTTATAGTCCTTACTACCCTACGTGGTTATCCTTGTGTTTTCTGTATTATTGCTCAGACAACCACCTTTCTCTGAGAGAACAGCTTTGAAAGCAAGTGTCTGTACTTCAAAGGAACTCTGAGTATTTAAAACAGTAGGGGGGGAAAATTCAGTTGGTTTGCGCCTCCCGTTATCGCCTTAAGAGCGCGCTAATGGGGCGCAAAGCAACTAGCGCCCAGGCGTGGCGATATCAGCGCCTCTCGCGAAATTGACCGGACATTTTGCGGCGGCGCTAAACAATACCACCCCGATCTCCTGCGCACGCAGATCTTGACATAATTCGAGTGTGCAACGCCCTTGTGGCGCCCCAGAACGGAAATTGAGTGGCGCCCCCATCCTTTCCGCCTGGCGCAACCAACGACAGGTAGACTGGAACGCTTCCCAGTTGCTGTGGGGCTGGGAGGGTGCTATTTAAAGGGGGCCTCTTCCTGGCTTATTCTGTGGTAGACATTTTTGCACCACTCGTTCTGAGAGAGAGAGAGAGTTTCTGAGAGAGAGAGAGAAAGAGAGACTTCTACATTGAGTCAACGCTGTGTGAAGTAGTTTTGGCTACTGAGCATCACTTTGCAGGTACTTTGGTTTTTGACCTTCATAACTTTCATTGCCAAGAGATTATGGGGGCTGCACTGATTGGGGGCGTCGTCCTGCGCCAGCAGAATCGGAGGCCACAGAGACGCAGAGAGAGAGTGGCAATCATGGCCAGACAGAGGAGGGCCAACAGGCCTCTGTACAGGAGACCTTACCCTCCCAGGGTATTTCGCCAACAATTCTCCTACATTAATATGTCTGAGGAGCAGTGTTTGTGAAGGCTGCACTTCAGCAAGGAGGTGGTCACTGAGCTCTGCCACCTGCTGCAACCAGATCTGCAGCCTCAACTGAGGACCAGGACGTCTCTGTCGGTGGCAGTGAAGGTCACAGTGGCTCTGAACTTTTATGCCACCGGCTCATTTCAATCAGCTACTGGGGACATCGCCAATATCTCCCAGTTCGCGGTCCATTGCCGCTTCCGTCAGGTCACAAATGCCCTCTATAAAAGGAGACGAGAGTACATCTCTTTCCCCATGACCCCGGCCAAGCAGCATGAACGCGCAATGGGCTTTGCGAGGATAGCGGGCTTCCCCATGGTGCAGGGCGCCATTGACTGCATGCATGTGGCTTTGCGTGCTCCGCATGAGAACGCAGAGGATTTCCGCAACTGAAAGGGGTTCCATTCCTTAAACGTGCAGTTGGTCTGTGACCACAGACAGCTGATACTTGCTGTCAATGCCCACTATCCTGGCAGCAGCCACGATGCATTCATCCTGCGCCAGACTACTGTGGCAGAACTTTTCCAGGCACCGCATCACCCAGGTGATTGGCTTCTCGGGGACAAGGGATATCCACTGTGCACCTGGCTGATGACACCGCTCCGTACGCCCAACGCCCCTGCTGAGCTGCGGTACAACGAGAGCCATCTCGCTACCAGAAACATCGTTGAGCACACAATCGGCGTGCTCAAGCAACGGTTCCGCTGTCTGGACCACTCAGGATGAGCCCTGCAGTACTCAGCTGAGCGAGTTTCCCACTTCGTAGTTGTGTGCTGCATGCTGCATAACCTGGCAATCCTCAGGACCCAGCCAATGCCACCAGGCCTTGGAGCACCACCAGAGGAGGAGGAGGAAGAGGAGGAGGAAGAGGAGGAAGATGATCATCAGCAGCACCAAGGCGGGAGGGAGGCCCACAATGTAGAAACTGGAAGGGCCGTCCGTCAACGTCTGATAGCAAGCTGCTTCTAGGCCCCTGCTGAGGAAATGGCTTCTGCCATTGAGAACAACATGAATGAAACCAACCCGCAACCCCTAAGCCGGCCAAGGCAGCAATGATTCCAAAGACCAAACATGTACATTTTGAATACAAAAACGTATTTATTTTACAAACTCTGTGTGTGTCATTTCCTCATGACAAACTAATAGAAAGAAACACAAAAAAACAGTCATTAACATAACTGGTTCTCACAACCTGGAGATAATGTCCAAAACACTAAACAAAAGTTTGACCACGAACCTCGGCCTTTAATAAAAAAATTACCAACATTTTGTCACACCTCCTAATTTTTGCCCTTCGAGGGTGATCTCCTTCCCTTGCGCACTTCCCCCCTTCCCACCCTACTGCTCCTCCGTAATGGGGCCCCAGTGGCTGCAGCAAAGCTGGTGGAAGGCTGCTGATTGTCAGAACCTGAGAATGCAGATGCCCTTGAAGGACGGCCTCAACCAGCTCTGGGCCTGGAAGGCCCAGCTGCAGACTGCACCAACTCTGCATGGGCGGCAGCAGTCTGTCCTACAGGCGGTGGCAAGTGCAGTGGAGAAGTGACAGTGGTGGCAGCAGGAATGCTGTCATCTTGAGAGAGGACAGCAACTCCCTGCTCGACCGACACACTGGCACTCCCACGGGGCAGCACTTCAGCATCCGGAGCAATCTGCTGGAGCACAGATTGCTGGCCTGCTGCGGCGCGGTGAGAGCCCCTGGGAAATGTGTCCGAACCAGTGAGGATGGCAGCAGTCAGTGCTCGCGTGGCCTCAATCTGAGTCTGCATGAGAGCAGTCAGAGATGGGGTCATGGCAGCCAGTGACTTAATTGCAGCACTAAATATTTGTGTGGCATCCGCCTGTGCTACAGCGAAGTGCTCCACACTCCTTGCCAGTAATTCAGTGCATTCGGGCACCCTTTCCACTGCACCCATGAGCTCAGTGTGCATGTCCACCACCTGGGTGTTCATTTCAGTGATGAGCCGCGCCTCCTCTGCGTCCAGTGCAGTAGGACTCGCTGGCATACTCTCCCTCCGGGGAGAAGGCCCCCGAGCTTCCCTACCCCCATCGCGTTGCTGCAGCCTGCTGGGTCCTGGAGTTTCACCCTCATCAGACCCTTCCCCCCTGCTCCCCTCCAGGGAAGACGTGGTCCCAGTGTGGGCATGGGCTTCCTCGGGAGAGGGTGGCGCTGATGCTCCGGCTTCATCTTCTTCCTCGCCTGCAGCTTCGCTCCCACTGGCAGCTTGAGGGCCCGTCTCCTCAGCTGGTGAATCACCATCTGAAAGCAGGGAGGTACAAGAGTGGCTTTAGCGTGAGGACAGGGTGGCAGTAAGGGAGGAATGAGTGCAGCGATTTAGTAAGTTGGATTGAAAGTGTCAAAGGCTGGTGTTGTGAGGGACAAGTGGAAGGAGAGAGTACAAAAAGGTGATGACCTTACCATTGCTGTCCAGAATGGGGTTGGCCTCTCCAGGGGCGACGGGACTGATCACCCGGCTTGCCACAATCCTCTGGACGCGCGCCTCAAGATCGCTGAGGGGTTACAGCTGAGGCCGCCCTCCACCCGTCTGTTGCTGCTGTCTCCTATTATGAGATAGCTTGGCCTGCAAGAAAAAGGACGGCGTCTGAGTAAATATACAGCCATGGTCTTGCCTGATGTGCCTCCCATAGGTGAATAGACATTACTGTATGCAGCCATGGTCTTGCCTGATGTGCCTCCCATAGATGAATAGCCATTACTGTATGCAGCCATGGTCTTGCCTGATGTGCCTCCCATAGGTGAATAGCCATTACTGTATGCAAAGTGTGGAATGTGCGTGTGTGTTTCATGAGAGGGCCATAGGTGTTGGATGAGTGTTGGGCATTGGGGTTTTAAGACCCTCTGGCCATAGAGTGAGGTTGAGATGGAGGGATGGAGAGGTATTGAAAAAAAAGCCACTCACCCTGACGACCCGAGTGAGGTCGTTGAAGTTTTTTCTACATTGTATATGGGTCCTGGGCACCATTCTCCTGGGAGAGACGCTCTGAGCCACCTCCCTCCACACTCTTCTGTACTCGCGCGGCAAAGTCCTCCTGCCACTCTCAGGGAAGAGTATAGATCTTCTGCGCTCCACCGCGCCAACCAGAGCATCCACGGCCCGCTCGCTGAAGCGCTGTGCTCACTCCCTGGCCCTCTCCATAGTACTTGGCTGCAAGATTTAGGCACAGGTCTCTCCAGGTCGAGATTCAAGGCTCCAATGAGCAGGGTGTGGCTGGAGAGCAAGATCGAGCCTCCCCTTTAAGAACTGGCCGGCACCAGTGTGTCTGTGTTCCATCGCTAACTGACAGCACCTGCGCTGCGCCCGCGCTCTGAGTTAGCGCCTCGCTCCTCGGCCTTTGTGCCTTAAGACAGGTGTGTAGCTTCTGATTTAGCGCTCCAATCAACTCCAGGGGCGATAAATGCCAAGTTTGCAGTCGGAGGCGATAATTAGCGCCAGGCGCTAAACTTTGCGCACGGCCGATAATCGCGCCCCAAACGGGGCGATACTGAATTTTTCCCCCGAGGTTTCCTATGTTATCAGTGCATTTTGTGGAGTTCAGGGATGAATTAAGTTCCATCAGTTATGTTTACATTCTTCTTACAAAGACCATATTCTGTTTTCACTGAGGGATACGAGAGCAGCTCGAGGTTTGTATGAAGAATTCAAAGGGATTTGTCTGACTGATTAACCCATTCTAAGCTATCTCCAAACTTATTGGGAATGATTTTCACATGGACCCATTAATCAGAGGGCAGATCGAGCCCAGGGCCTGCTTAATGAAATTCACTGGAGGTCCAAACCAATCAAGCTGCACATGCTAAATGAGCACTGATAAGCATCCCACTGATTGGGGAGGGAGGAGGGCGGGAAATCCTCAGCCCATCCTCAGAGTTGAACTGGTCACTCAACTGGTAGCAAAAGGGATGATGGGATGGGGGGAGGGGGGCATTGCTGGAAGATCAGGCAACGGCTGATAGGATTTTTGAGGCGGCGCAGGAAGAACATTAATGCTCCTCGTGCCCTGCAGAAATTCAACCTGAACCTGTTATTATGCCTTGTCTGAGCAACTTCCAGTGATTCCTTTGAAGTCAATGGCAGGGGTAATTGGGCGTGGTGTATAATGGGCGGCCAATATGATATTGTCCATTTTACACCATCACCCATAGTTAAAGTTACCCCCAGTTTCTCCTGATCTATTCTGCACTGGACCTCTGCTAGCTCCCTCTGCTGCTAGAACACCGGGTTTTATTACGGCATTATTAATGTGATGCATGATTGCGGTCAAGCCTGAGTCATTTTGTGCAAATCCACTTAATTGCTGCTCAACAAACCCTTAACAAGCAAAAAAATGTTAACAGAAGATCTAACAATTAACTTGTGTTATACCAGAGTAATTTTAGGAGTAGACAGAAGTCTTCAACTTTTCTCTGAACAATTATGCCGGATTTTACCACACCTTAAGGTACACTTCACTTGTCTGCTGAATTCCGACACACAGCGAAACTTAACTCTTATGGTGAGTTCACAATCACTCATGCCGGTAGAGGAAAGCACTCAGTAAACTGGAATGCTTCCTAGAGACAGTACAAACTAAAAGGAAGTCACCCAGGGCTCTAATTTGCATATACTCGCAGCCAGTTCTAGAATAAAATGAGCAGGGCCTGGGAGCAGGTTGTCTATGCACCCTTTTAGCTGGAAGCTGGTGTATAATAAGAAGGGGCCTAACAGCCAGTAGAATATAATAAATAAATAAAAATTATGTCAGGCCCTGGGGAATCTGATACACTTGCCTATGTATGCTCATTTAATTAATTAACAATTATGCTGAATAGAGCTGGGCCGTACAACTAACTGTGCCATAACAGTAGTGTGCTGAGAGGAGGAGGTTTATTTTTGTTTTTCTTTATTTATGCTGTAAATTAAACTGTCTAATTAGCTTTTTGTGGTTTCTGTAAACTAAGCCTAATCTATACTATATTCATTTGCAATCACTATAAAATATTTATCTGCCAACTACTCTGCAGGAACTGTATGAAACTTCCATTAGTAGAAGCTTTAAAATAGGATGTTATAAAGGTTCGAGCAATGTAGTAACTTTTCTCTTTAGCATTTTATTTTATTGAAAAAAGACACTGACAACCCCTAATCACATGTGTTTCATTGCAGCTGATGCAATAATTTCCTACTGGGTGGAAATCAAAAGGCCTGCAGCAAATATCTAACTTGGAGAAGGAGTCATAAAAGTATATGCTGAACTAACCTTGTAGGTAATGGCACTACATACAAACTGAAGTCGATGTCGGAACAGTAATAAATGATAGACTTGACCGCTATAAGCTAAAGTCCTTGGCCACTTTCTATATCAGGACATGTCAGTCTCAAGAGGAAAGGCAAGCTTAGCAGCTTTATCTCCAATCCATGCTCCAAGGATTAAACCAAAGCATTTTGCCTGAAGAGGAAATTCCTCTCAATAAATATGTATATGTATATGTATGTGCATATTTATACATCATCAGTAGAGCAGAATCATTGTTGATTTATGACTGTGTGCTCAGACCTCAGTAAGAAAATGTCAACACCCAGTTGTTTTAATTCATTAAAAAAAATTCGAGCCTCTCTACTAGAAAGACTAATAGTCCAACTGTCCCTCATTTATTCACACAATATCCATACATTCAGCTTGCGTGTGAAATTTTAGTAAAGCACAGGAAACATATCTGGCTTCACTGTGAAAATTGAGTGCATGTACTTTAATGAAGGAAGAAGTTTTAATTAACAAACAGAATAAATAATGAAGACACCACCAGTGATATATTAAATATGCTATTACACTGGTGACTTTTATTAGACCTTACAGGCCGAGATGAAAACAATAGGACAGGGCTGCCTCTGGCATTAGTTTGGTAACGATTGCACTGATAAGAACTGATAAGGTCATTGTCCCTACAATGTTTCATGAGATAAGGGCAAAATATGTAATTTAAAATCATCAAGAACATAAACGGATAATTATATTTTAAGCTAATTAATCGTCGTCAGCTACGTTTCATTTTTTCCAATAGAACAAAAATATTAACAATTACGAATGCTTTTGGGATGTACCTTATTTTCTGATGCAATTGTGTTCATTTTAACTGTCTTCAAGTAGAAACAGTAATAAATAATTTGATTTGCATACTATCCTCCCCAAATGAAGAAGTGTTGTTGCACTTTGTAGCTTGTGGCTGTAACATAGACACCAAAAAAACAGCCATTAATCCTGTAAGAGGAAATCTTTTTCAAAAAGACTCATTTTTTCTCAAACAAAAAGAAAGCAGAATGCTAACCTGGCACTTCCTCAGGGTCTTGGTAGGATACCTTCTATAATTAGGTAGTAGCGTAGCTTCAAAACTCAATATATCTTACACCAAACCTTCAAAGCTTTGTTCGCCTGTACATTTGAAGCCACAGTGAACAAACGTGAACTGGGGACATGTGATCGGGGACAGACAAACAGGAACTGGGGTCGGTAACAAAGCTCCAAACATGGCATTTCAACATTAAAGCAATGTTAAACAAATTAATTTCTGAAGCTGTGTTGCAGTTCAAAGTTTTATGCAGCGAGGATGTGTGCACCATATGTCATTATCTGGGCACGTGAAAATGACTTTCTCAAATAGTTCTTTCATTTCAAGGTTGAAGTAATAAAATAAAAATGTTGAGAAAGCTCCTTTATGTGAAAAGGAATACAGTTAACGCTGATTATGCAGTCAAGTGCACCAGTAGTGCCGGCACTGATCAAGCAAGCTGGGGCAGGGGGTTGGCCGAGCAGAGCTTAGGCTTGTTTCTTGTCTGATGTGCCAAGAGCACCAGTCTGTGATCAGCCGGGCTTTTACACAGAGAGCTATCACACTTTTCATGTGAAACCCTCATGAATGGTTCACAAATTATGTCAATTACCTGTTGGCATCAGTTTAGTCCAGTTAAAATAGAGACTACGTTTAAGGTCCTTTCGACCATTTTGGAGATTGCATTTTTAAAAGGGAGTGCCACTATTAGCTGTAGAACTTTGTTGTGTTGCTGTATTTATTGTTTATTCAGTTCTTTTGCATTCTTTATATCATTTGCTGTTTGTTTAAGTTATGGCCTAGTTTTTCATTGCCTTTTTGGTTTTATTTATGGTTCCTATTTTCCATGTGTGACTTGTTGCCAGCTGCAATTTAATTTGCTACAACCACAGTTCTGAAGATGATCATCCTGCTGGGAATTCCTCTCTATTTTCTTATTTTGAAGGAGGAAAAAGAGGATTGTGCATTTACACCCAAGATGCTGTTGCTGGAACCACTTTTATACAACTACCCATTTCTACAGACCAAGCTGAAACTAGCTGGACATGTCTGAGGAGATGAACCTTTGCCTCCAACACTTCAATACTGGGCTGTCAGAAAATCTTACTGGGGCAGATTTTCTTGTTCATATACCTGGTGAATTGGATCACTTGGGAACAGATTTGCAATGTTCACTTTAATTTTTTTTTGGGTGCGCGGCCCCTTTAATGGGCTCCGTGGCGCATTCAAATTCCAGCGCATGCACGGTTTTTCCTATTGTAGAGCTGGCAAGTGGCCTGTGCAGCTTAAAGGGAACATTGGCACAGAGTATAGAGGAAGATTGGGTGAGGAGGACTGCATGGCTGTAGAGAAGCCTGCCCAATTTTAATGAATGGGAAATATGGCAGTCTGAAGTCCACAATGTGACACAAATACATGTGTAAACATACTCAATTAAACTCCATTCACAGCACAAAAGATCACCAAGCTCACAATGGTCCTATACAGGCCCAGCACTTTCAACACTCACAATGCCATGAAATGATCCATTGATTTTCATTTTGGAATGCATAATCCATTAGTATAGAAGAGAGAGAGAGAGAGAATTTTTTCACATCTTCATCAATCATTGCATTAAAAGACTAGTGCAAAATCAATAAATCATTCATGAAATTGCATGTTGGGACCACTATTGTTTCTAATTTACATCAATGACTTGGATTCTGAAATACAATGCAAATTGGTTAGATTTGCAGATAATACTGAATTAGGAGCGGCAATTGAAGAAGGAAGCCCAAAAACTACAGAATGAGCTAAATTAAATATGTGAGTGGGCTGAACAATGGCAGATAAAATTGAATGCAGACAAGTGTAAAGTCATAGGTAGCAAAATGGACACTTCATGAATGGTGCTGAAATAGCTACGGATGAAGTTGAAGGAGATCTGGGGGGGAATTTTTCGGGGGTCAGAGGGCGCATTTGGCGGCGGTCGGGTGGGAATTTTTTTTTTTGACAGCGGGTACGGCACCCGCTGTCAACCCGCCTCCACGCTAATTTCCCAGATGTCGGGTCTGTCATCGCTGAACAGACCCGAAACCAAGCGGTGGGTGAGGCAATTTATATTATTAAGAGCTTGTTAACAGGCATTTAAAAACTATTTTAAGCTCACATTTAGATTGTAAGAGTTCTCCCACGGCTTCCCCGCTGCTCGGGGATCACGCCAGGTAAGGCGGTCGGTTGTTGTGTCAGGATGGGATGATTTCTTAACTTGACAGTTGCAAATGTTCTATAAAAGCTCCCATTTCATAGCTGTACACTTTCCAAGGTCAGAAGCTGTTGCTTACTGCATTTGGAAGACAGATTGAGATTTATGCAGCTTGCAAGTGTTTGGAGCAAACTCTGTATCCAGTGTCACCTCATTGGAACAACCTCTCTCACCATTGACAGGTCGCTTCTGTCATCTCAACTTCACCTGCCATCTATTCCATCAGCATCGGTGCCCTTGAAACTATCTCACCTTGGTCATCAGAATCCCACCATGATCAGCCCCAACACCAGCAGAACCAGGCACACCAGCAGCACCAACAACAACACCAAACTTCTCTGCAATCAACTGATGCTGCACAGGACACAGGGCATCAGCACCCGACCACATTGCTGCCCGGGACACCAGGGATGGCCTCCCTATAACCAGATTTACTTCACTTGACGCTGTACACCCTGGCTGCCACATGATGCGCCAGGTTGGCACCACCCCACACCAACACCATAAAGCATCTCTAAAATGCCTAAGCCATTCCTTTCACACACACCACCACTGCGGGGGTACTATTATGTCTCACCATTCACTGCAACTCACTAAGCCACTTCTAAAGGTGCACACAAATCTGTCCAAGAACGCAAAGTGTTGAAAATAAAGATTTCAATATTTGACACCACATTAACAGAAACTTCACATGAACATTGGCTAAAACACCCAAGTGCCTATCCTTGTGTGTTGTTGCTTGGTATGCTTGCAGCAGGATGAGGGTGAGTGTGAGGGATGGCTTGTGAGATGGGGAAGTGATAAGATAGATAGAGAAGGATGGGTGGAGGTGCAAGGTAAGTTGGTGTGAGTAAGGATATGCAGGAGTAGGGTAGGGAAGGCAGAGTGATGGGGATCTGATGAGTGGCACAGCAGGATGAAGTTGAGTGTGGCTTTGCAGTAATGTTTTGTGATCTACTGAGATCATTGAAAGGTTTGCACCACTGCAGCCAGGGACCCCTGACAACATCCCTGCTTGAGTCCTCCTGTGCAATGTGCAACCAGGCTGCGTTGATCTCCTGGGGAGGTCTCTTCCTCCGCCCATTGGAAGGGAAGAGGACCTCCTTGCGTGCTGTGACTCCCTCCATAAGCATATGGAGGGAGTCATGGGAGAGCCTGGGTGCAGCCGTGCACCTTTGTGCAGTGCTTGTCGGTGTTTGCAGCACCTCAATGCTGTAGAACACTGACAGCAGAACTGTCAAAATCAATTTGCTCATGGTCCCTTGAAGGAAACGGGCTGATGACGTGTCATCAAGTGATGTCATCAGACCTGCTTCCTTCAATTGACCAGGAAACACGCTGTGCGGGCTTAACAAGCCCAATCAATGTAAGATCACTTTGGAGAGCGGGCTGGAGCCAGCAGCAGGGTCGCAATCCACCACCGACCCCAGCCGCACCGGACCCGCCGAGGTAGGGGAAATGGAGGCCCTGGAGTCTCAATGCTCAAAATGTCCAGTCAATACAGAGCAGCAAACAACAAATTCAATGGAATGTTGAACTACATGGCCAAAACTGTAGAATACAAGTCAGCGGAAGTCATGATCAAACTGTCAAACCACACCTTGACTACTGTGTCCATTTTTGATTGCCAAGAAACAAGGGAGACATTCGGGGGACTGAGTTAAAAGGAAAAACTGGAGAGACTTGGGCTTTTCAGCCTGGAAAGGAGGCAGCTGAGAGGTGATCATATAAAGGTATACAATAGTAAATGGCAATGAAAAAGTTAATCCAGAATACTACTTTAAATTAAACAGTGGGTGTAGGACAAGAGGTCACAGGTCAAATGTATTTTTAGGACTGATATCAGGAGGCTCTTCTTCACACACAGAGTGATCAATATTTGGAATGGAATTCCGAGCAGAGTGGTGAAGAGAAAAAAACCCTGAAATCATTTAAAAAACAACTAAATGCAGCAATGAGGAGAGTGCATGGTTTTTTTGGATAGATGAATTAAGATGGTTCATTAAGATACTTTGGGGGAGAAATTCGGTTTCGCCCTGTTTGGGGCACAATTATCGGCCGGGCGCAAAGTTTAGTGCCTGCCGCTAATTATCGCCTCCGACTGCAAACTTGACTTCTACTGCCCCTGGAGGTGATTGGAGCGCTAAATCAGGCGTTACACACCTCTCTTAAGGCACTAACGCCAAGGCGTGAGGAGCTACCTCAGAGCGCTGGCGAAGCTCAAGTGATGTCAGTTAGCAATGGAACACAGACACATTGGGCCGGCCAGTTCATAAAGGGGAGGGTCGATCTTGCTCTCCATCCACACCCTGCTCATTGCAGCCTTGAATCTCGGCCTGGAGAGACCTGTACATCAATTCTGCTGGAAAGAACAATGGAGAGGACCAGGGAAAGAACTCAGAGTGCAGCCCCCATAGTCTCTTCTAAATCTATGCAAGGAAGGTCAAATCAAAATGAATCTGCAAAGTGCTGCTCAGTACCCAAAACTCCTTCACACAGCGTTGAATCTCTCCAGAAGTTTTTCTCTCTCTCTCAGAATGCGTGGTGCAAAAATGTCACCGACAAAAAAAGGCAGGAAGCGGCTGCCTTTAAATAGCATTCCCCAGTCCCTTCCCAACTGCAAAACTCTCCCCTCCACCTGTCGTTGCTAGCGGCAGGCGGAAAGGCAGTGGGCGCCACTCAATATCTGGTCCGGGGCACTACCGGGGCATTGCACGCTCGACTGACGCAGGAGATTGTGGTGGTAGTGTTTAGTGCTGCCGCAAAATGTCTGGTCAATTCTGCAAGCGGCGCAAACATCGCCGTGCCCAGGTGCTAGTTGCTTTGCGCCCCATTAGTGCCCTCTTAGGGCACTAACGGGAGGCGCAAAGCAACCAAACCTTTCCCCCTTTATGTCCACCTGAGAGTGCAGGTGGGACCTTCGTTTAACATAAGAACATAAGAACATAAGAAATAGGAGCAGGAATAGGCCACTTGGCCCCTCGAGCCTACTCTACCATTCAATAAGATTATGGCTGATCTTGGGCTCAAAGCCACTTACCCGCCCGCTCCCCATAACCCTTCACTCCCTTATCTTGCAAAAATCTGTCTATCTCCACCTTAAATGTATTTAATGACCCAGCCTCCACAGCTCTCTGGGGCAGAGAATTCCACAGATTTACGACCCTCTGAGAGAAGAAATTCCTCCTCATCTCAGTTCTAAAAGGGCGACCCTTTATTCTGAAACTGTGCCCCTGCATTCTAGATTTCCCCACGAGGGGAAACATCCTCTCTGTATCTACCTTCTCAAGCCCCCTCAGTATCTTATATGTTTCAATAAGATCACCTCTCATTCTTCTAAATTCCAATGAGTATAGGCCCAGCCTGCTCAACCTTTCTTCATGTCAACCCCCTCATCTCTGGAATTAACCTAGTGAATCGTCTCTGAATTGCCTCCAATGCAAGTATATCTTTCCTTAAATAAGGAGACCAAAACTGTACGCAGTACTCAAGGTGTGGTCTCACCAATACTCTGTACAGTTGTAGCAGGACTTCCCTGCTTTTATACCCCAACCCCTTTGAAATAAAGGCCAACATTCCATTTGCCTTTTTGATTACTTGCTGTACCTACATGCTAACTTTTTGTGTTTCATGCACAAGGACCCCCAGGTTCCTCTGAACTGTAGCATTTTGTAATCTCTCGCCATTTAAATAATTAAATAATTAAACATCTCATCTCAACTCAAAGATGGCTTCACCTGACGAAGGAGCAGCACCCCGAAAGCTCGTGATTTCAAATAAAACTGTTGGGGGTAAAAATTCACTTGGTTGCGCCACCCGTTAGCGCCTTAAGAGGGCGCTAATGGGGCGCAAAGCCGCTAACGCCCGGGCGCAGCGATGTTTGCGCCGCTCGAGAACTTAACTTGAGATTGTGCGGCGGCGCTAAAACTTACCGCTGCGACCACCTGCGCGCGCAGATTGTGACGTCATTCCATGGTGCAACGCCCTTGGGGCGCCCCGTAGCGGAAATTGAGTGGCGCCCCCTGCCTTACCGCCTGGCGCTTCCAACGACCAGAAGACTGGAACGCTATCAATCGCTGTGGGGCTGGGGGGGGGCGCTATTTAAAGGGGGCCTCTTCCTGTCTTTTATTGTTGGTGGCATTTTTGAACTACGCATTCTGAGAGAGAGAGGGAGAGACTTCTGGAGAGATTCAACGTTGTGTGAAGGAGTTTTGGGTACTGAGCAGCACTTTGCAGGTTCATTTTGATTTGCCATTCCTTGTATCGATTTAGCAGAGACCGTGGGAGCTGCACTCTGAGCTCTTTGCCTGGTGCTCTCCATTGTTCTTTCCAGCACATTTGATGTGCAAGTCTCTCCAGGCCGAGATTCAAGGCAGCAATGAACAGGATGTGGATGGAAAGCAAGATTAACCATCCCCTTTAAGAACTGGCCAGTGCCATTGTGTGTGTGTTCCATTGCTGACTGACATTACATGAGCTTCGCCAGCGCTCCGAGTTAGCGCCTCACTGCTCGGCCTTTGCGCCTTAAGAGAGGTGTGCAGCGCCTGCTTCAGCGCTCCACTCACCTCCCGGGGCGGTAAAAGTGAAGTTTCCCGTCAGTGCCGATAATTAGCGCCAGGCGCTAATATTTGCGTCCGGACGATATTTGCGCCCCAAATGGGGCGCGACCTAATTTCTACCCCTTGGACTATAACCTGGTGTTGTGCGACTTCTCATTTTTGTCAACTCAAAGATGGCACCTCCGACAGTGCAGGCCTCCATCAGTACTGCACTGAAATGTCAGCCTAGATTATGTGCGCAAATCTCTGCAGTGAGACTTGAACCCATGACCTTCTGACTCAGAGGAGAGAGTGCTACTACGTTGGCTGACACCTTGGCTCAGTGACAAAAGTATGGATAAGGATCTCAGTGACAGACGGGTTGAGGTAGCAGCAAAGAGGTGCAATATTGTGTAGGTGGAAATAGCTGCCAGAGATGGATAGGGTGTTTGGTTTAAAATTCAATTCTGGTTTGAGCAGAATGCCAATATGTTGGTCTTATATACACTCCCCCTGTGGCACATTCCAGTGTAAACTAGACGGGTGGTAGTTGAAAATTGTCTTTGGGATCTATTTATTAATTTGTTGAATCATAAAGTTAGATAAAAGAATTCCTGCTGTAGGCATATAACTATTAATGTGTATAACTGTAAGATTATCCACTTGTTTATTTAATACAATTGTTTGATATTTCAAACTTCTCAAGATTCTTTACCACTTTCGAAGACTGAAGTGGATCTTATGGAAATTGTAGGAGTGCTGGTGAGAAAGGCTGTATTAAGGAAGCCATTTTTAGTTGAAGACTTAATTTTGTAATGAACAGACATCTTCAAGAAACAGCAAGCAATATATAGAACATGTCCGAAGTCAGCTCAAATCTTCAAGATCCCTTCGTGGCTGGTAAAACTAGGGTCATAAAATATAGTTTTCTGTTCTTTATGTAGTTCTGACCTTCTGGTACAAAAAGTCTACCATACAACCATATAAGGAGTGCATTTACCCTTTCTCCTAGATGTAGTTAGGCAGGGAGATTATGAGTTAATGCCATGGATCTCTACCATAGCCACAATGAGTCTCTGGAAAGCTGAGCTAGGGAAGTTAATGTAAACCAAGGGTAAAGGTCAAGCAAGGGTTATGATATAAGGGCCTGAGTTGAGGGTGTAATAACCAAACTAATGTAACACGAAGTTGGGGACCACCTTAAACATTCACTTCCTCCACCACCGGTGTACCATGGCTGCAGTGTCTACCATCTACAAGATGCACTGCAGCAACTTGCCAAGGCTTCTTCAGCAGTACCTCCCAAACCACGACCTCTTCCACCTAGAAGGACAAGGGCAGCAGGCGTATGGGAACACCACCACCTCCAAGTTCCCCTCCAAGTTACACACCATCCTGAGTAGGAAATATATCGCCGTTCCTTCATCGTCACTGGGTCAAAATCCTGGAACTCCCTCCCTAACAGCACTGTGGGAGTACCTTCACCACACGGACTGCAGCAGTTCAAGAAGGTGGCTCACCACCACCTTCTCAAGGGCAACTAGGAATGGGCAATAAATACTGGCCTTGCCAGCGATGCCCACATCCCAGGAATGAATAAAAAAAATTAAGGGTTGGCCACCCTTTTGAGATCAACAACTATAGCATGAGGTTTTCCACAACCTTTGCACCATTGTATGTGTTGCTTCTGAGTATTATTTCCTCTAATAAATCTATAAGCAAAAAACTCTGGCCTGAATTTTAATAGTTTGGCGGGCTGGGAGTGGGGGGGCTCAGAAGCGCTGATTTATCGGAGGGATGTTTGTCTCCTCCCCCAGGCTCTACCCTGCTTTTGGAGACAGCATTGTAATATAAATGAGGCAGCCTACTTTAAAACTACATTTATTCCCTTCCTTAAGAGGCAAACTGCTACCAGCAGCAAATGTAAATGCCTGCTGCCTGCACTGGTTGCCCTCAGATCCACTTTTTTACTTCAGCAGAGCTGTGCTGATCTGTGCAAATATTAGAAGTTTGTGGCCGGAGGAGCATGGGCGGGGAAGGGGAGGGGGTGGGGGTGGGGGAGGCAGATGACATTGGGGGGCTGGAGGAGCATGGGTGGGCGGGCGGGTGGAGGCCTTGTGGGGGGGGAGTGGAAATCGGTGGCCTGAGGGTGGAAAATCGTAGACCTCTGGGGGGGTCTCCGATCATGGGAGGTGGGGTTAGGCAGGGACGCTGGATCCAGGAGGTAAGTGTAAAGCCACTTACCTCCTGGAACCAGCAGTCCTTGCCCTCCATTAACTGACGGGTTTCACGAGGCCAGCAAAACCCAAACAGCCAGAGTTAAATTTAAAATGGAGGTTAAATCTGAGGTATGGAAGCCTCAGATTTAAATATAATAATTGAATGGCTGCCCCCCACCCCTGTCCCATCTCCGTTAAAACTGGAAGTGGGCGGGTTGGAGGTGGGTTCTGATCGGGATTCAGATTTGTAACACTTTAACTTCCCATGAAACCCCAACCCACCCTTTTTTGGGGGTTAAAATTCCCCCCTCTGTGTCTGGAACTCTCATTCCTGCAACAGAGACAATGGGCTCGACTTTAATTCAACTGAGCGGGCAGGTTTGGAGGTGGGTCGGGAGCGAAAAGCGGAAAAACTGCCGGTGGGATGCGAACCCGCCTTTTTCCCACCTCCATGCAATTTTCGCAAGTGTCGGGTCACCTGCTCCCGAACTGACCCGACAGCAAACGGTGGGACAGACAGTTAAGGCAGTTAGCAGCTTGTTAACTGCCTGGATAATCCTATTTTCACTGCCTGTTCCGATTTTGGTGGTTTTTCAGCATGCTGCCCACCTTCACAAAAACACGCCCGCTGAATCGAGCCGGGTTCAGCAAGGGCTTGAACTATTGTCAGCTGTTCGAGCAGCTTCACAGCGTTCCTGCAACATCTCTGCCTTTCAGATGCCACAACTTAGTGGTGTGAGGTTTGCCCAAGTCTTTTTCAGCTCTGCTGATCTTGTGAGTGATCTAGCTGGAAACCATTTGCAGTGTGACCTCCTTGGAATACCCTCTGGCCACTTTGTCTAAGCGCAAACAACTTCCACTTCCCACAACACACAGGCCAGAACTTCAACTCTTTGCCATCACTTTAGTTTATAACATCACAAAAGGATGACATTGTAAAGATAACAACATAACAAAACAACCAAGTGACTACCCTTGTGACTATTTGTGTTTCAACTTCCTCTTACACATGCTTCTATGTGGTGGTTCCCCTGTGGCTTCAGCAGATGTAGAGGCACCTTGCTCAATTTGATGCTGCGCCTGCTTAGATGTCTTTGGTGGGCGTCCACTGGGTTTGGGAGCCTGGGAGGGCTCCTCCACAGTCTGTTCTTCCTGCGGCTGTGCAGGGGCTGAGAAGGCCAGCTCAGTTGGGTGAGGAACCAGGGGCTCTGACCGAGGGCTCCGCAGTGGCATGGTCATGTGAGCGCTTGGAGAGGAGCCCACACTTCCTTGTTGTCTACCACCAACATCCCTCTCATGGGTCACCTGCACTTCACTGCTAGCAAGTGGCTGGAGAGCACCTTGCTGCACATCAGTGGGGCCAGGAGGACTCGTCTCAGTACTAACAGTCCTCATAACAGGAACGTCCATGTACCTCTGGTGTCTCTCCTCAATAGATGCATATCTATCCTCCATAGCTGACCATCTATTTAGAAGAGTCACCATGCTCTGTTGTGTCTGGCGACTTATGTCCCCCAAGGAGGTTGCCACCCTCTCCAAGGAAACACGTTCATGCGCCATTGCCTTCACAAAGGCAGCGCTCATGTTAGAGATGGACTCCTCCATTCGCTCCACATTCGCAGTTACCCTGGATGCAAATCCTGTCAGAGACTGCTGCACTTGTTCTTGGAGTTCCAGCACTGCTCTCTTTCTGGATGGCCCCAGAGGCACAGCATCTACATGCAGCTGAGCAGAGCTAGGAGCGTCCTGCGACCTCCAATGAGGACTCTCCACTGCTGTCGCTGTCTCCACCATCTGCTGATGCTCACTTGTGAGCTGTGATACACCAGGTGACAACACTACTCTATGTCGCAAAGGACCCACCAAGGTGTGCGTATCGGCACTGGTGCTGGGTGTGCTGAGTCCTGGTGACGCTGCTCCCTCAGAGGCTGCAGGTTTCTTGAGGAGTCGTCCGGCTCTTCCGCCTGGACAGTGGGGAGGGGGGCTCTCGATGGTCCAGTGGGAGAGTAAAGGCATGAGTTAGACATCTGATTTTTAGGTAGCAGACACTTCCTATTGTGCAGATGCTCAGAAGTTAATCTCTATGAAGATCATATGCCATTGCAGCCAATCATGAAATCTTAATGGGGGGGATTGAAAATGCATTCTGTCACCAGGTTCCTCCATTGCGCCTGTCTCTCCGTCCCCCACTTCCAGGTCCTCGCCACCTCCCA
Organism: Squalus acanthias; assembly: GCA_030390025.1. Lineage (NCBI taxonomy): Eukaryota > Metazoa > Chordata > Chondrichthyes > Squaliformes > Squalidae > Squalus > Squalus acanthias. The sequence continues at coordinate 190,056,523 of CM059425.1, forward strand.
CGATTTCATGAGCAGACTCCTCAGCCAATGTAAGTGTAGCGAGGGATGGAGGGCTTCCTCCTGTCTTGGATCTCTCCCTCTTATTGTGGCCTATCTTTTCCTGCAAGGAGGGACACAAATGGAGATTTAGCAAGAGTGATGGAGTGAGTGTGAAGAATCCAGAAGATAGAAGCTTAGAGGGAGACCAAGATGGAGTGAGGTGGCAAGAGGAAGGCGCCTCCCTGTGCGTTGTCAGTTGTTGTCATTGCATAACAGTGAGAGCGAGTGTGAGGGCTGCATAGTAGGATGGTGAAATGATTCAGTAGAGAGAGAGAGATGTAAGGGTGCAAGGGAAGTAAGGGTAAGTTGGGATGTGGAGGAGCAGGCTTACAAAGCAGAGTGCTGGTGATGAGAAGAGGAGGGAAGCAGAGTGAAGGTAAGTGTGATGATCGCAGAAGATCATTAAATCGTTTCCGGCACTGGAGCCAGGTGTGTGAACAGACAGACCTCCTCAGCAATGTGCAGCCAGGCTGTCTTTGTTTGCTGAGGAGGCTTCCTCCGGCCATCCCGAGGGAACAGGCTGTCCCTGCGCCCTTTTACTCCCTCCACAAGAACTTGGAGGGAGGCCTCATCGAATCTGGGAGCAGCCTTTGATTTGCCAGCACTCATTGCAGCCAGGGACCATCCAAACTGCAGTCAAAAGGAGAAATGAGAGGATGGGGCTAACTGGGCCCCTTAAGAACCACTGCAGCAAAGACCTCATTAATGGAGAGCAACAGACCCGCTCCCACTCATTGCAGCAGCCAACGCGCCCGCCGGGGCTTAATAGGCCAATTGAATTAAAATTGCAAAGCTGGAGCGGATTAACCCACCCACCCAGCAACCCGACTCCATCCCGCCTCCTCCATTAAAATCGAGCCCAATGGCCCAGATAGTAATTTGGAGATGAACTGGAAACGGAGGGCACCGATAGCGTATGGGAAACCCGGAAGTAAGTTCAGCGCGTCTGTCAGCGGCTTTTTAACACAGCCACCTCATTATCATTTTACTTCTGGGTTTCCCATCCAAACAGTGGCAGTGGGCGTGATGAGGACTTGCACGATGCAATCTCAACTCCAGTATTTAAACAGCCAATCCAAAGAGGGAAGTTGGAGCAGTTGAAGTTGGCAGGAAGAGAAGAGGAAGTCTCACAATGGAGTTCAGATGCTCAAAGGCTGCGCCCTGCTTTACTGACGCCTCCTTTAACGTGTTGCTGGGGAGCTGTGAGGAGTAGGAGAGTGATACTTTCCCCTAGCAACGGGAGGAAGAAGCCTGCAGCTGAAACAAAGAAGGCGTGGTTGGAGGTGGCAGAGGAGGTCAGCAGCAGGAGCGTAGTGGCACGCTCCTGGATTCAGTGTAGGAAGTGGTTTAATGTCGTAAGTAGGTCAGGAAAGGTAAGTACAGTGGCACATTCAGCTGCATCCTGCTGTGTGTATCACCCCACCCCCTCACTCTGCCTTCTCAAGCCTACTCCATCACATCACTCCTCACATCCATTTACCTTGCAGGTGCACCCATCCTTCTCTTTCTATGCACTTCCTCACATCCCCATCTATCCATCCACCACACCCACTCACCATCGTCCTTATGCAATTTCATGCCTCTCCCTCATAGTCACCCTCAACAAATGCACTCCATCGCTGAACACATGCCATTGCACTCACTCATGGGTCTGTTCTTTCCCTCCTTGCATGAGAAGAGAGTGCAAAACACCAGGGAAAGGGAGAGAACCAGAAGTAGCCCTCCACACATTTCCCAATTGATAAATGCAGAGGAGGAGGCACTGGAAATCAATGGAGGTTCGGCGACCCTGGCTGTCCAAGATGAGGAGACGAGGAGCTCCCAGCTACCTGGTGCACATTTAAATATCAGCGACCCACATTTCATATGGCACTCAGACAATGTTGACTTGGTTTCAACAATGAGTGAAATATAATCATCTGTATAATGATAACTTGCAACATTCTTACCTTGCCAGGACTAATTCATGTCTTTTATCTCCAACAGGGCCTTCACGTGTGCAGCAGCAGTCGCTGGAGGCGACCGACGACGAATCCTCAGAGGAGCTGAATATTTCTGAGGGTGCACCGTCACAGGACCCATGCAGACCGTGCACCAGCTCAGATACTCACACTTCAGTGGGACCAGTAAGGCACATGGTTGGGATTTCACCTGGTGACTTACATTTCACAAGTGAGCAAGAGCAGATGGTGGTGGCAGGGACAGCAGTGGAGAGTCCACGGTGGAGGGCGCAGCCTCTCCAAGCTCTGCTCAGCTGGACACAGATGCTGTACCGCGGGGGCCATCAATAAAAAGGAGGATCATCGAGCAGCAGCAGAAAATGTGTGATGCAGTGACAGGCTTTCCAAGTAGACTCACCATGGTTGCAGAGAGAATGGAGGAGTCCGCCTCAAGCGGGTTGATGTCGCAGACCAATGAGATGATAGCCCAGATTTTGTGGTGGGTAATGACGGCGAACTTTCAGCGTTCGGCGTCATTACTCCTCTGAAACTGAATGTAACTACAGGATTTAGCGGCTCTAAACGCGGAACTCATGACATTGCAGTCAGTCATTCACTGCACCGACATGGGCTGCACTGTGGACCCCCAACTCCCCCAGAGCTGGTAATCAGTTAAATCAGAGGAACTGATGAAAACCTGAGCTTTTCTGCACTAATATCGATGTTAAATACCCCATAAATGTTAAGCCTTGGAATAGGTGTAACTGGGGTTTTAACAGAGTATTGACTGCTAAAAAACGTTCTGGCCCTGGAAAACTAATTTTTATATTTGTGAAATGTCAAATTTCTCCATTATGATTATAAATTACGAGATTAAAAAAAACTTTTCTGTGTTTTTCTAAAGTTTGTTCATGATATTTCAGCTTCTACCTTAACCCCATGTGTATGTCCCAATCTTTATTTTTAAAAAGTGCAGATAATCAGTGCTTTTCATTTCCTGGTTTGCTGTCTGTGAGAATTCTTCAATGTGATGCTTAGATAGCTTGATGATGTCACGGCTGCATCGCGCTAGGAATCCCCTATGGATTAATAGCATGGAAGTTGGGACTCCACTCAAAGCACTTCCACTTCGAACTCACTGTCCCCCTCTCAGTCTGTAGCTCATATGCTGCCTTGTCTCCCAATGGCCAAGTCTGCCCCTGCACAGGTGTAGGTGGAGCAGTCTTTGGCAGGGCCCTCTTGGGTTCCAAAGCCCAGAGGACATCGGCCAAGAGTATCACAGCAGGAATCTGAGTGGCCTGCCTCTACCACTGCTGAAGCCACAGGGGTTGCACCATGTAGAAGTAGCAGGAAAAGCAAGAGTAAGGCTTGTAGTTGCACAAGGGTATGCACATGGGTGTCTTTGAAAATGTTGTGCTGATAAGATTGAAACAGCGATTTACTTGTACTTGCAATTTAGTATACTGTATTCGCTGCTCATGATGCAGTCTCCTCTACATTGGGGAGACCAAATGCAAATTGGGTGACCGTTTTGCAGAACACCTCCGTTCAGTCCGTAAGGGTGACCCCGATCTTCCAGTCGCCTGTGTAAGGGATTCTGACCCTGCGTGTCTCGCAGCCTGTGAGATTCACGCGGCTCTGTGCAGCCTGTATGTCAGTGCGGGTCTAGGCCTTGTTGCCTGTTCTGGTCTCCAGCCAGTCTGGGAACACTAGACACACCTGTGAGTGGTTCGAATCACTCGCCCTTACGGTTCTAGACACTGGACTTAGATGCGAGAGCAGTAATGGAGATGAAACTCATGTAGACTCGGTTGAATGGTACGAAATGGAAAATCTTTATTGCATGATAGTTAAGATTATGAAATACATGTCATAAGCACAGATTAATGACAGTACAATCTTACAAGCAGTTATATAGCTGATCTTAGGGAAACGAGGAACGAACGGCACACCGTAAATAGGGGCACACATTACAAGTATCCTTAATCCTTAAACCCTCCCCTATCAATATCTATCCTAACTAGATTCGTAGGATTTCGAGACTCATGCTCACCACTCGTGATAACTCGGAGAAATTCCGAATAGCTGATCGGATGTTTTTCACCGCAGCACCCACGTGTCGGTCAGGAGATCTCCTGGTCCCACTTGTTTACTTGCTTCTGCTGCTCCGGCTAGCAGGCTGGACCGTCTGCTGTGATGAAGACCTGTGTTGGTTGGTTTAACAGGTACTTTCGAGCACAGTTCACAGATTAGTCAATATCATCGATGATGATATTGTTCTTGCAAGTTCGAAGAAGTCTCCCTGGCAAGGAAAACTTGGCTATTCGACCTACAGGCGCGGTCGGGATTTACTGACCGTGGCGATGAGTATGGTCTTCCTCTCTTCTCATCTCATCTCATCTCATCTCATCTCATCTCATCTCATCTCGGGCCTTTGGTTCCGCTGCCAGTTACCAACATAGGTCTTCGTTACGCGACACGAGGTAGATCCGAACGGATCAGAAAGTTCAACAGTCCTTTTCAAAAAGGCACCAGGCAAGCAGGAGCCCGACTACGAGTACACAGGAGCAGCCACGAGGTTACGAGAATAATAAGAGAAAGATGGACGGTTTGGAGCCTGCAATTATAGTGCAAAATCTTCCGTTTCCCGTCCAACCTTAATGTCCTTTCTTTTGTTTAGGGTCTGGCGCTCAAATGTCTTGTATGGGTGATCTCCGTTCTTAATGGGTTTCGGGGCTACTCGTAAATGTCTGAGTACCTGTTAATATTTCTCCCATTGTTAAATCGGTCGGTGTTCTCCCTGGAGGGGTTTTGGGGCTTCCAAGTGTTTTGTATAACTACCTGCTAACGGCTCTCTCATCGTAGAGTCGTTGGGATTTTACATATTAATGTCTTTTGGATGGGCCCTTGATTACTTGGTACAATAGCTTTCATTCGTACCTGGGAGACCGATTTCAGTATTTATGTGTATACTGCAAACCCATAATGTCTCGTGTATTATCTTCACTGTGCTGACTCTTAATCGATCTTGCACAAATGTTTATTGGAACGCCATCTTGTCTGCCTGTTGAAAAGTCTAGAATGTTCTGTCACGAGGTGCGGCGGCCATTTTACAGGCTGCTTGTGTCCACTTTGAACAACCTGGCAGCATTCTGCTGAAATAAAAGCTGTTTGAACGAAACTTTGTGTTTTCTCCTCATTAAATAAAATCGCGATATATTGCGAATTCTACAGTCCCTCCTGTTGATGCGAATAACTCCGCTTATCGTATCAAAAATCATAGTGGTGAGCAATATTATCTCGATTTCTCTCCGAATCCAGCAAATTAATCCCATAAATTTTAACCTAGCTAGGGTCTCTGTGTCGTCCTTATTTCCCAAGAAAATTACATTTTATATCACCGTAGGCATTATTTGCCCTTAAACTTACACCACTTGTTTTCCTTCCCGGCGTAACCAGGCCGATGCCTCTCGTATCACCTGTATATTCATCTTTTATTCAGGGAAAGGAAAAACAAAACCCAAAACCAAACAATCATTTTTAACTGTAACACCATCACCAAAAATAATCAACACCAACTCTTAACACATGTCGAGTTCCCGAAACGTATTTACAACCTTTGAAAATCATGATCGAGTACAAACTTCCGCGGCGCACGTGGCGAGCGGGAATGACGCCATTTTCCGATTACACGGTGCTTTCATCGTGCACGCGCACGTAACGTTCTCGCCACTCTCCCGTGTTTTCATGCTTAGTGAGGCGTTTGTCTCTTTTACAATGTACGACCAATAGGTACACTACAATAAACACTTGACATACGACTAAAATGTGGGAGGCTATTCTGATCCATGAAGGCACTTCAATATTGGTGAACAGATTCCACCACGGTGGAATCACTATATCCAGAATGTCTGTTCCTATTTCGACAGTTTTCTGCTCTAATGTGTAAAAATGTTTCTGTGACACCGCGACGGCTTTTAAAAGTTTGGTGAGGTGTTCAGGGAGAGGGGGAATGAGGTATCCGAAATGCGCGACGAATCGTTGCAAGTCGGTGAAATTCTCTTTTACTGTGAGATGAACAGTGGATGGTTCAGGGATTGGGATAATTCGCTGTTGTGCTACTTGAACTTCCGCCCTGGGTTTAAAACAGAAACTGCTGTCACTCACCGGACACCGGCTACGGTTTCCATGCTGGTAGTGTTGCGCTGCAGTGGTAACACAATATGTTCCACCCCCGATGTATGCTACCTGCGGAGGCACATGATCTTGTGCCATTGCCTCCATGGTGCAATTCATGGACTTGGCGCCAGTCGTTCTGAACCCGCACTGTGGTGTTAAAAAGGCATTCAAGTGCTGGGGGCACAGTATTATGTGTGCTCCCCTGCCACGACAACCAGAGAGATCTGTACCTGTCATCGTTTGCTCCCAGCGGATGACGTAAGGTGGAACCGCTGCGTAACGAATGTGGGCTCCCCCCTGAATGACACCAATGTTCTCTACCCGATACACCGGGGCGGGCTTTGCTGTGTCGCCCAAAACCGGCATGCGTAATACTATTCCCATAATAGTATGGTTTGAACGTCCGCAGTCCACGGGGACTGGGTAAGCTTCTGAAGCTAGCCTGAGCTGGCACGGACTTAATGCGTTCTGAAAAGGGTGGAGCGCCCGCAGGTGTTTGTTACTTATCCAGGACGGGACCAAACCTTGTTTTAAATCCTCCAAATTACTGCGGCCCTCGCCCAGTAACCACGCCCCGTAAAGCACGCACACCTCGTTCTGCGCAGCTTGATCGGATGCATTCCGATCTTCCCTAATCAGGGCATTTACCGTCTTTGCATGTTTCTCCAACTCTGCTATAATTTCCTTTAAATGGAGAGTCATGGCTTGGTCCTCGTGTAAACCTGACCCTACCACTTTATTCTCATCTGTTAGAATGTCTTTTAATTGTGTCTTTAAACCATTAATCTGGGTCTGCAGCTCCACACTGTCTAGAGCGTTGACCACAGATGTACCCGTGTTAAAAGCAGTGAACGCATCGTTCACCAAACCCCTTCTTTGCCTCCCTACTTGATCCAAAACTTCCTGTGGTGCGGTGTACAAACTTGTTTTATCAATTTCCGCGAAATCGAATTCGTAAAATTGTCTGAACATCTTGGTCAACAGGACCTGATACAACTGTTCCGTCTTTTTGGGGCACCACTCTGGTAACCGCACCTCAGTGAGATTTAAAATCACCGAGGCCACCGCGTAATGTACCCCCTGAAATAGTATCTGGTCTGTGGGGACCAGTACCAAACCATTCCCGGGTCCCTTACTAGTTTTAGGGCACCCTTCTTCCTCAGCTAGAACCACCGGAATCGTGGGCGGGGCTTTGCGTGGGCGCGTAATGAGCTCAGTGGCATTTACTGGGATCGGGGAGAATGGGGCTCCGCACCCCCTGGTGCTCGCATCCCACCTCATCCCCTGTCCGTTATCCTGCCATTGATTAATGAAAAATATGGAGATGCCTTTGGGTCAAACGTACTTTGACCCCCACATACATACATAAATTCCCTCGTCCGGTTCCCACCATTTGTCCCAACAGACTTTCACTTGTCCGTTTGTCCCCGTAATTGTCCGATGGGTATTATTACCCAGTCGTTCCCACTCGACCGAGGAGTTCCTCATAGTTTTGCTCAGCTTTCGCAGCCACCACCATCGGCTCAATGGGACATTCCCACTACAAGTCAAACAAATCCGTTTGCCGACGGTGACGCTGATCCTGGGTGCGATGATCCTTACTTTGGGGCACAGTAAAGAAGTCTCTTTGTAGGCAAACCCCGATGTGCTAGAATACTCCGTTGAGTTCGTTCCCAGCCATCCTGGCCACCTTCCCTTGTGGAAATAGGTGCTGGTCTCCTCTGCCTCCCGTCTTCCGGTCCCATCCACCGCGATGGGGGCCGTGTCCCCGGAACATCCAAACACCACGACATCCTTGGTGCGGCCTCGATAGGCCAATCCACATCCGATTGCTGCGAGCAATACTAGAATTCGTTCCATCCTTCCTTGGTTCCTGTGATCAGATAGAATGAGGTAGCCAGCCTCGCAAGAGTCTCTGGCTTCTGTGAAGGGTGAGCGGGTCCCCTGACCTCGCCTCACGTAAACTTCCACGTTCGCTGTATAAACTTTAACTAAACCTAATTTTAAAACTCCCATCATTTTATCGTTTTCTGTTAAAAACACTACAATCTTACCTTATTAAAAAAACTATAAACTTAACCTTGAACTATGAACTTAAAACTTAAAACTTATAACTTTACAGTGCCGCCCGTTCTCAGGGCGGCCCCTTTAAATTCTGAGAAGGCTGCTGCGAGCTCTTCCCGACGGTGGGAGGGCACTGACCCTTCCCTCTGATCTGCCGCAGCCTGTTGCTGCTGCGATGTGGCCGGCCTGTATCTGGGTTACCTTAACCTTAATTTTACGCCTTGGGGCAGTCTGGGGACATGACCACATCCTCCTGGGCTGGGGTTCTCTACTTGACCTACGGGGAGTTGCCATGGGCGGGGGTTCCGTGACTGACGGACCGGGTTCCGAGACTTCCATCGGGATGACCTGGGGTTCCACCACAGTCGCTGGCTCCGCCTCCGCTGACTCCGCCTCCCTAACCTCGGGGCTCGCAGTTTGTGGCTCCGCCCTGCTCGGCCCAGCAGGCGGCCCTTCACTCGTGATCTCTGCCTCCCCCGAGGACGGGACGTTCAAAGCGGGCGGCTCTGTCTCTGGGGTCCTCACCGTCACTCTCTGTGCTCCCAAAGCGGCTGGCCCCGCCTCCCCTAGCTCCTCCCTCCTGTCTTCGGGACCTGCAGCTTGTGTGTCCACCCTGTGTGGATCTCTATCTGCAGCCCGCATTCTCCCCATATCGAAAACGGGACCGTTCCTCCAAAACACCCGTCGTCATCACTATCCTCATCTGACTCGAGTTCCCTGAATTCTCCCTCATCTAACCCCCAATTCCAGAAAAACGCTGCATGATCTTCCGGGATGTCCCCTCCCCTGATGCAAGCTGCTATGCCTGCCTGTGTGCCTTGTGGTCCTACCTGGGGCTGTGCTTTCCCACTGGCGGGATTTACCCCTGTAGTTTTCCCTTGCGCACCTGGCTGGTACAGTTTGCATTGGTTTATGTGGAACCACTTAGTGCGCCGAGGTACTTTTACGGCGTAAACCATGGGACTCGCCTTGTCTACAATGTTGTAGGGTCCCATATATAGTGGTTCCAGACTCCCTACTCTGGCGTAGTTTCTGACCATGACTTGGTCTCCTACTTCCCACTCCCGCGTTTTGCGGGGTTCCAGCAACAAGCGATTGCCCTGATGCTGCCTTCCCATGTTCCCAGCCGCCTGCTCATAAACCTGCTTCAGGCGCTCCAAGAGAGTCTGGGCGAACTTGTCCCTGCTTATCTCTTGGAGCTGACCCTCAGTGAGCACCGGCGCTAGCACATGGGTGGGGGTTCGCATGAGCCTCCCAGTCATCACCTCGTGCGGGGAGTACCCCGTACTTTTTGACTGACTGGCCCGGACCCCCATGAGGACTAAAGGCAGAACTTCCGCCCATTTTTGGGGCGAGTTCCTAGTCTCTTTCCTCAATTTCTCCTTCAGGGTCCGGTTCATGCGTTCAACAATCCCGGATGACTGGGGATTGTGTGCTACGTGCCACTTCCCTTCAATGCCCAAAAGCATGAGGGTGTTCTGCATCACCTGGCCGGTGAAATGACTCCCTTGGTCTGACTCCACAAAACGGGGAAGTCCCCACCGCGAGAACACTTCCCGGACCAAGATTTTTGCTGTACCCAGTGCCGTAGCTGTTCGACAGGGGAAGGCTTCCACCCACTTGGAAAACACATCCACCAAGACGAGGCAGTATTTATAACCTCCCTGGGTGGTGGGCAGGGGTCCTATATAGTCGATCTGTATCGACTGCCATGGTCCCTCTACCCTTCTTACGTGTCCCATGGGCACCTTCCTTTTCTGGGGGTCTGGGTTGTTTGCAGCGCACACAAGACAGTTTGCACAGAACTCGCGGACTTGTTCCCTGAGCCCTGGCCACCATCCCGCTTGCTCTACCCGTTGCCAGGTAACCTCGGGCCCGGGGTGCCCTGCCCCTGGTCCCTCGTGAGCCAACTGGAGGAATTCCCTCCTGTGCTGCTGCGGCACAACCCACTGCTCCTCGCGGAACAGCATGCCTTCCTTAACTGAGAGGGTTGCCGTACTGTACGGACCTTCTACCTGCCTCCCCTCAGCAATGGTTTTTAGGACTGCTTTTAGGGCGGGATCCTGGGCTTGGACGGTCTTAAGGTCTAGGGGCAATGCTACCCTGGTGTTCCCGGGATTCCCGTCCCTGCCTCGGATCGCTGCTATGGGTCTGGTCCCATAGGGGTCCCAGAAAATGCCGTTGCGGGCACCTTCCCTGGCTAGCGCATCCGCCTGCTGGTTGCCCTCCCCACGGGGCTCTGTGGAGGAGTGAGCTTTCACCTTATGGATGAAAATCTCTCCTTCCTCCCCTACTGCTGCTGCTAAGATCTTTTCCAGCAAGGGCTTCACCGTTAAAGGTCGCCCGTCCGCGGAGGTGTATCCACGGCGGGACCAAATGGCCAGGTATTCCGTACACGAATTGCAGGTGAACATACTGTCCGAGCAAATCGTGTATGGGGTTGGGAAAATGTCTGGGTGGGTCACAACGTACACCACGGCAGACAGCTCAGCCTGCTGTGCGCTCATGATGCTAGGGAGCTTGATCGCCAGGGCAAGGTCTGCCGCAGGGTCATAAACTCCACACCCTGTGAGTCGCTCGCCAGCAGATACTGTGCTAGACCCATCAACATAAATCTCGCGCCCAGTGGGATGTATCCCGGCCCGTAAACCTATGTTGACGTCCCACACCCCTTCCATCGAACACCGGTGGGCTGTACCGGGGTATACCAAATTGGCCGCAAGCCTGGGCTCGCAAAGACCTTTTACTCTGAGATCCAACTGGGAGAGAAGAAGGGTCCAACGCGCAATGCGCGCGCTGCTTACGGTCCCGTCTTTAATCCTCCCATCCAGAAGCATCTTAGTTGGTGTGTGATGTGTGAGGAGAGTGATGGGAGAGAGCCCTGTGAAGATCGCTGATCTTTTCACAGCCCAATGCGTGGCTAAAAGGTGCCTTTCGCAATTGGAGAAACTTCTCTCCACATCCGTTAACACTCTGGATGAATAGACAACCGGCCTCAGCTTGCCGTGACGCTCTTGGAGCAGTACGGCGCTTAAGCTGTCTCCGCTGGCAGCTACCTCCAGGAAAAACTCCTTCCCCCCATCTATGGCCCCTAAGGCTGGCGCGGTCTGCAGATCCCTTTTTAACTTCTCGAAGGCTGCTTGGCAGCCCTCGTCCCAAGACCACTCCACCCCCTTATGGAGGAGTCGGAGGAGCGGCGCTGCTGTGGCCGCATAATCTTCGATAAAATCCCTGCAGTAACCGGTCAGTCCCAAGAAGGACCTCACACCCCTTACGTTGTTGGGAATCGGTAATTCTTGCACCGACTCCCTCCTTGCTTTGTCTATGGCTCTTTCCCCAGCGCGTATGGTCAGTCCCAGGAATTTTACTTCCCGCTGACCGATACGTGCTTTCTTAGGGTTTATTTTAAAACCCTTTCTCGCTAGCAGCTCCAATAACTCGTCCAGTAGTGGTCCATGCTCCTCCCTTGAGTCCGTAAATAGGAGCAAATCATCCACATACTGCACTATCTGATTGGGCTGACTAAACTCCTTTAAACTTCCTGCCATACACTGATGAAAAATACTGGGGCTATTGTGGAAACCCTGTGGCAGACAGTTCCATGTGTACTGTTGTCCTTTGAAAGTAAAGGCAAACTTGTACTGGTCCTCTCGCCGCAGCGGGATGGACCAAAAACCGTTCGAGATATCCAGCACCGTGAACGTGGTCGCGGACGCTGGGATGCTCCCTATTAGGTCAGCAACTGCTGCTACCGTGGGCGCGCAGGCGGGAATGTTACTGTTAAGGACTCTGTAGTCCACCGTGGCTCTCCACGAATTATCCGGCTTCCTAACCGGCCATAATGGGGAGTTCACGTGTGTGGCTATCGGCCTCAACACGCCCTGCTGCACCAAGGAGGACATTGCTGTCTCCATATCGGGTTCTGCTTCTTTGGGGAAGTTATACTGCTTTTGGGGTCGGGTCATGGGGTCCCCATCTACGCTGACCTCAAACCCGACAACCCTCCCACAATCGTGCTTGTGGGTTGCAAACGCGTGCATATTATCTGACACGTACGTTTGCATGTCCGTTGGGACATCTGCGACCATAAGCCTGAGGTCGTAGCCTCCGGATGGCTGTACGGTACACAGGACCCCTGTTTCTTCCTCCCCCGGAATCACTATTACCTCGCCTTTTTCACCCTTAGCCCCCCAGAGACAGTGATTTCTGAGGTCCACGAGGATCCCGTGTCCCGATAGGAGATCAGACCCGAGAATACCTCTTCCACCCCCCTCCTGCCATTCCATCAGTATACACTTCCACTTAAGGTGAAGTGTTCCTAAACGAATGGATAGCGGAAGGGAGAACGTGCCAGCCTGTTCTTTTCCTGTGAACCCCGCTAACGTGAATGGGACCCTGGTGGATAGCGGCGAGTCAAAAGGGCTATCTGTATGGATTATGGTGCAAGAAGCTCCCGTGTCCAACAAATAACTACCCCTCTGTTTCTCTACCTCCATCTCCACCAAAGGTCGCTTCCACGCATCATAGCTAAGCGGACACAGGTAGACGGGCTGCGCGGGTTCTAGTCATGGGGTACTATTAGACGGTCCTGCGGCACCTACGGGGCCGGTTGCGACCGCCACCTGTCCACGTGCACTCAAGAGATTGCGCATGGCTCCTAACACTACTTCGATGTCATCGGGAGGGGTGGGTGCCTTAGCTTCCTTAGCCGGGACAGGCGCCTGGGCTCGGACCGCGGGATTTTTATCCTTGGAATCCTTCCAAGGGTTCCTGCAATGCTTGCGCCAGTGCCCTTCTTCCCACACCCGTAACAAGCATTACCTGCCTGTGGGGCGCGATTACCCTCCTGATGCCACTCTCTTTGATACGGGGCTGCGGGTCGTACCTCATGTACTCTTCCCTTAAGGGGACGTGTTGCCATACCCCTTATATTGCGATATCCTAACGTGAGTCGATTCAAGACCGACTCTTCCGTAATGTTGGGGTCATTGGGATCAAACCATGCTTTTGCCTGCTCTCTGACGGCTGGTAAACTGTTGGCTATTATGCACCTAAGCCAATGAGTTAAAGTGGTGCCTTCCACATCTTCGCGCTCGGGCGCACCTAGACAGCTGCGCTCATATACTGGCCACAGCCTGTCGGCAAAAACCTTCGGGGGTTCTCCCTCCATCTGCACTGTCTGTCCCACTCTAGCAAACGGACCTTCATCGTTCGCCCCCAACACTTCCAGGACCTCGTCCCTCAATTCCTCATAAGTCTTGGTTCCCCTCTTGCTCTCGCCCGAGAGACACTGAAGGACCGAGCTGTCTAATGAGAACAGCAGCATTTTTGCTGTCTCCCCATCATCGCAGCCGTTAATGGCTGCGGCTTGCTCAACTTCTCTGAAATGTACGGAAGGGTCGTCTGACTCGGTCAGCTTCCGTACGTGATTTATCATAGCTCTCAGCTGGTGTGAGCTGTGAGGCAACACAAGCTGTCCGAGGAGATCCCCTGGTTCTTCCCCACCGTTTCTGTTTGGGCCCCTTTTAATACCCGTTACTGGATACAACGGTCCCTTTCCCACTTCTTTCTCAATGGGCTCTTTCGTTTCTTCCATTGCTTCCTCCCTTACCCAGGTTTCCGAATAGCTGGGTGGCGCGGAGGGCGCAGTGGCTACTACTTCCTCTGCTTTACTTGGTGGGGATTTCTTAAACTTCTCACCTACTAACGGCTGGTGTGCTGACGGACTGATAAGGCACACCATGCCGTTCGCTTTGTTTACGGCCTTCTTGAGGTGCTCTATCTCCCTTTGGCAGGCGCTATGGTCGGCTCCCTCAAACTTATCCTCAAGGGCCAACTTATATGCCGCCCTAACCCCCGTTAAGCTCTCTTCTTGAGTTCTTATCTGGGCAGCTTGGCGGCTACATCTTTCCTTTAACCTGCTCTCATTTAACTTTGCCTCAGTGACCTGGCACTCGAGATAATCTATCCTTGTTTTAAGGTGACTGGAGATTTCCTGGCTTTCTTGGTGCAACTCATTTAAATTCTTAATGAGCACCTCCCCTCCAGAAACCTTCTCATCCATTTCTCCCTCTAAATGACTGATTCGAGCTACTAGCGCTGTAATGGTCTAGTTTGAAATCTGAACCTGCCTTTTGTAACACATAAGCCAGACTGCTTTCTCAAGTGTCTTTTTATGTTCTTTACTATCTGTCCACCTTTCGGCTGCCTCTAGCGGGCTTTTATCCGCTAACAATTCACTTATCCATTTCTTAGTTAGATTAACCTTTCCGAACACATAATCTGCTATCTTTTCCTGCATAACATTTCGTACAGTCATTCCAAAGTCTAACACACTACCCTCTCGCTGCCAGTGTCCTGCCGCGGTCGCCATTTTCTGTAAGGGATTCTGACCCTGCGTGTCTCGCAGCCTGTGAGATTCACGCGGCTCTGTGCAGCCTGTATGTCAGTGCGGGTCTAGGCCTTGTTGCCTGTTCTGGTCTCCAGCCAGTCTGGGAACACTAGACACACCTGTGAGTGGTTCGAATCACTCGCCCTTACGGTTCTAGACACTGGACTTAGATGCGAGAGCAGTAATGGAGATGAAACTCATGTAGACTCGGTTGAATGGTACGAAATGGAAAATCTTTATTGCATGATAGTTAAGATTATGAAATACATGTCATAAGCACAGATTAATGACAGTACAATCTTACAAGCAGTTATATAGCTGATCTTAGGGAAACGAGGAACGAACGGCACACCGTAAATAGGGGCACACATTACAAGTATCCTTAATCCTTAAACCCTCCCCTATCAATATCTATCCTAACTAGATTCGTAGGATTTCGAGACTCATGCTCACCACTCGTGATAACTCGGAGAAATTCCGAATAGCTGATCGGATGTTTTTCACCGCAGCACCCACGTGTCGGTCAGGAGATCTCCTGGTCCCACTTGTTTACTTGCTTCTGCTGCTCCGGCTAGCAGGCTGGACCGTCTGCTGTGATGAAGACCTGTGTTGGTTGGTTTAACAGGTACTTTCGAGCACAGTTCACAGATTAGTCAATATCATCGATGATGATATTGTTCTTGCAAGTTCGAAGAAGTCTCCCTGGCAAGGAAAACTTGGCTATTCGACCTACAGGCGCGGTCGGGATTTACTGACCGTGGCGATGAGTATGGTCTTCCTCTCTTCTCATCTCATCTCATCTCATCTCATCTCGGGCCTTTGGTTCCGCTGCCAGTTACCAACATAGGTCTTCGTTACGCGACACGAGGTAGATCCGAACGGATCAGAAAGTTCAACAGTCCTTTTCAAAAAGGCACCAGGCAAGCAGGAGCCCGACTACGAGTACACAGGAGCAGCCACGAGGTTACGAGAATAATAAGAGAAAGATGGACGGTTTGGAGCCTGCAATTATAGTGCAAAATCTTCCGTTTCCCGTCCAACCTTAATGTCCTTTCTTTTGTTTAGGGTCTGGCGCTCAAATGTCTTGTATGGGTGATCTCCGTTCTTAATGGGTTTCGGGGCTACTCGTAAATGTCTGAGTACCTGTTAATATTTCTCCCATTGTTAAATCGGTCGGTGTTCTCCCTGGAGGGGTTTTGGGGCTTCCAAGTGTTTTGTATAACTACCTGCTAACGGCTCTCTCATCGTAGAGTCGTTGGGATTTTACATATTAATGTCTTTTGGATGGGCCCTTGATTACTCGGTACAATAGCTTTAATTCGTACCTGGGAGACCGATTTCAGTATTTATGTGTATACTGCAAACCCATAATGTCTCGTGTATTATCTTCACTGTGCTGACTCTTAATCGATCTTGCACAAATGTTTATTGGAACGCCATCTTGTCTGCCTGTTGAAAAGTCTAGAATGTTCTGTCACGAGGTGCGGCGGCCATTTTACAGGCTGCTTGTGTCCACTTTGAACAACCTGGCAGCATTCTGCTGAAATAAAAGCTGTTTGAACGAAACTTTGTGTTTTCTCCTTATTAAATAAAATCGCGATATATTGCGAATTCTACACCTGTCACTTTAATTCTCCAATCCACTCCCACTCAGACCTCACCGTCCTCGGTCTCTTACACTGTTCCAATGAAGCTCAACGTAAGCTCGAGGAACAGCACCTCATCTTTCGATTAGGCACTTTACAGCCTTCTGGACTCAACATAGAGTTCAACAATTTCAGACCATAACCTCTGCCCCTATCCTTTTTTTCCCCCATTTATTTCATTTTTTTCTCTCTCTCCCACATGGCAGCTGTCTTTCATTCTGCCAGTGCCATTTATGCTTCATCCAGAGTCATCTTTTGGTTCTTAACTAGTCCCATTACCAGGAAAGGTCATCGACCTGAAACGTCAACTCTCTTTCTCTCTCCACGGATGCTGCCTGGCCTGCTGAGTTTTTCCAGCGTTTTCTGTTGTTATTTCGGATTTCCAGCATCTGCAGTATTTTGCTATCCCATTACCATCTCCTTTTGCCTTGCACCATCTCTTAATCTCTCTTAATGTCTCTTAATCTCTCCTGCCTTCCATCCTATCAGAGACCTTCCCTTTTGTCCTTTCCTCCCCGCCCCTCTTTTCCTGCCCCTGCACTTGCTTAAAAACATGTTCCGTCTCCAGCTTTTTCCAGTTCTGACGAAGGGTCATCGGCCTGAAACGTTAACTCTGTTTCTCTCTCCACATATGCTGCCTGACCTGCTGAGTATTTCCAGCATTTTCTGTTTTTATTTCAGATTTCCAGCATCTGCAGTATTTTGCTTTTGTATTAGTTTCTGTTGTTTATTTAGCTCACATAATTGTTGTTCTTTTTCACCACTTTCCCATCTTGTCTATTCTTGGGAGCTGGGTGGTAAGTTGCCTTTGACCTTGTTTGATGATGAATGTGAAGACATGAATTGATGGGCAACAATGGGGGGATGTTCAAGGTTGTTTGGTTGTTTGCAGGACTGCTTTGTGTCAATGGCATGGGGTGGAGGGGGGCGGGGGGGGGTGGTAGCGGGCAGAAAGAGTGGCCGTTGCATTTCCTTCTAACAGGATTCATTGGTACAACCTAAGTGAGCTCTGCGTTAAAAGGGGCATCCCGAGCATCCCAAACAGCAATGTGTGCAGCTGGGGGTGCATTGCCCTCATCACCATTCTCCTCCTCCTCCTCCTCCTCCCCCCTCCAAATAGTCTGAGGAGGATCTGAGCTGTTTGACTTGTTCCTCCTGCAGGTTCAAGCCTCGCTGCTGTGCAATGTTGTGCAGAGCGCAGAAAAGCACGACCATTCTGGAGACCCTGGCTGGTGCGTACTGAAGGGTGCATAAAGATCTTTGTGTGGTTTGCACACCAGCTGCACATTACATAGGATTACATAGGATATACGGCACAGAAACAGGCCATTCGGCCCAACCAGTCCATGCCAGCGTTTATGCTCCACTCGAGCCTCCTCCCGTCTTTCCTCATCTAAATCTATCAGCGTAACCCTCTAATTCCTTCTCCCTCATATGCTTGTCCAGCCTCCCTTTAAATGCATCTATACTATTCACTTCAACCACTCCCTGTGGTAGGGAGTTCCACATTCTCACCACTCTTTGGGTAAAGAAGTTTCTTCTGAATTCCCTATTGGATTTCTTGGTGACTATCTTACATTGATAGGGTGGAAGCCCTTGCTGTTGACGAATACTCCTGGTTGTTCTGGAGGATGCCCGGATTGCTACGTGTGTGCAGTTGATGACGCCCTACACCTGTGGGAAGCCAGCCAGAGCTGCAACCTGAGTGCCCGCTCATTCTGACTGGTATCATCGCAAGCAAAGTTCATATAACTGCCGGCCCTGGCAAACAAGCCATCAATCACCTGTCTTATGCATTTGTGGGCTGCCGACTTGGAGATTCTGGATGTGTCTTCAGCAGAACCTTGGAAGGATCCGAAGGCAAAAAAGTTGAGGGCGGTGGTGACTTTGACAGCCATTGATAATGCGTGGCCACCAGGCCCAGCAGGGAGCAGGTCTTCTTCTAAGAGGCTGCAGCTGTCTGCCACCACCTAACGCGACAACCTGAGCCTCCTGAGCCACTACTGTTCAGATAGGTCATGGAAACACAGCTTCTGCCTATACAGAGAGTACCTCCTGCGAGCTGTACCTCTCTGCTGGTCCCTTCTCTGTGGTGTGTAGCTACAGATCTTTGACCAGCAGCTGATGGTGCTGCTGCTGCTGGTCATGTTGCTCCTCATCTGACATCCAATCTAAGGCAGCATAAGTGGCACCCATCCTGATGTGATAGAACAAACCTCCAAAGTGTAGATCAAGCCTCCAAAGTGTCGAAGAAACTTCCAAAGTGTAGAATGTGAACTCTCAGCAAAAGTACTGTGAACACTCTTTCCCACTAGCAGGTAAGAAAGTAGCTGTGAGTGCTGAATATTTATTGCCATCTTTCCCTGAGATTGATTCACCCCCCTCAATTGTCGCTGTGCACTCACCTTGCTTTCACTGGCGAGTTTCAGGAAGCCTGGGAAACCTGTGGACCAGATGTTAAATTCAAATGTCTGTGTAAACATCGCTCTAATTGAGTGATTAACATAGGTTAATTGGCAACCCACCTCTCCCAATGTTTGCATACATGGGTGCATTAACAAAAGCTTACCTAGATCTAAAGGTAAAGCAAGGTATTCTCAAATTTATGGGATGTTGCGATTCACCTCTTGGGACTAATCTAAAATACAAGAACCAAAACAATCTATATTAAGAAGGTTGAAAAAACACTCCAATGTAACAGTGCTATATACCACAGAGACAATTTGTCAATTTTCTCCATTTTTTTTATGTGGGATATACTTTTTAATCAATGGCCCAGAAATTGATCTCGCTCTGTTCCCGCGGGGGTAAGCCTTCCCCGCGATGTCTCACCTCGCTTATGCTTTTTCTGATCCAGCTCGCACGAACTTGATGTTCCAGACATCAGCTGTGCTGGGCTTGCGTATCCCAGCGGCGTAGTGAATTCGTGCGAGCTGTGGGATCACGTGACTCAGTTAGAGCCAATGGCAGCACACCATCTTCCATTCATAAGTCTCACAGCATGGCTGTGAGACTTATGAATCTTACACCCCCCCAAAATAACAGCTAAACCTCAATTAAATTAAAAAAAAAAACCATCACATTAATAAAATAAGTATAGTTAATTAAATTAACCATTTTAAATAAAATATTAAATTTTTGAAAAAATTTAAAATCTTTTAAAAAGTTATAAAAATAAACTTACCTGTCTTTAAAGTCTATAAAAAAGATATACCTGTAAAAAAAATTCAAAAAAATACTTAATTCACTACTTACCTTCTTAAAAGCGGGTCTTACTCCTCCTTTTTACATTTCCAAAATCTTCCCTACTTACCTGCGCGTCCAAAGCATGAAGTGCACAGCGTGCGCGCAGCCTGTAGCGCGCACGCGATGCACCCAGGCCCCGCCCCCTTTTCGGAAGAGCAATTGCCGGTTTTCAGCGCATGCGCAGGGCATGCAGAAAACCGGCAATTGGAGTGGGAATACGCGAGAGTATGCAGTGCGTACTCTCGCGTCCCGGGATCAATTTTCGGCCCATTGTCTTTTCACTCAGTATAAATTAGAGCAGGATTTTTTTTAGAAGATATTCTCCTGTCTCAGCACCATATCTAATAACCTATGACCTGCATCAATTCAAGCAAAAAAGTAATTCTGCAAAATTCCTCTCTGATCATTGAAGGTGATCAAAAATGAGTTCCAGGAGACAACAATGTGCACTAGGCTTGCCAACCCTCCAGGATTGACCTGGAGTCTCCAGGAATTAAAGATTAATTTCCTAGAAACTGCTGCAAGCAACTTGGGAGAAAAAAATCATAGTGGCATTAAAAGAATTGTGTGTTTTTTTTTCCATTCACTTTGAACATTTTCGTTTATTAGTTATAAAAATATTGGAGATGCGAATAAAGGCTGTTTGACTGGACAGGTTGGGAGGTTATGTGGTGAAACCTCCAGGAATATGTCCAACCAGAGTTGGCAACCCTAATATGCACAAAGGACTTTACCTAGCATTCCATCTATCCTTTGTATGCAGCGATATCAGCCTCCTCCAAATACTTGTCTATCTCCCTTTTAAATGTTTGTAGCGAATCTGCACCCATCTCAGAAAGACTCCATATACATTGATGTTGTATTCCGTGGTCCACTATTCCACCAGTGGCATTACCATGACTCCTGCTTTAGCAATCAATTTCCTCTTTAGCATTTCATCAGCAGTGTTAAACTATTTTATTTTGACAGCTTACCTTTGAATGGACTAGAAATATTCTATCAGTGATATTTTTGCCAAACCAGAAGAAAAAATTGCAGCATTCGGTGCAGGAGTCATGTTTGTCTTAGTTTAACAAAAGATTCATTCATTTCTGTACGCAAAGGCAAAATTTAACCATCAATATTTTGGCCCTTCTTTACAACATAACTAATTCAGTACTTGGACAATTTTATACACCAGTTCAATAAAGGATAGGGGCTAGGGAATTAATTAAAATTCAAGGCAACAGTCAAAAGTGCTCTGATCTAGATGCTGTAAATTCTACACTATAATAATCAGAATTATCCATGGCAAGTGAACTCTTCAGTAATTTACAGAGTACTGCTTTTATATTTAAATGAGGTTTGAAGAAAGTGGGCCCACACTGGGAATTAGAGTCCACTGGCCAGCCAAATGGATCACTTCACTTTAATTAACTATCTACTAATTATGTTGCTTGAACTTATTGATTGGCCATCTAATTCTCTAATTGATTATAAGTCATGATCAGTTAATTAGTGCTACCACTTCATGACTTTAAAAGGTACAAAGCATATCTCGTTAGACATTTTAACTCTATTTTATCACCTGAAATTTAAGTATTTCAGTTTAGTAGCATGTCAATTGCTTCAGCACTTTCCTATTGGCATTTTGCCTCTATAAGCAGTTCCAGCTAGTAAAAGGGTTTGTGGGATTAGGTTTATATTCAGATAAAAATGTCAGAGCTTATAAACACTCTGAGACCAGGAAAGGGTTAACAGGATAATTAACAGACTGAACAATTACATTTTTTGTGTAAGAAGACTTTCATGTGGTGTTCCATGTGCCTTTTAAACTCAGCTCCAGAGTAGATTTTCATCCTCTGCCCCATCCCCAAACCTTGCCCATCATAAGACAGGTGGCGTACTTTTTGATCATATCCAACTTGGCCTTGGCTGACCCTGGCCATGTTTCAGGTTCAGCTAATTAGAATTATTTTGGGGCAAAGGCCGTACGGGATGACTGCCTGTTCACCCCAGATTTGGTGAGTGAAGTTGTGCAGTACTACAGGCTTCGCAGGCCTATTAGCAGTGCATATTCAGGGGGAGTTTTGGCCCACTGCCTGAAACAGCAGCCAAATAACCTCCATCCCTAAAGTGTTGCTCTGCTGCACTCAATAATTTAAAAAACGTACTCGTATCCATTTGAATGGACAGCTCCGCAAGCTGTAGTGCCCAGTTTGCTTGGATGGTCTTTGGGACAGGTTATGATGTCATTCAACAATAACATCTTGCATTTAAATAGTACCTTTAATGCAACAAAATGTCCCAAGCCATAAAAGAAGGCTATTCAAAAAAAATGGATGCTGAGCCAAAGAAGGAGATAGTCAGAGGGGTGTCCAAAAACTTTGTTAAATAGATGGGTTTATAGGTTGGTCTTATTGGAGGAGAGGAAAGTGGAAAGTTAGAGGGATTTAGGGAGGGTATTCCAGAGTATGGGGCCTAGGCGGCTGAAGGAGCAGCCCCAGTAGTGGTGAAAAAGGAGCCGGGAATGCACAAGAGGCATAGAGGAAAAGTGATTTTGGAGCCCCCCTGCTGTAGGAATGGAGGAAGTTACAGAGATAGAGAGGGGCGAGGCCATGAAGTCATTTAAACAAGAGGATGAGAATCTTAAATTTAAGGCATTTGGGAACCGATAGCCAATGTAGGTCAGTAAGAACAGGGGTGATAGGGGAACAAGAATTGTACGTGACAGGATATGGGCAGCAGAGTTTTGGATGAGCTGAAGTTTATGGAGGATAGGAGGCTAGCCAGAAAAGCACTGGAATAGTCAAGTTTACTGGTGACAAAGGCATGAATAAGGGTTTCAGCAGCAGATGAGTTGAGGTAGGGATGGAGGCAGGCAATGTTACAGGGGTGGAAGGAAATAGTCTTGATGATGGTGATGATTTGGGGTTGGAAGCTCAGCTCGGGCTCAAATAGGATGCTGAGGTTGCAAACAGTCTGGTTCAGCCTAAGATACTGGCCAGGGAGGTAGATAGAATTGGTGGATAGAATTAGTGATTAAGGATGAAATCACTTCAATGATAAGAGGGAATATAACAAGAGGTAAGCAGGCAGTGGAGACTTTATGGGTAGAATTACGAAATAGGAAAGGATTTAAGACTGTAGTGGGAGTTGAGTATAGGCCCCCGGTAGCTGTGGTGAAGTGCTAGATTGTATAAATGCGGAGATTAGACAAGTATGTAGTAAAGGCAGAGTGGTTTTAATGGGGAATTTAACTTCCATATAGATTGAGATAAGCAGTTTAGCACCTGTCAGAAAAGTAGTGAATTTCTTGAGTGTGTCCAGGATAGTTTTCTACAGCAATATGTTCTAGAGGCAACAAGGGGGCATGCCATATTAGATTTAGTAATGAGTAATGAGCCAAATTTAGTTAACAATCTAACTGTGCGTGAACATTTATTCAATAGCGATCATAACATGATCGAGTTTAAATTAGTGTTTGAAAGGGAGAAACGCGAAACAGCTACTAAGATTCACGATTTAGGTAAGGCTGACTTCAACGGGATGAAACAGAGACTGTCCACAGTAAACTGGGCAAATCTGTCAATGGGTAAAATGAGAGAAGTTTAAAAAAGAATTTAATGTGATACAGAGCCAGTTTATACCGCTGAGGGGCAAGAGCACTACTTGCCAAAAAAAAACAGCCAAGGATGAATAAAGAGGTAAGAGACAGCATAAAAAGAAAAGAAAAAGCATACAAAAATGCAAAAAATAGCACAGATCCTGGCAAATGGGAAAGATACAAAGAACAGCAAAGGTTCACAAAACAGATAGTAAGAGCTACAAAAAGGGAGTATGAAAGGAAACTTGCAAGGGATATCAAAAATAATTTTTACAATTATATTATGAAAGAGGGTGGTCAGGAGCAATGTTGGCCCCTTAAAAACTGAAAGTGGTGATATTGTCAATGATAAGGAACTGGTGGACATGTTGAATAATTACTTTGCATCAGTATTTACAGTAGAAGAAGAGGATAGCATGCCAGAATACCCAAGGAAACTAATATTGAATCAGAGTCAGGGACTCAATAAAATTAACGTAAGTAAAATAACAGTAATGAAGAAAATAATGGCACAAAAGAGTAACAAATCCCCAGGACCAGATAGTTTCCATCCCAGGGATTTAAAGGAAGTGGGTGAGCACATTGCAGATGCCCTAACTATAATCTTCCAAAGTTCTCTCGATCCAGGAACCATTCCTTTAGATTGGAAAATTGAGCATGTCACTCCGCTATTTAAGAATGGCGAGAGAGGGAAACCAGGGAATTATAGACCAGTTAGCCTAACATCCGTTATTGGGAAATTGCTAGAGTCTATAATTAAGGATAGGGTAACTGAACACCTCGAAAATTTTCAGTTAATCAGAGAGAGCCAGCATGGATTTGTGAAAGGTAGGTCATGCCTGACAAACCTGATTGAATTTTTTGAGGAGGTGACTAAAGTAGTGGGCAGGGGAATGTCTATGGATGTTATTTATATGGACTTCCAGAAGGCATTTGATAAAGTCTCACATAAGAGATTGTTAAATAACGCGGAAGCCCACGGAATTGAGGGCAAATTATTGACCTGGTTAGGAAATTAGCTGAGCGGCAGGAGACAGAGAGTAAGGTACTCAAATTGGCAGGATGTGACTAGTGGTGTCCCGCAGGGATCTGTGTTGGGGCCTCAACTATTCACAGTATTTATTAATGACTTAGATGATGGCATAGAAAGTCATATATCCAAATTTGCCGATGACACAAAGATAGGTGACATTGTAGGCAGCGTAGATGAAAGCATAAAATTACAAAAGGATATTGATAGATTAAGTGATTGGGCAAAATTGTGGCAAATGGATTTCAATGTAGGCAAATATAAGGTCATCCACTTTGGACCTAAAAAGGATAGAACAGGGTACCTTCTAAATGGTGAAAAGCTAAAAACAGTGGCAGTCCAAAGAGACTTGGGGGTCCAGGTACATAGATCATTAAAATGTCATGAACAGGTACAGAAAATAATCATAAAGGCTAATGGAATGCTGGCCTTTATATCTAGAGGACTAGAATACAAGGGGTAGAATTATGCTGCAGCTATACAAAACCCTGGTTAGACCACACCTGGAGTACTGTGAGCAGTTCTGGGCACCACACCTTAGGAAGGATATATTGGCCTTGGAGGGAGTGCAGCGTAAGTTTACCAGAATGATATCCAGATTTCAAGGGTTAAGTTACGAGGAGAGATTACACAAATTAGGGTTGTATTCCCTAGAATTTAGAAGGTTAAGGGGTGATCTGATTGAAGTTTTCAAGATATTAAGGTGAACAGATAGGGTAGATGGAGAGAAATTATTTCCGCTAGTTGGGGAGTCTAGGACTAGGAGGCACAGTCTAAAAATTAGAGCCAGACCTTTCAGGAGTGAAATCAGGAAACACTTCTATACACAAAGGATGGTAGAAGTTTGGAACTCTCTTCCGCAAAAGGCAATTGATGCTAGATCAATTGTTAATTTTAAATCGGAGATTGATAGCTTTTTGTTAACCAAAGGTATTAAGGGATATGGGCCAAAGGCAAATGGAGTTAGATAGCAGATCAACCATGATCCCATTGAATGGCAGATCAAGCTCGAGGGGCTCAATGGCCTACTCCTGTTCCTATGTTTCTATGTTCCGGTGGCAAGGATATAGCGTTTGTGGCAGGGGCTAAACATAATGGGCCGGAATTTGTAGTCAGCAGTGAACAAACGACACTGGCCATTCATTATGCTTACACTTGCCCATAAACTTTCTGTGAGCTTTTGCACTGCAACTTACAGTAATTTGAGTCAAAGCAGTGCGGCGCCCACTACAGGGAATCTGGGACCTGTATGAACAGGGCAAGCAACAGTGTGTCTCCTTAACCAATCAGATCGAAGAATCTTTACTGAGACACGCAGAGTCTAAACCAGGAAGTGTAAATTAGAATATTTAATTCAACGTGAAATCATGTACAGAAAGAGAAATAGAGAGGGAAAGAAATATGGGATTAAGGGAGAGAGATAAAAGAGACAGAAACAAAAAGTTAAAGAAAGATTTATTGTAATTTTTTATTTTTTTTAAATCTCCAATCATAATTCAAATCGGAAGGAATGAGACTCCACACTTTTAGAAGTAAATTTTCAGTGCTAGAGAGGTTGTTTGGCAATAATTAAGACTTATCGCACCGTTAAAAATTCACTTGCACTTCAATGGACAAACCCTAACTTATTCTGGCATGTTTAGTGGGTAACTAGTGGGTAAGTACCACATATTCATGCCCTTCCATGTATGTGTATGCCGAGTCTCTGGACGAGATACCAGTATAGCGAAGCTTCTGCAGGAACAGAGCATCTTGGACAGCAGCATCCTGATTTCCATGTTTAACTACGCATGTGCGGATGCTGTTCAATTTACTCCTTAATAACAGTGAGTGCTGATATCCTCACCGTTACTTCTACCACAAAATCTAGGCCAATATTGGTTTTGGTCTTCCGAATGTTTGGCTGGAAGAAATTGTAGCTCATCCTAGACTGCAGATCAGACTGTGTCTGGCAACACAGAGACAGCGAAGGGATCGAGAGTGATTTTGAGGTAGAGCTGGGTGTTGTCAGTGTACATGTGAAAGTTGACCCCATGACTATGGATGACGATGCCAAGGGTAGTACGTAGATGAAGAAGTGGAGAGGGTCAAGGATAGATTCTTGAGGGACTCCAGATGTAACAATGTGGGGGCAGGAAGACAAACCATTGTTGGAGATACTTTGGCTATGATTGGATAGCTAAGAGGTAACCAAATGAAAGCAGTGACCTTAAACTGGACAATGGAGGAGAGGCATTGGAGGAGAATGGTGTGATCAACCATGTCAAAGGCTGGAGAGGGGTTGAGGAGGATAATGCACCATGGTGACAGTCACAGAGGATGTCCTTTGTGACTTTGGTTAGGGCCATTTTGGTGCCGTGGCAGGGGCAAAAGCCCAATTGGAGAGATTCAAACAGGAAGTTGTGGGAAAGATGGGCATGGATTTAGATGGTGACAATACATTCAAAGACTTTGGAGGGGAAAGGGAGATTGGAGATGGAATGGTAGTTTACAAGGACTGAGGTGTCAAGGGCGGGTTTTTCAAGGAGAGGTTGATGATGGCAGTTTTGAAAGAGAGGGGGACAATACATGATGAAAGGAAACCATTTACACTGTCAGGTAGCATGGGGGAGCAGGAAAGGAAGTTGGGTGCTCAGCAGTTTAGTGGGAATGGGGTCAAGGTGGAATTCCTGCATGAAATGAGCTTGGAGTGGTCATGAGGGAAGATGGAAGAAAAATGAGAGAGAGAGAGAGATGGGTTCAAAGGCAGGGGGAGCTTGGGTGGGAGGTCTAGCTTGGTTGGCAAAGGGAAGGGGAGGAAGCAATGGAGGCAGCTGAACAAATGGTCTCAATCTTAGTGTCATCTGCTCCCTTGTCATTTGCTCTCGCCTACACCAGAGATGCCCTAAGAAATGTGCGTCAAGTGCAAACAGGGTGGAGACTCATAATTACAGGTCTGCACTCCTATTTCCTCTTCCTAATACCCCTGGAATTGGTACACACATAAAATTAGGAAGAATAAAATTTGCCCCATCAACTCAATAGTATCCAGTTCCAGTCAAGGTGAATTATGTTAACTGGGGCCACCTTCAGCCATTTATTGACATTTCAGAAAGTCGCTGAAATAATATAATATTTAGCTGATGTGTATTAAAGGAATGGTTATGTTTGAGCTCAGTTTGTTATGGGACGAACAATTTATTCTGTGACCTTTTGATTGCCAAGATAATAAAACGTTGGAACCAATATTTTCCATAATAAAGCATGTATTGTTTTACCCTGAGTTTACTTTGCATACTGTGTACATTATCAAAACAAATCACAGCATATTTCATCCAGTTTCCATACATGCACTTAGTGGGCCTGAAAAGCCTGAGCCGGGAGGGTGGACATCAGAAGCATCGCTGGGGAGTGCAGGGAAACAAAATTTGGCGCAGAGAGCTGGCGTGAATTCAACAGAAGCCCTTGGAAATGCCCCAGAAATTGCCAGGACTAAGGCATTCCATCCCAAAAGGCAACAGTTGCCATTATAAAAATGTATTTTGGATCCCTTATGAGCTGAAGATATAAAAGCTCTCTTTTTTTCTTCAGCCTTGGTAGGGCTTCTGTGTTCCCCCATCAGCGCAGCTGTGGGCCGCTCTGACATCTGCCAGTGGAATGGGACAAGCATGGGTCACCATATATTAATGGCCTCATCCCTGCAATTTTGGACAGGATCGGCTACTTCTTCCATGACTGGCTGGGAGTTCCACTTTGCTATGCTTGTGCCAGTGGAGTGGAACTCTTGGAATTATGAATCCAGTATTTTAAGCTTCTCCCTAAAATAGTGACTGTTGTAGTTTAGTGATAGACAAATTTCAACATAATTTCCCTGCCATCATATATCAGTTTAGCAGATATCACTGTGTACAGATAATAATTATTGTGAAGTAGGCATGTTTACTGATAAATGCAATTTCAATGCTTTTTATATATAAAAGTTTGGTTTTACATTTCTTGCTTTGTTCTAAACTTGTAAAATTAAACAATGAAGATATAGCAGCGGAGCTGGAACAGTTCTGAGGAAATTCCTCCCCTAAGTCAAGAAAGACAGGCTATGATCTTACCCAATCACCTCTATTCTTAAGTAGTCTAATTGATCTATAAGGTTTTGATCCTTTTGCCCTTTTTGTTTTGAATATTATACTGCCTTCCTGTAGTCTAGTACAGTTCCTAGAACTTGTTAAATTCTAACCAGAGTCCCATCTTTTTGCTCATTCAAATCATATACCATCTGTTCTCAACTGCCCACTAGACATTAATGCTTTGAGTTTCATTGTACATAGGCCTTGCTGACCCAACCATATGTTACGGATTCTCAAGGCAGATTAACTGGATCTGTGTTTAGTTCACAGTCATTATTTATGAAGAATTCTTTTAATATGTCGACCATATTCGGATTCTTAAAATGGGCTACATTGACTATGAATGGTTCAGCAAATCTATTTGGATTTCAATTGACCCTTTTGCACAGAGAATGTAGCCAAATATTTGACACCAACTTTATTCTGAAAGAATCTACTGGTCTTTACCCCTCATGCATTTTATATGTGGCTAAAAATATTTCTTTCAATTCCCTTTATCCTGTCACAAACCCATATTTAATTATGCTCAACTGGCATTTGTATCATTCCTAATTGTTTTAATTTTTGCACCCCATCTTCTTTTAAAATAACTCTTCACAGCATTTAATTTGTTTTAGACTCCTTAATCAGTCACTGCCATCTTCAATGTTCTATTTTCTTTTTTTTCTCATACAGAACATATTTTTCATAACCTTTAAACAATTCTGCAAAAAATGGCACTTTTCTTCTGGGATTTTATTTTCAAGCTTTGTTTATTACATAACCTCCCCCCAAACACCCCTCATAGCTTAGAGACGACTCTTCTAATGGCCTGTACATCTGTATTATTTTACAGATTTTATTACAGAATTGAGCCTCATGATACAGTGATCATTAGAACCCAAGAATTCATCCTCTAACTTCTCTTGGATTCACAACGGTAAAAATATTTTCTGATGGACTGCTAAATATTAAATCTAATTCATAGCATCTGCCCCAGTACTCTGCTCCACGGGGTGTGCTAAGGAGCAGTCACTGATTACCTCGATGAAATTGCTTGTACTTTCACCTCTTCCTTTCAATTGCCCCGGTTTGTCCACCTTACCTCTGGGACATTCTGATTCCTTGCTGCTTCCCTTGCTTGCCTAAATGATTCACTATCCACCTGTTCTCCTTTTCACTGGCTGCCCATAGCAGTTCTCCAATATTACTTTGTTGCCCTTATTTCTATCTGAATTACTTCTAACATCGTCCCTTTGGCTGTTATTTCCAACCCTTTTAAGATAGCATGTCATTTCTTACCAACAAGGTCACTTTTCTGCTGAATTTAACAAGTTTATCTTCCTGAAGCATCCCATGCCTCCCTTAGCTCTAACTTTTGTATATCTTCTGCTCAAAGCTTTGTTTTTATTTATCCATAGAGAAGGAGAAGACTATGGCCGTGAAATTGGGCCCATTTGCACCAGCCGATCAGGCTGGTTTGGATGAAAAATTGACGGTGGATTCTGCCCACTTCCGGCAGGTGGCTGCCATTCTGGGCAGGTCGGTAGCGTTGCTATTGCCTGCGCTCGTTGCAGATATGGAAATGAGGCAGATCGTGATGTCAATCAGTGTGCAATGCTGATTTGACGCACGACCTGCCTTTTTGGACGTCGCCGCCCCTTTTAACACCCCCTCCAAATCACGACTAGCTGGACATGCATTCAGCAGCAGGAAGGACCCCCTGACCAGCGCTATTTAAAGGGATCATCAACAACTTGCAGCTGGCTTACTTCTTCATTTGTACTGGCTCTGTGTAAGTTTGTGCAACTGTTTGAAGCTTTCTACAGTTATTTAAAGTTGGTGAGGTGACAGGGAGTGTTGCTGCAAGTGGAGAACACCTTGCTTCTCATTTAAAGAGTTCTGCTCACACCACTTACTCACAGTCATGGGGTCTGTACTTGTAGTCCTCTTCATGCTTGAGTATGGCACGGAGATGGAGCAGAGGCAGCAAAGAAGAGGACAAGATGCTCACAGAGGGAGGAGGAGGGGCT
Organism: Squalus acanthias; assembly: GCA_030390025.1. Taxonomy (NCBI): domain Eukaryota; kingdom Metazoa; phylum Chordata; class Chondrichthyes; order Squaliformes; family Squalidae; genus Squalus; species Squalus acanthias. The sequence continues at coordinate 190,086,759 of CM059425.1, forward strand.
GGAGGGCTCTCAGCAGGAGGCCTTACCCACCTAGGGTCTTCAGGGAGCACTTCACCTGTCTGCACCTAAGCCAGGAGAAGTGTGTTAGGAGGCTCCGCATCACCAAGGAGAAGGTCACTGAACTCTGCCACCTCCTGCAACCAGACCTGCAGTGTCAGAGCAGGGCGATGACGGTACTGCCAGTGGCCCTCAATGTCACCATGGCCCTCAATGTCACCATGGCCCTCAATTCTTTCAACACCAGATCCTTCCAGTCTGGAGCAGGAGAAATAGCTAACATCTCCCAGTTCACTGTCCATCGCTGCTTCCGGAGGTTCACAGATGTCAGAGCTTATAAACATGCTGAGACCAGGAAAGGGTTAACAGGATAATTAACAGACTGAACAATTACATTTTTTGTGTAAGAAGACTTTCATGTGGTGTTCCATGTGCCTTTTAAACTCAGCTCCAGAGTAGATTTACATCCCCTGCCCCATCCCCAAACCTTGCCCATCATAAGACAGGTGGAGTACTTTTTGAACATATCCAACTTGACCTTGGCTGACCTTGGCCATGTTTCAGGTTCAGCTAATTAGAATTATTTTGGGGCAAGGGCCGTACGGGATGACTGCCTGTCCACCCCAGATTTGGTGAGCGAAGTTGCACAGTACTACAGGTTACTGCCACTCCCCCAGGGCGGCACCTCAGCATTACTAGCCTTCTGTTGGGGAACAGATTGCTGGACTGCTGTGAGACCCTGCAAGCCCCTTTCCACACTCGTAAACCCAACCATGATGGCAACAGTCTGAGCTTCCACTGCAGCACTCAGACGTTGGGTTGCTTTCGCCTGTGCGGCAAGGGAAGCTGCGGCATCGCCCACCATACATAGCATCATGGCTGGGTCCAGAGGTCTCTCATGGAGTTGTCTATCATTTCCATCCTGGAAATCAATGGCTTCAAGCTCTGCGCAAGGCCCTGTGCAATGTTGGAGCTGGACTCCTCTATGCTCCTTGATACAGGCAAGAGGCTCTCCAGCAGACATGCCATTGCACCAAGTATTTCTGTGTGAATGCCCATCACCCTTCTTCCGAAGACTACCCCATCGAGGTCATCATCTGAGTCCTGTGCTGCAGAATTCATGCACAAACTTGCCTTCCGGGGAGCTGGCACCTGAGCTCCCCTTTCCCCCTGGCCTGGCTGCAGCCCACTCATGCCTGGTGACTCATCACGTTAGATCCCTCCTCTATACTTCCCTCTAAAGTCTGCGCAGCGTAATTTTCTGAGCTGGTGCCTGCGAGTGTCAGATGCAGTGACGGTTCCTCTTCTTCTCCTTCACTCTCCTCCTCCATGTCTTCGGGGACTGGCTGTGCTGGTGGGACATCTTGGGTATCTGAAAGGAAAAAAGCACTCGGGTCGGGTTGTGGCGAGGGTGTGGGGGGGGGGGGTGGGGGGAGTAAGATGTGCGTGGTTATACCATCAGAAGAGGTTGTGGGATGAGGGGGAAGTGGGATGTGAGAAGAAGGATTAGGTATGAACATACCATCATCAGCAGCAATGCTTTTAACTTCCCCGCTCACCACGGACTCAGTGACAGCCCCTCCAATGATCTCCAGCACTGCTTGCTCCAGCTCTGTCAAGTTCTGCAGTCGGTCTTCCCCTCCACCCGTCTGCTGCTGCTCCTGGCGGTTATGAGCCACCTTTGCCTGCAAGAGAAAAGGAAGTGTGTGAGTGAGTGTGGTGCAATGTGTTTGGGTGATGTGCCTGCCATGGTTGAATAGGTGACAGTGTATGCATGGTGTGAGATGTGGGTGAGAGTCTTGCAGCAGTGGGAAGTGTGTGAGGGTGAGGTGAAGCTATGATTGTGAGGTATGAGTGGTGATTGCTAGAGATTGTTGGTAGTTGAGTGATGTGGGTGTGGTGCTTTGAATTTTGCGTGCTGCCTGTACCACTTTGAATGGACGCGGGCACTTTGCGCTTTGCACTTGCCCACACACATATTCAGGCCTTATCCAATTTCTCAGCCCCTTACTCCTAATGCCCTGTAGAATAAACATAACAAGACAACCCACTCACTATTGCACCAAACTTATTAACTGCCTCAATACAATCCATTCTAAAATACAGGCTCTGGCCACTGACTAAGTGGATTACACTAACATATTTCCAATGGCACACTGTAACTTTGCTACCCAGTATACAAAAAAGTGCAAATATATTCCCTAAATGCATATTAGAACTAATGCAATTAAGCATAACCTCAAAACAGAACATCTGAAGAAATTGCCAACTTGAGCTAAATTTTCCTTTAGAATCCATTTTCCCATTCAACAAAGAGCTATTGTAAGTGTCCATTTAACTAACCAAACTCATTTCAGGTGGTGAGTTCAGGTGCTGTTGCAGTGTTTACAATCTCATCCTCTTCACTCAGAACATTGTGAATGATATCTCCAATGGTTTTGTAAGGGGATCTCAGTGTGTCTAACATAGGCTTCTGCTTTATGACTGTCTTCACTTTACTAATTGAGTTCGATTTGACCCCAATATCTCCCAAAATGTTCAATGCTATTCCCTCATAATTTTCCATGATTTATGAAAAGCCCTGAATAAAGACCAAACATATGAACATACAAAATGATGGACAAAAAAAGACCCACTGGTCCAACTAACTTGTCTCATATAGTTGTGATGCCTTATGCATCATGATAGATGTTCTCTACCCAACCGGAACCATGCAATCTCCTGGGAGAGGTGAAAAACCAGATAAAACCCCATGCCAATTAGGGAAAAGAAATCTGGAAAAATCCTCTCCGACCCCTTTAGGCAATCAAAACTAGTCCACAGTGCTGGCCAACATTCATCCCTTAAACAACACCACCAAAGACAGATTACCTGGTCAGTCATTCACTTGCTGTTTGTGGTACTTATCATCTGTGCATTTATTACTTGTAATGAGTGTGCAAGTCATAATGAGGGAATTCATTGATATGTGAATGCATTGATGTGTAGAATAGAAGGAGGTTTTGTTTGACTTTCTTTATGTGGGCTACTGTTATTTATTTGGTTAAATATTGTGAATGAAGATGTTCCGTTTCCATTGCCTTTCTTGAGTCTGGTGGTAGGTTCCTATCATTAGCACTCAGGAAGAAAGGAAATAATATCCGATGTGATACTGTGGATCAATGACCCTCTCATTTTTATTCCCCCTGCACGGGCCCTTTAAATTTGCTGTGCAGTATCTCTTCCAGCGGCAGCATTCCCCCTTGTAATAGGCTCATACTGCTGGGGGTAGAATCAAATGAAGTGTCAACTTCACTCAGTGTAGTGTAACCTTGGTTCAGTTGGTCGCACCCTTGCTTTTTTTTAATTTGTTTTCAGGATGTGGGCAACACAAGAAATGCTGCATTTATTGCCTAAAAAGATGGTGGACCTTCTCCTTGAACCACCGTAGTCCTTGTGGTAATGATGCACTCAAAATGGGAAATTCAGGATATTGACACAGAAACAATGAAGGAATGGCGATATATTTCCAAATCAGAATGGTGTGTGACTTGGAGGGGAACTTGCAGGTGATGGTGTTCCCATGAAATTGCTGCTTTTGTCCTTCTTATTGGTAGAGTTCATAGGGGAGGGTGATGCTGCCAAAGTATTTTTGGTAGTTACTGCAGTGCACACTGTACATTTGCAGCTCCAGCCAATGGTTGAGCAGGGTGAATACTGATTCTTGTTGTAGTGGCACCAATCAAGTGAAGTGCTCTGTCTTGGGATAGTGTCAAGCTATATGAGTGTTGTTGCGGTTGCACCCATCTACGCGAGTGTTGAATAGTCTGGTTGAAGTCCTACTTTAGGACTTGAGTACATAATCTAGGCTATATTGAGGAGGTGTTGTATTGTTGAAGGTGATGACCTTCAGATGAGATCACGATAAATACAGATGAGGAAGAACATTTAGCCAATTTAATTCTTCCTTCCAGAAACACCCTATTGCAGCATTTGATTGTTTCTTAAATGGTCTAAGGGTTTTCGCCCCAACAATCTAGTCCATTCCAAGTGTTGATCACTCTCTGTGTGAAGAATAACTTCCTGATATCAGTCCTAAAATTGCCTTTTACTAGTTTGAACCTCTGTCCCTTGCCCTACTCTGTTACAGTGAGGTTCTGTTTTCCTGTTCAGGTGGGCATTATGAAAAGCTTTAATGCAAAGATACTCGTGACGGTATTCTGGAAGGATGAGATTAAATGGGCCAGAGGGTCTTCTTCATCTGAACCTATCTAATTCTAATTTCAAATTGTAAGTGATTGTGTGGAAGCATCAAACAACTTCCTTTCACCCTTCTCTCCTGATTTTGGTTTAGGCAGATGTGTGCAGTCACTATAAATGGTGATTCTTTCTGTTCACTTCCTCATCCACAGTCAAAGCCACCTCTGATTCAGTACATTTGCAACCATTAGAGTGAAATTCCAATCAGTTCTGCTGGTTAGGTTACCACCCAGCCTTTTATAGGAGTCAGCAACACCAATAATGGATTGTTAAGGTGCTAAACTGTGATTACTGGGGCTTTGAGCTGCTTGGCAGTAATTTATGCTGGCGCTTTGCAGAAAATTTGTCATCAGCAATCGAACGCTATCTGCGATCTGCTACCGCACAGATTATCTAAAGAGTTTAGTGCACCGCAACTCGAATGATCACTCCCAAAATCGCAAACTGCTATTGTTTAGACCTGTCACTTATCTGGCCAAAGATTAAGTTACACCAATACAGACATCTGTAGTGAGGAGGACTGCTTAGCACTGTAACAAGCCATATGTTTGTAGCAGATTTTTTGGCACTGAACAAGTACTGTAGCCTACAATTACACTGAAAATGGTGAAAAAAGTTAAAGTAGGAGCACTGTTCTAGGGTCATAAATCTAAGCTAATCAAAATGTCTTCAGTTCAGTCTAGCCAGGACATAACTGAACTCTGCTTGCCTCATTATTGAGTAGGATCATATTTCTTTGAAAAATGGCAGCATTCCGATATTTAGAGCTGGAAACTTTCTTTTCCTATTGAGCAAATTAACAGAAACATGGAGAAAAAAAGATACAAAGTCTGTATTTCAGGTGCTGTGGATCTTTTATACACAACTCCAGTGACTGGGAAAAAACACAATACTTGGAACTGAACCTTAGTAATGATAGCACAGTGCTTGCCATTTTCTGTAATAGTTGCAGTAGTGATAGTAATCATTATTCAAGTATTGTTTACGCACAAAAAATATAGAAGTATTATATTTTGGAATATAATTTTAAGGAATTTTGATTTCATGCATGAGGTAAAGAATGTGGGCATAATGAATTCTAATTTATTTTTGTCTTGGAAAATACATTTGTTACAAACTCATAATGCAAATATACTTTTGTAGGACACACACATAATGTTATCTTTTTGCCCCTAACCACTTACCCCCATCCGCCTCCTCCACCATCTGACACATTTAATTTATTTAAAAGTGCTGCCTGGGGGCAAGGTTTAGGGCAGAACAATGGGGCAGAACTACTGAAACATGTTAAATGTTCAGAAATTAGTTTCCTATGGGGCCATTTCAGTGCTGTTCAGTGATAGGTGATCGCTCTCTCACATCTATCCTGCAAACAGCCTCTCTCTCCAACACAACTTTTCTTGTCTGTCTCTCTCTATTTTATTGAGAATACTATGAGCATTGCTCCTCTCTTGTTCAGGACTCATCACACTATCAAAATTAGGGGATGTCTTGCCTTCCTCAGTCTTTCTTTCTTCCTATACTCTTCCGACCCTTGAAATTCAAGCTCAGTGTTGCCTAATCACAACTTCCAGATTTACCTCATCTCTTTTATTGTTTACAGACTTGGCAGTCCCTTGCACTACACGCTTTGGCCCTTCACCTTGGTTTTTCAATAAAATATATAAAAAAACATTTTTGTGTGAACTTCCAATGGCCAATGTAGGGCACAATTTTGCTCTACATTCTCTGAGTAGAGTTAAAGTTGCAAATTTTGTTAATGTTTCTTTTGTAAAAAAAACAACTTATATACTATTCAAATGGTAAAGAAATTATCAATATTTTTAATATGCTGTGTGAAACCATTTCCTCACTAATGAATGCACCATGAGAACGCATTCAAATTAACTTGTTTGCATGTATTTGATGGTGTGAAACAGCACTTCATTCACTGAATAAAACTGCATTGAGGATGTTCTATTTTATTCTTCCTTAGAACATAAAATGAATAATGCTACTCGATATAGTAGGAATCGCAGAGACATGGCTGACCTAGAAGATAGTAATCACTACAAATGTCAGGGATTATAGAACGTTCAAGAATGATAAAATAGATGGGAAAGTAGGTTCTGTAGCCTAATATGTCACAGACACCTGAAATTTTAAAGAAGCTGTTACTGAGGGACGTGGGAATTTACACAGTGAACTACTCTGACTAGATGGTTTTAATGTGAAAAGGTGAAAGTGAACGCCAAAGGTGTATTACTGACTACCAGGTCAGAATTAGTCGGAAGACTAATAGTTTGTGCTATGAAGAGATAAGAAGGAGTGGCCCTGGGAGTCCTCAACATTGACTCCGGACCCCATGAAGTCTCATGGCTTCAGGTCAAGAATGGGCAAGGAAACTTCCTGCTGATTACCACCTACCACCCTCCCTCTGCTGATGAATCAGTACTCCTCCAATTTGAACACCACTTGGAAGAAGCACGGAGAGTAGCAAGGGCACAGAATGTACTCTGGGTCGGGGACTTCAATGTCCATCACCAAGAGTGGCTCAGTAGCACCACTGCTGACCGAGCTGGCCGAGTCCAGAAGGACATAGCTGCCAGTCTGGGCCTGCAACAGGTGTTGAGAGAGCAAACACGAGGGAAAAACCTACTTGACCTCGTCCTCACCAATCTACCTGTCGCAGATGCATCTGTCCATGACAGTATTGGTAGCAGTGATCACCGCACAGTCATTGTGGAGACAAAGTCCCATCTTCACACGGAGGACACCCTCCATCATGTTGTGTGGCACTATGGGATAGATTCCGAACAGATCTAGCAGCTCAAAACTTGGCATCCATGAGACGCTGTGGGCCATCAGCAGCAGCAGAATTGTATTCCACCACAATCTGTTACCTCATGGCCCAGCATATCCCTCACTCTACTATTACCATCAAGCCAGGGGACCAACCCTGGTGTAATAAGGAGTGTAGAAGAGCATGCTAGGAGCAGCACCAGGCGAACCTAAAAATGAGGTGTCAACCTGGGGAAGCTGCAACACAGGAATACATTCATGCTAAAAAGCGGAAGCAGCATGCTATAGACAGGGCTAAGCAATCCCACAATAAACGGATCAGATCAAAGCTCTGCAGTCCTGCCACATCCAGCCGTGAATGGTGGTGGACCATTAAACAACTAACGGGAGGGGGAGGCTCCATGAATATCCCCATCCTGAATGATGGTGGAGCCCAACACATGAGTGCAAAAGACAAGGCTGATGCGTTTGAAACCATCTTCAGCCAGAAGTGCCAAGTGGATGATTCATATCGGCCTACTCCTGAGGTCCCCACCATCACAGAAACCAGTCTTCAGCCAATTCGATTCACGCCACGTGATATCAAGAAACGGCTGAGCGCACTGGATACAGCAAAAGCTATGGGCCCCTGTAATGTTTACTAACTAGCCTCATGCATGAAGAGTGAATGCTTGGCTGAGGTACTGAAGGCCCATCTCCGCCTCAGACCTTTATATCCTCCCCAAACACAACCACGTCCACCCTGCCCCCCGCCCCACCTCCCCCTCCCCCCCCTTCACATAACTTATAACCTCAGAATAGGTCACTGACTTCAAAGAGGAACAAGAGAAAAATGTCCAGGTGAAAATTGGATGGAAAAACAATCTAAGTTTGCTGGGCAGTAAACAACGTCGACCAATTACCACATTAATTTATGAAAACGCTCAGTACCTTTATATTTTGGTTAATATGGCAAATTATCTTATACAGGAATCAAAATGATACCTCTGTTGACTTCATTTTGAAATACACAGATGCCACAATATGAAAGCTCTTGTATTGAATGAAAATGTTCTGATGAATACCAATAACTGCAAGACTGAATCTTTAACATTTTACAGCCTAAACCCTAAGATAAGCTTGTGATCATATTTTGGTACCTATTATTTTTACAAGAGGTATTATAGATCTTGTTGAGGCATCTTTCTTGTCTTCTGGAACTGTTTTGCTGCTAGCAGCAAGTATCATTCTCGATGTTGACAGCTAGAGTGCTCCATGTTATTGATTACAGGGCAGTATGTTTTTCAAGGGCAACAGTGTTTGCGCAGAGTCCCTCAAGTTCCACGAAGTCAAAGCCCCCAGTGAATTTCATAGAAGTCTCCTAAAATCTTCTATAAAATTTGTCATGTCCCCTTCCTGACTTTGTGGAATGTCAAGATTTCTGCATAAAATAATGTAGCCTATGAGAAATATACAGCTCTATTAATAATTAACAATTGTTAAATAATCACTGAAAATTTATTGGTGACAATCTAAAATAGATTAATATAAAATAACAATTAATATATTTAACTATATAGCACATATTAAATATAATAATTATATTGAAATCGTAATAAATTATTTCAAATCAATGTGATAAGCACAATGGTCTCATTCACCTGAACAAGAAAATCAGCTTATTGGAATTTATAATGCATATAGAAGCTATGTATCAGTACCATTCAATAAAATAAGTTCCATTATCATCTCTGACCTAATTACACATGTAACGTCACTTCTCCCCTAACAACGTGATAGCCAGTCATCATTGATCATTACTGTCCCCATTAGCAATTGAAAATAAAAATGAAAACAATATTTTTTTTATATTTGTGTATATTTTAATTAATAGTGTGCTCTAGAGCATGTTTTGTGGCAGTAGTACATCTTGGGGTTAACATGATGTTGGTAAAATGCTTGAGCTTGCACTCATGTTTACAGAGTATTCTCAGTCCCTCAATGCTTGACCGCCTTGTAGAAGATTCCAGACTATGCTGTGTTGTAAATAATAGATTTGAAGTATTGAAAGAGCTGTAGCTGCATCACCATCAAAATCCAATCACCAGTATGTTTCTGCCAAAATAATGTTCTTCAGTCTTTTTCATCAAAAGGAACGCTGACACAAATTCAGGTGACATCTTGGGTACCATTCCTGAGTTTCCGTTAATCATAATGAGGTAACATTCCAGCACTAAATGTTTATTATCAGTGTTAGTGTAAACCACATTAATATCAGCACCACTCATGTGTCAGCCAAGAGATTGAGAACAAAGAGGAATGCCAATGCCACATTATGCTAGGCTACCTAGGAGTTGTGCTATGCAGTGTATGGTTCATTACAGTGCTAGTTCCCAAATTCTGCGGGGCCTCTGGAGAAAGCCACCAAGTAGAGGCAGCGCAATTCTCCTGAGGAAAGAAAGAGAACCGATGGGTGAGTCGGCCTCAGGCCACTCTCATGCATCTCCTAACAATGATTATGGCGTAAAAGTTAAATATAAAAATAAAGGCAAACTAAATGTAAATGACCCCAGTGAATGATTTGTAGTGTAGTGAGTGCAGTTCCTTCGAGGGCTTCTCGTACAGTAGTGCCACATTTTAATGTCTTATTTAAGCTAAAGTTCAGCTGAGAAGTAATATAAGTGAGTTAGGCACACATTTTCTTAACATAGTATCTCCTCGCACTATTGTAACAATGACATTTCACTGGGAAAATTCAGGTGCTTAAAATAGGTTGTTATTCACAGTTTTAGGAAATTGTCTATGTCAAAAAGCAAGAGCTGTTTCCTTAAATTATTGATTTTCTAAAGCGCTGTCCACGTGATAGATTAGTCAGCAGCACTTTACTGAAATTACAGCTGCTAACCTCAGATACTTCTTCATACTAATCTGGTACATCTCTATTTACAATTTACTTGATTGCATATGACCAGATAATGTAAGCAGTAGAACAACCTAAAAATGTTGGTTTAATAGACCGGTAGCTTATCCTTTCAAAATAAAGCATCTTGTATAGATGTAAACATGTTGCTAAATTACTGTTCCTTTTGTAACACAAAACAGACAATCTTAAATATGTATATGTTATTGCTTCTACTTCTCTTGTGATGAAAAGTAATAATAAAAATGTCTCAAATGCATCCGTAGTATGCAGAACATTTGTGGGTTTAACTTAGTTGTTAACTAAGCAAATTCTGTGACATTTAAAACACTGCCAATGACAGCGGGATTGCTAGGCACCATCTTTGTTCGCTTATTATACATTCATAGATTCTAGCATTTTGCAGAACCAATACAAGGAACATTATCATAAGGCTACCATATGTAAATGAGAATGCAATGGTTAGTAAATGCTTTGATTGTTGTAAAATACACCAGAAATTACCTCTCACCATTAGGAAAAGCTTTATCATATTGCAATTTACTCAAATATAATATTTGCATGCTTACAAATATTTACATATGTACAAGCTGTTTAATTTATGGTACATATATCATTTGTCATTTTCTTCATTCATTGTATTGGATTTTACAAGTCATAAGGCTCGGCCTGAGCGTTCTTTAACTGTGCTGGATTTACTGATCTGACAAAGGTTAATTTTTATTTTATTTTCCAGCTTACTGAGTGCGTTGTAGGAAGCAGGATCTCTGCAGATGTGCAAATAATGTGATGACCATGTTCCTGTCACAGCAATTGAATCATCAAATAACTCTCAGCAGGCGAGTGCACATGAGTCCCAGCCTGTTTGCTTCCTTCTAAACTGTTTAATTATCAATCAGACGGTGTATCAGTTAAGTCAAACATTGGTATTCAGGAGGCAGTTGGAAATTATGGTAATAAAAAGCCGCTCAGAAGAGAAACCTGACATACTGTACATTTTATCAACAAACTACAGTCTTAATGTCATCCATTGAGATACAGGATATTGAAATGTCTTTATTTCTCTGGTAGCTGTGACTCAGTGAGGTGTAGGAATGCTGTTTGATAGGCATTATCCTCGATAACACCAACTGCATTGCATTACGCTAGAATACCGACAAAATTACAGCTATGGAAAAATTATAGCTGTAAATAGAAACCTTTCAGTGTACTAGAAACAAAAGAGGATTTATCTGTTCCTCTCGCTTTAGTTTATTGATTTTAAGGCAAATATGGTGCCAACCCATCTGTGTCCGTTGCAATTCATAAGAAATTCATTTATAAATATATCTAAAAGATGCTGATGTTTATCAAACACTGTAGCTAACTTAGAAATAGAATTTCTTTTCATAACATATTGTTTATTTGATTATTTTCATTTATCTAGCAGTAGTCTTCATGAAACTAATTTAAAAGTCCAAATGCCAGACGTAAAACAGGCACAACAAGGGCCAATTTCAGGGACCAATGTCCCCTGTCCAAAGTGCACTTGAACAATATTAGGGTGGCACATTTAGCACCTAAAGCAAGAGTTAGGCCCCTTACATATGAGGGTCAAAATGCCTGTTTAGGCCCCCTATGTGAAATTGGAGGAGAGAATGAGCTGGGCCAGCTCCGCTCAGGATTCTTCAGTAGCTGCTGCAGCATAAGCAGTGGTCACCAACAAAAGGTGAATTCAGTTTTTAAAAGTTTTTTAAATCATTGCTGTGGAGCCAGGAAGAGCAGGAGTGCTCCTCCGTTCCACAGTACTCCTGAATGGCCCACCCCTCCACTGCCACTCCCCACACCTTCCCGGGACTTACCTTCGGGCAGCTAGTGGCGAGGCAAGTGGCCCAACATTGATCTTCTCCAAATGGGTGAGCTGCCTCTGTAGGAGCAACAGGCTTTGGCATCTGGTCCAGATAATGTTAATAAGGACCTAGGCCCAAATTTCATCTGGCATCAGGCCTCCCAGTTGGGGCATGGCTCCATGTGTGGCGCCCATTTCAAAACTGAAAACGACCAAAAGGAATTTCCACTCTTTTATATTTTACAAATTATTCCATTTGAAGTCAAATAATGTTCACATATTTTTTAAGCTTGTAAGGGCTTACAACTGTTAAAAATCCCTACTTTGTAATAATTATAATCAATATATCAAGATGTATGCTAAATACAGAATTTTCAAATCATGAATCAAGCTAAATAGGCTGATAAAAAATGAAGCACTGATGTTTTAAGAGTCTAGAAGTTATGAAATAACCTCAAGGGTACAAGCTAAATTTAATGTGAAGAAAATGGGATCTTATTTCTCGTGTGGTTTCAAGAACAATATCAACAATAAATATTAAACTTGTATATTGGATCCTACCTAAAGTAGGTGGTCTTGTGCTTTTCATCCATGCAACACCAGTAAGTAAAGAGAAAACGCTCTGATAACAGAGCACACTCAAAGTATCAGAATAAAAGTGCAACAGGAAGGAGCTGCAAAAAAATGATAATAAAATAATAACTGTGACTCCATGGCACATTTAAGGGCATATTGGACAGTAGCTAAGTGGTATGGTATCTTTCAAGTAGGTTATTTGTGACATGGTTATGCTTTTAATGGTTATGCTTATGGTAATTGTATTGATTAATATAATTTGTCATAGACATAATTAAATAGAGTTGTTCAGTAGTGATCGCGTGCTGGTTACTTAAATGTGATGTCGGAGTGGAGAACTATAAATTCAGCAGTAGTAACTCACTTTGGACATGATTTCTAAATCATCTTCTCCTTCACAATTCAAACCATTGTTATGGAACTTGGGGATTCCTTTTGAAGTTTTTCTTTTAGATTTTAGTCCTAAAAATAAGGAAATAATTGATCGCCTCTGGGAGTTAAAGAAGCACTGTCTTCATGAAAGAGTATTTGTCAAGCCTTTTGGGGGATTTTGTACAAACATAAATGACACAGAAATCTCATTACTTCTACTTGAAGGTACTGTGGTGATAGTTCTTTTACCTCCCGAAACAAAGAAACTTTTTGCCAAATATTTTTCCAAATGATAGTGCCTCTTTATTGGATGGCACAGTATAATAGTAAGCATATGAATGTAGCCTAGACAATTATCTTCTTCCCTGTCACTAAAGGGAACGGTGGCATAATGGTTATGTTACTGGAGTAGTAATTCAGAGGTATGGACTAATGATCCAGAGACACGAGATCAAATCCCACGGCAGCTGGGGAATTTGAATTTAATTAAATAAATCTTTAAAAAAAGCTAGTATCAGTAATGGTGATCATGAAACTAACAGATTGTCGTGAAAACCCATCTGGTTCACTAATGCCCTTTAGGGGAGAAAATCTGCCGTCCTTACCCGGTCTGACCTATATGTGACTCCAGACCGACAGCAATGTGGTTGACTCTTTAATTACCCTCTGAAATGGCCGAGCTGTTGTAACAAACTGCTACAGAAAACAATAACAAGAATAAAACCGGATGGACCACCCGGCACCAACAACTGCACACCCAGCCCAGTCAACCCTGCAAAGTCCTCCTCACTAACATTTGTGCCAAAATTGGGAGAGCCTGACATAGTCATACTCATAGAATCATAACTTTCAGCCAATGTCCCAGACTCCTCCATCACCATCCCTGGGTATGTCCTGTCCCACCGGCAGGACAGACCCACCAGGGGTGGCGGCACAGTGGTATACAGTCGGGAAGGAGTGGTCCTGGGAGTCCTCAATATTGACTCCAGACGCTATGAAGTCTCATGGCTTCAGGTCAAGCATGGGCAAGGAAACCTCCTGCTGATTACCACCTACCACCCTCCCTCAGCTGCTGAATGTGTGTAAATGCACAAAGCATGGTAAATAAGGTTGGTGAGCTGCAGGTGCAAATAGCCACATGGGAATATGATGTCGTGGCGATAACGGAGACCTGGCTCAAAAAAGGGCAGGATTGGGTACTAAATATTCCTGGATATAAGGTGATAGGGAAGGAAAGAAGGGAGGTGGGGTGGCAGTATTGATTAAGGAGAATATTACCGTGCTGGAGAGAGAGGATGTCCTGAAGGCTCAAGGACAGAATCTATTTGGTTAGAGTTGAGAAACAATCGAGGTGCCATTACACTACTAGATGTATTCTCTAGGCCACCAAGTAGTGGGAAGGATATAGAGGAGCAAATTAGCAGGAAAATTACAGAGAGGTGTAAGAACTATAGAGTTGTGATAATGGAGGACTTCAACTATCCTAATATAGACTGGGATAGTAATAGTGTAAAGGGCAGAGAGGGGGGAGAATTTCTGAAGTGTGTTCAGGAGAACTTTCTTGATCAGTACGTTTCCGGCCCAACAAGGAAGGAGGCATTGCTGGAACTGGTTCTGGGGAATGAGGTGGGTCAAGTGGAGCAAGTCAGAAGGGGAACATTTAGGGAACAGTGATTACAGTATCATAAGGTTTAGACTAGCTATGGAAAAGGACAGGGAGCAATCTAGAGTAAAAATACTTAATTAGAGGAAGACCAATTTCAGTGGGTTGAGAACGGATCTGGCCCGGGTAAATTGGAACCAAAGGTTGGCAGGCAAAACTGTAATTGACAATGGGCTGCCTTTAAAGAGGAGATGGTACGGGTACAGTCAAGGTACATTCCCACGAGGGGAAAAGGTAGGGCAACCAAAGTCAGAGCTCCCTGGATGACAAAAGAGATAGAGAGTAAGACCACTCAGCTCCAGACCTCATTACATCTTTGGTCCAATCATGGTGAGAGTGCCTGCACTTGACATCAAGGTAGCATTTGACCGAGTGTGGTTTCAAAGAGCCCTAGTAAAATTGAAGTCAATGGGAATCAGGGGGAAAACTCTCCACTGGCTGGAGTCATACCTAGCACAAAGGAAGATGGTTGTGGTTGTTGGAGGTCAATCTCCTCAGCCCCAGGACATCGCTGCAGGAGTTTCTCAGGGCAGTGTCCTAGGCCCAACCCTCTTCAGCTGCTTCATCAATGACCTTCCCTCCATCATAAGGTCAGAAGTGGGGATGTTTGCTGATGACTGCACAGTGTTCAGTTCCCCAGATAATGAAGCAGTCCATGCCCACATGCAGCAAGGCCTGGACAACATTCAGGCTTGGGCTGATAAGTGGCAAGTAACATTCACGCCACACAAGTGCCAGGCAATGACTATCTCCAACAAGAGAGAGTCTAACCACCGCCCCTTGACATTCAACTGCATTACCATCGCAGAATCCCCCACCATTAACATCCTGGGGGTCACCATTGACCAGAAACGTAACTGACCAGCCACATAAATACTGTGGCTACAAGAGCAGGTCAGAGGCCAGGTACTCACCTATTGACTCCCCAAAGCCTTTCCACCATCTGCAAGGCACAAGTCAGGAGTGTGATGGAATATTTTGCACTTGCCTGGATGAGTGCAGCTTCAACAACACTCAAGAAGCTTGACACCATCCAGGACAAAGCAGCCTGCTTGATCGGCACCCCATCACCACCTTAAACATTCACTGCCTCCACCACTGGCGACACTGTGGCTGCAGTGTGTACCATCTACAAGATGCATTGCAGCAACTCGGCAAGGCTTTTTCGACAGAACCTCCCAAACCCGCGATCTCTACCACCTAGAAGGACAAGGGCAGCAGGCACCTGGGAACACCATCACGTGCAAGTTCCCCTCCAAGTTACACACCATCCTGACTTGGAAATATATTGCCATTCCTTCATCGTCGCTGGGACAAAGTCCTGGAACTCCCTCCCTAACAGCATTGTCGGAGTACCTTCGCCACACAGACTGCAGCGGTTCAAGAAGGCTGGCTCACCACCACCTTCTCAAGGGCAATTAGGGATGGGCAATAAATGCTGGCCTTGCCAGCAACGCCCACATCCCAGGATCGAATAATTTAAAAAAACTCTCAACTCTAGCAAGGGGCACATTCATAGGTCATGAGCTTGGACTACCTTAAAAAAATTGTGGGCGTGAATAGCACCAGAATACACCATTGCAGTCCATCTGGCCATTCTGAAAATTCAAAACTATTTCTTACACCCATTAGTCACTGGATTTGCTGACACTAGCTACCTGCACTGTTCCTTCACCTTCCTCTATGTTAAGTGAATCTAAACAATCTATTCATCTTCTTCTGAGCCTGTATCAGTTGTCCAGGTTACAAAATTAGAGTATGTGTCAATAATTTATTGGATTGCAGGTTATTTAAACGTAAATAATATTAATCTTAATCTAGTTCCAATTAACGAAAACCCAACCAACCATTTCAAATATCCCAAATTCAGTAAGCTGGTTGAGTGAAAAGTTCAACCTGGTATTGTAAAAAGCATCTTTCTGAGGCTGGAGGTGAAGTGCATTGAGCGTTCAATAAAATTGTGCAACACAGCTTATGCAACTTGTGAGTGTCTGATGTTATCATTGAGCACAAAGTGGAAGAATAGCATTAATCAGCTTTGTGTGAGTGCCAATAAGCACATAGGCACAGAACCATACAAACCGAAATTTTAACATTGATTGTGATTGTAACGTATCACCTTATTGGCAGATTTCCTCTGTCCGCTCTTTGTAGTAGAATTGTAAACATGTTTGGAAAGGTTTCCTCTGTTTGCTGTTAGTGGCCTTCTTTATAAACGTGTTTAGCTGATTGATATAATGCGTGTAGGTTCCAGTTAAATAAAACCAAGGAAATTAAATGGAAGACATGGGTTCCCAAATATTTATTAAGATTTAGTGAAGTCCTAACTGGTTTAGCCTGTCATTCCGCACTAGGTGTTGAACTTAATTAGAAATCAGCAAGCTGCAGCAGATTTCTATGCAAAAGACCACACACTGCCGAATTACTGCCTATTATCATCCCAGCAGTTAGTAGGCCAACAATAACACATGGAGCTAAATACTGTGCTTTTCATAAGTGGAGAGGATTAACTACTGGGTACACAGTACAACATAGGAAATTGCTTTATTCCCAGCTCTGCTGAGTCTCCTGGGGGGGTGGGGGGGGTGCAGGGAACAGTATGTCTCCAACCTATTAACAACCATCCAAGCATTACCTCCTGTAGGATAGGGTTATTGGCTAACCACCAGGTGACCAATTAAACGCTATCATTTCGGCCCAAACCAAACAGTGAGGAGCCTGTTTTTGACAGTGGTGTCATGGCAGAAATTGGAAATCTTGTTGAAAAAATTATTTATTATCTCTCCAGAGAGCACATGTAATTATTATAGAATAAGACCTTGAATATGTAAAGTCTTGTCCAAAACTCATTCAAGCAAATGAGTGTACTGTTAATTTAGTGAGAGACTCCTTGCTAGTTGGTAATGCTGACACCAGCAGTTAAAGAATGAAGTGTAATATGCGAATATTTGTACGCAGTTTCAAATCATATTGTCGTGTGAGCCCTAAGAATAAAATAACATTCAGAGAACGGGCCCTTTCCACTGATTGTTACAGAGAAGAAGCTAAGCTGGTGAGGGCTGTAGGGGGTGGTGGTTTATGTCAGCTTTACCTCTGACTTCTGAGCGGTTCGAATCGCTCCCACTCCCTTGGTTCTAGACCTTGGACTTATTTGGGGGTTGTGACAAAAGGTGCAGCAGACAACTGAGTTTGATGAAAAAGAACTTCAATCTTTATTCAAAAGGTAAAACACAAATGACAACACTCTTATCACTCTAAAGGTGGGGAACACTTCGGTACAAGCGAGGGAAATGACAGTAGAACAATACTTCACCCCTCCCAACCACACTTTACTAGCTAAGTTAGGTTTTGAAGGACCAGGGATAATGTTCACCAATCCTTTGACAGTTGGGCTAAATCACGATTTTGGGGTTCGCTGTATATGGCGGTTAGTGTCTGCCGTACCCCGTACGCGGTAGAGGACTTCACCTGCGTCTCTGGTCAGTCTTCGCGAGTCCGCTGATGCGGTAGGGTGCGTTTTGGATCTATCAGGTGAGTACCCAATTTCCTTTGGTTAGGAGTAGGGTTTAGAGTCTTTTGGTAGAAATCTTACCCAGGGGTAAGTCAGGAGTAGTTTGTAGTGTGGAAACTTTGCGGTTCTTTGGGTTTTCTTTCCTTGAGTTGGTCTTTGTTGGTCGCGGTGGCCTGCTATTACCCGGTCAGTTGGGGGTAATGTGCGGTTGTTGGTTTCGTGAGGCCTTTGGTTTCCGTGATGGCTTTAGGCCTTGTCTAGTGTGTCGGTCGACCTTGTGGAGCCATTGATGTCTTCTTGGCTTGTTGCTCCGGGTGACTGTGTTGGGACCGTTGTTGGAGGTCCGTCGAGGTGGTATCTTCACGGGCTGGACTCAGGTGTGTCTGAGTGGTGAGCGATGCCGACACGCTTCCAGCTCGGTTTGTCTTCTTCCTGGTTTCTTCTTCTTCTGATGACCACCGACTGCCACTTTGAACTGCTTAACGGGCCTTCAATTATACAGAATTGAAGTGGCCTTATCTACCCGCCAAATCTACTCAGTTCATTGTCTGGTTTTTGGTGGGCTCGTAAATCGGTAACGACTTACTAGCGCGTTAACTGGTTTTTTAACAGGCCTTCAATCTCACCCATTGAACATGGCCTTATCTACCCACCAAATCTACTCAGTTCATTGTCTGGTTTTGGCGGGCCTGTTACCAGTAACTGCTCTGTAAGTGTCAAATGGCTTTGGGATGGTTTGCATCCTGTTGATCTCCTTGGTTGATCACTGGTGATTGATTTCGTGTTTTGGGTTTCTAGGCTGGACTCGGTCTTTTCTATAGAATGGTCCTGAGTGGGTTTTATTATGCATGTTTTCTGATGGGCCCTGTAATCGGTTTGATGGGGCCTGTTATTTTGGGTGGGACTGTCTTCTCCCAGGGTCTATTGTTCAAATGTTAATGTCTGCTGGGGCTTGAGTAGGGTCATCCCGGTTCCCCAGACAGTGCAATTAACTGCAATAACCAAAACTGCTTTTACAGAGGTCGAACCCACCTCCTTGTCCCTTTACAGGCCCAGACATATTTTTAAAATGCCAAAACTTGGTTTTTGGTCTTAAATTCCTTATGTTAGGCCCAAATGCATTTTTATCACTCTGAGGTAGTTCCAAAGTCCTTTTTCCTTAGGTTTTTGGGGATCTGCAAATTTTGGAAACCTTACAGTCCCTCCTGCGATACTTTAAGTCACTACAGTATCGTCCTGGGTGGACAAAATTCCTGATCCTCGAAAGCCAACCTTCCCCTGTATTACCTAAACTAAAACCCAAAAACACACATTCCCCTTTTTGGTGTAGTGTTCCAATACATACAGGTAAGAATCAATAATCCATACACATCCAAGCATGGAGGGGGTCCAACACCCCTGCACCACTTGGATAAAAAAACAAAATACATACATAGAAAGAAAATAACACACGATCACAAAACTTCTTTATTTTTAGAATCGACTCAGGCTTGTTTTATACTTGGTAAACTTTATTGTAATGTTTTTCCCAGGCCTTCTCATGCCGAGAATGGAGCATTCTGTCCTTCCCCTTGCACTTTGTACACAGTAAGTACAAGACTATCCCGAGCTGGCAAACCACTAAGATGTGGGAGGCCATCCTAATCCAGGAAGGAACCTCTATATTCTCAAAAATGTCCCACCAGGGTGGAACCGTGATGGTCGAAATCTCAGCCCCTATCTCGAGTGTCTTTTGTTCTAGGGTGTAGAAATGCTTTTGTGATACCTGTACAGCTTTAAGTAAGACGGTAAGGTGTTCGGGAAGAGGAGGAATTTTATAGCCGAAGAAGGTGACATAGTTTTGCAGGTTGGTAATGTTTTCCCTTACAGTGAGGTGAACAGTTGAGGGTTCAGGACTGGGGACAATCCGTTCCTGGGCCACTTGAACTTCTGCCTCGGGTTTAAAGCAGAAACTGCTGTCACTCACTGGACACCAGAAATGCTGTCCATGCTGGTAGTGGGGCGCACTTGTGGTGACACAATATGTCCCACCCCCTATGAATGCTACCTGTGGGGGAACATGGCCTTGCGCCATTACCTCCATGGTACAGTTGATAGGTCGTGCGCCAGCAGTTTTAAACCCACACTGTGGTCTAGAGTAGGTGTTCAAGTGCTGGGGACACAGTATTATGTGTGAACCCCAGCTCCGGCACCCGGAGAGGTCAGTACCTGTCATAGCGTGCTCCCACTTTATGACATAAGGTGGGACCTCTGCGAAACGGACGTGTGCACCCCCTTGATTGATCCCAATGTTCTCCACCCTGTATACCGGTGCGGGACGGGCTGTCCCACCCATGACCGGCATCCTCACTACTATCCCCATGATAGAGTGATTGGAACGCCCACAATCTACTGGGACTGGGTAGGCTTCAGAGACTGGGCGGAGCTGACACGGGCTCAGTGAATTGCTGAACGGGTGGAGGGCTGCGAGGTGTTTGTTGCTAATCCAGGAGGGGACTAAACCTTGTTTTAAATCCTCCAGGTTGCTGCGGCCCTCGCCCAGCAGCCATGCCCCGTATAGCACACACACCTCATTCTGTGCAGCCTGATCCGAAGCATTCCTATCCTCCCGTATGAGTGCATTACTGTTTTAGCATGTCTCTCTAGCTCAGCAATAATCTCTTTTAGATGGACCGTCATAGCTTGGTCCTCGTGTAGCTCTGAGCCTACCACTGTGTTCCCATCCATTAGGATCTTTCTTAACTGGGTTTTTAAACCATTTATCTGTGTTTGTAGCTCTATGTCATCTAAGCTATTTATTACTGAGGATCCTGTATTGTAGTTTGTGAAAATATCGTTTCAGGTCCCCCTTCTTTGTCTCCCTGCGCCCATGGTGCGCTCAGGGTGTAATCTGTACAGTTCTGCTTTTTCCACGTTGGCAAAGTCGAATTCATAGAATTTTCTAAACATTTCCTTTAACAGGGCCTGGTATAGCTGTTCTGTCTCCTTAGGACACCATTTAGGTAAGTGTACCTCGGTAAGGTTTAATATTACTGAAGCTACTGCATAGTGTACCCCCTGGTATAGCACCTTTTCGGTCGGTACTAGTACTAGCCCATTCTCTGGTCCCTTGGTGGTGGTAGGACACCTCTCTTCTACTGTCCGTGAGGTCGTGGTCATGGGCAGAGGCTTTCGGGGGCGGGCTACTAGTTCGGTGGCGTTGACTGGGGTCGGGGAGTGTGGGAGCGCGCACGCATGTAGGCTAGAATCCCACCCCATCCCCTCCCCGGCATCCTGCCATTGTCTGGAGAAGATGATGGATATGCCTGTGGGGCAGGCTTTCTCTGACCCCCACATACAAACATAGATTCCCTGTTACGACTCCCACCACTTATCCCAACACACACTCACTCCCCCTTGGGTCCCTGTGATTGTCCGGTAGGTGTCATTCCCTAATCTTTCCCAGTCGGCTGTATGGTCCACTGCGTCCCTGCTTAGCTTCCTGAGCCACCACCACCTGTTCAGGGGAATTCGTCCCTTGCAGGTAAGACACACACATTTCCCCTCGGTGACACTGACCCTTGTGGCAACGACCTGTACTCTGGGGCATTGGCGGGAGGCCTCCCCGTACGTCAACCCAGTCTGGCTGGAGTATCTTGTAGAGTTGGACCCCAGCCACCCTGGCCACCTTCCCTCGTGGAAGTAGATGGCGAGCTCCTCCACTCCCCGTTCGCCACCCCCTGCGGTGACGACCGGTGCTCTCTCTCCTGAGCACCCATAGATGTGGGAGTCCTCCATGTCACCTCAGTCACCGATGCTCACACCTACCAGGGCGAGCAGGAGCAGAACCCTTGTCATGCCAATTTCCTTTCTGTAGGGACACACAAAACAGACAGCCATGTCCCGAGAAGGTTCTCCGGCTTGACAGGTGATCGATTCTTGAGATCTTTTAAACTTATTTACTAAACTCCTTAAAACTAGAATTCTTAAAAATCCTAAAACTACCAAACTGTAAAACACCTAAAATACATTAAACACTGTACATTCGCCGCCCATCTCTGGACGGCCAGGTCAATCCCTGCATGGCCTCTGCCTTGGGCAGCTTCTGAGCAGCCTGTACGCCTGGGCGTAAGGTGGCCTGTCCCGCAGGACCCTGAGAGTCCTTCTTAAAACAACTGAGGGTTTCCCTGAATCCCTGACAATCCCGGGAGTGTCCCCTCCTGTGCTACAGCACACTGCCCCCTTTGGTGTGGCTGCTGAGTCCCTGTCCTGTCCTGTGGGTTCCTCGCAGCCTGAGGCTGCAGGCTGGGGGTCCCTAACCTTTGAATGCTCCCTGGCCTTGGGCACTCCTTTTCGGGTTGCAGCCTCTTTTGGGCTGACCCACTGATGTACCGGTGACCACGGCAGTTTAGGCTGTGGTGTGCGAGGAGACCTTCTCAGGACTCTGGCCACTGGGGGTGTGCCTGAGTCCCACATAATCGGTGGAGTGTACCCTCCTGTGATACAAGCCACTGTCCCCACCGCTGCAGCCTGTGAGTCTGCCAAAGCTGCTGGCTGGGGATTTCTAACTTTGGGGTGGCCCACCTTTGCTGACTGTTCCCTTTTCTTGGGTTTAAACAGCTTGCATTGGTTGATGTGAAACCACTTTGTACGGCGGGGCATCTTTATGGCATAGACCATGGGGCTTGCCTTGTCCACAATGTGGTAGGGCCCCATGTACAGTGGTTTGAAACTCCCCACCCGGGCAAAATTCCTAACCATGACCTGATCCCCTATCTCCCACTCGTGGTGCCTGCGGGGTTCCAGCAGCAATCGGTTACTCCGATGCTGTTTTCCCATGTTGCTCGCAGCCTGCCAGTGGACCTGTTTAAGGTGGTCCAACAGATTCCTGACGAATCTGTCTCTCGGCTCACCTCTCTGAGCTGCCCTTCCATGAGCACCGGGGCTAGCACATGGGTGGGGGTCCGCATAACCCTGCCAGTCATGAGCTCGTGTGGGGAATACCCCGTGCTTTTTGACTGGCTGGCTCGGATCCCCATTAAGACCAACGGTAAGAGTTCTACCCACTTTTTGGGTGAGTCTCCCGTTTCCTTCCTAGCCTTTCCTTGATGGTACGGTTTAAACGCTCCACAGGACCCGATGACTGCGGGTTGTGGGCGACGTGCCATTTCCCCTCTGTGCCGAGCACCCTGAGGGTCTCTTGCATAACCTGCCCAGTAAAATGACTCCCCTGGTCGGACTCCACATACTGTGGTAGTCCCCACCATGAGAACACTTCCCTGACCAGGATCCTAGCCGTACCCAATGCAGTAGCCGTACGGCATGGGAATGCTTCTACCCACTTAGAGAACACATCCACCAGGACTAGGCAGTACTTAAAGCCTCCCTGGGCGGTGGGTAGGGGCCCGATGTAGTCGACCTGGATCGACTGCCATGGTCCCTCTACCCTCCTGATGTGTCCCATGGACACCTTCCTTTTCTGGGGGTCTGGGTTGTTAGCAGCACACACTAGGCAGCCTGCACAGAACTCGTGGACATCTTCCCTGAGTCCTGGCTACCATCCTGTCTGTTCCACCCGTTGCCAGGTGGTCTCAGGCCCGGGATGCCCCGCTCCTGGACCCTCATGGGCCAGTTGGAGGAATTCCCTTCGGTGCTGCTGCGGCACTACCCATTGCTCCCCTCTGAACAGCATGCCTTCCTTTACAGTGATGGCTGCTGTGCCGTACGGGCCTTCTACTTTCTCCCCTTTTTCAAGCCTGTTCAGGACAGTCTTGAGGACTGTGTCCTGGGCTTGGGCCTGCTTTAAGTCTGGGGCCAAAGCTACACCCTGTATGCTTCCCCTGGCCCGGACTGCTGCTACTGGACCCGCTTGGTACAGGTTCCAGAATACCCCTTCTCTGGCTCCCTGTTTGGCCAGCTCATTTGCCTTGTGGTTATTTTCCCACTTGGGCTCTTTCTTAGAGTGGGCCTTTACCTTATGGATAAAGACCTTCCCTTCCTCCCCTACTGCTGCCATGATTCTCTCCAACAGGGGCTTTATGGTGAGGGGTCTCCCATCAGCGGAGGTGTACCCGCGACGGGACCAGATGGCCAGGTACTCCGTACACGAATTGCATGTGAACATGCTGTCCGAGCAAATCGTGTATGGGGTAGGGAACTTCTCGGGGTGTGTAACCACATACACCACCGCAGACAGTTCGGCCTGCTGGGCGCTCATTGTACTGGGGAGTTTAATGGCCAAGGCAATGTCCTCCTCTGGGTCATAAACTCTACACCCTGTGAGTCGTTCTCCAGCAGATACTGTGCTCAAACCGTCCACATAGATTTTGCGGCCTGTGGGGTGTATCCCGGCCCGAAAACCTATGTTAACTTCCCATACCCCTTCAATGGAACACCGGTGGGCGTTCCCTGGGTAAATCAGGTTGGCTGCGAGCCTTGGGTTGCAGAGCCCTTTTACCCTTAGGTCCATCTGGGAGAGAAGTAGGGTCCAGCGAGCAATACAAGCACTGCTCACTGTCCCATCTTTGATTCTCCCATCTAGGAGCATCTGGGTGGGCGTGTGATGGGTGAGCAGGGTGATGGGAGATGTGCCTGTGAAGATCAATGATCTTTTCACAGCCCAGTGAGTGGCGAGGGGGTGCCTCTCACAGTTGGAGTAGCCCTTCTCCACATCAGTGAGTATCCTGGAGGAGTAGACCACTGGTCTCAGCCTGTCGTGCCTCTCTTGGAGCAGCACAGCACTCAGACTGTCCCCGCTGGCTGCCACCTCCAGGAAAAACTCTTTCTCCCCATCAATAGCCCCTAGAGCTGGTGCGGTCTGCAGATCTTCTATTTAGGCAATTGTCCCTGAATTACATGTCTTATCATGGGCTTTAATACATTAACTGGAACTGAAGTTAAAGTAACCAGCCTGTAGTTCCAGGGTCATGCTGCCATTTATTCTTAAATTATGGGATTGTTCTAGCTAAAATCTCCAGCTAATACGCCCCCAATTTCATTCTTTTTTGTATAAATGTCCTTAGGCTTATAGTGTAAAGTTTAAGCTATTATCCATTTATTACTTCCCAATTTCTTAATAACTATTCCACTTATTAATTCAGTAATTCAACTCCCCCACCCTCCAAGATTTGTTTTATATTCATTCTTAGGATGTGGGCTTATTGCCCATCCCTAGGTGCCCTCAAGAAGGTGGTGGTGAGCATTCTCTTGAACCGCTGCAGTCCATGTGTTGAAGGTACTCCCACAGTGCATGAGGTAGGGAGCTCCAGGATTTTGACCCAGTGACAATTGGTTCCCCACCCTTGGTTGCAGGGACTGAAGTATTAATTAGTATTACAAAGATAAGTAAAGATAATGAAGGCCATTTGGCCCACATAGCTCCTCCTTCAATAGAAACCTTCCTTTTCAGTAAAACTTAAAAGTAAGCCATTTAGAATCTATGTCATACCTTTTTCCTCTTACTAAAGGTATCTTCTTATCTATTATAATGCATATAATTGGCAATGGCACCACCAACAACAACATGGCGGGTGCAGTAAAGTGTGCAAGATGGCACAGCTGCTTTCTGAGGGTCTAAGATACACCAAAGGAGATAGAGGGTGATTTTCATGTCAGAGCAGTAAAGGGGCAGATAGCGAGTGGGGCAAGAACAGTGGCCTCCAGCAGGAGTTGGCAGGGAACCCGTGCGATTTCCTGGCTCACCTTACATTAGTATGCAGTAGGCGAGCTGACAGCATGCAACGCTTGCTGATTTACAGGTGGGAAATCAGACTGTGTAGCTGTTTCTCAAGACCCTTCAGCAGCAGCTTAAATAGGATGCGCAATTTTTGTTTGGCACAGAAAGAACCAACTCTAGAGCAACAGGCAACATGAGTTCCGAACCTACAGCAGCAACTACAGACACTTTAAACAACAACACAACCCACTGCAAGATGAATGTCTCCAAAACCTCTAGACAGCTTTACTTCAGAACTGTTGAGAATCCATTTAAATATCGCTCCAAATGGGCGACTTGTACCGCACATGGTTGGTCGGTAGGAGCAGAAACTGACGGTAGTCAGGTGATGAGGGCGGAAAATGGTGTTGGGATCAAAATGACATCACTTGATCCCTATGTGCATGTATCAATAAGGCTCCCATCTATTTCAGATGGCCACCAGGATTGATCTCTGCTTGAAACTCAGACCGCATGTAAAAGCTGCTATTGGTGGGCAGGAATGGTAACCACTCCATTTTCAAGTCACCACGATCCAGGTTTTGAGCACAAATGGGGTGGTAATAAGACAGAAGATTTCACCCATAGTCTATTGCTGCATTTGAAAATATCACTGCTTGTAATGATGATATAAACATTCCTGTTGGAGGCAGCTAGTCTTTTTGAACAATGGGTAGGCTAAGCAGCTTAGTCCATCCTTACAAGCCAGTGTGGAGGTTTTGCACTTGCTTTCCTGCACAGACCTGTAAAGTTTCGCAATTATCGCGATTCAAAATAACGAAAGAGAAGCAGATTCGTTTGATCAGTTTATTTAAACGAAATGCTGTCATGATTAAAAAGTGGTCATGATGCGGAGATGCCGGTGTTGGACTGGGGTGGACAAAATTGAGAGGTCGCACAACACCAGGTTATAGTCCAACAGTTTTATTTGAAATCACAAGCTTTCGGAGCTATCGATTTGCTCCTTCCTCAGGTGAAGTAAATTAGATACAGAATCTCCAAAGCATATATAGATGGAAAACAAAGCATGTGTATTTTACAATTGCAGACCAATAAATTAAATCATCCTGACTATCTGCCGAGGTGTGATAAAGTTAATTAAGTCAGCCAGGAAGGTACCACATCAAAGACATAGCAAGATACAACTGAGACAATGAGGTGTAGTCGCAGGGGTTCTAACGTGTCAAAAGCTGCCGTCTGTATGTAAAACGAAAAGCTTTAACATTTTTTTACTTTTTTACTGGGAAAATTTTTACTTTTTTACTGGGAATCACATCTGTGAACAAGCTAACGACGACTCGAGTCCGGATCACGTCATGTATCGTGACATAAACCCAAGATCCCGATTGAGACCGTCTTCATGAGTGCGGAACTTGGCTATCAGTTTCTGCTCGATGATTTTGCGTTGTCGTGTGTTTCTAAGGTTGCCTTGGAGAACGCTTACCCGCAGATCCGAGGCTGAATGTCCTTGACTGCTGAAGTGTTCCCCGACTGGGAGGTAACAATCCTGCCTGGCGATTGTTGCGCGGTGCTCGTTCATACGTTGTCTCAGTGTCTGCATGGTCTCGCCGATGTACCATGCCGCGGTGCATTCTTTCCTGCAACGTATGAGGTAGACAACGTTGGCCGAGTCACATGAGTATGTACCATGTACCTGGTGGGTAGTGTCCTCACGTGTGATGGTGGTATCTGTGTTGATGATCTGGCATGTCTTGCAGAGTTTGCCATGGCAGGGTTGTGTGGTGTCGTGGTCGCTGTTATCCTGAAAGCTGGGTAATTTGCTGCGAACGATGGTACTTCTGAGGTTAGGCGGCTGTTTGAAGGCAAGTAGTGGAGGCGTGGGGATGGCCTTAGCGAGGTGTTTGTCGTCATCGATGACATGTTGAAGGCTGCGAAGAACATGGCGTAGTTTCTCCGCTCCGGGGAAGTACTGGACGACGTAGGGTACCCTGTTGGTTGTGTCCCGTGTTTGCCTTCTGAGGAGGTGTATGCGATTTTTCGCTGTGGCCCGTCGGAACTGTCGATCGATGAGTCGAGCGTCATATCCCGTTCTTACGAGGGCGTTTTTCAGCGTCCGTAGGTGTCCATCGCGTTCCTCCTCGTCTGAGCAGATCCTGTGTATTCGCAGGGCTTGTCCATAAGGGATGGCTTCTTTAACATGGTTAGGGTGGAAGCTGGAGAAGTGGAGCATCGTGAGGTTGTCCGTGGGCTTGCGGTAGAGTGAAGTGCTGAGGTGTCCGTCTTTGATGGAGATTCGTGTGTCCAGGAATGAGACTGATTCTGAGGAGTAGTCCATGGTGAGTTTGATGGTGGGATGGAACATGTTTATGTTATCGTGTAGTCTTTTCAGTGATCCTTCGCCATGGGTCCAAAGGAAGAAAATGTCGTCGATGTATCTGGTATACAGCGTTGGCTGGAGGTCCTGTGCAGCGAAGAAGTCTTGCTCGAACTTGTGCATGAAGATGTTGGCGTATTGGGGTGCGAATTTGGTCCCCATGGCTGTTCCGTGTGTTTGGGTAAAAAAATGGTTGTCGAAGGTGAAGACATTGTGGTCAAGGATGAAGCGGATGAGTTGTAGGATGGCGTCTGGAGATTGGCTGTTGTTGATGTTGAGTACTGAGGCTGTTGCAGCGATGCCATCATCGTGGGGGATACTGGTGTAGAGTGCCGATACGTCCATCGTGGCAAGGAGTGTTCCTGGTTCAACTGGTCCGTGGGTGCTGAGTTTCTGTAAGAAGTCTGTAGTGTCGCGACAGAAGCTGGGGGTTCCCTGTACGATGGGTTTCAGAATGCCCTCGACGTATCCAGAGAGGTTCTCACACAGGGTTCCATTGCCTGATACGATAGGACGTCCGGGTGTGTTGGCTTTGTGTATCTTTGGGAGGCAGTAGAAGTCTCCCACGCGGGGATTACGTGGGATGAGAGCGCGTAGGATGTTTTGAAGGTCTGGATCGAAGGTCTTGATCAGTCTATTGAGTTGGCGGGTTCGAAATCGAAGTTCTCGCCCTAGGGCTCAAGTTCTGCCCAACCACCAAAATGGACCCCATCGGCCTCGCGGCAGACACGGAGGAATTCATCAGGAGAATGAGGCTCCGGGAATACTTCCACAAATCCCAAGATGTCAGCAACAAACCCAATGAGACAATCAATGATCCAGAACAGCAGACAGAGGGACTCGCAGTGCAGCAACCGAAGAAAAAAGAGTCAAACTGGACCCCTCCGGAGGGTCGCTGCCCCAAGCTTGACATGTATGCTCAAGCTGTCAGGAGATGCATCAACGCCAGATTCATCAGCCGCACTCACAAGACAGTCCAGAATGTCACCCGAGCACAACGCAACGCCATCCACGCTCTCAAGACCAACCGCAACATTGTCATCAAACCAGCGGACAAAGGAGGAGCCATCGTCATACAGAACAGAACGGACTATTGTAAAGAAGCATACCGACAACTGGACAACCAGGAACACTACAGACAGCTACCCGCAGATCCGACCAAAGAACACACCCGCCAACTCAATAGACTGATCAAGACCTTTGATCCAGACCTTCAAAACATCCTACGCGCTCTCATCCCACGTAATCCCCGCGTGGGAGACTTCTACTGCCTCCCAAAGATACACAAAGCCAACACACCCGGACGTCCTATCGTATCAGGCAATGGAACCCTGTGTGAGAACCTCTCTGGATACGTCGAGGGCATTCTGAAACCCATCGTACAGGGAACCCCCAGCTTCTGTCGCGACACTACAGACTTCTTACAGAAACTCAGCACCCACGGACCAGTTGAACCAGGAACACTCCTTGCCACGATGGACGTATCGGCACTCTACACCAGTATCCCCCACGATGATGGCATCGCTGCAACAGCCTCAGTACTCAACATCAACAACAGCCAATCTCCAGACGCCATCCTACAACTCATCCGCTTCATCCTTGACCACAATGTCTTCACCTTCGACAACCATTTTTTTACCCAAACACACGGAACAGCCATGGGGACCAAATTCGCACCCCAATACGCCAACATCTTCATGCACAAGTTCGAGCAAGACTTCTTCGCTGCACAGGACCTCCAGCCAACGCTGTATACCAGATACATCGACGACATTTTCTTCCTTTGGACCCATGGCGAAGGATCACTGAAAAGACTACACGATAACATAAACATGTTCCATCCCACCATCAAACTCACCATGGACTACTCCTCAGAATCAGTCTCATTCCTGGACACACGAATCTCCATCAAAGACGGACACCTCAGCACTTCACTCTACCGCAAGCCCACGGACAACCTCACGATGCTCCACTTCTCCAGCTTCCACCCTAACCATGTTAAAGAAGCCATCCCCTATGGACAAGCCCTGCGAATACACAGGATCTGCTCAGACGAGGAGGAACGCGATGGACACCTACGGACGCTGAAAAACGCCCTCGTAAGAACGGGATATGACGCTCGACTCATCGATCGACAGTTCCGACGGGCCACAGCGAAAAATCGCATACACCTCCTCAGAAGGCAAACACGGGACACAACCAACAGGGTACCCTACGTCGTCCAGTACTTCCCCGGAGCGGAGAAACTACGCCATGTTCTTCGCAGCCTTCAACATGTCATCGATGACGACAAACACCTCGCTAAGGCCATCCCCACGCCTCCACTACTTGCCTTCAAACAGCCGCCTAACCTCAGAAGTACCATCGTTCGCAGCAAATTACCCAGCTTTCAGGATAACAGCGACCACGACACCACACAACCCTGCCATGGCAAACTCTGCAAGACATGCCAGATCATCAACACAGATACCACCATCACACGTGAGGACACTACCCACCAGGTACATGGTACATACTCATGTGACTCGGCCAACGTTGTCTACCTCATACGTTGCAGGAAAGAATGCACCGCGGCATGGTACATCGGCGAGACCATGCAGACACTGAGACAACGTATGAACGAGCACCGCGCAACAATCGCCAGGCAGGATTGTTACCTCCCAGTCGGGGAACACTTCAGCAGTCAAGGACATTCAGCCTCGGATCTGCGGGTAAGCGTTCTCCAAGGCAACCTTAGAAACACACGACAACGCAAAATCATCGAGCAGAAACTGATAGCCAAGTTCCGCACTCATGAAGACGGTCTCAATCGGGATCTTGGGTTTATGTCACGATACATGACGTGATCCGGACTCGAGTCGTCGTTAGCTTGTTCACAGATGTGATTCCCAGTAAAAAAGTAAAAATTTTCCCAGTAAAAAAGTAAAAAAATGTTAAAGCTTTTCGTTTTACATACAGACGGCAGCTTTTGACACGTTAGAACCCCTGCGACTACACCTCATTGTCTCAGTTGTATCTTGCTATGTCTTTGATGTGGTACCTTCCTGGCTGACTTAATTAACTTTATCACACCTCGGCAGATAGTCAGGATGATTTAATTTATTGGTCTGCAATTGTAAAATACACATGCTTTGTTTTCCATCTATATATGCTTTGGAGATTCTGTATCTAATTTACTTCACCTGAGGAAGGAGCAAATCGATAGCTCCGAAAGCTTGTGATTTCAAATAAAACTGTTGGACTATAACCTGGTGTTGTGCGACCTCTCAATGATTAAAAAGGACACAGAAGCCTGTAAAATGGCTGCCGCGCATCGTGACAGAAGCTTCCAGAATTACAGTGGGCAGACAAGATGGCGTTCGAATAAATATTTCAATATAAGACGGGATCATACTCGATAAGCACTGATAAAGACAGGATGCAACCTGTTTGCATTTGTGACAATAGCAAAAGATATGAGTGCTGGAATCGGTTTCCATGCACAAGTAAGGACCATTGTACTGGGCAATCGAAGGCCCATCCAGACACATCAATACACAAATACCCCCATGGCTCTACAATGAGAGAGCCATTCTCGGGTGATTAAACAAGTATTCGGGGGCCCCCAAAACCCAGCCAGGGAGGCTCCTAGCCGGTTCAACAATGGGGAAAACATTAACGGGTAGTTGGCCAGTTTCAGGTGTTACCGAAACTCGTTAAAGACAAGAATCGCCCCATGCTGGGAGTTTTGAGCGCCAATATTTCACAAAGGACAAACATTAAGATTTGGGCGGGAGATAAGGGAACACAGCACTATAACTATAGTGAACAAATGTCCATCGGTCTCTTATTCGCTCGAATCGGCTCTTATTCTCTTATCCTGATCCTCGGATATCGCTCTGCTGGATGAGCAGCCTTTGTGTCTTCTCTGGACTTTGTTGACTTTTGGCCGTACTGGTCGGTTATTCGAATGTTGGGTGGAGCTCAAACGGAACGAGGCGCCTCGACAAGGGCAAGTGACCGGGTGCACCATCCCGAGGGTCGGTAAACGGTGTCTGGACCCGAAGGCCCGAAGAGACAAGAAGAAACAAGACGAGAAGAAGAAGAATCCACGTGCTGCCATGGTCAGTAAACCCCGGCCGCGCCCGAAAATATAATAAAAGACTCTTCATTGAAATCTACCGACAACCGGTGTCGGTACAGGAAGACTCTTCTTTGAATTTTACAAACGTTCCGAGTTCTACCGAGTTCTTCATGACAAAAGATGGTCTGGCCTGCTTGTCGCAGCAGCGAAGATAAACAAGTGGGGTACAGAGACCCCTCCAAAACACGTGACAGTCAGGCGCTGCAGCGAAACGAGCCGAGGGCCTCACTTTAAAATTCTCCGAAGTATCACGAGTGGTGAGCATGTTTCCCGATCTTACAAATCTAGATGTAGTGTAGGTATTGATAGGGGAGGGTGGTTTTATTAAGGATAAAGTATAATGTGTTCCCCTTTTTACGATGTGCCGTGCGTTCTTCATTACCATAGACCAAGCTTTAGGAATGTATGTATACTTGTACTCTCGTTAATTTGCGCCTATGACATGTACTTCATGATTTTGGACGCTATGCAATAAAGATTTCCATTTCGTACTATTCAACCGGATCTATTTGAGTTTTTCTCTGCAATACTGCTCTCGCACCTAAGTCCAGTGTTAGAACCGTAAGGGCGAGTGGGTCGAACCACTCACAGGTGCTTATTGCAATAAGGCTGGCCGGAGACCAGAGCAAGCAATAGTATTAGGCAACGAAGGCCTAACCTCGCACCAGCACCGTCTGTGATACAAGCACGACGAAACCCCTTACAGAAAATGGCGACCGCGGCAGGACATTGGCAGCGAGAGAGTAATGTTTTAGACCCTGGTGTGAATAGGCGAAATTTGATGGATGAGAGGGTAGTCGACTATGTGTTTGGGAAGGTTAACTTAACCAAAAGGTGGATAAGTGACCTACTGATGGATAAGCGTCCGCTAGACGCAGCCATCAAATGGACAGGCAGTAAAGAGCATAAGAAGTCGATGGAGAAAGCGGTCTGGCTGATGTGCTACAAGAAACAAGTCCAACTTTCGGACCAGGTCATTGTGGCGCAGGCAGCTCAGATCAGGGATTTGGTAGTTGAGATGGAGGAAAAGATCACGGTAGGACAGAAACTCATTGCATCCTTGAATGCGTTACATCAGGAATGCCAGATAGTAGCCAACCACCATGAGGCTAAAATTGATTACCTAGAGTGTCAGGTCACGGAAGGGAAATTAAACGAGGGTAGGATTAGAGAACGGTGTGCCCGCCTAGCTAACCAGATAAAAGCCCAGGAAGAAAGCTTGAAGGGAGTTAGGGCGGCATATAAGATGGCCCTCGAGGATAGGCATGAGGGAGCCGACCACAGTGTTTGTCAGAAGGAGTTAGGGAACCTAAGAGAGGCCCTGAATAAGGCAAACGGCTTGGTGTGCCTCATCAGCCTGTCAGAAAACCAGCCACAGGTGGGTAGGGAATTCCCAAAATCCCTACCAGACAAAGCAGAGGAGGTATTTGCCACTGCGCCCTCCGCGCCACCCAGCTATTCGGCAACCTGGGTAAGGGAGGAAGTGGTGGAAATAGAAAAGGAGGTTCCCGAGGTAGGACAGTCCCCGGAGGTAGAGTCGAGCCCGGGACCGATGTGTCTGCTCCGAGGTCACAAGAGAGGCCCGAATGCAGACAATGGGGCTGAGGGGGATGTCCTGAACCAGCTTATATTGCCCCACAGCTCACACCAGCTGAGAGCAATGATTAGTCATGTACGGAAGCTGTCCGAGTCAGACGACCCTTCCGTACACTTTAGGGAGGTAGAACAGACCGCAGCAATTAATGGCTGCGACGATGAGGAAAAGACCAAAATGTTGCTGTTCTCGTTAGATAGCTCGATCCTCCAGTGTCTCTCAGACGAGAGCAAGAAGGGAAATAAAACCTATGAGGAGTTACGGGACGAGGTCCTAGAAGTGTTAGGGGCGGATGACGAAGGTCCGTTCGTCAGATTGAGTCAAACCCTACAGATGGAGGGAGAACCCCCGAAGGTTTTCGCCGACAGGCTGTGGCCAGTATACCAGCGTAGCTGCCCAGGTGCGCCAGCGCGCAACTTTCTGAACGGCGCCGGGAAAGCTCATTGGCTCAGGTGTTTAGTAGCCAACAGCTTGCCAGCCGTCAGGGAGCAGGCCAAAGCGTGGTTTGATCCCACTAACCCCGCCACAACAGAGGAGTCTGTCCTAAATCGACTCACCATAGGGTATCAGAACACTAGGAGCACGGGAGCGCGTCCCCTTAAGGAAAAGGTGCATGAGGCAAGGCCCACAGCTCCGGCTCAGAAAGAGTGGCATCAGGAGGGAAATCGCGCCCCACAAACCAGTGGTGTTTGTTACGGGTGCGGGAAGACAGGTCACTGGCGTAAAAACTGCAGGAACCCCTGGAAGGACCCCAGGGATAAAACTCCCGCAGTCCGAACCCAAGCGCCTGTCTCTGAGAAAGGAGCTGGTGTGCCTATCCATCCCGATGCGATAGAATCAATGTTAGGAGCCATGCGGTCTCTCATGATTTCGCACGGGGAGGTAGCAACAGCCCCATACCACCCAGGCTTCTGACTGGAACCGGTGCAGCCTGCCTACCTGTGTCCCCTTGAAAGACGCGCACAGGAGGGGGTCTCCTGTAAGGAGGCCAGGTTAAAAGAGCAGGCCTTGCGGGAGGAGAACGCCTGTTTAATGGGGAAGGTAGACGGGCTGGAAGGGCAGCTTAGAGACATAAAAGCAGCCTACAGGGTAGCCAGGAGCAGGGAGTATGAGGATTTAAAACAGAATAGAAATCTGCAGCCTCCAGCAGGCGAGATTTCAAAGAAGGCACAAGCAGGGGCGGTGGCCTGTCTCAGGGGGGGGGCCAAACCTGCAAGTGGGGACTCTCAGCCCCAGGTAGAACCGCAGGGCAGCCTGCTTGAGGGGAGAGGACATTCTAGAAAAGTGTAGGATCTTTTCTTGGTGTTGGGATTCAGATGAGGAAGAGCTCGAGGAGCTCGACCAAGGTAGTGACCCGGCCGGAGAGGTGCTGGGGTCGGAGGACAAAAGTTTTGTCCTCGACTCAAGCTCAGGGGAGATAGGGGCTGCGAGTGGAAATCCACACAGGGTGGAATCGGAAACTGCAGATCCCGAGCCCAGGGGGGCGGAGCTAGGGGAGACGGAGCCAGCGGCTGTGGTAGGACCACAGGTTGTGACGGTGGAAGTCTCGGTAACCGTTCCGTCGGCCCTGGAAGTCTTGCCCTTGGGGGAGGTAGGGATTGCGAGTGGAGGACCACATACTGGGCCAAGTAGGGTGGAGCCAGAAACTGCAAATCCCGAGTTCAGGGGGCGGAGCCAGGGGAGACGGAGCCAGCGGCTGTGGTAGGACCACAGGCTGTGACGATGGAAGTCTTGGTTCCTGGTCCGTCGGCCCTGGAAATCTTGCCCAAAGTAGCCCTCCGTAGGTCAAGTCGGACACCCCAGCCCAGGAAGTCGTGGCCGAATCCCCCGTGCACCCCCAGGCGTAAGTTCAAGGTCAAGGCAGCCCAGGGAGATCCCAGTCCCAGCGCAGCGGCGACAGGCTGCGGCAGATCAAAGGAAGGGGTCAGTGCCCTCCCACCACTGGGAAAAGCTCGTGGCAGCCTTCGCAGAATTTAGGTAGGCCGCCCTGGGAACGGGCGGCGCTGTACAGTTTAAGTTTAGGATAAGTTTAAGTTCATAGTTTGTTTAAGGTTTGGTAAGTTTGTAGTTTAATTTTAACAGAAAATGGTAAAATGATGGGAGTTAGAGATAGGAATAGTTAAAGTCTATCCAGCATACATGTCGTTATACGTGAGACGAGGTCAAGGGACCCGCTCACCCTTCACAAAAGCCAGAGACTCTTGGGAGGCTGGCTACATCATTTTATCTGATCACAGGAACCAGGAAAGATGGAACGGATTCTGATAGTGCTCGCAACGATCGGATATGGATTGGCCTATCGGGCCCTCACCAAGGATGTCGTTGTGTTCGGTTGCTCCGGGGACACGGGCCCCATCGCGACGGATGGGTCCGGGGAGCGAAAGGCTGAGGAAACCGCCACTTATTTCCACAAGGGAAGGTGGCCGGGATGGCTGGGAACGAATTCGACGGAATACTCCAGTGCATCCGGATTTGCCTACAAAGAGACTTCTTTACTGTGCCCCAGAGTGAGGATCATTGCACCCAGAATCAGCATCACCGTCGGCAAAAGGATTTGTTTGACATGCAATGGGAAGGTCCCATTGAGCCGATGGTGGTGGTTACGGAAATTAAGCAAGAATATGAGAAATTCCTCGGTTGAGTGGGAGCGATTGGGTAACAATACCCATCGGACAATTACGGGGACTAACGGACAATTGAAAGTCTGTTGGGACAAATGGTGGGAACCGGATGAGGGAATATATGTTTGTATGTGGGGATCGAAGTACGTTTGCCCCAAGGGTATATCCATATTTTTCGTACACCAGTGGCAGGACAACGGGAAAGGGATGAGGTGGGATGTCAGCACAAAGGGGTGCGGAGCTCCATTCTCCCCGATCCTGGTAAACGCCACTGAACTCATCACGTGCCCACGCAAGGCTCCGCCCACGATTCCGGTGGTTTTGGCTCAGGAGGAAGGGTGCCCTAAAACCACTAAGGGGCCCGGGAATGGTTTGGTACTGGTCCCAACAGACCAGATACTATTTCAAGGGGTACATTACACGGTGGCTTCGGTGATTCTAAATCTCACCGAGGTGCGGTTACCAGAGTGGTGCCCCAAAGAGACGGAACAATTGTACCAGGTCCTGTTGACAAACATGTTCAGACAATTCTACGAGTTTGATTTTGCAGAGATTGACAAAACAAGCTTGTACACCACACCACATGAAGTTTTGGGTCAGGTGGGGAGACAAAGAAGGGGTGTTATGAACGATATGTTCACTGCCTTCAATACAGGAACATCTGTGGTCAACGCTCTAGACAACGTGGAGCTGCAGACCCAGATCAATGGTTTAAAAACACAATTAAAAAGCATCCTTACAAGCGAAAACAAGGTAGTAGGGTCTGAGTTACTTGAGGACCAGGCCATGACACTACACTTAAAAGAGATTATAGCAGAGCTGGAGAAGCATGCGAGAAAGGTAAATGCCCTGATCAGGGAAGATCGGAATGCATCCGATCAAGCTGCGCAGAACGAGGTGTGCGTACATAGGGGCGTGGTTACTGGGCGAGGGCCGCAGTAATTTGGAGGATTTAAAACAAGGTTTGGTCCCGTCCTGGATAAGTAACAAACACCTGCAGGCACTCCACCCTTTTCAGAACGCATTAAGCCCGTGCCAGCTCAGGCTAGCCTCAGAGGCATACCCAGTCCCCGTGACTGCGGACAGTCAAATCATACCATCATGGGTATAGTACTACGTATGCCGGTGTTGGGCGACACAGCAAAGCCCGCCCCGGTGTATCGGGTGGAGAACATTGGTGTCATTCAGGGGGGAGTCCACATTCGCTACACAGCGGTCCCACCTTACGTCATCCGCTGGGAGCAAACGATGACAGGTACCGATCTCTCGGGTTGTCGTGGCCGGGGAGCACACATCATCCTGTGTCCCCAGCACTTGAATGCCTTTTTAACACCACAATGCGGGTTCAGAACGGCTGGCGCCAAGCCCATGAATTGCACCATGGAGGCAATGACACAGGATCACGTGCCTCCGCAGGTGGCATACATAGGGGGTGGAACATATTGCGTTACCACTGCAGCGCAACACTACCAGCATGGAAACCACAGCCGGTGTCCGGTGAGTGACAGCAGTTTCTGTTTTAAACTCAGGGCTGAAGTTCAAGTGGCACAGCAGCGAATTGTCCCGATCCCTGAACCATCCACTGTTCACCTCACGGTAAAAGAGAATTTCACCGACTTGCAGCGATTCGTCGCGCATTTCGGATACATCATTCCCCTCTCCCTGAACACCTCACCAAGCTTTTGAAAGCCGTCGCGGTATCACAAAAACATTTTTACACCCTGGAACAGAAAACAGTAGAAATAGGGACAGAAATTTTGGACATAGTAATCCCACCATGGTGGGATCTGTTCACCAATATTGAAGTTCCTTCATGGATCAGGATAGCCTCCCACATTTTGGTAGTGTGCCAAGTTATAATTGTAGTTTGATTATTTTTTTCTTGTATAATAAAAACATGCATATACAGGTGGTGCGAGAGGCATCGGCCTGTTGCACCTGGAAGGCGTATACGCAATGTAAGTTTAAAGGCAATGCTGCCTACGGTTTGTCCAAGTTTAAACAATGTAATTTTCCCTGGGAAATGAGGACGGCATGGAGACCATAGATAGTTTAAGTTAAAGGGAGTGTTTGGATGTGGAGAATCAGGATAATTTTGCTCACCACCACTTTTAATTGATACGATAAGCGGAGTTATTCGCATCAACAGGAGGGACTGTAAAGTTTCGCAATTATCGTGATTCAAAATAACGAAAGAGAAGCAGATTCGTTTGATCAGTTTATTTAAACGAAATGCTGTCATGATTAAAAAGGACACAGAAGCCTGTAAAATGGCTGCCGCGCATCGTGACAGAAGCTTCCAGAATTACAGTGGGCAGACAAGATGGCGTTCGAATAAACATTTCAATATAAGACGGGATCATACTCGATAAGCACTGATAAAGACAGGATGCAACCTGTTTGCATTTGTGACAATAGCAAAAGATATGAGTGCTGGAATCGTTTTCCATGCACAAGTAAGGACCATTGTACTGGGCAATCGAAGGCCCATCCAAACACATCAATACACAAATACCCCCACGGCTCTACAATGAGAGAGCCATTCTCGGGTGATTAAACAAGTATTCGGGGGCCCCCAAAACCCAGCCAGGGAGGCTCCTAGCCGGTTCAACAATGGGGAAAACATTAACGGGTAGTTGGCCAGTTTCAGGTGTTACCGAAACCCGTTAAAGACAAGAATCGCCCCATGCTGGGAGTTTTGAGCGCCAATATTTCACAAAGGACAAACATTAAGATTTGGGCAGGAGATAAGGGAACACAGCACTATAACTATAGTGAACAAATGTCCATCGGTCTCTTATTCGCTCGAATCGGCTCTTATTCTCTTATCCTGATCCTCGGATATCGCTCTGCTGGACGAGCAGCCTTTGTGTCTTCTCTGGACTTTGTTGACTTTTGGCCGTACTGGTCGGTTATTCGAATGTTGGGTGGAGCTCAAACGGAACGAGCCGCCTCGACAAGGGCAAGTGACCGGGTGCACCATCCCGAGGGTCGGTAAACGGTGTCTGGACCCGAAGGCCCGAAGAGACAAGAAGAAACGAGACGAGAAGAAGAAGAATCCACGTGCCGCCACGGTCAGTAAACCCCGACCGCGCCCGAAAATATAATAAAAGACTCTTCATTGAAATCTACCGACAACCGGTGTCGGTACAGGAAGACTCTTCTTTGAATTTTACAAACGTTCCGAGTTCTACCGAGTTCTTCATGACAAAAGATGGTCT
The DNA here is from genome assembly GCA_030390025.1 of Squalus acanthias. NCBI lineage: Eukaryota > Metazoa > Chordata > Chondrichthyes > Squaliformes > Squalidae > Squalus > Squalus acanthias. Next base: position 190,126,212 of record CM059425.1, read on the forward strand.
GGCCTGCTTGTCGCAGCAGCGAAGATAAACAAGTGGGGTACAGAGACCCCTCCAAAACACGTGACAGTCAGGCGCTGCAGCGAAATGAGCCGAGGGCCTCACTTTAAAATTCTCCGAAGTATCACGAGTGGTGAGCATGTTTCACGATCCTACAAATCTTGATGTAGTGTAGGTATTGATAGGGGAGGGTGGTTTTATTAAGGATAAAGTATAATGTGTTCCCCTTTTTACGATGTGCCGTGCGTTCTTCATTACCATAGACCAAGCTTTATGAATGTATGTATACTTGTACTATCGTTAATTTGCGCCTATGACATGTACTTCATGATTTTGGATGCTATGCAATAAAGATTTCCATTTCGTACTATTCAACCGGGTCTATTTGAGTTTTTCTCTGCATTACTGCTCTCGCACCTAAGTCCAGTGTTAGAACCGTAAGGGCGAGTGGGTCGAACCACTCACAGGTGCTTACTGCAATAAGGCTGGCCGGAGACCAGAGCAAGCAATAGTATTAGGCAACGAAGGCCTAACCTCGCACCAGCACCGTCTGTGATACAAGCACGACGAAAACCCTTACAACCATCCCCAGAATGAAATTATGAACCATGACTTTAAGACCACCTCCAATCTTCTACTTTGACAATGTACTGCAAAAAGTAACTGGTCACTTTTTCTTCCCATGATATGATGCTATAAGTGTTCTTGTCTCAATGTTAGTTGACTGCAGAAAAGTACAATGGTGGCACTGAAAGATAGGAATCAAAAAGCAAATCTTACCAAGTTGTGAAAAAAATAATGAGAATCAGAAACATGGAGACTGTATATTTTACAATATCTAATATAGCAAGCTTTGATTATTGAATACATAGATGAAACCGGATGGCTGACAGTGAATTATAAAACTATAATCCAATCGAGGGGCTCAGATGACATTACAAACCTTCACTCTCGTGATTTATTCATCAGCTGATCGAAAATTGGATTACTGCCAACACACTTCTGCCCAGCAAACAGCATCTATCACTTTGTCTATCTACTGTCTATGCATATGAACAAAGTACAATAGTGTGATTTAAGAAAATGGGTAAAATAAACTTTACATAATGATTCTATGGAAAACAAAATAAATCAAAAGCTATTGAGAATCACTTTTCTGAATACATTTCTGGCACATAATTGTTTTTACTTGTTCAGCCTTTGAAGTTAATGTATTCCTTTGTGAATGGTTTTAGCACAGCTGAATCAGGCAGGTATCATGGCTGAAGTATTTCTGACAACAACATGAGTCTTCAGTTTGACAATGTCAAAGCACTTGAGAATTTATCCACAACTAAATTATTTTTATCCAACAAACGTAGTTCATATTTTTTGCATAATTTGTTAAATGTTATTAGGAGAAAATCTTTTTTTATAATTTGAACCAGATTAGCTCCCTTGCTAAGGGAACTGTTAAGAACATTGTCAGGGGCCTTCTACCAAGGGCAGATGAGTTTTTGTAGGCATGAGACTGGTGGGTTCCAGAGATCTGCACTTTCACCCAACTGCCCCCTGTAAAGGAGGTGCCCTCCTACTGACCTCCCTCAGCTCTGCTGAGGTCACTGCTGGATGGGACCGTTGGGCACGATCCCAGCATAACCACCAGGATCATTACACGAGGAATTTTTAAGGTCTTATCTGTTTAGTTAGCAGTGCTAAACCACTGTGCAAGAAACAAAGTTACATCGTTATCTCCTTCAAAGGGGGTGAAATTGGTCTTTGTCAAAAGTCAATAGAAAATAAAATCGGGTGGGGTGTAAAGCAGGCTGCCGATTCATCATTGCCAAAGTGCTATTGCGAAGGTCAATTTCAACCCCAAAGTGTTTTGGTTCTGTAAGATTGGCCATGTGACTAGTTTTACTTCCGGATCACATGACCAACATGAGGAAACTCTGGTCTGCTTGTCATGTGATGGGGAAATCTTCATTGGCCCATAATTTGTGGTCAGCAGCGAAGCGACGGTGATCGCCACTGACCTCGAAGAAAGCTGCCCACAGAGATCTTGCAGTCGCTGAGGTGAGAACCTTAGCTTCCTCGATGTGAAGTTGATTGTAGCACTGTCAAAAGGGGAACTCCAGCGAAGAGCAGCAGTGATGTCATTAAGCATTTTAAGCAGCCAATCACATTGATGAATTCTCACAGACAACAAACCAGGAAATGAAAAGCACTGATGATCTGCACTTTTTAAAAATGTTACAGAGAGAGAAATATAGATTAGGAGATACACATTAAGACAGAAGCAGAAATATCATGAACAGGGCCAGAATGGTTGTTTAGTAACCGTTACCCCAGTTACACCTCTTCCATAAGGCTTAATATTTAATAGGGTGTTTAACAGCGATATTAGCGTGGAAAAGCTTAAATTTTCATCAGTTCAATTGATTTCACTGATTGCTGGCTATGGGGAGTTCCACAGCGCAGCCAGTGTCGGAGCAGTGAATGACTGACCGCAACTTCAGGATTTCCACGTTTAACTGCGCATGCACTAAATCCCGAAGTTTTAGTCAGTTTCAGAGGGGTAATGACAGTGAAAGTGGCAGTTCACCATCATTAACACCGTATAATCTGGGCCATTATCTTCATTATAAAGGGTTGCAAAGGTCGTTAAACTTCTATTACTCAGTTGCAATTTCTTCCATTATTATCAACTCCAAATTCAACAACAACAACAACAACTTCCCAAGGCGCTTCACAGGAGTATTATAAGACAAAAATTTGACACTGAGCCACATAAGGTTAAATTAGGGCAGGTGACCAAAAGCTTGGTCAAAGAGGTAGGTTTTAAGGAGCGTCTTAAAGGAGGAAAGAGAGGTAGAGAGGCGGAGAGGTTCAGGCAGGGAATTCCAGAGCTTAGGGCTGAGGAAACAGAAGGCATGGCCACCAATAGTTGAGCGATAAAATCAGGGATGCTCAAGAGGGCAGAATTAGAGGAGCGCAGATAGTTTGGGGGGTCGTGGGCTGGAGGAGATTACAGAGAAAGGGAGGGGCGAGGCCATGGAGGGATTTGAAAACAAGGATGAGAATTTTGAAATCGAGCCGTTGCTTAACCGGGAGCCAATGTAGGTCAGCAAGCACAGGGGTGATGGGTGAATGGGACTTGGTGAGAGTTAGGACACAGGCAGCTAAGTTTTGGATGAACTCAAGTTTACGTAGGGTAGAATGTGGGAGGCCAGCCAGGAGTGCGTTGGAATAGTCAAGTCTAGCGGTAACAAAGGCATGGATTAGGGTTTCAACAGCGGATGAGCTGAGGCAAGGGCGGAGACGGGCAATGTTATGTAAGTGGAAATAGGCGGTCTTAGGTATGCTGCGGATATGTGATCGGAAACTCATTTCAGGGTCAAATATGAAACCAAGGTTGCAAACAGTGTGGTTCAGCCTCAGACAGATGTTAGGGAGAGGGTTGGAGTCAATTACTAGGGAAACGGAATTTGTGGTGGGGACCGAAAACAATGGCTTTGGTCTTCCCAGTATTTAATTGGAGAAAATTTCTGCTCATCCAGAACTGGATGTCGGACAAGCAGTCTGACAATTTAGAGACTGTGGAGGGGTCGAGAGAAGTGGTAGTGAGGTAGAGCTGGGTGTCGTCAGCGTACATGTGGAAACTGACGCTGTGTTTTCAGATGATGTCGCCAAGAGGCAGCATGTAGATGACAAATAGGAGGGGGCCAAGGATAGAGCCTTGGAGGACACCAGAGGTAACGATGTGGGAGCGGGAAGAGAAGCTGTTGCAGGTGATTCTCTGGTTACGATTAGATAGATAAGAATGGAACCAGGCGAGTGCAGTCCCACCCAGCTGGATGACGGTGGAGAGGCGTTGGAGAAGGATGGAGTGGTCAATTGTGTTAAAGGCTGCAGACAAGTCAAGAATGACGAGGAGGGATAGTTTACCTTTGTCACAGTCACAAAGGATGTCATTTGTGACTTTGATGAGAGCCGTTTCGGTACTGTGGCAAGGGCGGAAACCTGATTGGAGGGATTCAAACATGGAATTGCGGGAAAGATGGGCACAGATTTGGGAGGCGACAACACGTTCAAGGACCTTGGAGAGGAAAGGGAGGTTGGAGATGGGGTGGTAGTTTGAAAGGACGGGGTTTTTTTTGAGGAGAGGGGTGATGACGGCAGATTTGAGGGAGAGGGGGACAGTACCTGAGAAGAGAGAACCGTTAACAATGTCAGCTAACATGGGAGTCAGAAAAGGAAGTTGGGGGGTCAGCAGTTTGGTGGGAATAGGGTCAAGGGAGCAGGAAGTGGGTCTGATGAACAAGATGAGCGCGGAGAGGTCATGAGGGAAGATAGGAGAGAAATTGGAGAAAGATGTGATTTCAGGGCTAGGGAAGGGGGGAACCTTAGAGGAAGTTTGGCCCGGTGCGCTAGGGGAAGGAAGGGAAGTGGCAGAGGCAGCTGAACGGATGGTCTCAATCTTAGAGACAAAGAAGTCCATGAGCTCCTCTCACTTGTTGTCGAAGGTGAGGATGGAGGAGACAGGGGAGAGGTGTTTAAGAAGACGGTTAGCAGTGGAGAATAGAAGTTGGGGTTTATCTTTGCATTCCAGAATTCTTGGTGCAATGGTAAGCCTGCCAGACAGCCTCTTGTCAATGTCAAGGAGCATGGAGGAGTCCGGCTCCATCATTGAACGAGGCTTTGTGCGGAGCTTGGGGACTTATGGACCCAACCATAATGGGATGGGCAATGTTGCCAGTTCCACTGCAGCACAAGCGGAAGCGACCCAACGTCTCAGTGCTGCAGTGGAAGCTCAGACTGCTCTCATGCAGGTTCAGCATGCTGTCATGCAAGCTCAGACTGATGCCATCATGGCTAGGTTTATAGAACATAGAACATAGAACAGTACAGCACAGTACAGGCCCTTCGGCCCTCGATGTTGTGCCGAGCATTGTCCGAAACCAAGATCAAGCTATCCCACTCCCTATCATTCTGGTGTGCTCCATGTGCTTATCCAATAACCGCTTGAAAGTTCCTAAAGTGTCCGACTCCACTATCACAGCAGGCCGTCCATTCCACACCCCAACCACTCTCTGAGTAAAGAATCTACCTCGGACATCCCTTCTATATCTCCCCCCATGCACCTTATAGTTATGCCTCCTTGTAACAGCTACATCCACCCGAGGAAATAGTCTCTGAACATCCACTCTATCTATCCCCCTCATCATCTTATAAACCTCTATTAAGTCGCCTCTCATCCTCCTCCGCTCTAAAGAGAAAAGCCCTAGCTCCCTCAATCTTTCCTCATAAGACCTCCCCCCCAAACCAGGCAGCATCCTGGTAAATCTCCTTTGCACTCTTTCCAATGCTTCCACGTCCTTCCTATAGTGAGGTGACCAGAACTGCACACAATATTCCAAATGTGGTCTCACCAAGGTCCTGTACAGTTGCAGCATAACCTCACGGTTCTTAAACTCAAACCCCTTGTTAATAAATGCTAACACACTATAGGCCTTCTTTACTGCTCTATCCACTTGAGTGGCAACCTTCAGAGATCTGTGGATATGAACCCCCAGATCCCTCTGCTCCTCCACGTTCCTCAGAACCCTGCCGTTGACCCTGTAATCCTTATTCAAATTTGCCCTACCAAAATGAATCACCTCGCACTTATCAGGGTTAAATTCCATCTGCCATTTTTCGGCCCAGCTCTGCATCCTATCAATGTCTCTTTGCAGCCTACAACAGCCCTCCACCTCATCCACTACTCCACCAATCTTGGTGTCATCAGCAAATTTACTGATCCACCCTTCAGTCCCCTCCTCCAAGTCATTGATAAAAATCACAAACAGCAGAGGACCCAGCACCGACCCCTGTGGCACACCGCTGGTAACTGGTCTCCAGTCCGAAAATTTTCCATCCACCACCACCCTCTGCCTTCTATGAGATAGCCAGTTACTTATCCAATCGGCCAAATTTCCCTCTATCCCACAACTCCTTACTTTCTTCATGAGACGACCATGGGGAACCTTATCAAACGCCTTACTAAAATCCATGTATACGACATCAACTGCTCTACCTTCATCTACACACTTAGTTACCTCCTCAAAGAATTCAATCAAATTTGTTAGGCAAGACTTACCCTTCACGAATCCGTGTTGACTATCCCGGATTAAGTTGCATCTTTCCAAATGGTCATAAATCCTATCCCTCAGGACCTTTTCCATTATGCGTGTAGAAAGGAGCTTGCAGGGTCTCACAGCAGTCCAGCAATCTGTGCTCTAACAGATGGCTAGGAACGCAGAGGCGCAACCCTGGGGGGAGTGGCAGTGGCTCTGTGGATCAAGAACTTGCTGTCCTCTCTCAGGATGACAGTATTCCTACTCCCACCCCTGCCACTCTGCCAGTGTCCTTGCTGCTGCCTATCAGCCAGTCAGCCCAGACTGCTGCCGCCCATGCCGAGATGGTAAAGTCTACAGCCGGTCCTTCTAGTCCCAGAGCTGCTTGAGGTTGTCCTTCAAGACCATCTGCAGTCTCCCCCATGGAAAGTCAGCAGCCTTCCACCAGCCATGCTGTAGCCACTGGGGTAGCACTGTGTAGGAGCACTATAATAAGCATAGGAACATGAAAGACAGACACTAAGGAAATGCACAAGAGTGATTAGTTGACATTGCTGTGTAATTTGGCATTGATTAATTTATAAATTATGTTTGGAATGTTTGTTTTGTGGTGGCTCTCATTTCAGATTTGTGCCCAAGAGGATGCTGTGATGTTCTGTGAGAGAGGGATGGTAAGGTGGGGAAGTGGTAACAGGGATATGGGGTTTCATTCAGGTGAACCGGATTCTGATGAGGTGCTTACGGACAGCCCGTCCGGAACGGGGATCTGCTGCCTGCTTCCTGCCTCCTCCTCCTCCTCCTCTTCCTCCTCCTCCTCCTCTTCCTCCTCCTCCTCCTCTTCCTCCTCCTCCTTCTCTTCCTTAGGTGGTCGTGGAACCCATGGTGGCAAGGGCTGCGCCCTTATTAATGCCAAACAGTGGAGGATGCAGCAGACCACCACAAAATGGGGCACCCGCTCCCGTGTGTACTGGAGGGGTCCGCCCAAGCGGTCAAGGCAGCGGAACCATTGCTTCAGAACCCTGATGTGCTGCTTAATGAGGTACCTCGTGGCAGCATGGCTCTCAATATATGAGTGCTGGCCACATGCGGTGGGGTTGCAGAGGGGCGTCATCAGCCAGGTGTGGAGCGGATAGCCCTTGTCTCCGAGCAGCCACCCTCGGGTTTGACGTGGTGGCTGGAATTTGTTGGCACACCGGACTGGCGCAGGATGAAGGCATCATGACTGCTGCCAGGATACTGGGCATTCACCATCATGATGTGCTGGGCGTGGTCACACACCAACTGCACATTTACTGAGTGGTAGCCTTTGCAGTTGCAGTACATCTAAGGATTGATATGCGGTGCCCGCAAAACCATGTGTGTGCAGTCAATGGCACCCTACACCAGGGGGGAAGCCCAATATCCTGGCAAAGCCACATGCACACTCCTCCTGTTTCTCTCTGTTCAGAGAGATCACAATGAAGTCCCTTCTCCTGGGGTACAGAGCCAGTGTGACCTCCCGGATGCAGTGATGGACGGTGAACTTGGAGATGTTAACTATGTCTCCCGCTCCAGACTGGAAGGAACTGGTGGCGAAACTTTCAGTGCCATGCTGACCTTGAGGCTACTTGCAGCGCCGTCATCGCCCTGCACTGAGGCTGCAGGTCTGGTCTGGTACCAGGAGGTGGCAGAGTTCAGTGACCTCCTCCTTGGTGAAGCGGAGCCTCCTAATACACTGCTCCTGGCTTAGGTGCAGGTAAGAGAAATGCTCTTGGAAGACCTCCTGCTGGGAGCCTTCCTGCCCTCCCCCTCCTCCCACTGTGAGCATCGTATCTTCTTCCTCACTGCCTCTGCTCCATCTCCTAGTCCTACTCGAGCATGAGGGCACTGCAAGTAGAGCTCCCATGACTGGGTGCAAGTGGTGTGAGCAGAACTCTTTAAATCAGAAGCAAGACGTTCTCCACTTTTAGCAACACTCCCTGTCGCCTCACCAACTTTAAATAACTAGAAAGCGCCAATAAGTTGCACAAACTTACACAGAGCCAGTAAAAATCAAAAAGCAAGTCAGCTGCAAGTTGTTGATGATCCCTTTAAATAACGCTTGTGGGGGGTCTTTCCTGCTGCTGAACGCATGTCCAGCTCTTCTTGATTTGGAGGGGGCGTTGAATGGAGCGACGACGTCAAAAATGGCTGGTCGTGCGTCAAATTAGAGTTGCACACTGATTGACATCACAATCTGCCTCAGTACCATTTCTCTAGCGAGTGCAGGCAATGGCTGCGTTGCCAACCTGACCAAAATGACGGCCACTGCGGGACCCGCCGGAAGTGGATGGAAGTGAGGCGGCCGCCAGTTTTTCTCAAAAACTGGCCTCATCAGCTAGCACTAAGGTGCCAAATTTCGCAACCCAGGGCTGCAAAGTTGCGGCCCATTCTACCACCTGCATTCGCTTCAAGAGTGGCTTCCCTGCTGGGAGTGCAGGATCGCAGGAACATCCCGAATTATCCAGTCTTAGACTTCAGCTAAAAAGATCAATTGTGGATGCTGTAATAAAAAGAAATCAAGCTGCTGGAAATGTAAAGCAATTTAGTTAGCAGCTGAAAGAGAAAGATAGTTGAACATTTTGAGCGGGACTCAAAACTTTTACACCTTCTTCTACTATTTTAAAATCCAGTTTCAGGTTACAAAACCTGCAGGTTGCCTATCTGTAATAATAGATATTATGGAGGCAATTTAAACCTTACCTGCCCGTCAGGAAACCGATGAAATCAGGTACAATGCGGGCTTTACACACTGCCCAATTTTACTCTCCATTGAAGCCACATTTCAACTCTCAACGTGGTGTTCTTCCCATCCATCTTGGTTTGGGTCAGTCCTTTAAAGAAGCCTCTCCAGTAAGTTATTTAATTTTGGGTCCCATCTGAAAGTTTCAACTATCATTCGATCAACCTGCTGCTAAGTGCTTCCAGTTATTTTTCATTTTACTTTCTATTTCACAGCGCAGATTTTCTGGCCAGTTCAATTGCTCCTGCAAGTGTAGAACAGGTGTACGAAGCCTGGAAAATCAGCCAGGGATCCATTTTGCCGCAGCCCCACTTGACTTGCGCAGCTTGCTTCACCTTTTAAACTAGTTAATGTGTTCTCAGTTCGTGAGAGCTTGATTTGAATGTTCAATTTGATGCAAATTACATGATAATACCTCCTTATGCAGTTATCTGGCCTTTACTCTGAGAATGTGTTATTTACTTATAAAATATAAAATAGTGTGAAATGGCAGTGATATTCTGGCCTTTTGGGAAGTAATTATTTAACGCTGAACTGCTTTTTTTTTGGTTGCTCAACCTAAATTCAGTAATAGGCATTGCGCTGTGTCATATCAATAAGTTTTTGAGATGAGAAAGATGAGGATGAAAGGAGGGTTGTGAGGCAGTTTGTTTGCTCTGGAGGTGGACCGCCCACATCTATTTTCACTCACCCACACAGCAGTGTGAACAGACCCAAGTACACCTATCTGGGAATGTATGACAACTACCTTTGCAGGCTTCACCAAGGAGACAGTAACTGAGTTGTGCCATCTGCTAAAGTCTGGCCTGCAAACAGTGAACGGCAGTGATGAGATTGCCAGTGGCACTGGAAGCATTCAGAACCTTAAACTTTTACACCTCTGGGTCCTTCCAAGCTACTGCAGGGGATTTATGCAACATCAGTCAATTTGCAGTGTACAGATGCATCAAACAGGTCACTGATGCATTATTCACCAGGGGAAACAAATTTATAATTTTCCCCATGGAAAAGAGACAGCAGAATAAGAGTGTACTTCAATTCTTCTATTTTTCAAGATTTCCCAAAGCCCAGGGGATATTAATAGTACCTATGTGGTCATCCTGCCCTTATACAGAATGTCGTAGCAGTCATGAACTGCAGTGGGTCCCACTCCATCGAGGTGGTTAGTGACCAGCATAATACAAGTCAATACCCGCTTCCCAGGTAGCAGTCATGATTTCTTTATTTTAAGGAAATCCTTTGTGCTTGAGTGTCAGTTTGGCTCAATTGAGAGCGCACTTGTTTTCAGTCAGAAAATGTGGGTCCAAGCCCCACTCCAGTCCTCGAGCATATAATCTGGGCTGACATTTCAGTGCATACCGAAGGAGTATTGCATTGTCAGGTGAGATATTAAACCAAACAACCTGTCTGTTTAGGTGCACGTTAAATATCTTGTTTATTTAAAGAAGAATATGGATCCAAGTGTCCTGGCCAACATTCTTCCCTTAATCAACGCCACCATAGACTAGATTAACTGGTCATTCACTTCCTTACCGTTAATGAGATTTTGCTCTCTGCATTTCATACAAGTAAACATACTTCAAAGTAATTTCTTGCATGTGAAGCGCCTTGGCACATTTCTGGGAGACGTAATAATGTTCTATATAAATGCAAGTTCATTTCATTTGCAGGAGAAGGCAGACTAGAATAGCTCCTAGAGAACATAGACTGCCCTCTTCAGCCCTCTCTCATGATGCCCTTGCTTATGACACCCATCCGACAACTACAAACAGCAGGTGAGTGCAGATAAAGAGTAGGTACTTGACAGGCTGGCGGTAATTAAAGTGGCTCTTCCACTCCAGGTGAGTGCAGATACATCAAGGTACATGCAACCAAACAGATCATTATTGAGCGTACATACTTGCCAACCTACAAACTTGGAAAAGCTGACCAACAGCTTGAAAAAAAAGCTGATGCAACTTCCAAAAGGCTGACAACTCAAAAAACACTGTACAGCTGAAAAATAGCCCATAGCACAGGCTTAAGACCAAGGCCACTGCTTCCTAAGAACATAAGAACATAAGGAATAGGAGCAGGAATAGGCCACTTGGCCCCTCGAGCCTGCTCCGCCATTCAATAAGATCATGGCTGATCTTGGGCTCAAAGCAACTTCCCTGCTCGCTCTCCATAACCCTTCACTCCCTTATCTTGTAAAAATCTGTCTATCTCCACCTTAAATGTATTTAATGACCCAGCCTCCGTGGCTCTCTGGGGCAGAGAATTCCACAGATTTACGATCTTCTGAGAGAAGAAATTCCTCCTCATCTCAGTTCTAAAAGGGCGACGCTTTATTCTGAAACTATGCCCCTGAGTTCTAGATTTCCCCACGAGGGGAAACATCCTCTCTGCATCTACCTGGTCGTGCCCCCTCAGTATCTTATATGTGTCAATAAGATCACCTCTCATTCTTCTAAATTCCAATGAGTATAGGCCCAGCCTGCTCAACCTTTCTTCATAAGTCAATCCCCTCATCTCTGGAATCAACCTAGTGAATCGTCTCTGAACTGCCTCCAATGCAAGTATATCCTTCCTTAAATAAGGAGACCAAAACTGTACACAGTACTCAAGGTGTGGTCTCACCAATACCCTGTACAGTTGTAGCAGGACTTCCCTGCTTTTATACTCCAACCACCTTGCAATAAAGGCCAACATTCCATTTGCCTTTTTGATTACTTGCTATACCTGCCTGCTAACCTTTTGTGTTTCATGCACAAGGACCCCCAGGTCCCTCTGAACTGTAGCATTTTGTAATCTCTCTCCATTTAAATAATAATTTGCTTTTTTATTTTTCCTGCCAAAGTGGATAACCTCGTACTTTCCCACATTATACTCCTTCTGCCAAATGTTTGCCCACTCACTTAGCCTGTCTATATCCCTTTGCAGATTCTTTGAGTCCTCTGCACAACTTGCTTTCCCACCCATCTTTGTATCATCCGCAAACTTGGCTACATTACAATCGGTCCCTTCATCCAAGTCATTAATGTAGATTGTAAATAGTTGAGGCCCCAGCACTGATCCCTGTGGCATCCCACTAGTTACTGTTTGCCAACTGGAAAATGACCCATTTATCCCGACTCTCTGCTTTCTGTTAGTTAGCCAATTCTCTATCCACGTTAATATATTACCCCCAACTCCGTGAGCTCTTATCTTATGCAGTAACCTTTTATGTGGCACCTTATCGAATGGCTTCTGGAAATCCAAATACACCACATCCACTGGCTCACCCTTATTCACCCTGCTCGTTATATCCTCAAAGAACTCCAACAAATTTGTTAAACATGATTTCCCTTTCATAAAACCATGCTAACTCTGCTTGACTGCATTATGATTTTCCAAATGCCCTGCTACTGCTTCCTTAATGAAGGATTCCAGCATTTTCCCAACGACAGATGTTTGACTAACTGGTCTATAGTTTCCTGCTTTCTGTCTCCCTCCTTTCTTAAATAGGGGTGTTACATTTACGGTTTTCCAATCCGCTGGGACCTCTCCAGAGTCCAGGGAATTTTGGTATATTGCAACCAATGCATCCACTATCTCTGCAGCCACTTCCTTTAAGACCCTGGGATACAGGCCATTTGGTCAAGGGGACTTGTCGTCTTTTAGTCCTATTATTTTACCAAGTACTTTTTCCTTAGTGATAGTGATTGTCTTTAGTTCCCCCCATCCCCGTGGCCCCTTGATTATCCATTATTGGGATGTTGTTAGTGTCTTCTACCGTGAAGACAGATACAAAATATTTGTTCAGAGTCTCTGCCATTTCCCCGTTCTCCATTATTAATTCCCTATTCTCATCCTCTAAGGGACCAACGTTTACTTTAGCTATTCTCTTCCTTTATATATACCTGTAGAAGCTCTTACTTTCTGTTTTAATATTTCTTGCCAGTTTACTCTCATAATTCATCTTCTCTCTCTTTATTATTTTTTTAGTCATCCTTTGCTGGTTTTTAAAAATTTCCTAATCCTTTGGCCTCCCACCAATCTTGGCAACATTGTATGCCTTCATTTTAATTTGATACCATCCTTTACTTCCTTAGTTAGCCACGGAAAGTGTTCCCTCCTCTTAAAATCTTTCTTTCTCACTGGAATATATTTTTGTTGAGAGTTATAAAATACTCCCTTTAATGTCCGCCACTGCTTTTCAACTGTATTACATTTTAATTTATTTTTCCAGTCCACTTTAGCCAGTTCTGCCCTCATGCCATTGTAGTTGCCTTTGTTTAAGATCAGGACACTGGTTTGAGATACAACTTTCTCACCCTCCAACTGAATTTGAAATTCAACCATGTTATGATCACTCTTTCCTAGAGGATCCTTTACTATGAGATCATTTATTAATTCTGTCTCATTACACAGTACCAGATCCAAGATAGCCTGCTCCCTGGATGGTTCCATTACATACTGTTCTAGGAAACCATCCCGGATACACTCTATGAACTCCTCCTCAAGGCTACCATGGCCAATTTGATTTGTCCAATCAATATGGAGATTAAAATCACCCATGATTATTACCGTACCTTTTTTATAGGCCTCCATTATTTGTTGATTTAGACTCTGTCCAACAGCATTGCTACTGTTCGGGGGCCTGTAGACTATGCCCACCAGAGACTTTTTTCCCTTATTATTTTTTATCTCCACCCAAACCGATTCTACATCTTGATCTTCTGAGCCAATATCACTTCTCACCACTGCACTGATCCCATCCTTTACCAACAAAGCCACCCCACCTCCCTTTCCTTTCTGTCTATCCTCCTGAATTGTCAAATACCCTGGAATATTCAGTTCCCAGCCCTGGTCACCTTGCAACCATGTCTCTGTAATAGCGATCAGATCATACCTATTTGTATCTATTTGTGCCGTCAACTCATCTATCTCGTTACGAATGCTGCGTGCATTCAGATATAGAGCTTTTAACTTTGTCTTTTTACCATTCCTCCTTGTTTTGGTCCCATTTTCAGTTGCACTCTTATTTTTAAACATTCTGGGGTAAAAATTCACTTGGTTGCGCCTCCCGTTAGCGCCTTAAGAGGGCGCTAATGGGGCGTTAAGCCGCTAATGCCCGGGCGCAGCGCTGTTTGCGCCGCTCGAGAACTTAACTTGAGATTGTGCGGCGGCGCTAAAACTTACCGCTGCGACCACCTGCGCGCGCAGATTGTGACGTCATTCCATGGTGCAACGCCCTTGGGGCGCCCCGGAGCGGAAATTGAGTGGCGCCCCCTGCCTTACCGCCTGGCGCTTCCAACGACCGGAAGACTGGAACGTTATCAATCGGTGTGGGGCTGGGGGGGGCGCTATTTAAAGGGGGCCTCTTCCTGTCTTTTTCTGTGGTCGACATTTATGCACCACTCGTTCTGAGAGAGAGAGAGAGATTCGGAGAGAGAGAGAGAGAGACTTCTACTTTGACTCAACGCTTTGTGAGGTAGTTTGGCCCAGTTCATCCTAACTTTGTTGCTACTTTAGTTGCTGTACCTCATTACTTTTCTGGCAAAGAGAATATGGGGGCTGCAATGATTGGGGGCGTCGTCCTGCTCCAGCTGAATCGGAGGATAGTGAGACGCAGACAGAGAGTGGCAATGATGGCCAGACGGAGGAGGGCCATCAGGCGCATGTACAGGAGAGCTTACCCTCCCAGGGTATATCGTGAACAGCTCTCCTACATCCATATGTCCGAGGAGCTGTGTTTGCGAAGGCTGCGATTCAGCAAGGAGGTGGTCACTGAGCTCTGCCACCTGCTGCAGCCAGATCTGCAGCCTCAGCTGAGGTCCAGGACGTCTCTGTCGGTGGCAGTGAAGGTCACAGTGGCTTTGAACTTCTACGCCACTGGCTCATTCCAAGCTGCTGTTGGGGACCTCGCCAATATCTCCCAGTTTGCGGTGCATTGCTGCATCCGGCAGGTCACCAATGCCCTCTTCAGAAGGAGACGAGACTTCATCTCTTTCCCTATGACCCCAGACAAGCAGCATGACCGTGCTATGGGCTTTGCGAGGGTAGCGGGCTTCCCCATGGTGCAGGGCGCCATTGACTGCACGCATGTGGCTTTGCGTGCTCCGCGAGAGAATGCAGAGGAATTCAGGAACAGAAAGGGGTTCCATTCCTTGAATGTGCAGTTGGTCTGTGACCACAGACAGGTGATTCTCGCTGTCAATGCCCACTATCCGGGCAGCTGCCACGATGCTTTCATCCTGCGCCAGACTACTGTGGCAGAACTTTTCGAGGCACCGCATCAGCCAGTTGGTTGGCTTCTGGGGGACAAGGGGTACGCATTGAGCACCTGGCTGATGACACCGCTCCGTACGCCAAACACCCCTGCTGAGCTGCGGTACCAGGAAAGCCATCAAGCAACCAGGAACATTATTGAGCGCACAATCGGCGTGCTGAAACAACGGTTCCGCTGTCTGGACCATTCCGGAGGAGCCCTGCAGTACTCGCCTGAGCAAGTTTCGAACTTCGTAGTCGTGTGCTGCATGTTGCACAACATGGCAATCCTCAGGACCCAGCCAATGCCACCAGGCCTTGTAGCACCACCAGAGGAGGAGGAGGAAGAGGAGGAACAGGACAAGGACGATGATCATCAGCAGCACCAAGGCAGGAGGGCGGCCCACAATGGTCAAACTGCAAGGGCCGTCCGTCAACGACTAATAGCAAGCCGCTTCTAGGGCCCCTGCCATTGCTACAAACACTAATCAACCCAGCACGCAACCCCTAAGCCGGCCAAGGCACCAATAATTCCAACCACCAGCCATGTATATTTTGAATACAGAAACTTATTTATTTTACAAACTCTGTGTGTGTCAATTCCTCATGACAAACTCATAGAAATAAACACAAAAAAACAGTCAATAACATAACTGGTTCTCACAACCTGGAGATAATGTCCAAAACACTAAACAAAAGTTGGACCATGAACCTCGGCCTTTAATAAAAAAATGACCAGCATTTTGGCACACCTCCTACTTTTTGCCCTTCGAGGGTGATCTCCTTCCCTTGCGCACTTCCCCCCTTCTAACCCTACTGCTCCTCCGTAATGGGACCTCAGTGGCTGCAGCAAGGCTGGTGGAAGGCTGCTGCTCGTCAGACCCTGACACTGCAGATGCCCCTGAAGGACGGCCTCGACCACTTCTGGGCCTGGAGGGCCCGGCTGCAGACTGCACCAACTCTGCATGGGCGGCAGCAGTCTGTCCTACAGGCGGTGGCAAGTGCAGTGGAGAAGTGACAGTGTTGGCAGCAGGAATGCTGTCATCGTGAGAGAGGACAGCAACTCCCTGCTCGCCCGACACACTGGCACTCCCACGGGGCAGCACTTCAGCATCCGGAGCAATTTGCCGGAGAACAGATTGCTGGCCTGCTGCGGCACGGTGACAGCCCCGGGGACATGTGCACGAACCATCGAGGATGGCAGCAGTCAGTGCTCGCGTGGCCTCAATCTGAGTCTGCATGAGAGCAGTCTCAGATGGGTTCCTGGCAGCCAGTGACTGAATTGCAGCACTAAGCTTTAGTGTGGCATCCGCCTGTGCTACAGCGAAGTGCTCCACACTCCTTGCCAGTGCCTCAATGCATTCGGGCACCCTTCCCACTGCACCCATGAGCTCAGTGTGCATGCCCACCGCCTGGCTGTTCATTTCTGCAATCAGCCGCTCCTCCTCTGCGTCCATTGCAGTAGGAGTGTCTGGCATACTCTCCCTCTGGGGAGAAGGCTCCCGTTCTTCCCTCCACCCCCCATGGCGTTGCTGCAGCCCGCTGGGTCCTGGAGCTTCACCATCATCAGCCCCTTCCCCCCTGCTCCCCTCCGGGGAAGGCGTGTTCCCATTGTGAGCATGGGCTTCCTCGGGAGAGGGTGGCACTGATGCTCCGGCTTCCTCTTCCTCCTCAGCTGCAGCATCACTCCCAGTGGCAGCTTCAGGGCCCGTCTCCTCAGCTGGTGAATCACCATCTGAAAGCAGGGAGGTACAAGAGTGGCTTTAGCGTGAGGACAGGGTGGCAGTAAGGGAGGAATAAGTGCAGCGAGTTAGCAAGTTGGATTGAAAGTGTCAAAGGCTGGTATTGTGAGGGACAAGTGGAAGGACAGAGGACAAAAAGGTGATGACCTTACCATTGCTGTCCACAACGGGGTCGGCGTCCCCAGTGGCGACGGGACCGATCACCCGGCTTGCCACAATCCTGTGGACGCGCTCCTCCAGATCGCTGAGGGGTTGCAGCTGAAGCCGCCCTCCACCCGTCCGTTGCTGCTGTCTCCGATTATGAGCCAGCTTAGCCTGCAAGAAAAAGGACAGCATCTGAGTAAATATACAGCCATGGTCTTGCCTGATGTGCCTCCCATAGGTGAATAGCCCTTACAATATGCAGCCATGGTCTTGCCTGATGTGCCTCCCATAGGTGAATAGCCCTTACAATATGCAGCCATGGTCTTGCCTGATGTGCCTCCCATAGGTGAATAGCCCTTACTGTATGCAAAGTGTGGAATGTGTGTGTGTGTTTGATGAAAGGGCCATAGGTGTTGCATGAGTGTTGTGCATTGGGGTTTTAAGACCCTCTGGCCATAGAGTGAGGTTGAGATGGAGGGATGGAGAGGTATTGAGAAAAAGCCACTCACCCTGACGACCCGAGTGAGGTCGTTGAACTTTTTGCGGCACTGAACATGGGTCCTGGGCACCATGCTCCTGGAGGAGACGCTCTGAGCCACCTCCCTCCACACTCTTCTGAACTCGCGTGGCAAAGGCCTCCTGCCACTCTCCGGGAACAGCATGCATCGTCTGCGCTCCACTGCGTCAACCAGAGCATCCAAGGCCCGCTCGGTGAAGCGATGAGCGCGTTCTCTCACCCTCTCCATGCTTGGCAGCAAAATGGATTACAGGTCTCTCCAGGCTGAGATTCAAGGCTGCAATGAGCAGGGTGTGGCTGGGGAGCAAGTGGCCCCCCCCGCTTTAAGAAGTGTCCGGCGCCAGTGTGTCTGTGTTCCCTCGCTAACTGGCAGCAGCTGCGCTGCGCTCGTGCGCTGAGGTAGCGCCTCATTCCTAGGCCTTTGCGCCTTAAGAGAGGTGTGCAGCGCCTAATTTAGCGCTCCACTCACCTCCCGGGGCGGTAAAAGTGAAGTTTCCTGTCAGTGCCGATAATTAGCGCCAGGCGTTAATATTTGCGCTCGGACGATATTTGCGCCCCAAATGGGGCGCGACCTAATTTCTACCCCTCTGTCCCTTCCTGTCACACTCTGGTTATTATTTCCCCCATCTCTATCCTGCTCTATTGTTTTCTCATTTCTCATTGACTTTTAAATTCCCTCTCACCTGGGCCCTCCCCCCCCCCGCCCCACTATGTGGCTTAAAGCCCTCACTACAGCCCTAGTTATTCGATTCACCAGGACTCTAGCCCCAGCATGGTTCAAGTGAAGCCCGTCCAAATGGAACAGCTCCCTCTTATCCCAGTACTGGTGCCAGTGCCCCACAAATCGAAACCCATTTCTCCCACACCAGTCTTTGAGCCACTCGTTCATTTCTCTGATCTTATTTACCCTTTGCAAATTCGCTCGTGGCTCAGGTAGTAATCTAGAGATTATTACCTTTGTGGTTCTGCTTTTTAATTTAGCCCTAGCTGCTCATACTCCCTCAGTAGAACCTTTTTCTTTGTCCTACCTATGTCATTGGTACCTACGTGGACCATGACAACTGGATCTTCCCCCTCCCACTCCAAGTTCCTCTCCAGCCCAGAGGAGATGTCCTTAACCCTGGCACCGGGCAGGCAACACAGCCTTCGGGACTCATGCTCTCGGCTGCAGAGAATAGTATCTATCCCCCTAACTATACTGTCCCTTATCACTACAACATTTCTTTTTACTCCCCCCACTTGAATGGCTCCCTGTACCATGGTGCTGTGGTCAGATTGCTCATCCTCCCTGCAGTCCCTGCCCTCGTCCACACAGGGAGCAAGAATCTCGTACCTGTTAGACAAGGCCAAGGGCTGAGGCTCCTCCATCACTACCTCCTGGATCCCAATACCTGCCTCACTTGTAGTCACACCCTCCTGTCCCTGACCATGGGCCACATTGGAAGTAATTACTCTAGTGGATGTGACTGCTTCCTGGAACTTAGTGTCCAGGTAACGCTCCCCCTCCCTAATGTGTCGCAGTGTCTGAAGCTCGGACTCCAGCTCATCAACTCTGAGCCGAAGTTCCTCGATTAGCCAACATTTTCTGCAGATGTGGTCACTGTGGACCTCAATGGTGTCCACCAGCTCACACATGCAACAACAACAACACATTGCCTGGTCTCCCATCTCAATTAATTAATTAATTAGTTTTTAAAATTTGGAACACATATATCTTTTAATCTACACCAAGGCACTTTAATTTAGACGCCCAAGTTTGGAAAAAAGCGAGAAATAGAGAAAACTCACCAACCAATCACTTACCTGCTTTCTGGTGACATCACACTTCGATTACTTTTTACTTCTTTAGAATCACCGGTCCTGTTGTAGCCGCTCCCGTGGGCCCCCGCTCACCTTTAAATCAGCTGCTCCCGTGGGTCCCCGCTCACCTTTAAATCAGCCTCTCCCGTGGGTCCCCGCTCACCTTTAAATCAGCCGCTCCCGTGGGCCCCCGCTCACCTTTAAATCAGCCGCTCCCGTGGGCCCCCGCTCACCTTTAAATCAGCCTCTCCCGTGGGCCCCCGCTCACCTTTAAATCAGCCGCTCCCGTGGGCCCCCGCTCACCTTTAAATCAGCCGCTCCCGTGGGCCCCCGCTCACCTTTAAATCAGCCGCTCCCGTGGGCCCCGCTCACCTTTAAATCAGCCTCTCCCGTGGGCCCCCGCTCACCTTTAAATCAGCCTCTCCCGTGGGCTCCCGCTCACCTTTAAATCAGCCGCCGAGGTCTCGCGCTCTCCCTCCGTTTGAGGAGTTTCATGGGGAGGAGTGGATCTGTGTGTGGGGGATTGGTGGGTCCGTGTCTGTGACTGAGTAAGAAAATTGCTTTTTTATTACATTGGATTTCAAGACATTATGATTGTTTGGGGATCACATTACTCAATTTGGTTTTTTTCTGAAAGTCATGCATCCACCCATTCCACCAGCCTGTCTATGTCTTCTTGAAGTCTTTTACTATCTTCCTCACTGTTTACTACACTTCCCAGTTCCATGTCATCTGCAAATTTTTAAATAGTGCCCTGTACCCCCAAGTCCAAGTCATTAATGCATATCAAAAATAGCAGTGGTCCTAGTATTGAATCTTATAGCTCCCTCCAGTCTGAAAAACAGCCATTCACCACAACTTTCTGTTTTCTATCCCTTAGCCAATTTTGTATCCATGCTGCTACTGCCCCTTTTATCTCATGGGCTTCAATTTTGCTAACAAGCCTAGTACGTGGTACTTTATCAAACACCTTTTGAAAGTCCATATACACAACATCAACTGTACTGCCCTCATCCATCCTCTCTGCTACCTCATCAAAAAATTCAATCAAGTTAGTCAAACACGATTTGCCCTTAACAAATCCGTTCTGGCTCTCCTTTATTAGTCCATGCTTGTCCAAGTGGCTGTTAATTTTCTCCCAGATTATTGTTTATAAAAGCATCCCCACCACAGACGTTAAACTGACTGGCCTGTAATTGCCAGGTTTATCCTTCTCCCCTCTTTTGAACAAGGGTGTAACATTTGCAATCCTCCAGTCCTTTGGTACCACCCCTCTATCTAAGAAAGATTGGAAGATTGTGGCCAGCACCTTTGCAATTTCTACTCTTACTTCCCTCAGTAACCTGGGATGCATCCCATCTGGACCGGGTAACTTAGCCACTTTAATTACCGCCAGCCTGTCTAGTACCTACTCTTTATATCTGTTTTTATCACATCCAGTATCCCAGCAGCCTCCTCATTTACCATAGCTTTGGCAAAGTCCTCTTCCTTGGTAAACACTGATGCAAACTACTCATTTAGTACCTCAGCCATGCTTCTGCCTCCAACAATAGTTCTCCATTTTGGTCCCTAATCGGCCCCATCACTCCTCTGACAACCCTTTTACTGTTAATAAGCCTATAGAAGACCTTTGGATTCCCCTTTATATTAGCCGCCAATCTAATCTCGTACTGTCTCTTTGCCCCTCTTATTTCCTTTTGCACTTCTCCTCTGTACTTTTTATATTCAACCTGATTCTCCCTTGTATTATCAAGCTGACATTTGTCATACGCCCCCTTTTTCTGCTTCATCCTACTCTCCAAATCTTTCATCATCCAGGGAGCTCTGGCTTTGGTTGCCTTCCCTTTCCCCCTTGTGGGAATGTACCTAGACTGTACCCGAACCAGCTCCTCTTTAAAGGTCGCTCATTGCTCCATTACATTTCTGCCTGTTAGTCTTTGACTCCAATTTACCCAGGCCAGATCCCTCCTTAATTCACTGAAATTAGCCCTCCTCCAGTTAAGTATTTCTATTCTAGATTGCTCCCTGTCCTTCTCCAAAATTAATCTAAACCTTACAATACTATGGTCACTATTCTCAAGATGCTCTCCAACTGTGACATTCTCCGCTTGACCCACTTCATTCCCCAGGACTAGATCCAGCAATGCCTCCTTCCTCATTGGGCAGGAAACATACTGATCAAGAAAATTTTCCTGAACACACTTCAGAAATTCCTCCCCTTCTCTGCCCTTAACACAATGGGCTGGATTTTCATTGACCCGTGGAGGCGGGTTTGGAGGCGTGTGGGGCGTTAAAATTGCGAAAAGTGGTGGGTGGGCACAAGTCCGCCTCCATCTCGCCTCCACGCAATTTTGATGAAATCGTGTCTGCTCGTCCCGCCTGCGTCCCGCCTTTAAGAGGCGGGATAGGCTGTTAAGGCCCTTAACAAGCACTAAATTGGTTCCATAATGCCATTTTGAAAGGCCTTTGTGATTTTAACCCTTGTTGTACGTGAAGCACGCCTGTTCTGAAACACGATTGTGAAACCTGGCGGGAGCACATTTCGAAAGCTAACTATCAGCTGCAGCTCCACTATTACAATGGAGAAGTAGGCAAAATATCTGGGAGCAGACGTAGGACTGCTGCTGCTCATTTTGCCTTCAGGAACACTCTCTCTCTCTCTCTCTCTCAACAGACTTCCATCGAGGTCCTCTCACAGCAAAGGCCAGGCAATCTCTGAAAACATTCAATGCAGCAGCAATGATAACACCATCAGAGGCGACTTTCAGACTGAAAACACTAATTGGTTCATGGGTTCCCACATGCTGAAACTCAATTGCCCAAATAGGTGAAAATTGCATCAATCTCCCACATCCAATTGCAGTCGGGTGGATAACATGAAAAGTGGATAACATGACCCCAACCCACCCCAGTATCAAAATCCAGCCCAATCACTGCCCTATTTAATATTGAGGTAGTTAATGTCTCCCATTATCACTACTCTATAGTTCTTTCACCTCTCAGTAATTTCTTTCCAAATCTGCTCCTCTATCTCCTTGCCACTATTTGGTGGCCTATAAAATACACCAAGTAGCGTGATAGTTCCTTTATTGTTTCTCAACTCCAACGAAATAGATTCTGGGCTGGATTTTCAATGACCCATGGAGTCGGGTTTGGAGTCGGGGGGCGGGGGGGAGGGTTAAAGTTGCAGATTCGGGGGTCCCGACCCCATCCCGACTCCAACCCGCCTCCATGCCAGTTTCTCTGGTGGCGGGTACCCGACCTGGTCTGAGACCCGACTCCCCGAGACGGGAGGGATTAGTGACAATTAACTGCCTGTTAACAGGTAGTTAACAGGCAGTTTTTTGCATAATCCCAATTTTAAAACGAAAAGTGTGGGCTTCCCGACAGGTGGCAACCACTCCAAGTTATCGGGTCGGGCCGTGGGTCTGCAGGGGTTGGAAGGGTCGATATGTCCGGTGGGCAGGTGAGTGATGGGTGCATGTGTGCAGAGGTAAGTGTGTAAGGTAAGTGCTAAGTGTTGAAAAAAGTTTTACTTACCTTAACTTCCTCCTGCAGGTGTCAGCCCTTCAGTTCTCGGGAGTTAGAAATCTCACCGGCACAGAAAGCAGGAAAGCCGTGGACCTGTCAAAAACAGCTGCCTTCTGTTTTCTGTGGGGGAAGATTTCTAACTCAGCCTGAAAGGAAGGACTGAAGTTAGAAATCATATTGTGAGTGTTTGACAGCTTCACAGAGCTGTCAAACGCTGATATTTCATCTGTCAAAAGCTCTTGACAGATGAAATGTCAATCTGTGACATCACCTGTTGCCGGGTGGCCCTTAATTGGCCTGCTGAGCCCACTGGGCGGGCTCAACAAGGTCAATCAAGGGAAAATACAGTGGGTTGGCCACATCTCGATGGAGGCAGGTTCACAAGCCAGAATGTGTGATTCCCGACCCCAACCCGACTCCAACTTCAAAATCCAGCCCTCTGTCTTTGATCCCTCAAGGACATTCTCTCTTTCTAGCACTGTAATATGTTCCTTAATCAAAACTGCTACCCCTCATTCTTTTTTTCCTTCCCAATCTTTCCTGAATACCTTGTACCCAGGAATATTAAGCATCCAATCCTCTCCTTTTTTGAGCCAGGGCTCAGTTATTGTCACTACATCATATTCTCACGTGGCTATTTGCACCTGCAGCTCACCAACCTTATTAACCACACTTTGTGCATTTACACACACGCACTCCAAACCTAACTTAGACCTCTTTGTATTTTCTATGATCCCAACTAATTCTGCATTATTTCTAACTCTAGTTGTCTCTCCCAGTCCCCTATGCACCTTGTTTCTAATTTTTAACACTACATCCTGGTGCCCAACCCCCTGGCCAATTAGGTTAAACCCACCCCCACAGCATTAGTTAATCTGCCCACAAGGATATTGGTCCCAGCTCTGTTCAGGTGCAACCCGTCCCTCTTGAAAAGGTCCTTCCTGCCACAGAACTGGTCCCAATGTCCCAGGAATCTGAAGCCCTCCCTCCTGCACCATGTCTCTAGCCACACATTAACCTGCCATATCTTCCTGTTTCTACTCTCACTAGTGCATGGCACCAGAAGTAATCCAGAGATTACTATCTTTGACATCCTGCTTTTTAACTTCCTCCTAGCTCCTTAAACCCTGACTGCAGGACTTCAACCCTCTTCCTCCCTATGTCGTTGGTTCTGACAGGGACCACAACTTCTGGCTCTTCTCCTTCACCCGCAGAATGTTCTGCACCCTCTCCGTGATGTCCCTTACCCTGGCACCAGGGAGGCAACATACCATACGGGTCTCACGATGATGGTAGTAGAACTGCCTGTCTGTCACATTAGTTAAGTTTAGTTAGTTTAGATTTGTTAGTGTTTAAAACAGCTCATAATTGTATGATGGTCAAACAGCAGATCTTGAAGGAAAACCATATAACACAGCCTATTCTACAAGGGTTTTCAGGAGAGCTACATGTGACGTCAGGACAAAATGGCATAGGAGAGGAACTTTCTTTTTCTCCCAAAAATGAAGAACTTGATCAATTCTTTGTCTTGAGTTATACTCGCTAGACAAAGGTTGTATGAAAAGCCACTACTTTCTTTCTGGTAAAAACTGTCATGTTGTACGTCAAATTAAATTCTTTACAGTTAGAAAATAACTACAGTGTCTTGCTTGATCCTTGACCTTTTGTATCCTGAACAAGGGAGAAAAGAAATCCTACACAGCTTACAAAATAGTTATGGGATGCTTTTGACTTCCTACCAAAATACAACATTATTTCTTTAAGAAACCATCTTTATCTTAATATTGTTGTTAAAATTGTGCCAGTGATGTTTGAAACAGAACATTTTTTAATGTTTCTGCATGAATTCTTCTGATAATTAGAAAAATATACATGGCATGCTGATGGTTTCATCTTAGATTACAGAAAGAAAAAAATAAATAACACCGCATTGTTTAGTGATGATTCGTCCTTCTTGGTTGGATTAATGGTGCATAATGTTTGTGCATCAGTGGTTATGAAGTAGGTTCAGCCCAGTGAATCCTCACATTGTGTGTTTTCAGTCATCCAGTCAATTCAGGGAAGGCATCCAGGTATTTTCCTATAGGAACAAAAACTGGAGTACAAATTATTCCGCACCGTTTCTCATGCATCTTCTGGTACACAGATACAGAACATGACTGGCAGAGGCCTGGTAACATGTTGGCTATTCACCTTCTCAGCCAGAGAAAGGTGCATGGCATGAGAGAAACCTGAGGGGAGAGACAACAAAATAAATAATGGAGGAGGAATTCTAATAAACAAAAAGGGTGCAGCAATGCAAAGTATAATCTCTGCACACTACACAGCTATAATGTTCAAATTAACGTTATACAGAAAAAGGTGAGTGCCCTAATTAAGCTGTAAAATGGGATGTAGATCTAATTAAGTGAGCAGAAATAACAAAAAAAAAACACTGCTTTAATACTTAAAACCCCAGGAGACTTCCTATACTGCCCTATTGTTTGCAAGCTTGGCAGACACAATATATGATAAATGATAATGAACTACAGTAGCAAGCACTGAGCTGTTAATTAGTATTATAGCGTCAGTGCAATTTTTTCTTCTACATCTACTGCAGTGAAATTAGAGCCTCTAATATAGTCACTGTTGAGTAAAAGCGTTGTCAACACAATTTGCTTGTGTTTAACCCTCAACTCAAGAGAAACTTTCTTGAAACACACTAGAGATTTACACAACATGGTGTACACAACCCTCCATCAAGACTGTGCTTAGGAATTTTAAAACCTCAGCTCACAAACCTTTGAATTATATTTGCGCTAAAATTCAAGATAAACCAATAATATTTAGCCATGTTTTTTCTGGGCATCAGTTGAGCAAAAGTATTGGCCATGTAAAGTGATCAACGGATTGTCCAAAGGTAACAAATGTAACCCCGCTATTCAAGAAAAGAGGGACAGAGAAAACAGGGAACTATAAACCAGTTAGCCTGACATCAGTAGTAGGGAAAATGTTAGAATCTATTATTAGGGAACAGAGCACTTAGAAAATCATATTATGATTGATCAGAGTCAACACGGATTTATGAAAAGGAAATCGTGTTTGACAAATCTGTTAGAGTTTTTTGAAGTTGTAACTAGCAGAATAGATAAGAGGGAACCAGTGGATGTAGTGTACTTGGATTTTCAAAAAGCATTCGATAAGGTGCCACACAAGAGGTTATTACACAAAATTAGGGCTCATGGGATTGGGGGTAATATATTAGCATGGATTGAGGATTGGTTAACAGACAGAAAACAGAGAGTAGGAATAAAAGTGTCATTTTCGGATTTGCAGGCTGTAACTAGTAGGGTACTGCAAGGATCAGTGCTTGGGTCTCAGCTATTTACAATCTATGTTAATGACTTAGATGAGGGGACCGAGTGTAATGTATCCAAATTTGCTGGCGATACAAAGCTAGGTGGGAAAATAAGTTGTGAGGAGAGGCAAAGAGGATGCAAAGAGATATAGACAGGTGGGCAACAACATGGCAGATGGAATATAATGTGGAGAAATATGAAGTTATCCACTTTGGTAAGAAGAATAGAAAAGCAGAATATTTTTTAAATGGTGAGAGATTGGAAAATGTTGGTGTTCAGAGGGACCTGGGTGTCCTTGTACACGAATCACTGAAAGTTAACATACAGGTATAGCAAGCAATTAGGAAAGCAAATGATATGTTAACCTTTATTACAAAAAGATTGGAGTATAAGAGTAAAGAAGTCTTACTGCAATTATATAGGGCTTTGGTGAGACCACATGTGGAGAATTGTGTACAATTTTGGTCTCCTTACCTAAGGAAGAAAAAACTTGCCTTAGAGGGAGTGTAACAAAGGTTCACGAGACTGATTCCTGGGATGGGGGGATTGTCCTATGAGGAGAGATTGAGTAGACTAGGCCTATATTCCCTCGAGTTTAGAATAATGAGAGGTGATCTCATTGAAACATATAAAATTCTTAAGGTGCTTGACAGGGTAGATGTTGGGAGGGTGTTTTTTCCTGGCTGGGGAGTCTAGAACTAGGGGGTCACAATCTCAGAATAAGTGGTTGGCCATTTAAGACTGAGATGAGGAGAAATTTCTTCACTCAGTGCCTATGACCTGCACATTTCGGAAATGGAAGCTTTTGTGGTTGATATAAATATGCAATGCGAAATGAGTGCAATCAGTAGGCCAACAATCCTGGGGAATCTGTCAATTCTGAAAAAATCTATTGCGCTCTCAGTCATCTTTCTGAGTAGATCTGAAGTGTATAAACTGGGCTGCCCTGGCAAAGAGGACATTGGTGGTTTGCCTTGTATATGAACGTACAGCAAATTGGCTGATCTAACAAAAGTCCCCTGTAGCTATCTGGAATGAGCCTGTAATGTAAAAGTGGTCACTTTCTCTGCCGCAGTTAGAGTTGTCCATCCTGCGAACCTTGATTGCGGATCTAGCTGCAGCAAACAAACAGAGCTCTTCCAAAGTTCCATGATTGAAACACAGCCTCCAGAAAGGTCTTGTCAACTGCAACTGGGTTGATGCATGCTGCTGGACATGTACCACCAGGATAGCTTGGCTATCATCTGGTGCTGCCTGATTAACCAGTCTCCCCTCACAGTCTCCTGCTGCTCCTCTTTATCATGTAACATTCCCTTTAGGAAGCCCATTTTGCAGGGATATCAAAATTAACACATAGAATTTTTACAATTATATCAGGAAAAAGAGGGTAGTTAGGAGCAATGTTGGCCCCTTAAAAAGTGAAACCGGTAATATTGTCAATGATAATAAGGAAATGGTGGACATGTTGAATAATTACTTTGGGCTGGATTTTGCAATCCCCGAGGAGGCGGGCATGGAGGCGGGACAGCCAGTAAATTAGGAGAAAGTGGAGGCGGATGGCAAACCCACCCCCATCCCACCTCCGTGCCCTTTTGCCAGGAGGCAGGAAGATGTGCAGCTTTGGGTCCCATCTCCTGGAGGTAGTTAACAGGCAGAAAAAAGAATTAGTGCCATTTTACCTTCACAGGTGAAGGCTTCCCAACCTCGGCGAACCCCGTCGGGTTGGAGGAGACGTGAAGGAGGTCTGCGGCGGTCGGAGGCATCTGGAAGTAAGGTGTAGAGGTGAGTGATGCGTGCAAGTGTGGAGTGGTAAATATGCAAGGTGAGTGATAAGTTTTAAAAAGTGTTCACTTACCTTGTTTTCTTCCTTCAGCCTTCAGCCGCGGTGGATCGGGGGAGCCGACATCCTCCTTGTCAATTTCACAGACTGGCTGTTGGAACCTCCGAACCAACAGCCATGTGAAATTTACAAAGTTGAAAGGTTTGATGAGTCCTGAACACAAGGACTCATCAAACTAAAGAGAATGTCAGTGTTTGACAGCTTCACAGAGCTGTCAAACACTGACATTTCTTCTTTCAAGAAGTCTTGACAGATAGCACGTCTGACGTTGACATGCTCTGTCAGTGACTTCCTCCCTAATTGGCTTGCTGAGCCCACAGGGTGGGCTTAACAAGCTCAATCAGGGGAAAATCCCTCTGGTTGGTCAGGCGAGGATGGAGGCGGGACATTGACACGACAAGCAGCAGTCGCGTCTCCAATTCGCCTCCATTCACAAAATCCAGCCCTTTGTGTCAGTATTTACAGTAGAGGAAGAGGATAGCATGCCAGAATACCCAAGGAAACTACTATTGAATCAGGGACAGGGACTCAATAAAATTATCATAAGTAAAATAACAGTAATGAAGAAAATAATGGCACAAAAGAGTGACAAATCCCCAGGACCAGATGGTTTCCATCCCAGGGTTTTAAAGGAAGTAGGTGAGCACATTGCAGATGCCCTAACTATAATTTTCCAAAGTTCTCTCAATTCAGGAACCATTCCTTTAGATTGGAAAATTGTGCATGTCACTCTGCTATTTAAGAATGGTGAGAGAGGGAAACCAGGGAATTATAGATCAGTTAGCCTAACATCTGTTGTCGGGAAATTGCTAGAGTCTATTATTAAGGATAGGGTGACTGAACACCTCAAAAATTTTCAGTTGATCAGAGAGAGCCAGCATGGATTTGTGAATGGTAGGTCATGCCTGACAAACCTGATTGAATTTTTTGAGGAGGTGACTAAAGTAGTGGGCAGGGGAATGTCTATGGATGTTATTTATATGGACTTCCAAAAAGCATTTGATAAAGTCCCACATAAGAGACTGTTAACTAATGTAGAAGCCCATGGAATTGAGGGCAAATTATTGACCTGGTTAGGAAATTGGCTGAGCGGCAGGAGACAGGCAGTAGGGATAATGGGTAGGTAATCAAATTGGCAGGATGTGACTAGTGGTGTCCCGCAGAGATCTGTGTTGGGGCCTCAACTATTCACAGTATTTATTAATGACTTAGATGATGGCATAGAAAGTCATATATCCAAATTTGCCGATGACACAAAGATAGGCAGCATTGTAGGCAGTGTAGACAAAAGCATAAAATTACAAGGGAATATCGACAGATTAAGTGAATGGGCAAAACTGTGGCAAATGAATTTCAATATAGGCAAATGTGAGGTCATCCACTTTGGACCTAAAAAGGATAGAACAGGGTACTTTCTAAATGGTGAAAAGCTAAAAACAGTGGATATCCAAAGAGACTTGGGGGTCCAGGTACATAGATCATTAAAATGTTATGAACAGGTACAGAAAATAATCAAAAAGGCTAAAGGAATGCTAGCCTTTATATCTAGAGGACTAGAATACAAGGGGGTAGAAGTTATGCTGCAGCTATACAAAACCCTGGTTAGACCACACCTGGAGTACTGTGAGCAGTTCTGGGCACCACACCTTAGGAAGGATATATTGGCCTTAGAGGGAGTACAGCATCGGTTTACCAGAATGATACCCGGACTTCAAGGGTTAAGTTACGAGGAGAGATTACACAAATTAGGGTTGTATTCCCTAGAACTTAGAAGGTTAAGGGGTGATCTGATTGAAGTTTTCAACATATTAAGGGAAACAGATAGGATAGATGAAGAGAAACTATTTCCGCTGGTTGGGGATTCTAGGACTAGGGGGCATAGTCTAAAAATTAGAGCCAGACCTTTCAGGAGTGAAATTAGGAAACACTTCTACACACAACTCTCTTCCGCAAACGGCAATTGATGCTGAATCAATTGTTAATTTTAAATTGGAGATTGATAGCTTTTTGTTGATCAAAGTTATTAAGGGATATGGGCCAAAGGTGGGTATATGGAGTTAGGTCGCAGATCAGCCGTGATCTCATTGAATGGCGGAACAAGCTCGAGGGGCTCAATGGCCTACTCCTGTTCCAATGTTCCTATGCAGCCTTCAGGTAGTTGCTTGCTAATTACCATTAGGTACAAGGCTCTTCGTGGGTAATGGAGAAGTTAGGTGAAGGCTTCCTGAGTACAATGGTGCATAATGTTATCAGATACCTGCAGTCAAGTCCAAGAAATGACCAAATGTCTGGAAGCAGCTTCCCTTTAAACAACTACTTCCACCTTGATGATCAGGTCCTGGCAACTGTTCCTGCTACCCAACTCTCAAAAATAATGATTGTTCATGTAAACAGATAGCAGACTTGGAAGGACTATATTATTATTCAAGTGTGCAGGAAGGTTGTGTATAAAACTCCTGAATTTAAAATGTTTTACCAGAAGATTCTGCTTAAATACAATTCAGTTGCAGATATTTAGTAAAGAAGATGTAATAATATTTAAATAAAAAGTTTATTTGAAAGTTTTATATATTAATTAGCCTTCACTTAAATGCCATACGCTAAATAGATGGACAATAACGGAAGCTGCTCCCCTATATTACCTGCAGAGAATATTCATATAAGTAGTGTGGTATGTGAGGGAAACAAATTTGTTCATTTATCTAGCTGCTTTTTGTAAGGACAATAAAGAGTTCTTCTGCAATGTTACATCCAGAGATTAATTTCCAGAACTGTGGTATTCATTTATCTACATGCAGTCTGTAAAGAACATACTGTTTATTTAGTTTCCAGAAGGTAATCAAAAAACACTTACTTCAGTCTCTGGGGAGTTTTTTTACAAAGTTCTATCTAAATCTCTTCGCTGGAGGTGTGCGTTCCTCTCCCACTTCCACATCCCAGAGCCCCTTTGCAATAACATACCCTCTGACTCACCATGAGCATTGCCATGAGAGATCTTCTACAGTATTACTTATAAAAATGTTTTATCTATCATATCTCACTTCCAGCATCACCCAACTAATCACAACTAAGAAGATAGAGCCGATATGAACCAAACATGAGGAAAATAGTTAGGCACTGAATCAAGCATTGGCAGTCAGTAAAATTGATTAATAACAGAAAGTAGGGTGACCAATATGTTTCTTCATTAAGCTGTGTAAAATAAAGTTTGGAAGACAATAAAGACATAAAAGCTACAACATTTACAAGGCAATAATTAATCTCACTTATAAACTTGGATTTTTTTTCTGGTTGCAATACCTATAAAACTGTTTTCTATCAGAGGCCTGTGCCTATGTGAAAAGCCTGAAACTTGCATTTATGCAAGTTCCCAGGCATATCACTATCAGCTGAAGGATTCTGGGGTAGGGAAGCAGCCTGGAACCTCGAAGAAAAGATTCAAAAAATGAGAATCTGCCCCTTTATAAGGAGTGGGGAAGTGGGGAGCCTCACCCCTTGGATGGCAACAGGTACTGGAATTTCTAGCAGGCTGGCAATCTTGGAGCCTTGCGGAAGTTAGAGGTTAAGGGGTGGGCGGGGAGGGGGAGGGAGAGGAAAATGCAGGAGGGGAGCACAAAGCGACCAGCAGCAATTAGGAATATTTTTGTGTAGCTATTCATGCTCCTCCTGGCCCCACAGAAATCTTAAAAAAAGCTTACCTTTGCTGTTATTGTGAACGGCCTGCAGCAATCTCTTTAAGGACGCTGGTAAAACCGCTCCAAGCATAGTTTCAATAGGCTGAGTGTACGCTCTACCAATTGGTACCTGAAAATTGCTTTGGGGTCCTATGTATGTTATAGGTCTCCGATCTGCAGGCCTTAATGAGTTGCCCTCCTGAAGCAGGTGAGCACACTGGACACCCATTTCCAGGATTGGCTAGAAAAGGTGTCAGGCATATCAGGATAAATGCAAAATGGCCTACGTAGAGTAGAAGTTTTGATGGTGTCATTGGGCACTGGAGGTGCAGCAAGCAGGACTTATGTCTACCAACTTTGCCCTGCCATGACCTCTTGCCAAAAGCTGGGGATGGGATCATTAACATGATAGGGTTGGGTGCCGCTGCATGTAGCTTTGCAACAGAGTGCCCACCCAGTGATAGCAACAAAAATCGGAGCAGCACCCTGCCGTTCCAAAGGAGAGTGCAACAGTTCAGTCAAGCTGATGATAAATGGGACGCATTTAACCTGATGTGATCACTCCCTGGTGCATTAGAAATTAATCTCTCTCAGATTGATTACCATTTAATTTGTACTTGGTGAGGCCTACTGCGACCCAGAACAACACTTACACCTGCCCTCAGTAGATGTAGGTAATATTAGGCCTATCAGAGGTGTATCAGGCTGGATTCCCAGGAAGGTGCCCCCCCCCCCACCCACCCCAGAGTTACCCTTAAACTGCCTTCTGAAATGTAAGGATCGCAGGCAGAAGAAGCGCCATTCCTGTCAAGCAGAATTTGTTGTCTGTGGTATCAAAGGCCGGAAACTCAGCTGATCCAGAATCTGTCCCAAATTCTGATGACTTTTTTCTATGGATGTAATCTCAGCATTTTGACATTTTCAAAATTAATATTTCTACTGGAAGATGACTCAAGACATGTGTTCTAACAGCCCCAAGTAAGGTCAGACAAAATGGAGGTGCATAACAGGATTTTTTAAATGGTTTATGGTTGCTGGTCAGATGAATATCCAACCCGTTTTACCCCAGCAGCTTGTTGCTGCCATGTGTAAAGCCTGATTAAAAGATATTGATACATTTCAATTTACAGTAAAGGAATATTCTAGAATCGGATGAAAGCAGAAGTTCCTTGCAATACTGCGGAAGACTAAATGCAAAATTAATCATCTTTAGACAAATGACAAAGGATGATTATTGGGGTCTGTACCACGCAACTGATCCAAACAAGTCTTTTATAGATGTTACAAAAAGAAAATACTGCAGATGCTGGAAATCTGAAATAAAAACAGAAAATGCTGGAGATACTCAGCAGGTCAGGCAGCATCTGTGAAGAGAGAAACAGAGTTAACGTTTCAGGTCAATGACTTTTCGTCAGAACTGGAAAAAAGCAGGAAATGGAACAGATTTTTAAGCAAGTGTAGGGGCTGGGAAATGGGGGAGTGGACAAAAAGAACAAAAGGGAAGGTCTGTGATAGGATAGAAGGCAGGAGAAGTTAAGAGACATTAAGGGCTGGATTTTCATTGACCCGTGGAGTCGGGTTTGGAGGCGTGTGGGGGGTTAAAGTTGCAGATTCGGGGGTCCCGACCCCATCCCGACTCCATTCCGCCTCCACGCAATTTTGACAAAATCGGTCGTGGGGTTCCCGACTCCGTCCCGCCTCCAAGAGGCGGGAGAAGCCATTAAAGCCCTTAACAAGCCCTAAATTGGCTCTGTAATGCCATTTTGAAATGTTTTAGCTAGTTTAACCCTTTTCCGACATGAAGTATGCCTGATGTGAAACACGCCAGTGAAACCTGGCGGGAGCACAAGTGGATAGCTGACTA
Source organism: Squalus acanthias (assembly GCA_030390025.1). Lineage (NCBI taxonomy): Eukaryota > Metazoa > Chordata > Chondrichthyes > Squaliformes > Squalidae > Squalus > Squalus acanthias. The sequence continues at coordinate 190,159,746 of CM059425.1, forward strand.
TCAGCTGCAGGTCCACTATTACAACGGCGATGTGATGAAGGTAGTAGTAGTATTAGGTCTGAAAGTCGCCTCTGATGCTGCTGCATTGAATGTCTTCAGAGACTGCCTGGCCTTGCTGTGAGAGGATCTGGATGCAAAAAAAATTCTCTCTCTCTCTCTCATTCTCTCTCTCTCTTTCTCTCTCTCTCTCATTCTCTCTCTCTCTCTCTCCCCTGCTCATTTTGCATCCAGGTCCTCTCACAGCAAAGGCCAGGCAATCTCTGAGACCAGGCAGTCAGTCTCTGACCTGCAATGATGACATCATCAGAGCGACTTTCAGACTGAAACCACTAATTGGTTCATGAGTTCCCACATGCTGCAACTCAATTGCCCAATTAAGTGAAAATTGCATCATTCATCCACATTAATCTGGAGTCGGGGTGGCAACACGAAATGCGGGTAACACGACCCCAAGACAAAATCCAGCCCTAAGAGATATTCAAGGCAAAAGGAGATGGTAATGGGACAGGTTAAGAAACAAAGGATGGCTCTAGATGAAGTGTAAATTGCGCTGGCAGAATGAAAGACAGCTGCCATGTGGGAGAGAAGAACAGAAGGCACAAACAAAAAGTGTGGATAAAAAATATATATATGATAGGGGCCGGGGTTATGATCTGAAATTGTTGAACTCTATGTTGAGTCCAGAAGGCTGTAAAGTGCCTAATCGAAAGAAGAGGTGCTGTTCCTCGAGCTTACACTGAGCTTCCGTGGAACAAAACAAGAGGCCGAGGATGGTGAGGTCTGAGTGGAAGTGTTTGGGGCCCTGGACAGTGGGAAGGGGGGAGGTATAAGGGCATGTGTATCACCGCATCTTCCCCTCACCTCCCCTTTCAGCATTCCGTAGGGACCGCTCCCTCCGCGACACCCTAGTCCACTCCTCTATCACCCCCAACACCCCTTCCCCCTCGCCCGGCACCTTCCCGTGCAAGCACAGGAGATGCAACACCTGCCCTTATGCCTCCCCCCTTCCCACTGTCCAGGGCCCCAAACACCCCTTCCAGGTGAAACAGCGATTTACTTGTACTTCTTGCAATTTAGCATACTGTATTCGCTGCTCACGATGTGGTCTCCTCTACATTGGGGAGACCAAACGCAGATTGGGTGACCACTTTGCGGAACACCTCCGTTCAGTCCGTAAGGGGGACCCCGAGCCTCCGGTCGCCTGTCACTTTAATTCATCGCTTCACTCCCACTCAGACCTCACCGTCCTCGGCCTCTTGCATTGTTCCACTGAAGCTCAACGTAAGCTCGAGGAACAGCACCTCATCTTTCGATTAGGCACTTTACAGCCTTCTGGACTCAACATAGAGTTCAACAATTTCAGATCATAACCCCGGCCCCTATCATATATATATTTTTTATCCACACTTTTTGTTTGTGCCTTCTGTTCTTCTCTCCCACATGGCAGCTGTCTTTCATTTTGCCAGCGCAATTTACACTTCATCTAGAGCCATCCTTTGTTTCTTAACCTGTCCCATTACCATCTCCTTTTGCCTTGAATATCTCTTAATGTCTCTTAACTTCTCCTGCCTTCTATCCTATCACAGACCTTCCCTTTTGTTCTTTCATCCTCTCCCCCCTTTCCCAGCCACGACACTTGCTTAAAAATCTGTTCCATTTCCTGCTTTTTTCCAGTTCTGACGAAAGGTCATCGACCTGAAACGTTAACTCTGTTTCTCTCTTCACAGATGCTGCCTGACCTGCGGAGTATCTCCAGCATTTTCTGTTTTTATTTTATAGATGTTATATGCCTGTAATGAGCTGTATCCACAATATGAAGAGATCATTCAAAGCTTGGAAGGGATAAAAAAGCTATGGCCAGAATTTTAAGCTAAAAAAACAGGTGGGTTTGGAGCGTGCAGGCAGCTAAATTTTTTAAAATGTGATTCCCGAACTGATCCCGCCTCCAACCCACCCACTTCTGGTTTTAGCATCTCAATCTGGCTGGCTGCAGGTGGGAAACCGAGGCCTCACATGCAAATCAGGCCCTGCCATTAAAGTCGGCAGGGCCTGCGTGAAACCCGGCCTCGGAGGCCCCCCACCCCCATCCCGCCTTCCTCCGCAAAATCCCGGCCTATGTTTATACAATTCATTATGCCTTGGCACTCCTGTTCACAGAGCACTGCTAGTTCAATGGCATCAAAGAGGATTCCAGATCGATCGAATAAGCAAGTTTTCAGTTGGGTCTTCATAAACACACACTTAGATGAACACTCTACTTACAGCGGCTTTCATATATCTTTTGTGATCAAATCAAGACCCTGGTTGACAGTGTCAAAATTCTACATGATTTTTTTTAATCAAGCTGCCGTCTAACATATAAAATTCCACATTTAGCTCTATGAACTTTTTAGTTGACAGATTCTGAAAAAAAATGATATTCTCCCCTACATTTGTGTTTTTATGTTTTGTATTTAAAGCTGCAACAGAACATTTTCTGCAATCTTTGCTACAAATCTAAAAAAAACAGAGACTAGAAGGAATGCACGTTAATCTCTGAGGGACGATGCCTAGTGAATTAATTATTTAGTATCATCTCAGTAGGCAAGACATTGAAATGATCATTGACTCATATTAAATAAACGAATAAATCAGAATGTATGACAAGAAAATACTACTGCAGTTCCACTCGAACATTATACAGGATGTAAAGGCCTAAAGAGAAGCAAATTAATTTGAAATAAGATTAGAATTCAGATGGTTATAAATGCTCTCAGTGATATTAGTAAATTGCCTGTGGCATTGCCCATGGTCAGATGATGAATATGTTTACACATACAGGAAACTCTCTTTTAACCGGCACCCAAATAACCGGAAATCTCTCTTAACCGGCAAAATTCTTGAGTAGGTAACCGGGGTTTTCCTTCATCTCTCCTTTAAAAGTAACTTTAAAAAAAACCCCGAGGCATTTGCCTTGTATCGGAGCATGTAGATTGGGAGGGGAATGTGCAGCCCGGGTAGGCAGCGGACACGACAGATGGTCAGCTGGCGGTCCCCGGGGAGACGGAGCTCCGAATGCAGGCGCATGTCAGTGTGTACGGGGCTCTCGTACGTTGGGAGATATAACTCTCCGTTATCCGGACTTTTTGATTAACCGGCACCACGCCGGTCCCGTCGGTGCCGGTTAATAAAGAGTTTCCTGTATATATATATATACCCAAGATGATAGCAGAGTTGGGAGAGTGACTTCAGAAACTTGGCCATAGCCTGCAACTGCATTGTTACAACTGGCAACTGTTTGCCTGCAGGATTTTAATTCAGGGGGAAAAATTCAGTTGCTTTGTGCCTCCCGTTTATGCCCTAAGAGGGCGCTAATGGGGCGCAAAGCAACTAGCGCCCGGATGCGGCGATGTTTACGCCGCTCGTGAAATTGACCAGACATTTTGCGGTGGCGCTAAACACTACTGCCACGATCTCCTGCGCCTGCAGATCGTGACGTCAGTCGAGCGTGCAACGCCCCGGTAGCGCTCCGGACCGGATATTGTGTGGCGCACCCTGCATTACCACCCGCCGCTAGCAACGACAGGTTGAGGGGAGCATTTTGCAGTTGGGAAGGGACTGGGGGTGCGCTAGTTAAAGACGACCGCTTCCTGCCTTTTTTTGTCGCCGACATTTTTGCACCACGCATTCTGAGAGAGAGAGACTTTTGGAGAGATTCAACGCTGTGTGAAGGAGTTTTGGGTACTGAGCAGCACTTTGCAGGTACATTTTGATTTGACCTTCCTTGCATCGATTTAGAAGAGACAATGGGGGCTGCACTCTGAGCTCTTTCCCTGGGCCTCTCCATTGCTCTTTCCAGCAGATTTGATGTACAGGTCTCTCCAGGCCAAGATTCAAGGCTGCAATGATCAGGGTGTGGTTGGAGAGCAAGATTGACACTCCCCTTTAAGAACTGGCCGGCACCAGTGTGTCTGTGTTCCATTGCTGACTGACATTACATGAGCTTCGCCAGCGCTCTGATGTAGCACCTCGCTCCTCGGCGTTAGCGCCTTAAGAGAAGTGTGTAGCTCCTGATTTAGCGCTCCAATCACCTCCAGGGGCGATAAAAGCCAAGTTTGCAGTTGGAGCCGATAATTAGCGCCAGGCGCTAAACTTTGCGCCCGGCCGATAATTGCACCCCAAACGGGGCGGTACCGAATTTCTCCCCCTGCATGTTTGCATATCCAGTTTCAGTGTTAATGTTGACCTAAATGTGTGATGAAAAATCATGACAACAGGAAGTTGGATAGAAAGTGCAACAGAACATTAGGAACAGGAGTAGGCCATTCAGCCCCTCAAGCCTGGTCCGCAATGGAATTAGATCATGGTTGATCTGCACCCCAACTCAATTTATCCGCCTTTGCTCCATATCCCTTGATATCCTTACCTAACAAAAATCTATCTCAGTCTTGAATGCTCCATTTGTCCTAGCATCCACAGCCTTTTAGGTGAGAGAGTTCCAGATTTCTACTACCCTTTGTGTGAAAAAGTGCTTTCTAATTTTGCTACTCAATGGCCTAGCTCTAATCTTAAGATTATGTCCCCACGTCCTTGATTCCTTTGCCAGAGGAAATAGCGGCCCTGATCTTATCTCAGAGGTAGGGAGAGAGCGGGGGACAATTTTGCAGTTGGGAAACCTGGAAGAATGGGTTTCCCCTCAGGTTTTGCCATTAAATTCTCCGTTTCTCAGCTGCAGCCAGCCAGATTGAGAGGCTGGCTAGCTATCGGGTGGGTAGGCCTTTGGCACAGGCTGCAGCTGGGGATCGGAGAGGAGGGAGGGAAGGATTGCAAAGGTCGGGGGTGGGGGTGGGGGCAGGGTTGCGATAAGATTGGAAGCCACAGGGGAGATCGGAGGCTGGGGTCGAGGGTAGATTGGGGTCCAGAGCAGAGGGGAGATCGGAGGTCAGAGGGGAGATCGGAAGGGTCAGGAGGGTGTCCGATCGCGAGTGGTGGGTGAAGCAGGTAAATTGGATCTAGCAGGTAAGTGGAAATGTACTTACCTCTTGGATCAAGCAGTCCTCGCCTTCCTTTAGCTGCCGGGTTTCTTGAGGCCTGGGAAATCCAGCCAGCCAGGGTTAAATTTAGGATGGTGGTTAATTCTGATGCACGCAGCCTCATTATAATATTTAAATGACCAACCCACCGCCTACGAGCGGGTTGGTTGCCGCTCCCCCCCCCCGCACCCCCGTCCCGCTTCCGTTAAAACCAGAAACGGTGGGTTGGAGGCGGGTTTCAGATTTTTTACATTTTCACATCCCACTCAACCCAAACCCACCCATTTTGGGGGGTTAAAATTCCCTCAGTATCTATATATCTATCCCATCAAATCCTTTTAACATCTTAAACACCTTGATCAAATCGCACCCCCCCCCCCCCCCAAAATGTTCTATACTCGGGGAATATAAGCCAAGTTAATGCACCCTGTCCTCTCTGAGCCCTGGTATCATTCTGGTGAATCTGTGCGGCACCCCCTCCAAAACCTATATGTCCCTCCTGAGGTGCAGTGCCTAAAACTGAACAAAGTACTTCAGATGGGGTCTGACTAAGGCTCTATACAACTGAAGCATAACTTCCTCCTCTTTGTACTCCAGTCCCTTTGAGATAAAGGCCAACAGTCCATTAGCCTTTTTGGTTGCTTTTTGTACCTGTCTACTGCATTTTAATGATTTCTATACTTGGACTCCCAAATCACTTTGCTCCGCTAGAGTTCCTAGTTTCTCACCATTTAGAAAATACTCTAATTTATCTTTCTTGAGTCCAAAGTGGATGACCTTATTCTTGCCCATATTACTACTACTTTTGATTGACTGGAAAAGCTTATTATGGAATGTCTAGTTTTGCTATTCATTCGATAGCCTCCTGAGATGCCAAATGGAGAAATGAGGTGCCTTCCGCAACAGATCTTAGTGGGCAGGTTGCGGTGATGTGTTCCATGGTCTGGGACTCATGTCCACAGTCATACTTCGGGTCATCCCTCATCTTCCACTTGTGGAGCAGGTGGCCGCCTTCATCCATGCCCTGTGCGATTGGGTTAAACTTGCCCACATTGAACTCCATTTGTCATAGTTTTGCCCACTCACTTGATCTGTCTGTGTTTCTTTGGAACTTCCATCTGCAGTACTTACTGTTTCTCCTTAGTGTCATCTGCAAACTTGGATATACATCTCTCTATTCCTTCATCGAAGTCATTAATAAATATGGTGAAAATTTGAGGCCCCAAAACAGATCCTTGGGGAACACCACATGTCACATCCTGCCAATCAGAGTACATGCCCTTTATCCTCACTCTCTGTCTCCTACCTCCTAACCAATTTCCAACCCAAGTCAAAAGGCTACCTCCAATTCCGTGGGCTCTCATTTTTGCTAATAATCTTTTGTGTGGAACCTCATCAAATGCCTTCTGGAAGTCCAGATTGACAACATCCATAGACACTCCCTTATCTGCTTTATTAGTAACCTCCTCAAAACATTAAACTAGATTAGTCAGACATGACACATTCTTAGCAAAGTCACGTTGGCTCTCTCTGATCAGCTCATATTTGTTCAAGTGCTCAGTCACTCTATCCCTAATGACAGATTCTAGTAGCTTCCCCACAGCTGATGTTAAACTGACAGGTCTGTATTATTTGCAAGGCTTTTTTTGTATTCCTGTTTGCAGCTCTTAATATTTTCTTTGTGTCCCTTTGTTGCTTTCTATATTTCCCCCAGTCGTCTGGGTTTCAACTTTTCTTGGCATTAGTGTAAGCCATTTCCTTTAGCTTTATACTGTGTATTACCTCACATGTTGACCATGGTTGCTTGACTGCACAAGTGGAATTTATGCTCTTTAGGGGTATGTATTGTATTGTACTAAATACTTCTTTGAATACCTACACTGTTTATCTGTAGGTTTAGCTGTTAACAGCTCAGCCCAGTTTAACATGTTCAGCTGACGTCTCATTCCTTCGAAGTGAGCCTTACATAAATTTAAATTCTTGGTTTGTGTGTGATCTTTCTCCTCCTCAAACGTAATGTCAAACTCTATCATGTTGCGGCCACTGTTTGCAAGATGCTTCTTTACTGTCAGATTATTAAATAATTCTGGCTCATTACACATGACCAAATTTAGTATGGCCTGTTCCCTTGTCGGTTCTAAAAATTATGGGAGGTAATTTTGACTTTGTGCGATAGTGTAAAACAAGTGATAGCAAATCAGCAGCCCATTTTACATCTCTCCTGATTTTTATTCCCATTGACATCATTATTCATATTATTTTTATTTATATCGGGTATATTATTAATTCCTATACTATTATCTGAACTTGGATTATTTAGATCACTTTATGCACACTGACCTTTGCTCTCATCCCTTCTTTATCACATCTTTAACTTATTATCAGTTTTACCATTATTTCTATCCCCCCTCCTTTATTGGTTTAAAGTCATTTCTAGAGCCCTATTTGTTCTTTCAGCTAGGAACTTGGTCCCAAACCAGTTATGGTGCAGCCCTTCCTGTCCCAGTTCTGGTGCCAGTGTCCCATGAAGTGGAACCCTTATTTCAACCATACATTCACTTTCCTGATCTGTTTATCCCTATGCCTATCCCTATGTTTGTCAGTCAGGTTCCAAACATGACACTGCGAGGGGCAAGCCTGGGACTGGAAGCTAAGATGCAGGAAAACATAAGAACATAAGAAATAGGAGCAGAAGTAGGGGTCGGCCATTTAGGACTCAGGGAGTGTCTATGGATGTTGTCAATCTGGACTTCCAGAAGGCATTTGATGAGGTTCCACACAAGAGATTATTAACAAAAATGAGAGCCCACGGAATTGGAGGTAGCCTTTTGACTTGGGTTGGAAATTGGTTAGGAGCACATCACATTTGGCCCTTCGAGCCTGCTCCGCCATTCAATAAGATCATGGCTGATCTTCTACCTCATCTCCACTTTCACGCACTATCCCCATATCCCTTGATTCCCTTAATATTCAAAAATCTATCGATCGCTGTCTTGAATATACTCAATGACTCAGCCTCCACAGCCCTCTGGGGTAGAGAATTCCAAAGATTCACCACCCTCTGAGTGAAGAAATTTCTCCTCATCTGAGTCCTAAATGGCCGACCCCTTATTCTGAGACTGTGACCCCTGGTTCTAGACTCGCCAGTCAGGGGAAACATCCTCCTTGCATCTACCGTGTCAAGCCCTGTAAGAATTTTGTATGTTTCAATGAGATCACCTCTCATTCTTCGAAACTCTAGAGAATATAGGTCTAGTCTACTCGATCTCTCCTCATAGGACAATCCTCCCATCCCAGGAACCAGTCTTGTGAACCTTCGTTGCACTCCCTCTATGGCAAGTATATCCTTCCTTAGGTAAGGAGACCAAAACTGTACACAATGCGCCAGGTGCGGTCTCACCAGGGCCCTATATAATTGCAGTAAGACATCTTTACTCTTATACTCAAATCCTCTTGTAATTCCTACCAAAGTGGATAACTTCACATTTCTCCACATTATATTCTATTTGATATGTTCTTGCCCACTTACTTAGCCTGTCTATATCCCCTTGAAGCCTCCTTGCATCCTCCTCATAACTTACATTCCCACCCAGCTTTTATCATCAGCAAACTTGGATATATTACATTTGGTCCCCTCATCCAAATAATTGATATAGATTGTGAATAGCTGAGGCCCAAGCACTGATCCTTGCGGTACCCCACTAGTTACAGCCTGCCAACCTGAAAATTACCCGTTTATTCCTACTCTCTGTTTTACATAGAAACATAGAAGATAGGAGCAGGAGTAGGCCATTCGGCCCCTCGAGCCTGCTCCGCCATTTAATGAGATCATGGCTGATCATCCAAATTCAGTACCCTGTCCCTGCTTTCTCCCCATATCCCTTGATCCCTTTTGCCTTAAGAAATATATCTAACTCCTTCTTGAATATATTTAATGAATTGGCCTCAACTGCCTTCTGTGGTAGAGAATTCCACAGGTTCACCACTCTCTGGGTGAAGAAATTCCTCCTCATCTCAGTCCTAAATGGCTTACCCCTTATCCTTAGACTGTGACCCCTGGTTCTGGACTCCCCCCACCATCGGGAACATCCTTCCTGCATCTAGTCTGTCTAGTCCTGTCAGAATTTTATAAGTTTCAATGAGATTCCCTCTCATTCTTCAAAACTCTAGCGAATACAAGCCCAATCGACCCAATCTCTCTTCATACGTCATTCCTGCCATCCCAGGTATCAGTCTGGTGAATCTTCGCTGCACTCCCTCCATGGCAAGAACATCCTTCCTCAGATAAGGTGACCAAAACTGCACACAATACTCAAGATGTGGTCTCACCAAGGCCCTGTACAACTGCAGCAAGACATCCTTGCTCTTGTACTCAAATCCTCTCGCTATGAATGCCAACATACCATTTGCCTTCTTAACCGCCTGCTGCACCTGCATGCTTACCTTCAGCGACTGGTGCACAAGGACACCCAGGTCTCGTTGCACTTCCCCTTTTTGCTGTTCAGATAATAATCTGCCTACCTGTTTTTGCCACCAAAGTGGATAACCTCGCATTTATCCACATTATACTGCATCTGCCATGCATCTGCCCAATCGCCCAACCTGTCCAAATCATACTGGAGTTTCTCTGCATCCTCCTCACAGCACACACACCCATCCAGCTTTGTGTCATCTGCAAACTTGGAGATATTACATCTAGTTCCCTCGTCTAGATCATTTATATATATTGTGAATAACTGGGGTCCTAGCACCGATCTCTGCGATACCCCACTAGTCACTGCCTGCCACTTGGAAAAAGACCCGTTTATTCCAACTCTTTGCTTCCTGTCTGCCAACCAGTTCTCTATCCAAGTGAGTACCTTACCCCCAATCCCATGTGCTTTAACTTTGCACGCTAATCTCTTATGCGGGACCTTATCGAAAGCCTTCTGAAAGTCCAAATGCACCACATCCACTGGTTCTCCCTTATCTATTCTACCAGTTACATCCTCAAAAAATTCCAGTAGATTAGTCAAGCATGGTTTACCTTTTGTAAATCCATGTTGACTTTGTCTGATCCTGTCACTGTTTTCCAAGTGCTCTGCTATTACATCTTTTATAATGGACTCTAGCATTTTCCCCACTACCGATGTCAGGCTTACCGGTCTATAATTCCACGTTTTCTCTCTACCACCTTTTTTAAATAGTAGGGTTACATTAGCTACCCTCCAATCCATGGGAACTGTTCCAGAGTCTATAGAATTTTGGAAGATGACCAGCAATGCATCTACTATTTCTAGGGCCACTTCCTTAAGTACCGTAGGATATAGATTATCAGGCCCTGGGGATTTATTGACCTTCAATCCCATCAATTTCCCTAACACCATTTCCCTACAAATACTGATTTAATTCAATTCCTCCCTCTCATTAAACCCTATGTTCCCCGACATCTCTGGGAGGTTATTTGTGTCCTCCTTTGTGAAGACAGAACCAAAGTATGTATTTAATTGGTCTGCCATTTCTTTGTTCCCCATTATAAATTCCCCTGATTCTGACTGCAAGGGACCTACGCTTGACTTCACCAATCTTTTTCTCTTCACATATCTATAGAAGCTTTTACAGTCAGTTTTTATGTTTCCTGCAAGCTTACTCTCATACTCTATTTTCCCCCTCTTAATTAATCCCTTTGTCCTCCTTTGCTGAATCCTAAACTGCTCCCAATCCTCAGGTTTGCTGCTTTTATGTCCTCTCCTTGGACCTTATGCTATCCCTAATTTCCCTTGTTAGCCACGGTTGAGTCACCTTTTTTGTTTTATCTTTTATGTAGTTCCCTGTTTTATCTCTCCCTCCTTTCTTAAATAGTGGGGTTACATTTGCTACCTTCCAATCCGCAGGAATCATTCTAGAATCTATGAAATTTTGGAAAATGACAACTAATTCATCCACCATCTCTATAGCCACCTCTTTCAAAACCCTAGGATGTAGGCCGTCAAGTCAGGGGATTTATTGGCTTTCAGTCCCATTAATTTCTCCAGCATTATTTTTTACTAATACTAATTTCTTTCAGTTCCTCATTCTCACTAGACACTTGGTTCTACACTATTTCCGGGAAGTTTTTTGCATCTTCTTCCGTGAAGACAGACACAAAGGGTTGGATTTTGCCCAGCCCAAGGAGGCGGGTTTGGAGGCGTGTGAGGTGGGAAAGTTGCAAAAAATGGCGGGCGGCTCCAATCCCCCCTCCAGCCCACCTCTGAGCAACTTTCCCAAAAGCGGGCTTTCAGACCTCGTTTCGATCCCACCTCCAAGAGGCGGGATAGGCCCTTAAGGCCCTTAACAAGCACTTTAGTGCCTCTATAATGCCATTTTGATAGGTCTTTCTAAGTTTAACATATTTCCCCCGTGCTGCACGTCTCCTCTGGAACACGCCAGTTAATCCTGGCTGGCTCACAAGTGGATGGCTTACTAACAGCTGCACCATTAAAAAGGAGTTTTCAACAATGATCATTTGCAGGTGGCAGAACTTTGTTTTCTCAGGTCTGGGAGAACTTTTTGCAGGCATACTCATTGTGGAAGTTTTGAAGCTGAGATCCATCTCAAGTGTGACCTCCTGGGAAACCGCTCCCCCCACCTTGACTGATCGCTTCCTCAACTGAGGTATAGACCAGAAGCATGGGAACCATTTATTTCCTTTCCTCCTGGACATCAGATTTGGACGAAGATCGGCCACGGCAGCAGCAGAACCATGAACAACAGCAGCATCAACAGGAGCGCCAAGCTAGTCACCCACCTGAAGCTGCACAGGCCAGAAGGTGCCAGTGCATGGAATCACGTCACCACAGGAGATACCCCCAAACCAGCGTTTACAGACAGAGGATGAGCTACCTCAACATGACTGAGCAGCAGTGCCAAAGGAGGCTCAGACTTTCGCGAGAGGTAGTGGGTGACATCTGCGCAATGCTGCACCAAGACCTGGAGCCCAGAGGACCAGGTGGACGCCCCTTACCAGTGGCCGTCAAAGGCACCACCGCACTCAACTTTTTTGCTTCAGGATCATTCCAGGGATCAACAGCAGACATCAGTGGCATCTCCCAGGCGGCCGCACACACTTGCATCACGCAGGTAACCAATGCCCTCTTTGCCAACGCGCACAATTACATCAACTTCTCCAAGGATCAACCAAGTGTAACCGCGCGTGTGGTTGGATTTGCTAATCTGGCAGGCTTTCCAAGGGTGCAGGGTAAAGTTGACTGCACACATGTGGCCCTTAAGGCACACCATCACAATCCAGGTATTTTTGTCAACCGCAAGGACTTCCACTCCCTCAACGTGCAGCTGGTGTGTAACCACAATAAGGAAATCTTGCATGTTTGCGCCAAGTACCCTGGCAGTTGCCATTTCTCCTTTATCCTGCGGCAGTCTAGTGTTCCTCCGCTCTTCAGTCCGCCAGACCAACTTTGCGGATGGCTACTTGGAGACAAGGGCTATCCCCTGAAGATGTGGCTAATTACGCCGTTGAGGAGGCCATCCAACGAAGCTGAGGAGCGCTACAGCTCCAGCCACATTTCCACCAGATCCATAATCGAGCAAACCATCGGCTTGCTGAAGATGCGATTCAGATGCCTTGATAGATCAGGTGGAGCCCTGCAGTACTCAGCAGCCAGGGTCTCCAGAATCATCGTGCTCTGCTGTGCACTTCACAACATGGCACAGCATCGTGGCTTGCAGCTGCCTGAGGTACAAGTGGCTCATCACATAGCCTCCTCAAATGAGGATGAGGATGAGGAGGAGGAGAGCGAGAACGAAGACCTTGCGGAGGCGCATCAACCAGCGGCAGCAGGACGCGAGCACATTGCTGCCCAGGATGCAAGGGATGCACTCATCTTGGACAGGTTTGCTTAGCCTGCCCAATCAAACACATTTGCCTCGCACTTTCTTACCACACCATCGACAATGGGCAATAACCTGCGGCTTCCTATCACTCTGACCACCATACTGACAATTCCAAGTTGCCCTGAGCCCTTAATGTGGAAGTCCCATTTGCGAAATAACACAGCCCACAACTTCAACAGTTTGCCATCAAGTTTTTTTTTATCACATAAATGCACGGATGACTTTTCAAAAATAAACACAAAACAACACCCAAGTGACTACCCTTGTGACTACTTGTGCTATATCCTCCTCTTACGCGTGCTCCTACGTGGTGCTTCCCCTGTGGCTTCAGCAGATGTGGAGGCCCCTTGCTCACTTTCTTGCTGCTCCTGCATTGACACCTTTGGCGAGTGTCCTCTGGGGTTGCGAGCCTGTGAGTGCTCGCCAACAGTCTGCTGGTCCTGCAGCTGTGCAGGAGCTGAGACACCCATCTCAGTTGGGTGAGGATTCTGGTGGGGCTCTGACCGAGGGCTACTCAGTGGCATGGTCGTGTGAGCACTTGGAGAGGAGCCCCCACTTCCTTGTTCTCTGCCACCAACATCCCTCTCATGGGTCAGCCCCACTTCAGAGCTAGCAAGTGGCTTGACAACACCTTGCTGCACTTCAGGGGGGCCATGTGGACCCGTTTCTGCGCTGGAAGTCCTACTCCAGAGGACTTCCATGAAGGTCTGGTTTCTCTGCTCAATAGCTGACCATCGCTCCTCAAGAGATGTCAGTCTATTCTGAACAATTACCCTGTTTTCAAGACCCTGGCGACTTAGCTCCTCCATGGCCGTAGCCATCCTCTCCTCTACCGTAGCCATCCTCTCCTCTATGGTAGCCAGCCTTACCACAGAGGTAGCCATCCTTTCCGTGGTGATGCGTTCATGCGCCAATGCCTCCACAAAGGCTCTGCTCATGTTAGCGATGGACTCCTCCATTCGCTTCACACTCGCAGTGACCCTGGAGACAAAACCTGTCAGAGACTCCTGCACCTGTTCCTGGAGTTCCATCACCGCTCTCCTTCTGGATGGACCTGGAGACACAGGGTCGACATGTAGCTGAGCCGAGCAGGCCTCCGATGAGGACTCTCCACTGCTGTCCCTGTCTCCACCATCTGCTGATGTTCACTTGTGAGCTGTGATACACCAGGTGACAACACTACTTTATCTCCCGAAGGTTCCACCGAGGTGTGAGTGTCTGCGCTGGTGCTGGGTGCGCTTAATTCTGCTGACGCTGCGCCCTCAGAGGTTGCAGCTTCCTCTGAGGAGTCTGGTGGCTCAAGCTGTTCCTCCTGGACAGTGGGGAGGGGAGCTGTCGATGGTCCTATGGGGGAGTAAAGGAAAGAGTTAGGCATGTGAGAGAAATGTTGCATGCACATTGAAGTGTGCAGATTATCATAAGTCAATCTGTTACTGCATTAGAATCAAGATCAGTCACTCATGCAATGTCAATGAGAGAGATGAAAAACTATTCTGTCACCAGCTTGCTCTGATGCGCCCGACTGTCCGTCCCCCACTTGCGCATCCTCCTCGACTCCCACGATCTCCAGGGCCGCCTCCTCTGCACTGGTGAGCTGGGCTATTGAGGGTGGCCCTCCTCCTGTCCTCACCCTTTCTCTCTCATTGCGGGCTCTCTTTTCCTGCAATGAGGGACACAAGTGGAGTTTGAGTGAGAATGAAGGAGTGAGTGTAGAGAATCCATAGCATAGATGCTTAGAAGGACACAAAAATAGAGGTCCCAAGACCAAGGGCCCCTCCCTGTGTGTTGTAAGTTGTTGTCATAGCATCACAGTGATATGGTGTGTGAGGGCTGCATAGTCAAATAGTTAAGTGAATGTGAACATACAGAGAGAGGGAATGGTTAAGGGTGCAGGGATGTAAGGGTCAAGTGGGATGTGGAGGAGGAGGTTGACAACGCAGAGTGCTGGTGATGAGAGGCGATGGGGATCAGATTGAGGGTCATGGTGATGGAATACACACTTTTTCTGTGTGGAGAAGGTCATTAAACCTCTTTCTACACTGCAGCCAGGTTCTGCTGCACATTGAGATGGCAGTGACCTCCTGTGCCACTTGCAGCCACACAGCTTTGGTCTGTTGGGGAGGTTTTTTTCCTCCCAGAAGAAGGAAACAGCACTTCCTTATTAGCTCTTGCTCCCTCCACCAGAGCTTGGAGGGAGTCCTCATCAAAACGGGGTGCACACTTTGGTCTGGAGCTTGCCATGGTTGGAGCCCTAATCCTTCAGAAGTCTAATCAAAAAGTTGTAAGGCAGAAAATGAACCAAGGCTGCTTGCAGGCCTTAAATGCAGCTGCATAGACGACATCATCAGAGGCGAGTTTTCAGGACCAAAAGACTCATTGGGCCAGGTGTTCCCACACACTGGAAATCAAGTGCCCAATTAGGGCAAAATCGCTCAATTGGCCCACCTCACATCGGAGGCGGGGGCGGGACCCGCCGACCACCTGACCCGCCCCCAATGACAAAATCCAGCCCACGGTATTTGTTTAATTTCTTTGCCATTTCCTTATTCCCCATTATAATTTCTCCTCTCTCAGCCTGTAAGGGACACACATTTACTTTCGATAATCTTTTCCTTTTTACATACCCATAGAAGCTTTTACAGTCTGTTTTTGCAGTTAGAAGTTATCTAAAAAGAAAGCCAAAAACAAGTGAATCATCCAGGAAAAGGACAGGATGTGTGGTTTATTATTTATTTTCTGATTTTTTTCAAGAAGAGGAGTTTGATTGAGTGAAGAAAGTGAGATTTCTTTTAACTGTTACACTGTATATTGACTTGCTGTCTGTAAAGCATCTGTGCTGTCTCACCAAAGTGTTTTTAGACCCATTACTGAAAGATTAGAGAAGCGCTCATAAAGGCATATGCTAAAGGCACAAGGGATGAATTTCCTTGGGGCTTTTCACACACCGCCACATAACTTCAGCGGAAACCTCGTTTACATATAGAAAAGAGATTTCCACCAAACTTCCGCCAAAGTTACAATAGCAGAGCAGGAGAACCTCTGAGCAAATAACTATATGCAAAATATGGTGCACATTACAAACATTTTGTCAATAACAATATGCATCCTTCCAGTACTATATATAGTAATTCTGGGCTTTTGTATTGAAAATTGTGCTGAAGTACAGTACATTTCAGTTGAACTCTTTGTATGTAGGTAATTCCAAAACGTAATTATATAATTGTAAGCGGGCAATAGGTCACCTGTCACAACTGAGAGTTCAAAGGTCCTGGTGATCAATTTGTTTCTTTTGTTGCAGTAGCTCTGAAACATTTCTGATTGTCATTTTTATGGTCTATTAGTTCAGGCCTTAGAGCAGAAAGACTGCAAGGGAATGACAGAAAAGGTATTTTGTAAATCTACTCCATAATAAGGCACAGGGGTCCTCCCCTCTTGGGATACTATAAATTCAACGCTCTAATCATGTGTTGATGGACATGCTGCTATTGCCATGTTTTTACATTGAAAAACTAGAGTGGAATTATCTGATCCTGATTGATCTGCAGGAAGCCCCTACAGCTTTTACCTGTTTTGCTGACATTCCAATGCTGCTTTGTCATGTGGTGCCTCTGTAACAACACTCAACATTTTACTATTATCTATTTTCCTCATAACTCATTAAAGAAAGAAAACAAAAGCAATTCAACAACTCTGTAACATTTATTATTATAATAAAGAATCAGTATTGGCCCAGAGTAATGAGTGTGCAATCAAATTTGCAGTCCCTTTACTAGCACCCTTTGTTCATGTATATTTTACTGCAACAGTACTGCTTATTATAAAGGTGTGTTTTTCTTTCTAAAAATACAGACATGTTTATGGTCTCTTTGAACAATTCATTAAATGTAATTCATTTCATGTTTTTTTATTCCTAGAATGTACAGCATTGATTCTGGTAATTAAACTAGAAATATTGAGGGATTTTTTTCTCTACTGTACTGAACTTGATTTATTCACCAGTGAAGAGTTACACTGAGGTCACTGTATATTCTGGGAACTAGGGAAACCATACTGAAAAATAACTAGGTTAGGAGTGTTTAAGAAAGCACAAGCAATGGCGAAGCTAACAGTGATTTCTTTTTGCCATTTTATTTGAATGTAATAGTGTCAAAATAACAATATCTTAATGGAGAAATGCCATCATGTTTTCAGCATTTGTTTGCAATGACACATCATGACTGCCATGCAAAAATAATGTTGTACTGTACTGTGGAAGCACAGGGCACTTATTTAAGGTCCACCCATTCATGTCACTTCAAATATGTCATTCCATGTGTAGTGTTATATATGGTCCAGTAGTCCAGAATGCCTGCAGGAATTGCCACTAAATCCATAGAGCACATTCTCAGGAACAAATGATATATTATTCCCAAGATGGTAATGTTAAAAATAAATATATACTTATCGAACATATTCCCCAGTTTTCCATCTGTTTCCTTGTAAGTGAGTATGGGTTGGGTGTTAGAAAATTCTTGGGAATACAAAGACTGTAGCTTCTCTATGAGAGCTGCATTGATCCTGGTTATCTGATGCATTCTGTCAGTCCAGCAGAAAGTGCAATCCTCTTCATATTAGACATTCTTCACTGGACTGAATGGATTGTAACATTGTTTGTAGTGCTGCCTCCAGGAAATAATAAAGTTGCTACCCTTTTAGAGCTATTCTATAGCTAGTCTTTAGTGTAAGAGAGTTTTAGTTTGTAATCTGGAAGCTGTAAATTGTATCTATTCCAGGCATCAGTGAAGCTGCTCACTACAGTAAGGTTTGCTGGGAGGAAAAAGAGTGGAAGAGCTATAGTGATAGGGGACTCAATTGTAAGGGGAATAGATAGGCGTTTCTGCGGCCGCAACCGAGACTCCAGGATGGTGTGTTGCCTCCCTGGTGCAAGGGTCAAGGACGTCTCGGAGTGGCTACAGAACATTTTGGAGGGGGAGGGCGAACAGCCAGCTGTCGTGGTGCACATAGGCACCAACGATATAGGTAAAAAAGGGGATGAGGTCCTAAAAGCAGAATATAGGGAGTTAGGAGGTAAATTAAAAAATAGGACCTCAAAGGTAGTAATCTCAGGATTGCTACCAGTGCCACGTGCTGGTCAGAGTAGAAATAGGAGGATATTTCAAATGAATACGTGGCTAGAGGAATGGTGCAAGGGGGAGGGATTCAAATTCCTGGGACATTGGAACCGGTTCTGGGGGAGGTGGGACGAGTACAAACCGGACGGTCTGCACCTGGGCAGGGCCGGGACCGCTGTCCTAGGGGGAGTGTTTGCTAGTGCTGTTGGGGAGGATTTAAACTAATGTGGCAGGGGGTTGGGAACCTGAGCAGGGAGACAGAGGAAAGCATGTCAGGAAGGGACAGAAGGTATGGAGTAAAAGGTAAAGTGTTAAATAAGGAAAAAGCAGGAAGTAAGTGTCACAAAACACATTTGAAAGTTCTTTATCTGAATGCACGTAGCATTCGTAACAAAATTGACGAGTTAACGGCACAAAAAGCTATGTATGGGTATGATCTTGTGGCCATTACAGAAACATGGCTGCAGGGTGACAACGTCTGGGAATTAAATATGCCAGGGTATTTAACAATCAGGAAGGACAGGCAGGAAGGAAGGGGAGGGGGGGGTGGCTATGTTAATAAAGGAAGGAATCACTGTAATACAGAGAAATGATATTGGGTCAAAAGATCAGGATAATGAAACAGTTTGGGTAGAGATTAGGAATAATAAGGGGGAAAAAACACTGGTGGGCGTAGTATATAGGCCTCCTAATAGTTACAACTCTGTTGGAAGAAATATTAATCAGGAAATAGTTGGGGCATGTAATAAGGGAACAGCTATAATTATGGGGGATTTTAACTATCATATTAACTGGACAAATCAAATTGGGCAGGGCAGCCTTGAGGAAGAGTTTATTGAGTGTCTTAGGGATGGATTTCTTGAGCAGTATGTAACTGATCCTACAAGGGGGCAAGCAACCTTGGACCTGGTACTGTGCAATGAGTCTGGATTAATTAATAATGTCCTAGTTAAGGATCCCCTTGGAATGAGTGACCATAACATGGTTGAATTCCATATCCAATTAGAGGGTGAGAAGGTTGGTTCTCAAACAAGCATACTGAGCTTGAATAAAGGAGACTATGATGGCATGAGAGCAGAATTGATTAAAGTGGACTGGGAAAATAGATTAAAGGGTAAGACGGTACATGAGCAGTGGTGTTCATTCAAGGAGTTATTTTACAACTTTCAAAATAAATATATTCCACTGAGGAAAAAAGGGTGCAAAAGAAATGACAGCCATCCAGTAAAGAAATTAAAGAAAGTATCCAACTAAAAACAAGGACATATAAGGTAGCCAAAGTTAGTGGGAGGATAGAAGATTGGGAAGTCTTCAAAAGACAACAAAAAGTAACTAAAGGATTGATTAAGAAAGGGAAAATAGACTATGAAAATAAATTAGCAAAAAATATAAAAACAGATAGCAAGAGTTTCTATAGTTATATAAAAAGAAAAAAGGTGGTTAAGGCAAACGTAGGTCCCTTAGAGGATGAGACCGGGAAATTAATGGTGGGAAACATGGAGATGGCAAAAATGCTGAACAAATATTTTGTTTCAGTCTTTACGGTAGAGGACACTAAGAATATCCCAACACTGGACAAACAGGGGGCTCTAGTGGGGGAGGAGCTAAATACGATTAAAATTACTAAGGAATTGGTACTCAGTAAAATAATGGGACTCAAGGTGAATAAATCCCCTGGACCTGATGGCTTACATCCTAGGGTCTTGAGGGAAGTGGCAGTAGGAATTGTGGATGCTTTGGTAATAATTTTCCAAAACTCCCTGAACTCAGCAAAGGTCCCGGCAGATTGGAAAACTGCTAATGTAACACCCTTATTTAAAAAGGGTTGTAGGCAGAAGGCTGGAAATTATAGACCAGTGAGCCTAACATCTGTGGTGGGTAAAATTTTGGAGTCTATTATTAAGGAGACAGTAACGGAACATTTAGATAAACATAATTTAATAGGACAAAGTCAGCATGGCTTTATGAAGGGGAAGTCATGTCTGACAAATTTGCTCGAGTTCTTTGAGGACATAACGTACAGGGTGGATAAAGGGGAACCAGTGGATGTAGTGTATTTAGACTTCCAGAAGGCATTCGACAAGGTGCCACATAAAAGATTATTACTCAAGATAAAAAATCACTGGATTGGGGGTAATATTCTGGCATGGGTGGAGGATTGGTTATCTAACAGGAAGCAGAGAGTTGGGATAAATGGTTCATTCTCGGACTGGCAACCAGTAGCCAGTGGTGTTCCGCAGGGGTCGGTGCTGGGTCCCCAACTCTTTACAATCTATATTAACGATTTGGAGGAGGGGACCGAGTGTAACATATCAAAGTTTGCAGATGATACAAAGATGGGAGGGAAAGTAAAGAGTGAGGAGGACATAAAAAACCTACAAGGGGATATAGACAGGCTGCGTGAGTGGGCAGAGATTTGGCAGATGCAATACAATATTGGAAAATGTGAGGTTATGCACTTTGGCAGGAAAAATCAGAGAGCAAGTTATTATCTTAATGGCGAGAAACTGGAAAGTACTACAGTACAAAGGGATCTGGGGGTCTTGGTGCAAGAAAATTAAAAAGTTAGTATGCAGGTACAGCAGGTGATCAAGAAAGCCAATGGAATGTTGGCTTTTATTGCTAGGGGGATAGAATATAAAAACAGGGAGGTATTGCTGCAGTTGTATAGGGTATTGGTGAGACTGCACCTGGAGTACTGCATACAGTTTTGGTGTCCATACTTAAGAAAAGACATACTTGCTCTCGAGGCAGTACAAAGAAGGTTCACTCGGTTAATTCCGGGGATGAGGGGGTGGACATACGAGGAGAGGTTGAGTAGATTGGGACTCTACTCATTGGAGTTCAGAAGAATGAGAGGCGATCTTATTGAAACA
Source organism: Squalus acanthias (assembly GCA_030390025.1). Lineage (NCBI taxonomy): Eukaryota > Metazoa > Chordata > Chondrichthyes > Squaliformes > Squalidae > Squalus > Squalus acanthias. The sequence goes on from CM059425.1 coordinate 190,180,614, forward strand.
TATAGGGGGAAAAATTCAGTCGCGCCCCGTTTGGGGCGCAAATACCGTCCGGGCGCAAAAATTAGCGCCTGGCGCTAATTATCGTCACTGACTGGAAACTTCACTTTTAACGCCCCGGGAGGTGAGTGGAGCACTAAATCAGGCGCTGCACACCTGTCTTAAGGCGCAAAGGCCGAGGAATGAGGCGCTAACTCAGAGCGCTGGCGAAGCTCATGTAATGTCAGTCAGCAATGGAACACACACACAATGGCACGGGCCAGTTCTTAAAGGGGATGGTTAATCTTGCTTTCCATCCACATCCTACTCATTGCAGCCTTGAATCTCGGCCTGGAGAGACTTGCACATCAAATGTGCTGGAAAGAACAATGGAGAGTACCAGGCAAAGAGCTCAGAGTGCAGCCCCCACAGTCTCTGCTAAATCAATACAAGGAATGGAAAATCAAAATGAACCTGCAAAGTGCTGCTCAGTACCCAAAACTCCTTCACACAATGTTGAATCTCTCCAGAAGTCTCTCCCTCTCTCTCTCAGAATGCGTAGTTCAAAAATGGCACCAACAATAAAAGGCAGGAAGCGGTCACCTTTAAATAGCGCTCCCCCTTTCCCTTCATGACTGCAGAACGCTCCCCTCAACCTGTCGTTGCTAGCGTCAGGCGGTAAGGCAGGGGGCGCCACTCAATATCCGCTCCGGGGCGATACCGGGGCGTTGCACACTCGAGTGACGTCATGATCTGCCGGCGCAGGAGATTGTGGCGGTAGTGTTTAGCGCCGCCGCAAAATGTCTAGTTAATTTCGCGAGCGGCGCAAACTTCGCCGCGCCCGGGCGCTAGATGCTTTGTGCCCCATTAGCGCCCTCTTAAGGCACTAACGGGAGGCGCAACCAACTGAATTTTTCTCCCATAAGATTGTGAAGGGGCTTGATCGGGTGGACGTGGTGAGGATGTTCCCAATGATGGGTGAAACTAGAACTAGGGGACATAATCTTAGAATAAGGGGCTCTTCTTTCAAAACTGAGATGAGGAGAAACTTTTTCACTCAGAGGGTAGTGGGTCTGTGGAATTTGCTACCCCAGGAAGCTGTGGAAGCTACTTCATTAAATAAATTTAAAACAGAAATAGACCGTTTCCTAGAAGTAAAGGGAATCAGGGGTTACGGGGAGCGGGCTGGAAATTGGACATGAGTTTGAGTTCGGATCGGTCAAGGCCCTGTGGGTGGCGGAGCGGGCCCAGGGGCCGAGTGGCCTGGTCCTGCTCCTGCTTCTTGTGTTCTTTAGAGTTGAGGTTGGATCAGATCAGCCATGATCTCATTGAATGGCGGAGCAGGCTCGAGGGGCCGATTGGTCTACTCCTGCTCCTATTTCTTCTGTTCTTATGTTCTTATCCAAGAAATGCAAAAATGTCATAGATATCCAAAAGACACAGGTAGCCTATTGAACTTTGGTACCTGGTGCATACTGTTGGATGTTATACTTTTTAATCTGACAAAATGCATGGGAAAACATAAGCTGGGATGACGACTCCTACTATCATTATTGGCAGATTCACCCGTTTCAGTTTCTGTGAGCCCCTCAAGACATTCCAGGCCAAATAATTCCATTAGAACTTTTTCAGGTAGTATCGGCACTCTGATCTTACATGACCTACCATCTGTAATCTTGCATGCTGGGTGATTAAAGCCTTGTTTCTGCTTGGTTTTCTTCTTCATATCAAAGGATTTCTTACTGGTTTCCTGCCATGTTCTATGGGTGCTGAACATGACCATGCCTTGGTAGATGATCTACCTTCTAATTTTCTTTCTTGCTGTGGATCAGCAGGGTTAGAGTTAAATATTGATGGACAATTGGCCACATCCATTTAATTAATCAAATTCATTTCTCTATTGGTGAAACATTACATAGGATTACATTGGGGTTGGCCAGAAACCTGCCGGTGCCACCACGGACCAAAGTTAACGGCCGCCGGAAATAATAGCGCAGGCAGCACTGGTATTTTGGGGCTGCCTACGAATTTAAATTAGCGCAGCTCAAAAACTGGAGTGCAAGAGGCCCAATGTAGTGTGGCCGTAGCGTTCCTGGAGCAAGAGCAGCATTGTCTTAAAGCAAGGCTGTCATTTTAGAAAACAGTATCGATCCCTTAAAGGGGCACTGCCTTCTAAAATAAAAAAATAAAAATCATTTAAAAATAAAAATCATTTAAAAATAGGCAGTCTTTAGCCCTAGGAGCTCAACTACCTTTTAAAAAAGAACATTAAAATAATTCCCAAATCGCAGTCTTCAGCTCTTAAAGCTGAACTGCCTTCCAGACGTGAAAAAATGGTAAAAGTGCTTCAGAACTAACACAAATGGCTCAACAAGCCAGGGAAGAGGCACCCAGGGTCTCACACGCAGCACTCCAGCTTTGTGCAGGGGGTCAACACTGCAAGAGAGGTCCTCTACCCACAAGCGCTGGGAGGCCTGACATAAAGAATGTTAAGAGCACCGGTAGTCGGGCATGTCAGGCATTTGCTCTATCAATGGTGGGAGCTGTGCAGGGTTTATAAAGATGTGTACACTTTTGACTGGGAAATCATGGCAGCTGTGCAAGTGGCAGGAAAATAGGTGAGTCAGAAATTCTACTTGCCCTACCAATGTTATTTTGCTTCTGGTGCCCATGCCCATGCCCATGAAAATTCATAACCATGGAAAAATCAACCAGAAAGACATAGGTTGATAGGATGAGATGAAGTAAGGTGGGAGGAGGCTAATGTGTAAAATAAACACTGGCATAGAACTGTTGGACTGAATGGCCTGTTTCTGTGCTGTAAAATGCTATGGCGTAGAAATTCATAGTGTTTGCGCTGGCCGTTAAGGCCCGTTTCAGCAAAAAAATTGGCAGCTGAGGGGAGAGGAAGAAGCAGAAGAAGAAGATGCAGAAGAGGAAAAAGCAGAAGAGGAGAAAGCAAAAGGAAAAATGTAACCCAGACAGCCCCTTTCTGGACAGGATAGCCGGGATGGAATCATCCGTCTGCAGTACCAGTGACCAAAACCTCAATTCCCCTTTCAACAATTGTCCCAAACCTTTCCTTCTATCTGTTACTGACCATCACACCATCCTCCTGGCCACAATGCTGAAATAAAAGCCACCACAAAGCAAACTTTCCAATCCAACTCTATCCATATATGCATCCAATATGACATCAGGAAATCAACTAATTACACTTGTGCATTCCGTTAGTGCCTGTCTTGTTTGTGCCTTTGCCTATCCTACTGGTGTCATGCAGTGCTACCCCAGTGGCTGCAGCATGGCTGGTGGAAGGTTGCTGACTTTCAGTGGGGGACACTGCAGATGGCCTTGCAGGACGACCTCGAGGAGCTGATGGCTAGAAATGTCAAATTGGGCGAAAGTTCTTCTTCTTCTCCTTCTTCCTCTTTCTTCCTTCTCTCCCCTCTCCTCTTTTTGATCAACCATTGGGCAGGCTGGATTTCTTGGGTGTGAGAAATGAGGAAGGCACAAGAGTAAAGTTGGGGTGAGGGGAGGGTGGGAGAGCAAGAGCTGCATAATGTGCAGCTTGTAAATCAGAAGATATTGTGGGATGAGGAGGAAGTGGGATGTGAGAAGGAGGATAACGTATGAGGATACCAGCACCTTGTATTCTTTCAGCCCCGCCACTGGCAAAGGGCTCAGCCATGCCCCGGCCAAGAATGGTCAGCACCGTGTCCTCCAAGGGGGTGAGGTGAAGCTAGGAAAGGGAGGTGTGTCTCGTGATTTATTTGCTATTCGTTCATGGGATGTGGGCATCGCAGGCAAGGCCAGTATTTATTGCCCATCCCTAGTTGCTCTTGAGAAGGTGGTGGTGAGCTGCCTTCTTGAACCGCTGCAGCCCGTGTGGTGAAGGTACTCCCACAGTGCTGTTAGGGAGGGAGTTCCAGGATTTTGACCCAGCGACGATGAAGGAACGATGATATATTTCCAAGTTAGGATGGTGTGTGACTTGGAGGGGAAATTGCAGGTGGTGGTGTTCCCATACGCCTGCTGCCCTTGTCCTTTTAGGTGGTAGAGGTCACGGATTTGGGAGGTGCTGCCGAAGAAGCCTTGGTGAGTTGCTGCAGTGCATCTTGTAGATGGTACATACTGCAGCCATGGTACACCAGTGGTGGAGGGAGTGAATATTTAAGGTGGTGGATAGGGTGCCAATCAAGCGGGCTGCTTTTTCTTGGATGGTGTCGAGCTTCTAGAGTGTTGTTGGAGTTGCACTCATCCAGGCAAGTGGAGAGTATTCCATCACACTCCTTACTTGTGCCTTGTAGATGGTGGAAAGGCTTTGGGGAGTCAGGATGTGAGGCACTCGCCGCAGCATATCTAGCCTCTGACCTGCTCTTGTTGCCACAGTATTTATGTGGCTGGTCCAGTTAAGTTTCTGGTCAATGGTGACACCCCAAGATGTTGATGGTGGGGGATTCAGCGATGGTAATGCCGTTGAATGTCAAGGGCAGTGGTTAGATGCTCCCTTGTTGGAGATAATAATTGCCTGGCAGTTGTGTGGTGCGAATGTTACCTGCCACTTATCAGCCCAAGCCTGAATGTTGTCCAGGTGTTGCTGCATGCGGGCATGGACTGCTTCATTATCTGAGGCGTTGCAAATGGAACTGAACAATGTGCTGTCATCAGCGAACATCGCCACTTCTGACCTTATGATGGAGGGAAGGTCATTGATGAAGCAGCTGACGATAGTTGGGCCTAGGACACTGCCCTGAGGAACTCCTGCAGCGATGTCCTGGGGCTGTGATCAATGACCTCCAACCACCACAACCATCTTCCTTTGTGTTAGGTATGACGCCAGCCAGTGGAGAGTTTTCCCCCTGATTCCCATTGACTTCAGCTTTACTGGGGCTCCTTGATGCCACACTCTGTCAAATGCTGCCTTGATGTCAAGGACAGTCACTCTCACCTCACCTCTGGAATTTAGCTCTTTTGTCCATGTTTGGACCAAGGCTGTAATGAGGTCTGGAGCCGAGTGGCGGAATCCAAACTGGGCATCAGGGAGCAGGTTATTGGTGAGTAAGTATTGCTTGATAGCACTGTCAACGACACCTTCCATCACTTTGCTGATGATTGAGAGTTGACTGATTGGGCAGTAATTGGCTGGATTGGATTTGTCCTGCTTTTTGTGGACTGGACATACCTGGCCAGTTTTCCACATTGTTGGATAGATGCCAGTGTTATAGCTGTACTGGAACAGCTTGGCTAGAAGCATGGCTAGTTCTGGAGCACAAGTCTTCAGCACGACAGCCGGGATGTTGTCAGGGCCCACAGCCTTTGCTGTATCCAGTGCGCTCAGCCGTTTCTTGATATCACGTGGAGTGAATCGAATTGGCTGAAGACTGGCTTCTGTGGTGGTGGGGACCTCAGGAGGAGGCCAATAAGGATCATCCACTTCGCACTTCTGGCTGAAGATGGTTGCAAACGCTTCAGCTTTGTCTTTTGCACTCATGTGCTGGGTTCCACCATCATTGAGGATGGGGATATTCATGGAGCCTCCTCCTCCCGTTAGTTATTTAATGGTCCACCACCAGTCACGACTGGATGTGGAAGGACTGCAAAGCTTTGATCTGATCCATTGATTGTGGGATCGCTTAGCTCTGTCTATAGCATGCTGCTTCTGCTTTTTAGCATGAATGTAGTCCTGTGTTGCAGCTTCCCCAGGTTGGCACTGCATTTTTAGGTACGCCTGGTGCTGCTCCTGGCATGCTCTTCTACACTCCTTATTGAACCAGGGTTGGTCCCCTGGCTTGATGATAATGGTAGAGTGAGGGATATGCCGGGCCATGAGGTTACAGATTGTGGTGGAATACAATTCTGCTGCTGCTGATGGTCCACAGCACCTCATGGATGCCCAGTTTTGAGCTGCTAGTTCTGTTCAGTATCTATCCCATTTAGCACAGTGGTAGTGCCACACAACACAATGGAATGTCCTCAGTGTGAAGACGGGACTTCGTCTCCATAATGACTGTGCGGTGATCACTACTACCAATGCTGTCATGGACAGATGTATCTGTGGCAGGTAGATTGGTGAGGATGAGGTCAAGTAGGTTTTTCCCTCGTGTTGGTTCTCTCACCACCTGTCGCAGGCCCAGGCTGGCAGCTATGTCCTTAAGGACTTGGCCAGCTCGGTCAGTAGTGGTGCTACTGAGCCACTCTTGGTGATGGACATTGAAGTCCCCCACCTAGAGTAAATTCTGTGCCCTCGCTAATCTCAGTGCTTCTTCCAAGTGATTTTCAATATGGAGCAGTACTGATTCATCAGTTGAGGGAGGGCAGAAGGTGGTAATCAGCAGGAGGTTTCCTTGCCCATGCTTGACCTGAAGCCACGAGACTTCATGGGGTCCGGAGTCAATGTTGAGGACTCCCAGGGCCACTCTTTCCCGACTGTATACCACTGTGCCGCCACCCCTGGTGGGTCTGTCCTGCCGGTGGGACAGGACATACCCAGGGATGGTGATGGAGGATTTTGGGACATTGGCTGAAAGGTATGATTCTGTGAGTATGACTATGTCATGCTGTTGCTTGACTAGGCTGTGGGACAGCTCTCCCAATTTTGGCACAAGTCCCCAGATGTTGGTGAGGAGGACTTTGCAGGGTTGACTGGGCTGGGTGTGCTGGTGCCGAGGTCGATGCCGGGTGGTCCGTCCGGTTTTATTCTTATTGTTTTTCGTAGCGGTTTATTACAACTGAGTGGCTTGCTAGGCCATTTCAGAAGGCAGTTAAGAGTCAACCACATTGCTGTGGGTCTGGAGTCACATATAGGCCAGACCAGGTAAGGACGGCAGATTTCCTTCCCTGAAGGACATTAGTGAACCAGATGGGTTTGTACGACAATCCGATAGTTTCATGGTCACCATTACTGATACTAGCTTTTTATTCCAGATTTATTTAATTAACTGAATTTAAATTCTCCAGTTGCCGTGGTGGGATTTAAACTCACGTCTCCGAATCATTAGTCCAGGCCTCTGGATTACTAATCCAGTAAGATTACCACTATGCTACCGTTCCCTTTAATTGTTGATAGTTGAGTGATGGCAGGGGTTGGGGGGGAGAGTCGTGCATTGAGAAGTGTGTGAGGCTAGTGATGCAGTTGGTAGGAGACAGGCTTTTGAAGATGTATTCACTGACTTGACCACTGGTCTGAGGTCATGAAGCTTCTTTGGGCACTGGAGCCAGGTGGTGGGGCGACACATGAACATGAATCTTCTCTGAAAGCTCAAGCACAGGAATACAATTTGTATAGGTAGCAGTTACATCAGTTTATTAGCAAGGTTACAGTAAGAAACTTACAAAAATGTATCCGTGAATAGACCATTCAGTGCTACTGTGTTTACTGTGTTCTTTGGCTGTGGGTTAGAGGCTGGGAGCCTGGCCAGCTCGTGGTCAGATGCTGGGGACCTGCTTGGCTGGTGATCAGGGAGTTGGGAGTTTGGGGCCTGGACGGCTGACTAATGTTTGAAGTGTAAACTCAGGGGCTAAGGTTTTAAGTGAGTCGAGGTGGCCGAGAGGTTAAAGCGATGAACTGCTAATCCATTGTGATCTGTACTCGTGGGTTCCAATCCATACCCGTCGTTATTGTATTGAATGCAGATAAGATTTTGAATTACTTTTACATGTGTCTGTTTAAAAGGGATCATTCATGCCTGTTTAAAAGGTTGTGCTGTCAGTCCTGTATCATTCTGTGTCTGTTTAAAAAAAATTCTAAAGGGCTGCATGAACAGAGAGACCTGGGGGTATATGTGCACAAATCATTGAAGGTAGCAGGGCAGGTTGAGAACGTGGTTAAAAAAGCATATGGAATCCTGGGCTTCATAAACAGAGGCATACGGGGCGATTTTCCCACTGGAGGCAGATTGGACGCGGGTTTCGGTTTGGGGGGGTTCCACTGATAGGTTTGAAAAAATTGTGATTTTCCCCTGATTGGCCACTTGATTTCAGAGGTGTGGGTTGCCCTTGGTCAATTAGTGTTTTGGGACTGAAACTCGCCTCTGCTGACATCACTTTTCCAGCCTCATTTAAGGGCTGCTTGCTGCCTTGGATCATTCCACTGGATTTCTGTCAATGCTGCACCACCTGCAACATTTTTTGAGAAACCACTATGTCCAATTCCAAGGCAAGGGCCTCCCCGAGGTTCTCGGATGAAGCGCTGGGTATGCTAGTTGAGGGGGTGAGAGCTAGCAGGGAGGTGCTCTTCCCCTCATCTGGGTGGAAGAGGCCTCCCAAAGAAACCAAGGCTGTGCGGGTCCAGCTGGCAAGGGATATAACCTCCAGATCTGTGTGCAGATTGGGTGAATGTTTATGTGTATTGATGAAATGCCATCCCTGTTGGAAAGCATTAAAATGATTTGATGGCAAAATGTTGGCGTTATGCCATCTGTTCTTTCGCCTTAGGCAGCTCCACATTACGGGCTCCGTGACACTTGCGTTGTCAGGTTGGTGGTCAGAGTGAAAGGGGGCCAGAGAGTCATGCCCATTGTCTATGATGTCTTAAGATGGAGCCAAGAACATTTGCCAACATGGGCAACCTATGCAAATCTGGCCAGGATAAGTTCATCCCTTGCATCACAGGCAGCCATGTGCTCACGTGCTGCTGCTGCTGGTCGATAGACTGGCGCTCTGACCTCCTCCTGCTCCTCCTCCTCCTGCTCCTCCTCCTCAGCCTCCTCATCCTCCTCCTCCTCATCTGAGGAGGCCTGGAACTGAGCCACTTGCTCATCAGGAAGCTGCAAGCCACGACGCTGTGCTATGTTGTGCAGTGCACAGCAGACCACGACCATTCTGGAGACCCTGTATGGTGTATACTGCAGGGCTCCACCTGATCGGTCAAGGCATCGGAAGCGCATCTTCAACAACCCAATGGTTTGCTCGATGATGGACCTTGTCGAAGTGTGGCTGGCGTTGTAGCACTCTTCAGCCTCGTTAGCTGGCCTCCTGATCGGCGTCATTAGCCACTTCTTCAGGGGGTAGCCTTTGTCACCAAGGAGCCATCCGTTAAGTTGGTTTGGCGGATTGAAAATCGGAGGAACACTAGAGTGCCGCAGGATGAAAGAGTCATGGCAACTACCACAGAGCTTGGCGCAAACATGCAAAAACTCCTTCTTGTGGTTACACACCAGCTGTACGTTGAGGGAGTGGAAGCCCTTTTGGTTGACAAAGATAGCTGGGTTGTGATGGGGTGCAGCCTATGACGCCCTGCACCATTGGCATGCCTGCCATATTTGCAAAGCCAACTAAACGCACGGTTATACTTGCTTGCTCCCTTGAGAACTGGATGTAATTGTGCGCCTTTGCGAAAAGGGCATCGGTAACCTGCGTGATGCAACTGTGGGCGGCCGACTGGGAGATGCTGCTGATGTCTGCTGATGATCCCTGGAAGGAGCCTGAGGCAAAGAAGTTGAGTGCGGTGGTGACTTTGACAGCCACTGGTAAGGGGTGTCCACCAATTCCTCTGGGCACCAGGTGTTGCTGCAGCAGTCCGCAGATCTCTCGGACAACCTCTTGCGAAAGTCTCAGCCTCCTTTGGCACTGCTGCTCACTCATGTTGAGGTAGCTCATCCTCTGTCTGTAAACCCTCTGTCGGGGGTATCTCCTGTGGCGAGGTGCCTCGATGCGCTGGCGCCTTCTGCCCTGTGCAGCATCAGGTGGGTGAGCAGGAGGTTGGGGCTCCTGCTGCTGTTGCTGCTGAGCTGCCTGGTTCTGCTGCTGCCGTGGATGCTCCTCATCCGAATCTGAGGTCCATGGTGAAAGGAAATGAATGATTCCCATGCTGCTGGCAGATACCTCCGTTGGGGAAGCGCTCATTGCAAGTGGGGCGAGGGTCTTCCAAGGAGGTCCCACAGTTGATATAAGCTGCAGCCCCTCTGACTTCGGAAGGCCTGCTAAAAGTGCTGAAAGACCTTTTAAAGCAAAGTTCTGCCACCTGCAACTAATCCCTGATGAAAGCTCCGTTTTAATGGTGGCGCTGCAGCTGTGAGGAGGCCACCCACTTGTCAACCTGCCAGGTTTAGCCGGCGTGGTTTAGGAGGGTCATGGAATACACTGGAAATGTTGAAAAATAACGAGGGCCTCTTAAAATAGGATTAGAGAGGTCCTTAACGACCATTTAAGGCTCTTAACAACCTCTCTGGCCTGCTGGAGGCGGGACCGTTTCCCGCCCTGCAAAACCGGCACTGGAGGCGGGTTGGAGGCGGGTTCCGAACCCGCACTCAGTTTTTGCGATTTTCCCGCCTTTCCCGCCTCCCCGGGGCTCATAAAATCGCCCCCATAGAGTACAAAAGCAAGGAAGTTATGATGAACCTTTATAAAACACTGGTTCAACCTCAACTGGAGTACTGTGTCCAATTCTGGGCACCACACTTTAGGAAGGATATGAAAGCCTTAGAGAAGGTGGAGAAAAGATTTACAAGAAAGGTTCCAGGGATGAGGGACTTCAGTTATGTGGATAGACTGGAGAAGCTGGGGTTGTTCTCCTTAGAACAGAGAAGGCTGAGAGGAGATTAGATAGAGGTGTTCAAAATCATGAGGGGTCTAGACAGAGTAGATAGAGAGAAACTGTTCCCATTGGCAGAAGGGTCGAGAGGACACAGATTTAAGGTGATTGGCAGAAGAACCAAAGGCGACATGAGGAAAAACTTTTTTACACAGCGAGTGGTGAGGATCTGGAATGCACTGCCTGAAAGGGTGGTGAAGGCAGATTCAATCATGGCTTTCAAAAGGGAATTGGATAAGTACCTGAAGGAAAAAAACTGCAGGGCTACGGGGAAATGGTGGAGGAGTGGGACTAGCTGAAGTGCTTTTGCAGAGAGCTGGCACGGGCTCGACGGGCCGAATGGCCTCCTTCTGTACTGTAACCATTCTATGATTCTATGATACTGCTGGCAATGACGGCCTCGGTGATGTGGCCCCACATCATTCTTTCTGGAGGGCCTCCTGGCCCCTGTGGGTAGAGGATCTCTGTTGCAGTGTTGACCCCCTGCACAAAGCTGGAGTGGTACTTGTGAGACCCTTGGTGCCCCTTCCCTGGCTTGCTAAGGCATTTGTGTTAGTGCTGAAGCACTTTTCCCATTTTTTGAGGTGCTGAAGGGAATTCAGCTTGAAGAGCTGAAGACTCCCAATTGCAAATTTTTTTCAAATGTAATTTTTTTTTAAAAAGGCAGTAGAGCTGCAAGGGCTGAAAAACTGCATTTTTTAACTTCATTTTTAGTTGTATCAGTTCAGAAGGCAAATGACAATGCATTGCCCTTTTAATATCCCACAATGCCTAGCAAAATCATAGCCTTGCTTTCAGAGCTTGTTGGAAGATGCAATGCTGTTTCTGGACGCTACATTCGGGGACTGATGCCAGGACTAATGCCACCAGGAGGGCGTTACACAGTCAGTTTAGCACTGGGCTAATAATCCTAGTCCCCAGCGCAAATTTTTTACTCCTATCAGCGCCACCATTTTCGGCGGCCGTTACCTGTGACCGCGGTGACACCGGCAACTTTTGTGTGGCAGTCGAACTTCTGGGGCAAAGCATCACTTGGGGAAGCATAATAATGCAAGAAGCCAGTGTTCAATTATGTAACATATTTGGTGCTGGTAATCAAAGCATGTAACTATTTTTGGGAGAACATTTTTGCCCACATCCTGTTCACTCAATTCAGTTTGATACTTCAGTACAACACATCTTTGCCACTTGATTATGATAAGCTTTGCAGGATTCAATATCTGACCTTTCCATAGATTTGTCAATGCTAGAATTATGCTACCAAAAGGGGAACTTGTAAGCATACACTTCGGGCGCGATCTTGCCAGCCCTGGGGAGGCAGATATGTAGGTGGGACGGCCGGGAAAATGGCGGAATTTGGGGGCAGGTGCCCAACCCACCCCCAACCCGCCTCCATACCATCTTGCCAGGAGGCGGGTAGCCGTCCCACGTCGGGTCCCGTCTCTTTGGAGGCGGGAAGGGATTACAGCCACTTAACTGCCTGTTAACAGGTAGTTAACAGGCAGAAAAAAGGCTTATCACCATTTTGCCCACACAAGTGCGGGCTTCCTGAAGGCTCCGAACACCGCCAGGATCACCAAGGCGAGTAGTGGGTCTGCAGGGGTCGGTGGGTCCAAAAGTGTGCTGTGGAGGTGAGTGATGGGTGCAAGTGTGGAGAGGTGAGTATCTGAGTTAAGTGCAAAGTATTAGAAAAAGTGTACTTACCTTTGTTTCTTCCTGCAGGCTTCAGTTGGTGGGTATGCGGAGAGTCTCGCAGCCTCCACAGTAGAGATGACAGATGGCCGTTCCATTCTCCAATGCAACAACCATCTCATTTCTGCAAAAGAAAGAGGTTTGATGAGGTCTTGAATTCAAGAACTCATCAAACTACAGAGAATGTCAGTGTTTGACAGCTTCACAGAGCTGTCAAACGATGACAATTCATCTGTCAAAAATTTTTGACAGATGAAACGTCATACGTTGACATTCTCTGCAATCGGCTTTCCCTTAATTGGCCTGCTACGCCCACTGGGCGGGCTTAACAAGGTCAATCAAGGGAAAATAGCGTGGGTTGGCCAGAAGTTGATGGAGGCGGGACTGAAACCTGACAAGTGGGAGTCCCGCCTCCAAAAGCTCCCCATTGGCAAAATCACCCCCTTCGAGTATGAACAGTAGCAGAATGATACCAGGGCTTAGAGGGTTAAATTATAAGGACAAGTTAGATAAACTTGGCTTGTGTTTCCTTGAGTTTAGAAGATTGAGGGGTGATCTGATCGAGGCGTTTAAAGAATTTGAATGGGTGCATACTGAGAAATGATTTCCTCTGATGGGGGAATCAAGAACGAGGTGACATAATCTTAAAATTAGAGTTAGGCCATTTAGGAGGGAAATCAGGCAGCACATTTTCACACAAAGAGTAATTGAAATGTGAAATTCTCTGCCCCAAAAGCCTATGGATGCTGGCACCATTGGAGCTTTCGAGACTGAGATAGATTTTTGTTAGGTAAGGATATGAAGGGATATGGAGCTAAGGCAGGTAAATGGAGTTGGGGTATGGATCAGCCATGATCTAGTTGAATAGCAGAGTGGGCTCAAGTGGCTGAATGGCCTACTCCTATTCCTAACATTCCTATGTTTCTAGTAAAGTGGCAATTCATTTAGAGAGGTTTTAACATTTTGTTGTAGGTTTGGTCCTGTCCCTATAAATTAAATAAGCATTAAACACTGTAAGGTGCATTCTCCACAGACAGCTTACTAGATGCTTTGGAATTTGTTTTCCATTTTTCAATCACTCAATCAGAAACCATGCCAGTAGCTTCTCAAGTTGCTCAGTTGGTAACTGCATTGCCCAGTGTGGTGTTGAACTATACAGACCAGCAAGCTGCTAAGTTTAATAATGTTAGCTAATTTAAACTGGGGTGACAGTAAACATACTGTTTTTGGCCTGTGGGCTAGGAAGGAGAAAAGTCAGTTAGATTTTTTACTCTGAACACTCTCTCATGACTCCTTCTGGAAAGTAACCATGTATGGATATAAGTTAAGCACCAGCATTTATCGTAACTTAACAAGTAGGAAGTAAGCCACTTCACTCTTTAACAAAACAATATTTGCCATGCAGATGTGTTGATCAGAAAGATTGTTGGTAGGTGAGTGATGGCAAGGGGTGGAGGGGGAAGTCGTGAATTGAAGAGTGTGTGAGGCTAGTGGAGCAGTTGGTAGAGACAGCTTTTCAAAATGCTTTCACTGACCTTGACCACTGGTTTGAGATCATGAAGCTTCTTTAGGCACTGGAGCTAGGTGGTGGGGATGCATCTCTTGCTTTCCTGCCCTCCCCTCACCACAACCTCACCCTTGTGCCTACCTTATTCACACACCCAAGAAATACAGCCTGCCCAGCCAGTGGTTGACCAAGATGATGAAGAGGAGAGTGAAGAAGAAGGCGCAGAAGAAGAAATACCATCAGTCAATTTCACACTCCCAGCCGCCAGCTCCTCAAGGTCGACCAGCAAGGCCATTTGCCGTGTCCCCCACTGAAAGTCAGCAACCTTCCACCAGCCATGCTACAGCCACTGGGGTAGCACTGTGTGACATCAGTAGGATAGGTAAAGGCACACACATGACAGTCACTAAGAGAATGCATAAGTGTGATGAGTTGATTTCTTGATGTCATATTGGATGGATAGATGTATAGGGTTGGATTTTACCAGCCCTGAGGAGGCATGTCTGGAGGTGGGACTGCTGGGAAAATCCCCAAAAATGGGAGTGGGTCCCAAACCCCTTCCAACCCGCCTCCAACCGATCTTCCCGGGAGTTGGGTCTCCGATTTGCGCAGGGTCCCAACTCCTAGAGGCGGGAAGAGGATTACAGCCACTTAACTGCCTGTTAACAGGTAGTTAACAGGCAGTTAAGAGGCTTTTCCCATTTTTCGACTGCTGCTGTGGGCTTCCCGACGTTGGGGAACCCCGCCAGGGTAAGTGAGGCGTGATGTGGGTCTACTGTAATTTTTGTGTATATATGACAGCTGCAGAAGTGGTTTAAAGGATTTATCAGAGGTAAGGAAAAGTTATGAAAGTAATGTTTAATGTGTTTAGATGTTTCTGTAGGTGACAAGCTGTGACGTGTTTGTGTAGGCTCATCTCATCGGGAGAAGTGACAGATGGCTTCTGCAATCTCAGCTGCAGCTGCCATCTATTTTATCCTAAGGAGAGAGTAATTGGAGAGCCTGCGTGCAAGGGCTCACCTTTGGACAGTGATTGTCAGTGTTTGACAGCACCTCAATGCTGTCAAACACTGTCAAATCATCTGTCAAACAAGTGTGGTGCATATGCCTTTAAGAAAACCGGCAGATGAAGCGTCATCAACTGACGTCATCTGACACCGGCTTTCCCTTAATTGGCCGGCAAGCCCGCAGGGTGGACTTAACAAGGCCAATCAGGGGAAAATAGCCTCAGACTGTCAGACGTTGCTGGGAGCGGGACTGGATCCCAAAATCCAGCAATCCCGCTTTGAACTCGGCCTTCCAGGCAAGATTCCGCCCATAATGTTGGATTGGCAGGTTTGCTTTGTGGTGGTTTTTATTTCAGCAATGTGGCCAAGAGGACGGTGTGATGGTCAGTAACAGAAGGAAGGAAAGGGCAGGGAAGCAAGTTAGCTTTGGGGGCCATGGAGGAAACACTCCTGCTCCTCCTAGCCCACCAGCAGTGCTGGAAAGGCACTTACCTCTTCCACACAGCAGCCCTTGCCTCCCTTTGGCTACTAAGACCCAGGAAACCCGGCCGGCCAGGGTTGAACCTAAAATGGAGATAAAATGTGAGGCACGCAGCCTCATTAAAATATTTAAATGAGCAACCTGCCTCCTGGAAGTGGGTTAGTTGCTACCCCCATCCCGCCTCTGTTTAAAACCGGAAGTGGGCGGGTTCAAGGTGGGTTAGGCTCGCATTTGAAATTTAAAATTTGTTTACATCCCACCCAACCCAAACCCACCCGTTTTTTGGGAGTTAAAATTCCCCTTATTACAGCTGCGCAAGTGGCAGGAAAATAGGCAAATCAGAAATTCTATTTTCCTAGTTATGTTACTTCACTCAAATCCATTCTACCTCTGCCATCAGAATATAAAGCATGGGAAAATGAGGGACAGTTGGTGGTGCAGATATATGCTAAGCTTATTAATAAATGGAAAGTATTAGTGGAGGATTAGAGTAGAAAATTATCAGTAGAAGGTACAAGTCTTACTCATACATGACAGTTTCCATTCTTCTCAAATAAATGTAGTAGCTTATAGAAAAAGATGTTAAAAGGATAAAGGAGATAATGAATCCCCGCAGTAGGCCTTCCACCAACATTATAAAGATTGGTCAATCATGCATAAAGTCATTAAGTAATTTCCCTTTAATTATGTCATCGGGAAGCTTCCAGATTAGTACAATGCCCCATGCTATGTCCTGGGCCAGAGCAATGTCATTATTTTGTATGACAATACATTGCATATCTTTCAATTTACTAATCGGTCCAGTGCTGGGTCTTTCCCAACCAGCACCAGCTTGATGAGGAATTAAATATTGTTATTCTCTAAGGCCTTGAAAATATGCTGTGCGAAGATTAGTGTATAGCTCCTTAACACATTGGTTTCTTTGTCTGCTATTATAACAATGATATTAGTTTGTTTATTTTAATTCAAGAGCTAAGTACCAGATAGCCATTTGTCATGCTTCCTATTACTTACACTGTTCTTTCATTCACTCTGCCAACCTCCTTGGAACTGCCTCCCTAAATATTTGTGTCATATCGCCTTCCTTCCTGCTTCTAATGTCTCCTAAAAACCTTTCTCTTTGGCTGTGATTTAATCCCTGCCAATCTTTCTGTCTCCCTCTCCCTTCTCCTTGGTATCCATTTTTGTTTTTTGACCTTTAAAATGTTCTGAGATGCATTTCTGTATGTGAGGTGAACTACAGAAATGTCAATTGTTTTCCACTGGCAAGATATTACTATGGTAGTAAAAACAGAAAATGCTGGAAATACTCAGCAGGTCAGGCAGCATCTGTTGTGAGAGAAACAGAGTTAATGTTTCAGGTCGATGACCCTTCGCCAGGTAGTTATGTTATGGTCTATTCCAGCAGCAAAAATAGAAGTACAATTACATCTCTGAGATGTGAGTTTAAGCTGTAGTGTTAAGGCCATGGAAGGACACGTTGGATAGACTCAAACCATGTAACTGTAAAAAGTTGCGTAGCAAAAGCAAGTCTACTCTGCTACTAAGTTAATTTGCACTAAGTTCTGAAGAAGAAATATCCGCATGATTTAAATTATTTCAACGACTTAGAATCATAGGGGGAGAAATTCAGTATCGCCCCGTTTGAGGCACGATTATCGGCCGGGCGCAAAGTTTAGCGCCTGGCGCTAATTATCACCTCTGACTGCAAACTTGGCTTTTATCGCCCCTGGAGGTGATTGGAACACTAAATCAGGCGCTGCACACCTGTCTTAAGGCGCAAAGGCCGAGGAGCGAGGCGCTACCTCAGAGCGCTGGCGAAGCTCATGTGATGTCAGTCAGCAATGGAACACAGACACACTGTCGCCGACCTATTCTTAAAGGGGATTGGGTCGATCTTGCTCTCATCCACACCCTGATCATTGCAGCCTTGAATCTAGGCCTGGAGAGACCTGTACATCAAATCTGTTGGAAAGAGCAATGGAGAGGCCCAGGGAAAGAGCTCAGAGTACAGCCCCCACAGTCACTTCTAAATCGATGCAAGGAAGATCAAATAAAAAAGAACCTGCAAAGTGCTGCTCAGTACCCAAAACTCCTCAACACAGCTTTGAATATCTCCTGCAGTCTCTCTCACTCAGAATGCGTGGTGAAAAAATTTCTCCGACAAAAAAAGGCAAGAAGCGGTCGCCTTTAAATAGCGCACCCCCAGACCCTTTCCGACTGCAAAACGCTCCTCTCAACCTGTCGTTGCTAGCGGCAGGCAGTAAGACAGGGGGCGCCACTCAATATCTGGTCCGGGGCACTACCGGGGCATTGTACGTTCGACTGACGTCACGATCTGCGGGCGCAGGAGAACATGGCGGTAGTGTTTAGCGCTGCCGCAAAATGTCTAGTCAATTTCGTGAGCGGCGCAAACATCGCCACGCACGGGCGCTAGTTGCTTTGCGCCACATTAGCGCCCTCTTAAGGCGCTAACGGGAGGCACAAACCAACCAAATTTTTCCCCCATAGAATCTTACACCACAGAAGGAGACCATTGGGCCCATCGTGCCTGTGCCAGCTCTTTGAAAGAGCTATCCAATTAGTCCCACTCCCCTGCTCTTTCCCCATAGCCCATGATTTGTTCATGGTCCTGGGACAGCTGGAGCTAGGAGCAGATGGTACAAATGATAGTCTAGCGTTGCCAGCAGACTGACTGAAGAACAATTAGTATTCTCATCAAACAAAACATAACAAAACTAACGAAAGTGCAGATTCAAATCTCCAAACTGCCTTTCACTTCAGTCTGCCGGCTATCATTAACAGAAGGGTTTATCAAGTTTTTATCAGGTCATTAGGGGTAATTTTGAAAGGTTTCACTAGCCATGAGCATGGGTTAGAAAATCCAAACTATTGTGCTATAGTCCCATTTCCAATTTGCACCTCCACCGCCTCCAGCAAAGCTTTGCAAAATGATGCTTTACTGTAGTATCATGCTGTGAGAGGACAATCCATTTCAGAAGAAAAAACTGACATTGCCATTTTGTAGCTCCATTTCCACGGCACCATTTATGTACAACTAAGAGGAAAAAGACACAGTAAACTCAGAAAAACAGTCACTAACAAATTGGGTGAATTAAAAAAAAATCATGATACTCTGCATGATTCAAACAAATCCCAAAGGAGAGCTGGCCATACCCTTCAAATATGTGCACCATAGGAACCCCAATACCTGTTTGGTTAAACATAAAGTTTTCTTTCATTTTATATCCATTCATTTGAACTTCAAAGCAATACAATTTACTTCACATTCTGTCACTATACATTAAGAATAAAAAGAAAAGAAAATAGCTAAGTAACATATACAGTTGATTTCCTCAAACTAATTTTCTCAAAGGCATTTAATCCACATTGCAGTGAATACAGCTTGATGCCCAGAGGGTAATATTGTTTTAATTAAAATGTAACAACAGAGTTCTGATCATTAGAAAATCAGGGTCAATAATAGGGCACAGCATTTTATCCATTTCAATAAATGAATCTTTTGAACTACGAAGTGAGTAGTAAAACAATGTTTAGTTACAAAGAATGATCTGACATTTAATCTGCCTGTACTGGTCCTTGTTAATTAAAATCTTGAGATATTTGGCAGCTCATGTCATCTGGTAGTGACTGGAACAAATGCTATAATTATGCAGTTTGGCTAGAGGTGAAGGAGGAATCGACAAGGATTCTTGTGCTCTGAGAAAATACTAATTCTGATGAATCTGGGAATCTGTAAAACAAATGTTGGCACTCTGATACAGGAATTTAGTTCTGTGTAAATGTGATGCTTGTCCTACCATCCGGTGCCTTGCTAGCTAGCTTACTAATTTAAAATCAGTAGAGCATTATAAGCTAAACTTTTTTCACAAATCCATTACTTGTTCAAGAGATCATTATACTAATAAATGTAGTGTACATGTTGAAAAACATCCCTAGGTTCAGCATCTGTTTTGCTTTTTTTTTAACTGTTTGAATTCGAAGAGATTCTAGGTGGAGTAAATTGGGTGTCTTTCTCCTATCTAGGGAAAGAGCTGTTAATTGGTTTCTCCCTAGGCCTGTAGTGCTTCAGGATCTTCTGCTTTCCTCCTCCTTTTCAGTCTCTTATTCTTATTCTAAAATTCTCCTTTATTTTATGATTTGCACAGAGTCCCCAGTGCTAAGGCATAGCATTGTAATTGTTTAAAATTCATTGATCAGGCACAGGGAATTGAAGCTGAAATTTATGCAACCAGGGTTTCAATAAATCCCATGTGATTAAAAAGCCATTGGCACACTCCAGTGTAGCCCATGTTTTACTTTTGCAGTCTTGGCTGTGCTCTTAGTGTGTCTTTGATGTAGGGAAAGATTTGAATAGATTTTTTCTGTGTTTATATTGTGAATTCTGGGAGATTCTCTCACAGCTACCTTACCTGAAGAAGGAGCGAACAGCTCCGAAAGCTTGTAAAATTAAATAAATCTGTTGGACTATAACCTGGTGTTGTGCGACTTCTGATTTTTACTTTTGCAGGAATGGGTTAATAGCATGTGCCTCCTGGCCTAACAATGGAGGAATGTGCCTGTGCAACCTGAACAATATTTTCCTCTGATTTGAAGTGTGCTTTTCAAATCCGCTAGTGTTAGTGCAAGTGAACCGACTAAAGAGCGCACGCCAGGAATAATGGAGTGTTCACACTTGTTAAGGCGATAAAGTGTCATTAAAATGGTTCTGATAGCAAAGTTTCTAAGAATTCAGCTGTAGAATGTTAAAAAAGGTGACAGCTGGGAATATAGAAAATGCATTTCACAGCCTGAGACCTGGGTGTCAGATTTGTATCCTTCAAGCGACTGTGAGCTTCATGTGGGGAAAGAAAGATGCATGTCCATGCAATGTTCAACTGCTGTTACCTCACATTGATGATTTTGCAAGTTCCCAAGTTTACCTTGTCATCAGGCAGACTCCCTGACCCAACCCCCTGTGAGCCAGAAAGCCCAACTCTTGCTGTCAGCCAGAATTGCTGACACAACTTTCTGTCGCTCAGTATAGCCACCCCGCACCATTTGTCAGTTGGGAATCAGACTCTCCACCACTGTCAGTCAGGATCCCCAATCTGACTCCCAGAGGCAGCTGATACGGGATGCAAATAAAGTTTTAGGTAACAAGTCTGCAAATGTTAATACAGATGGAGTAGCCATGCAAAGAAGATAAGCATCTTTATAGTTAAAAGTCTTGCATCTAATGTGTATTATTAAAATCACAGCTTTCAAAGGCATCATGCCTGAAAATGTGACCTTAAAGGTGTCACACTTCAGGTCGTCACACCCTAAGGTACTGCACATTGGTAGGACAAAAAAGTCAGAATTGGGTCAAATAACTACTTATCTGTTAGATTACTAATGAAATATTGACTAATGATGAAAGTAGCAAAAGGTATATTGAAATCTATGATTCACAAACCAACAAGTACCACAAAACTAACCACTCAAATCTCTCAAATAACTTCTTCACAGTTTTCAGTTGTAATTCTCCTTTTTCACTCAAATCCATGTATACAGATAATATACAGATAATAACAACAATCTAATATAATAAGCACATGGGAAATGACAACTTAACTCTGAAAAAATAACAACTTAACCTTAAAATTGATGATTTAATGTTAAAAATGGCTGCATGAGGTTCCCCCTCCCCCCATAGGCCTGCCCTTCTGTCTGGAACCTAGTGCTTGAGTTATAAATTTAACCTGTGCCTTGGCTGTTGGACATTCCAGATGCTGCTGGCAAGTTCTACATATGAAAAAGAAAGGTGCTTCATGGGACCTGTAGTTTCTTCCTGCTGCTGTGGAATTACCTTGCCCAGAGTGCACGATGACATAAGAACATAAGAAATAGGAGCAGGAGTAGGCCATTCGGCCCTTCGTGCCTGCTCCGCCATTCAATGAGATCATGGCTGATCTTCTGCCTCAACTCCATTCATCGGCCCTATCGCCATATCCCTTGATGTCCTTACTAGTCAGAAATCTATCAACTTCTGTTTTGAATATACCCAATGACTGAGCCTCCACAGCCCTCTGGGGTAGAGAATTCCAAAGATTCACCACCCTCTGTGTGAAGAAATTTCTTCTCATCTCAGTCCTGAATGGCCTACCCTTTATTCTAAGGCTGTGGCCCCTGGTTCTAGACTCCCCAGCCAAGGGAAACATTCTCCCAGCATCCACCCTATCAAGCCCTGTAATAATTGTGTATGCTTCAATGAGATCCCCTCTCATTCTTCTGAATTCAAGAGAATACAGGTCTAGTTTACTCAATCTCTTCTCATACGACAGTCCTGCCATCCAAGGAATCAATCTCATGAACCTTTGTTGCACTCCCTCTATGGCAAGTATATCCTTCCTTAGGTAAGGAGACCAAAATTGTACACAGTACTCCAGGTGTGGTCTCACTAAGGCCCTACATAATTGGAGTAAAACCTCTTTACTCCTGTACTCAAATCCTCTTGTAATGAAGGCCAGCATACCATTTGCCTTCCTAATGGCTTGCTGCACCTGCACATTCACTTTCAGTGACTCATGTACAAGGACACCCAGGACCCTTTGAGCATCTGCATTCCCCAATCTTTCACCATTTAGGAAATACTCTGCCTTTCTGTTTTTTCTACCAAAGTGGATAACTTCAAATTATCCACATTATAATCCATCTGCCATGTTCTCGCCCACTCACTGAGCCTGTCGAGATCCCCTTGAAGCCTTTTCACATCCTCTTCACAACTGACACTGCTACCTAGCTTTGTATCATCAGCAAATTTGGAAATGTTAAATTTAGTCCCCTCATCCAAATCATTGATATAGATTGTGAATAGCTGGGGCCCAAGCACCGATCCTTGCGGTATCCCACTAGTCACAGCCTGCCATCCTGAAAAAGACTCGTTTATCCCTACTCTTTGTTTTCTGTCTGTTAACCAATTCTCAATCCATGCTAGTATATTACCCCCAATTCCATGTGCCCTAATTTTGTTCACCAACCTCTTGTGTGGGACCTTATTGAAGGCCTTCTGAAAATCCAAATACACCACATCTACTTGTTCCCCTTTGTCTACTCCACTAGTTACATCCTCAGAGAACTCCAATAGGTTTGTCAAACAGGATTTCCCTTTCATAAATCCATGTTGACTCTTCCCAATCTTACTATTAGTTTCTAAGTGCCCAGTTATTGCATCCTTTATAATAGATTCCAGCATTTTCCCAACTACTGATGTGAGGCGAGTAGGTCTGTAGTTCCCCGTTTTCTCTCTCCCTCCTTTCTTAAATAGCGGGGTTACATTTGCTATCCTCCAATCTGCAGGAACCATTCCAGAATCTATAGAATTTTGGAAGATGACAACCAATGCGTCCATTATTCCAATGGCCACCTCTTTCAAAACCCTAGGATGTAGGTCATCCAGTCCTTGGGATTTATCGACTTTTAGTCCCAATAATTTTGCTAGTATTTTTTTTTACTAATAATAATTTCTGTAAGTTCCTCATTCTTGCCACACCCTTGGTTTTCACGTATTTCTGGGAGGTTTTTTGTGTCAACAAAGTATTTATTTAATTTCTCAGCCATTTCCTCATTCCCCATTATAAATTCTCCCATGTCTGACTGTAAAGGACCTACAGTTACCTTCACCAGTCTTTTCCTTTTCACATAGAAGCTTTTACAATCTGTTTTTATATTTTTCGTCAGTTTGTGCTCATATTCCATTTTCCCTTTCTTTATCAATTTCTTGGTCCCCCTTTGCTGATTTCTAAAAAGATCCCAATCCTCAGGCTGACCGCTTTTTGTGGCAACTTTATAAGCTTCCTCCTTTGACTTAATACTAGCTTTAATTTCTTTTGTTAGCCATGGTTGGTTCACTTTTCCTTTTGGGTTTTTATGCCCTAGAGGAATATATGTTTGTTGCAAATTATGCATTATTCCCTTGAATGTTAGCCATTGTATGTCCACCTTCATACCTTATAGTGTAGTCTCCCAATCTACCATGGCCAACTTATCCCTCATACCCTTGTAGTTTCCTCTGTTTAGATTGAAGACCTTAGTTTCAGATTGGACTACATCATTCTCAAACGTAATGTAAAATTCAATCATATTATGGTCACTTGTCCCTAAAGGCCCCGTTACCACAAGATTATTGATGAGCCCTTTCTCATTACACAGTACCAGATCCAGAATAGCCTGTTCCCTGGTTGGTTCCTCCACATACTGATCCAGGAAACCATCTCGCATGCATTCCAAGAATTCATCCTCCACACCATTAGTGGTAATTTGATTTGCCCAGTCAATATGTAGATTAAAGTCCCCCATGATTACCGTATTGCTCTTGCTACATGCAGTTCTAATTTCTTGATTGATACTGTGCCCTACATTACCAATACTGTTTGGTGGCCTATACACAACTCCCACCAATGTTTTCCGCCCTTTGCTGTTTCTTAACTCCACCCAAACTGATTCCAGTTCTACATCATGATCTGCCGAGCCAAGATCTTTTATCTCTACCGTACCGATCTCATCCCTTATTAACAGCGCTACGCCACCTTCTTTTCCTTTTTGTCTGTCCTTCCAAAATGGTGAGTACCTTGGAACATTCAGTTCCCAGTTTTGGTTACCCTGCAACCATGTCTATGTAATAACAACCTGTATGACCTGACAACCAGGTCGAAAAGGACTGGCGCTATCTAGCTAGAATTGGAAAAATTATATATGCGTGTGAAAGAATGTGAGAGAGATTCATCATGGGAGTTGCAGTTTTCACCTTTCTGCTGTGAACCCAGATCCAGGCAGAAAATGTTCAAATCGCAATTGTAAGGTGTAAGTGGTGGGGAGAAAAATCAAGAATAAAAAGATCATACTATTTAAGTCATTAAATAAAAATTCTGTTGTGATGATGTTATTTGGGGATGAAGGTTTTGTTCTATCACTGTAGTTGACCAATGTCTCTTCTGGAGCCAGAAGGCAATATTTAGAATATCCTTTGATACTGATATTATACACAGTGGCCAGAGTCAGTCATGCAGGCAGGTGGAGCTGACAAGCAAACATCTGTTCAGGGGCTGGTCAATGGAGATACAACAGATTGAAAAACCTATCTGGCCAGTGCTACAACAACAACAGCGTCTGCAAGAATTAAAGAGAGAAACATAACTAAGAAGAAGGTTTTTGTGAAACAGAAGGGAATAATAAACAAAATATTTTATGATGTACATAATGGAGAATAATACATAGAATCATACAGCACAGAAGGAGGCCATTTGGCCCATCACGCCTGTGTCGATCTTTGAAAGAGCTATCCAACTAGACCCACTCCCCTGCCCTTTCCCCATAGCCCTGTAATGTTTTCTTTTTCAAGTACATATCCAATTCCCTTTTGAAAGTTACTGTTGAATCTGCGTCCACCACTCTTTCAGGCAGTGTATTCCAGATCACAGCAACATTTTAAAGACGGAAGGACAAGCAAAGTTGTTTGCATCTTTGTAAAGTGGCAGGTAAATAGTATTGCAAATGTTGGAGCCAATGTTTGCCCTGGCCCCTATGCCAGCGCAACTTTGCTGGGGAAGAAATTCAGTCTACCCTATGCTTGTCTGCTGATTTGAACTGATTTCCTACGGGCACTTCCGTAATTCACATGGGGAAGGGACAGAGTCCTAGTAACATGCAGTGGAACAGCCAGGCTGGTTGTCTCCAGGATCGCTGAAGGAAATAATTTTTACACAGAATTACTTAGAATGTAGCGCACAGGCCATTGGACCCAGCTGGTCCATGCTCCACATGAGCCTCCTCCCATTTAAATTTGTTTTTAATTCAAAGAAATGGGGTGAGAGGGAGTTGCCTCATGATCAATTTAAATTTTAAATTCCCCATCGCACACTATAGCAATGCTGCAAGTCTGCATGTCAGGAGTGCAGGACATTCCTAGTGTTCAGCCTTGCTATGGTGCAAATTATGGCAAATACCTCATATCATGTATTCTCCACTAATTCTGCATATATTTGAGTCATGTATTGAAAGCCCAACATCACTTCTGTCATTTCCACCACAAAATCCTAGAAGTGGAAGTGGAATTGGGCAGCTGGAAGATGGCAAAAGCTCCCTGCTCCCTCCCACTAGAGGAAGGCAACACAGCTCCAGCAGGAAATCTACCCTATTATGTCTGTGAGGCTTATAATGTTTCATTATCAGTAAGGTGTGCAATATATTTAATCTCTGTCAGTCATGTGATGTATTGCTTTAACATGCTGTTTATTACACTAGGGAAGCAGACCTACATGGAAATATATAGAAGTTACAATACGGAAACAGGCAATTCAGCCCAACCAATCCGTGTTGGTGTTTACCCTCCATGCGAGCAAATAATTCTAATCACATTTACCCACCCTGTTCCCTTATTGTTTCAACCCCTTTTCCTTCATCCAACTATTCAATCTAATCTTGACACATCGACACAGTTTCTACCTCCACCACTAAGGTAAGTTGGTGTGAGTAAGGATGTGCAGGAGAAGGGTATGGAAGGCAGAGTGATGGGGATGTGTTAAGTGGCACAGCAGGGAGGCGGGATGGTGGTGTGAGAGCTGGTTTCCGGGTTCCAGACACGAACCTGGCTGCAGCCGCTCTGTAATCGGGAT
This sequence comes from Squalus acanthias, assembly GCA_030390025.1. Lineage (NCBI taxonomy): Eukaryota > Metazoa > Chordata > Chondrichthyes > Squaliformes > Squalidae > Squalus > Squalus acanthias. The sequence goes on from CM059425.1 coordinate 190,206,463, forward strand.
TTTCCCTTGATTGGCCTTGTTAAGCCCGCCCTGCGGGGTTCCTGGCCAATTAACAGGAAGCGGGTCTGATGACGTCATTTGATGATGCATCATCAGCCGGTTTCCTTAAAGAGACCACGTCCACATGGAGTTTGACAGTTGTTCTGTCAGTGTTTGACAGCATTGAGGTGCTGCAAACACTGACAAGCACTGCACAAAGGTGGACGCTTGCCCCCAGACTCTCCAATGACTCCCTCCATATGCTTATGGAGGGAGTCACAGCACGCAGGGAGGTTCTCTTCCCTTCCAAGGGCAGAAGAGACCTCCCCAGGACACCAACGCAGCCTGGTTGCACATTGCACAGGAGGGCACAAGCAGGGATGTCGTCAGGGGTCCCTGGCTGCAGTGGCGCCAACTTTTCAATGATTTCAGTTGATCACGAAACGTTACTGCAAAGCCACGCTCAAACTCACCCTGCTGTGCCACTTAACACGTCCCCATCACTCTGCCTTCCATACCCTTCTCCTGCACATCCTTACTCACACCAACTTACCTTGCACCTCCACCCTACCCTCTCTATCTACTTTATTACTTCCTCATCTCACTAGCCACCCCTCACACTCACCCTCATCCTACTGCAAGCATACCAACTAACAACACACAAGGGTAGGTACTTGAGAGGTTTAGCCAATGTCCATGTGAAGTTTCTGGTAATGTGTTGTCATACAGTGAAATCTATTTTTCCAAAACTGCCCCTTATTGGTCAGATCTGAACGCACCTTGAGAAGTGTCTTACTGAGTTCCAGTGAGTGTTCAGGCATAACTCCACCCCCCCCCCCCCCCCCGCTATAATGATGAGTGCGCATGGAATGGTTTGGTCATTAAAGGGATGCTTCACGGTGCTGGTGTGGGATGGTGTCAACCTGGCGCATCATGTGGCAGCCAGGGTGTACAGCGTCAAGTGAAGATAATCTGGCCATGGTGATGCCATCGCTGGCCTCCCGGGCAGCAATGTTTCCTACCCAGTCAATCTTTGCTATTTTGACAGCGGACCCGCCCTCTGAGCGCCGGCAAATTCGCGGCCTAAGTGAATTCCACAGTCTCTCCATTCTCTGTGTGAAGAGTTTTCTTCTCTCCTCTGTTCTAAATCTCTTGCATTTATTTTTGTTTCTACAGCCCCAAGTCCTTAACCCTTAACTTTTAAAAACAGTCTGCTTCTTTCTACCCTGTCCCATTCTTTAATAATTTTTAAAACGTCTATTATATTGCCCCGCATACTGCATTGTTCTAATGATAAAAGATCCAACTTTTCAAGTCTTTCTTAGTATTTGTATTTCCTCATGCCTGACAGCATCTTATCAGCTGTGTCATACCTTGTCTAAAGCCTCAATATCCTTCCGATAGTGTGGAGCCCAATCTTGCACACAGTACTTTAACTGCACTCTTATTAAGATTGTATATAGACCCATTGTTACCTTTTGGCTTTTATATTCTGTACCTCTTGAGATAAAATCTAGAATAGCTTTTTTTACAGCCTTATCAACCTAAGGTAACTCAGATATGGATGCATTGCTTATAAGTTATGAAATATGCTTCACTTGTGCAATCAACAGTGTACGTGCCACCTCTGGTAGCCACTAACTAGCACTACAACACAAAGAGGATTTAATTTCCTCTGGGGCTGCATTGTTTAATATATTTGTGCAAAATTCCACAGTGTGCTATTTTAATGCAGTCATTAACCCAGTTGTTTTAAATGGGTTAATTTCTGTGTTAAAATAATGCATATAGGAGTTTTCAACAAAACAGTTAAGTACTACATATCGAAGGAAATTAAGTTCCAACTTGTAGCTCTGTGGCACTCCTAAAACAGCCTGGGACCATTTACTGCCTACAGCCCTCAACAGATTTGTTGTTGCAGGTGCCTCTGATGAAACGTCTCTAATCAAATAAAAAGATTCCTATTAAAATAGAACTATGTATGGACCTATTGGTCTTATAGTATTTTTTCTCTGTGGGGAAGTAATTGGCCTCGACTTGACAAGCACCCATACTGGAAATCAGGTGCTCACGGAGTGGAGAATCACAAGCTCAGATCATTCCATGAGTCAACACATTGCAGCATTCTTAAAAGTGGCTCTCAACCAATGTATTGGTTAGGATTGTGACTATTACTGTAGCTGTTTCCTCATCATTGCAGATGTAATGAAGCTTGCAATGTGCTCCCCAAAGTAATAACAAACCTGAGCCTTTTTCGCTCATTCTAGCTTTTGAAATTCAAAACATAAGGAGGTTCTGATTTGAATTTATTTTAAGAGCACTGTACATTCAGAAATCTTGTGCAGTTCTCTATAACTTCTATATTGATTTCATAATATTTACCCTTAGGAGAGCAGGAGAGAACATTTGGGCCCAGTTTCAAAACATTACAACATTGACTACACTTCAAAAGTACTTCATTGGCTGTAAAGCGCTTTGGGACATCCTGAGGTCGTGAAAGGTGATATAGAAATGCAAGTCTTGCTTTTATTTTAAATGTATTTTCAATAACTGTTTGATGTCCAGTGCTATTCCAGTCCCGTATTCTGGTAAACTCAAATCACATTGGGCCAGATTTTGCAGTCAGCGGCGAACGAACGGCACCAGCCATTTGTTACACTTGCACTTGCCCATAGACTTTTTAATGGACTTTTGCACTGGAAATTCCTGTCAGCCAACTATCGAAAAAGCATAACACCCTCTACAGGGATCTGGGACCTATGTGAGCAGGACAAGCAACTGTGCATCTCTTTAACCAACCAGATTGAAGAATCATTAATGAGCAGCACAGAATCTGAACTAGGAAATGTCAGTTAGAATATTTAACTCAATGTCAAATCAGGTACAGAAAGCAAAATAAAGAAAGGGAAAGAAAGATGAAATTAAGAGAGAGATAAGAGACAGAAAGAAAAAGTAAAAAATAAAGTTTTAATTTAAATATAGTAATTATAATCTGAAGGAATGAGACTCCACACTTGTTAAAGTTAATTTTCAGTGCCAAAGAGGTTATTTGGCAGTAATTAAGATTTATCACGCCGCTAAAAGGGTATTTACACTGGAATGTATAAGCCTTAGCTTTTTCTGAGGAGTTTAGTGTGTATATATCAGGTAAGTACAGCAACTTCACACCAATCAATGTATTTCAATTGTGCGTCTCTCGGCAAGATGCCGTTATCATGCAGCTTCTGGAGGAACAGGGCAACTCGGACAGCAACCTCTAGATTTACACATTTAACTGTGCATGTGCAGTCGCCGGAAGTTGCTGTCCGATTTACACATTAATAACATTGTTAGCATCACTATTTGTCCACAAAATCCGGCCCTCTGAATTTTATACAATTTATTTTACTTATTCTTTCATGATAATCAGACATAAGTTTCTTAGTTAATTTTCTAAGCTGATGTTAATATTTTAAGGGTTCTTTTGTCTATCTTTTTAAAACCAGAAATAGCATTGCTTGCAGTAAGTAAAAATGTGATACTTGCTGAATTTTGTTAAATAATTTGTTATGGGGTCTTTCGCACATGAATAAACAAAATCAAGAAGGAACAAATCAGCATTGCTTCACTTTTTTAGAAACCTTAATGAAAGCATCCGAAATGTAATCCTCTGAGGACTGCAGTGCCATTTCTGTACCTGAATCAAAATATAACAAGGTTCTAATTTGAAATAATTTTAAGAGCACTGTGAATTAAGAAATCCTGTGCAGTTCTCTATAACCTGTATTTTGATTTTTATAATATTCAGCATTAGAACAGCGGGAGAGAATGTTTGGACATGGTTGACAAAATATCTGTGATTATGTAAATGTATTTGCAATATACATTTCCAGTGCATTTCTTAGATATGACTGATTTGCATTTGTAAGTTACTTTATATTTTCACATTCCAAGCTGTATGAACAAAATATGTGCAGACGGAATTTTCAAACCCAGAGCTACTAAATCAAGTGCCTTTCCACTCAATGATTTTTTTCTAAATAAAACTGCTTTTCTTCCTTAAGTCCACTTGGACCATTTCTTATTCCCTAAATTCTAGCTGCCATAGTCATAAAATATATATTGGAATTCTTTTACAGAAAGTTTTTTTTTACTTAAGGCTTAGCTGGCCAATTACTGTTGTAAACATTATATTACCTAATAAAGCTTAGACTCCCTCTCTACTGGCTAAACAACAGTCACTGAACTCCAAAAATTAATTCATTGTATGTGACACACTTTAATGTATTTCTGAGAGACACGGGTCCTGAATTTCCTCATAGCACAGTTACAGTGCCAGAAAATAATATCATTCACCAGCAGGGAAGTAGCACTAAATTTCCTGAGTAAGTTAATTTGTATATGAAGTGGCTTTAGTTGTGCCATAATAGCATTGTAAAGGTGCTGTGAGTAGCTTCGGCCCCAAGAAATTTCACTGCAGAAGCAGCGCAACCTCTGTAAAGACTGCAGTCTTCCTCAGAGCACTTGGGAGCAACAAGGGAAGGCTGCAGAGATTCTTTCTTCACTCCCTTTGCATTCGATCCATTGCGCCCATGGCAGCATCATGCCATTCGCTAAATGACTGTGAATGTTTCACAAGAAGACTTGCAAGCTCTCCTGGAAAACAGGAGGGACAGACTCCAGGATCTGCCAGGCAGCAAGCCATCCAGGATTGCCAGCCTTGCTGCCTGGAGGGAGATGGCCCAGACATTCAATGCCAGCTTCCTTACAACAAGGACTGCACAGCAATGCTGGAAGAAGTGCAATAGCTTGACCAGGGCAGGCAAGGTAAGGTGCAAAGCACTTTATCCCTTTTTTAATGCCCACTTGGGCACCACCATGCTCTCAACCCTCTTAAAGGAACACTCACACTACTAACCCTGCACAATAGAGCCCCGAATGAGAGGTAGCTAGGGACTAGTTGGGGCCTCCACCTCCATGGAAGCACAGACTGCCGCTCTGGAGCCAATTAGGGACAGATTGGAGCATAGCATTGATCGGGGCTTGCAGACCATGGTCAGTGCCATGTCTTGGCGCTGGATAGATCTGATAGCTGTAGTAGATTAGCTATCCAACAGATCAGTGGGGCTGCAGACCCAGGACCCAGTGGAATGGCAGTGGCTGGAGTCCTTGTGCCTCATACTGCCATCTCTCAGGGCTGCAGCAAATGCCATTGCTCCGGCAGTCCCTTTCAGAGCACAACGTCTGTGGATTGTGGCAAGCGAAACCAGGCTGTCTAGCAGCTCTCTCCAGAGGTGCAGACAGCAGTGTCTCACTGTTAGGATCCAGTGCCATGATCCAAGGGCCACCTGAGCCCTATGGCCCTTCTATACAGCATGTGGAGCCACCCATCTCCTGCTAGCCTGGCTCTGAGGTGGCACTTACAAGCAACCACATATGAGAAGGTAGGAAATTAAGCCTAGTCAGCAAGGGGAATCAGGGTATAAATACATGGGCCAAGAGTTTCCGCTTTAAGTGCAATCAGCGATGTGAGAGCAAATTGCACTCAAAATTGCGCTAGTTTTCAGAAGATTATTTTGCTCAACATTCCACTCAAACTTATTTGCATATCAATGAACATAAAATCTTCCATGAACCAACGCAATTGGATGGAGTTTTAGAACATAATTGTTTTTGAATTTTGCATTAAAAATTGTTCCTTGATATATTTAGCAGTGGTAACTTGGTTTTATTAGCACAACTAAAAATGGGTTTATCACAAAAAATAAGCATTTTTAAATCAGTGTCTAGTCCACCACTTCTGAGTAACCCAATATTAAATAATTAAAAATGACTTAAAAAAAACTATACCCAACCATTTATTAGTTACATTGGTGTACAGTAGCCAGTTTAAGTAAATGAAAATATATATATTTAAAAGCTTTTAAAAGATGCCCATTAGTGTCTTCGCGCTTAAAAAAAAGCTTAATTTTTAGAGCCTCCTCGAAGGCCTGCAAACGGGAGCAATTAGCAGAAACTTGCTATAAGAACATAAGAAATGGGAGCAGAAATAGGCCATTTGGCCCTTCAAGCCTGCTCTGCCATTCAATAAGATCATGGTTGATCTTTTACCTCAACTCCACCTTCCCACATTATCCCCATATCCCTTGATTCCCTTAGTATCCAAAAAAAAAGCCATGGTGATTAATTTGATCTGGGGGCGTGGTCAGTTTTGTGTGGGAGGGGCTGGCTTCCAAGTGTAATGTTTTTTAAACCAGTGCAAAAGATCACGGAAACTCGATTTGCGCTGGATGCAATTTGCGCTCGAAATTCCTCGATCTTTTGCGTTGGTTTGGCCAATTTTGTGCAAATTGCTCTGGAAATACCAGCGCAACCTAGCAGAAACTCCAGGCCTTAGTATTATGTTTGTTAGTTGCAAATGGAAAACTTGTTTCTTTATTACTGTACATTTTGCACTTCTTTGTTCATGAACATTAAAGTAGTATTTGAAAGGGAGCAGTCCACTAATATGGACCTTTATAGTCAAGTGATGAATATTAGTACAGTCCTGTTGGGGCACCGAGGGCTGCTCAGCTGTTATGTGCTGAGATTGATAGTGGTTTCAAGGATCATTACTTTCTTGAAATCATTGTTTGAACACTTCCTGCACAACCTGATTTTGGATGGCCCTTGCAGTAGCCAGAAACAATCCCCCCAAATAGTAATAAAGATGTGGAGGAAGAAATTGCAAAGCAGATTATGAATAGGTGTGGAGGTCACAGAGTAGTTGTCATGGGTGACTTCAACTTTCCAAATATTGATTGGAACCTTTATAGGTCAAACAGTTCGGATGGGATAGTTTTTGCACAGTGTGTGCAGGAGGGTTTCCTGACACAATATGTGGATAGACCGACAAGAGCTGGGGCCACGTTGGATTTGGTACTGGGTAATGAACCGGGCCAAGTGTTTGATTTGTATGTGGGAGAGCACTTTGGAGATAGTGACCACAATTCGGTAACGTTCACTATTGCAATGGAGAGGGATAGGGCCATACGGCAGGGCAGGGTTTATAATTGGGGGAGGGGTAATTATGGTGCGATTAGGCAAGAATTAGGGAGTATAAGATGGGAACAGAAACTATCAGGGAAAGGCACAAACGAAAGTGGAGCTTTTTCATGGAGCAATTACTGCGTGTCCTTGATAGGTATGTCCCTGTCAGGCAGGGAGGAAATGGCCGAGTGAGAGAACCATGGTTCACAAAAGAGGTTGAATGTCTAGTCAAGAAGAAAAAGGAAGCGTATGTAAGGATGAGAAAACAAGGTTCAGTTGGGTCGATTGAGGGGTACAAGGTAGCAAGGAATGAGCTAAAAAAAGAGCTTAGGAGAGCTAGGAGGGGGCATGAGAAGTCCTTGGCGGGTCGGATCAAGAAAAACCCCAAGGCATTTTACTCTTATGTGAGAAATAAAAGAATGACCAGGGTGAGGGTAGGGCCGGTCAAGGACAGTAGTGGGAACTTGTGCATGGAGTCAGAAGAGATAGGAGAGGTGATGAATGAATACTTTTCGTCAGTGTTCACCGAGGAGAGGGGCCATGTTCTTGAGGATGAGAGTGTGATAAAGGTGGATAGGCTGGAGGTGGTAGATGTTCTGAGGGAAGATGTTTTAGCAATTTTGAAGAACCTGAGGGTCGATAAGTCCCCTGGGCCAGATGGGATATATCCTAGGATTCTTTGGGAGGCAAGGGAGGAGATTGCAGAGCCTCTGGCTTTGATCTTTGGGTCCTCACTGTCCACGGGAATGGTGCCAGAGGACTGGAGAGTGGCGAATGTTGTTCCTCTCTTCAAGAAAGGAAATAGGAATGACCCTGGTAATTATAGGCCGGTTAGTCTTACTTCGGTGGTTGGTAAGATAATGGAAAAGGTCCTGAGGGATAGGATTTATGACCATTTGGAAAGGGGCAACTTAATCAGGGATAGTCAACACGGATTTGTGAAGGGTAAATCTTGCCTAACAAATTTGATTGAATTCTTTGAGGAGGTAACTAAGTGTGTAGATGAAGGTAGAGCAGTTGATGTCGTATACATGGATTTTAGTAAGGCGTTTGATAAGGTTCCCCATGGTCGGCTCATGAAGAAAGTAAGGAGTTGTGGGATAGAGGGAAATTTGGCCGATTGGATAAGTAACTGGCTATCTCATAGAAGGCAGAGAGTGGTGGTGGATGGAACATTTTCGGACTGAAGACCAGTGTGCCACAGGGGTCGGTGCTGGGTCCTCTGCTGTTTGTGATTTTTATCAATGACTTGGAGGAGGGGACTGAAGGGTGGATCAGTAAATTTGCTGATGACACCAAGATTGGTGGAGCAGTGGATGAGGTGGAGGGCTGTTGTAGGCTGCAAAGAGACATTGATAGGATGCAGAGCTGGGCCGAAAAATGGCAGATGGAATTTAACCCTGATAAGTGCGAGGTGATTCATTTTGGTAGGGCAAATTTGAATAAGGATTACAGGGTCAACGGCAGGGTTCTGAGGAACGTGGAGGAGCAGAGGGATCTGGGGGTTCATATCCACAGATCTCTGAAGGTTGCCACTCAAGTGGATAGAGCAGTAAAGAAGGCCTATGGTGTGTTGGCGTTTATTAACAGAGGGTTTGAGTTTAAGAACCGTGAGGTTATGCTGCAACTGTACAGGACCTTGGTGAGACCACATTTGGAATATTGTGTGCAGTTCTGGTCACCTCACTATAGGAAGGACGTGGAAGCATTGGAAAGAGTGCAAAGGAGATTTACCAGGATGCTGCCTGGTTTGGGGGGGAGGTCTTATGAGGAAAGATTGAGGGAGTTGGGGCTTTTCTCTTTAGAGCGGAGGAGGATGAGAGGCGACTTAATAGAGGTTTATAAGATGTAGAATTCGCAATATATCGCGATTTTATTTTAATAAGGAGAAAACACAGAGTTTCGTTCAAACAGCTTTTATTTCAGCAGAATGCTGCCAGGTTGTTCAAAGTGGACACAAGCAGCCTGTAAAATGGCCGCCGCACCTCGTGACAGAACATTCTAGACTTTTCAACAGGCAGACAAGATGGCGTTCCAATAAACATTTGTGCAAGATCGATTAAGATTCAGCACAGTGAAGATAATACACGAGACATTATGGGTTTGCAGTATACACATAAATACTGAAATCGGTCTCCCAGGTACGAATTAAAGCTATTGTACCGAGTAATCAAGGGCCCATCCAAAAGACATTAATATGTAAAATCCCAACGACTCTACGATGAGAGAGCCGTTAGCAGGTAGTTATACAAAACACTTGGAAGCCCCACAACCCCTCCAGGGAGAACACCGACCGATTTAACAATGGGAGAAATATTAACAGGTACTCAGACATTTACGAGTAGCCCCGAAACCCATTAAGAACGGAGATCACCCATACAAGACATTTGAGCGCCAGACCCTAACAAAAGAAAGGACATTAAGGTTGGGCGGGAAACGGAAGATTTTTGCACTATAATTGCAGGCTCCAAACCGTCCATCTTTCTCTTATTCGTAACCTCGTGGCTGCTCCTGTGTACTCGTAGTCGGGCTCCTGCTTGCCTGGTGCCTCTTTGAAAAGGACTGTTGAACTTTCTGATCCGTTCGGATCTACCTCGTGTCGCGTAACGAAGACCTATGTTGGTAACTGGCAGCGGAACCAAAGGCCCGAGATGAGATGAGATGAGATGAGATGAGATGAGAAGAGAGGAAGACCATATTCATCGCCACGGTCAGTAAATCCCGACTGCGCCTGTAGGTCGAATAGCCAAGTTTTCCTTGCCAGGGAGACTTCTTCGAACTTGCAAGAACAATATCATCATCGATGATATTGACTAATCTGTGAACTGTGCTCGAAAGTACCTGTTAAACCAACCAACACAGGTCTTCATCACAGCAGACGGTCCAGCCTGCTAGCCGGAGCAGCAGAAGCAAGTAAACAAGTGGGACCAGGAGATCTCCTGACCGACACGTGGGTGCTGCGGTGAAAAACATCCGATCAGCTATTCGGAATTTCTCCGAGTTATCACGAGTGGTGAGCATGAGTCTCGAAATCCTACGAATCTAGTTAGGATAGATATTGATAGGGGAGGGTTTAAGGATTAAGGATACTTGTAATGTGTGCCCCTATTTACGGTGTGCCGTTCGTTCCTCGTTTCCCTAAGATCAGCTATATAACTGCTTGTAAGATTGTACTGTCATTAATCTGTGCTTATGACATGTATTTCATAATCTTAAATATCATGCAATAAAGATTTTCCATTTCGTACCATTTAACCGAGTCTACATGAGTTTCATCTCCATTACTGCTCTCGCATCTAAGTCCAGTGTCTAGAACCGTAAGGGCGAGTGATTCGAACCACTCACAGGTGTGTCTAGTGTTCCCAGACTGGCTGGAGACCAGAACAGGCAACAAGGCCTAGACCCGCACTGACATACAGGCTGCACAGAGCCGCGTGAATCTCACAGGCTGCGAGACACGCAGGGTCAGAATCCCTTACAAAGATGATGAGGGGGATAGATAGAGTGGATGTTCAGAGACTATTTCCTCGGGTAGAGGCAGCTGTTACAAGGGGGCATAACTATAAGGTGCATGGGGGGAGATATAGAAGGGATGTCCGAGGTAGATTCTTTACTCAGAGAGTGGTTGGGGTGTGGAATGGACTGCCTGCTGTGATAGTGGAGTCGGACACTTTAGGAACTTTCAAGCAGTTATTGGATAAGCACATGGAGCACACCAGAGTGATAGGGAGTGTGATAGCTTGATCTTGGTCTCGGACAATGCTCAGCACAACATCGAGGGCCGAAGGGCCTGTACTGTGCTGTACTGTTCTATGTTCTATGTTCTATGTTCTATCAAATCCAGTGTGGTGTCCGCAGCTCGATGGTTTTATTTATGAGGGCCAGGCCTCAAAATGGCTCACTTCGCTGGTCGGCCGCCCAAATCGTTAAATCTACCCCCAGGGTGAGTCATATGAAGGCAGGGCAGGATCTGCATAGCACATTATACATGGTCTGGAGAGGACTAGGCTTGCTGCAGTAAATAGCCTTTTTTGTCTGAACTTTAACATAAGAACATAAGACGTAGGAGCAGGAGTAGGTAATTTGTCCTCTCGAGCCTGCTCTGCCATTCAATAAGATCATGGCTGATCTGATCTTGGCCTCAACTCCACTTCCCTGCCCGCTCCCCATAACCCTTGACTCCCTTACCTTTCAAAAATCTGTCTATCTCCACCTATCTCCACATTCAATGACCCAGCCTCCACAGCTCTCTGGGGAAGAGAATTCCAAAGATTCACGACCCTCTGAGAGAAGAAATTCCACCTCATTTCCAATTTAAATGGGCGACCCCTTATTCTGAAATTATGCCCCTAGTTCTAGCTTCCCCCACGAGGGGAAACATCCTCTCTGCATCTACCCTGTCAAGCCCCTTCAGAATCTCATATGTTTCAATAAGATCCCCTCTCATTCTTCTAAACTTCAACGAGTATAGGCCCAACCTGCTCAACCTTTCTTCATAAGACAACCCCTTCATCTCCGGAATCAACCTCATGAACCTTCTCTGAACAGCCTCCAATGCAAGTATATCCTTCCTTAAATAAGGAGACCAAAACTGTACGCAGTATTCCAGGTGTGGTCTCACCAACGCCCTGTACAGTTGTAATAGGACTTCCCTACTTGTATACTCCATTCCCTTTGCAATAAAGGCCAACATTCCATTTGCCTTCCTAATTACTTGCTGTACCTGCATGCTAACTTTTTGTGATTCATTTTCAAGGACCCCCAGATCCCTCTGTATCTCAGCATTTTGTAATCTCTCCCCATTTAAATAATAATTTGCTTTTTTATTTTTCCTACCAAAGTGAATAACCTCGCATTTTCCCACATTAAACTCCATCTGCCAGAATTTTGCCCACTCACTTAGCCTATCTATATCCCTTTGGAGATTCTTTGCGTCTGTCACACAATTTGCTTCCCCACCTATCTTTGTATCATCAGCAAATTTGGCTACATTACATTCGGACCCTTCATCCAAGTCATTAATATAGATTGTAAATAGTTGAGGCCCCAGCACTGATCCCTGCGGCACCCCACTAGTTACAGTTTGCCAACCTGAAAATGACCCATTTATCCCGACTCTCTGTTTTCTGTTAGTTAGCCAATCCTCTATCCATGCTAATATATTACCCGCAACTTCGTGAGCTCTTATCTTGTGTAGTAACCTTTTATGTGGCACTTGATTGAATGTCTTCTGGAAATGCAAATACACATCTACTGTTTCCCCTTTATCCATCCTACTCGTTACATCCTCAAAGAACTCCAGCAAATTTGTCAAACATGATTTCCCTTTCATAAAACCATGCTGACTCTGCTTGACTATATTATGATTTTCTAAATGTCCTGCTACCACTTCCTTAATGATGGACTCCAGCATTTTCCGAATGACAGATGTTAGGCTAACTGGTCAATAGTTGCCTGCTTTCTGTCTCCCTCCTTTCTTAAATAGTGGCATTACATTTGCGGTTTTCCAGTCCACTGGGACCTCTCCAGAATCCAGGGAATTTTGGTAGATTACAACCAATGCAGCCACCATCTCTGCAGCCACCTCTTTTAAGACTCTAGGATGCAGGCCATCGGGTCCAGGGGACTTGTCCACCTTTAGTACCATTAGTTTGCCTAGTACTTTCTCTCTAGTGATAGTGATTGTTTTAAGTTCCCCCCCACCCCCCACCCCAATAGCCCCTTGATTATCCATTATTGGGATGCTTTTAGTGTCTTCTACCGTGAAGACCGATACAAAATATTTGTTAAGTTACTCTTTATTATTGTACTTTAAACTGCACATGTAAGTTTACCATCAATGGTTTATGAATCTCAGGAACAACTACTGGAAATATATTTTCTCTGTCATTAGTAGAAATTCCTTCTGTCTTTATCTAATCCATCTAACTGCTTCATTTCTCTTCTGATCTCATGCCCTGTGGCCACTTTCTGCTTCTTTCCAAGCTTGTTCCATTCTCCCCAGTGCTTTTCATGTTTCCTTGGCTTGTTTATTATTACTCTAGAATTTTCTGCCTTTCCTCTAGCTTATTTTCTTTTCCCCAGTGTTCACTATCTCTCTGCAGGCTTAGTCCTCTGCTCCTGGGCATAATCTGTCTCTTTACTGTTCTGTTGCCTTCATTTTTGCTTTTCTGGCTTCTTCCATCTGCTCCCCTCTCGTGCTTATCATGCATAGGAAACTGTCACTAATATGGCGTTTTCTCCCACTGCTATAATTTTTGCAGAACTCACTGCTGCGAACAGTAAGCTGTGTGAACAAAATTGACAGCCTAGTATTCCATTAGCACCAAATCGCCAGTCTACCCATCAGAACCAGTTACCATGGCCACTGCATTTGAAAACCATAAAGACATTTCTAATGTAGCAATAGACATGTATGTGCACTATTTTGTCAGATTAAAATTGCATGGACAGTAGAATTAAGAAACTAAAAGAGAGTATGCATAAATAGTATTTTGTTATACTTTAAATAGTTTTACACTGAGTTCTACAGCCTAGAAATTTGTATTGTTAGCGGTGGCCGTTAAGGTCCATTTCGGGAAAAAAATAGCAGTCGCTGCACTTCCGCACGCTGAGATCTTCCGAAACCGCAAAGGCTACCACTCACTTAATGTGCATTTGTTGTGTGACCACGCCCAGCGCATCCTGATAGTCAATGCCCGCTATCCTGGCAGTTGCCATGATGCCTTCATCCTGCGCCAGTCCGGTGTGCCAGCAATCTTCCAGCCACCACGTCAAACCCGAGGGTGGCTGCTCGGAGACAAGAGCTATCCGCTCTGCACCTGGCTGATGACTCCCCTCTCAAACCCCACCACTCATGCCCAGCACTCATATAATGAGAGCCATGCTGCCACCAGAAACATCATCGAGCAGACCATCGGGCTGCTGAATCAAAGGTTCCGCTGCCTTGACCGCTCAGGTGAAGCCCTCCAGCACTCGGCAGAGCGGCTGTCCCATTTCATGGTGATCTGCTGCATGCTTCACAACTTGGCCATCATGAGGGCACAGCCTTGCCAGCAGGGATTGTGGGACCATCTCAGGAAGAGGACGAGGGAGAGGAAGAGGAGAAAGAGAAAGAGGAAGAGGAAGAGGTGGAGGACGAGGAGGAAGGGAGGAGGCAGGCAGCAAATCTCCCTCCACATGGGCTGTCCATGAATGCCTCATTAGACTCCGATTCCAGTGAATGAAACCCCAGATCCCTGTTGCTCACCACATCCTCATCAACCCATCCCTCTGTCATGGAATATCACAGCGTCCTCCTGGGCATAAAGCTGAAATGAGAGCCACCACAAAACAAACATTCCAAACAGAATTACTAAATTTATTACTACTCAATTCACATTACAATATCAACTAATTACCCTTGTGCAATCACTTAGTGCCTGTCATTCAGGTGCCCTTTCCTGCTCTGGAGCTCCTACGCAGTGCTCCCCCAGTGGCTGCAGCTTGGCTGGGGAAGACTGCTGAGTTTCCGTGGGGGAGACTTCAGATGGCAGGATGACCTCGAGCAGATCTGGACCAAGAAGGCCCATCTGTAGATTGCACCACCTTGGCATAGGCAGCAGCAGTCTGCGCTGGCTGGCTGATAGGTAGCGGCAAGGGAAATGACGGAGTGGCAGTGGTGGGAATAGGAATGCTGTCATCCTGAGAGAGGACAGCAGGTTCCTACTCCACACACACACTGCCACTCCCCCGGGGCGGCGCCTCAGCATTCCTAGCAATCTGTTGGAAGAAAAATTCCTGGGCTGTTGCGACACCCAGCAAGCCCCGTTCGACACTGGTAAACCCAGCCACGATAGCAGCAGTCTGAGCTTGCATGAGAGCAGCCTGATCTTGTGTGGCAGCAAGCTGAGACTGCAGGAGAGTGATCTGTGTTTCCACTGCAGCACTAAGACGTTGGGTTGATTCTGCTTGTGCTGCAATGGTAGCTGCAACATCACCCATCACACACAACATCATGGCTGGGTCCACATGGTCTCTCCTGGCATTGTCCATCATTTCCAGCCGGAAATCATGGGTTTCAAGCTCTACGCAAAGCCCCGGCCAATGTTGGAGCTGGACTCCTCCATGCTCCTTGACATTTCCAAGAGGCTTGCCATTGCACCTAACAATTCGGTGTGTATGCCCATCACCCTTCTTCTGAAGGCCGCCCCATCGAGGTCCTTATTTGAGTCATGTGCAGCAAAACTCGCGCGTGAACTCACCCTCCAGGGAGCCGGCCCCTGAGTTACCCTTTCCCCTGGCCTTTCTGCAGCCCACTCGTGCCCGGTGACTCATCATGTGCAGTTCCCGCATCTACACTACCCTCTAAATTCCATGCAGTGCCAGTTTGTGAGTTGGTGTCTGCGAGTGTCAGATGCAGTGACAGTGTGTCTACTTCTCCCTCGCTCTCCTCCATCGCCTCAGGGACAGACTCTGCAGCTGGCAGTTCTTGGTAATCTGAAAGCAGAAAGGCAGAAGAGTCGGGTTGTGGTGAGGGAGGGCGGCTAGAAGCAAGGTATCCATGCATACACCATCAGCAGCTTGTAAGTGAAAAGAGATTGTGGGAAGAGGGGGAAGTGTGATGTGAGAAGAAGGATTAAGTATGCCCATATCATTGTTGTCCCCAAGGGCTTCAACTTCACCCGTTGCCACGGCCTCGGTGACTTGCCCTCCAATGATGTTGAGCACTGTCTCCTCCAGTTGGCTCAAGGCCTGTATTGTGGCTTGTCCCTTGCCCATTTACTGCTGCTCCCAGCGATTGTGAGTGATCTTAGTCTGCAAGAGAAAGGGAAGTGTGTCAGTGAGTGTGGTGCAATGTGTTTGGGTGATGTGCCTGCCATAGCTGAATAACTGTCAGGGTGTGCAAGGTGTGAGATGTGGGTGTGAGTCGTGCAGCAGTGGTAAGGTTGTGAGGGTGAAGTGAAGCTATGATTGTGAGTTCTGAGTGCTGATAGGTAGAGATTGTTGGTAGGTGAGTGATGGGGGTGTGGTGCACTGAGCAGTGTGTGAGGCTTGTGGTGCAGATGGTGGGATATGGCATTTGCTAAAGCCTTCACTCACCTTGACCTGCTGTGTGAGGTCATTAAACTTCTTGTGGCACTGTATGCGTAGTCTGGTGACGACACTGTTGGCTGGCACGTTTTCAGATATTGTGAAGGAATACGCCATATTCAGAAAAATACACCATCCTATGAAAGAATTTTGACTTTATTAAAACATGACAAACTGGGCTTGAAGATCTAAAAGCCTCAACAATCTAAAGCTGTGAACAGCATACAGGCTTTTGAGATAAGATAAGTTGTTGACACTGAAACAATAGCTTTAATGAAACAGAAGGTTAGAGGTTCCAGGAAGTCTGAAGCTTGGAAAGAAAACAATGGTATACCCAGTTAAAGGTGTCTTAAACCAACACTTTGAAAAGAATTACATAAGATTAAAGAAACACATGCCTTCGTAAAAATGACATCAAATAGATGCACCTGTTACAACCATTTTTTATGATAAGCTTTGAACACCTAAAGTCTGCTTGCTACCAGCTGAACTAACTGTGAGAATAACAGGGGCCAGCAGAAAAATGACTAGAGATAATTAACTTACATCAGCAGAAAACTTCAAAGGAAATACCACTGAGAAAGGGTATAAAGATTGGACTTTCAAATGGAAGATAGATTTGCTGTAAGGGGCAAAGCGATTCTCAGGCTTCAGAGGCAAGCTCTGTAAGTCTTCAACTCTTTGTATCTCGGGGATCAAAAAGGTACTTGTATTTAATTTTGGTGGATATCCTGGAATAAGACTAAGAATTACATGACGGTTCTTTAATAAATCTATATATTTTTAGAATTGTCTCACATAGTACTTCTGTATCAAACTTGCAAACTCAATCTCTGTACACTCTTTGGTGAGGAGTTGCAGAATTCTGGGGGAGTTTTCCGGACCCGCATAATGTCCGGAACGTTACAGTCTAGCTAAACTTATTAAAAGTGCTATCTGGAGGACAGTAACATCTTCAGGCTGTTCCTTTCCTTTAGGGAGAGATAGTCTGGACCTTTAGACCCAATTAAGCATCTTTATGATTCGGCTACCTCAAACTTTAGCTGAAGGTGAACGTCTGGGGAATACGCTTGATCCGGAGAAGCCCTAAAGGGGCTAGGACTAGTAATAATCCCTTCAATATCTCCTGCCAGAGCCTTCTAGACGCATGGGCAGATGGTATCCTGCCAGTCTGCTGGAAGAGGACAGCCCACCTCCTCTCCAAGCCCACCACCAGTGCGTCTAGAGCTGCATCTGAGAACCGTCTAGCTCTTTCCATCTGCTGCTGCTCAGCCATCTCTTGCAATTCACTACTGTATCCAACTGGTGCTTCAAATACAATGACAATGACATGCTGCTGCATCAAATAACCTCCCCTTTAAGTAGTGGAGAAAGCTTAGGCCAAACGTTATTTGCAATTGTAAGCCAGTGGCTCAGTTGGTAGCACCCTCGCCTTTGAATCAGAAGGTTGTGGGTTCATAGTCCCACTCCAGATTCTTGATCATGAAAATCTAGGGTGACTTTCCAGTGCAGTACTGAGAGATTGCTGCACTGTGGGAGGTGCTGTCTTTCAAATGAGATGTTGATCCGAGTCCCCGTCTGCTCTCTCAGGTGGCCATAAAACATCCCATGGCACTATTTCGAAGAACAGCAGGGGAGTTATCCCTGGTGTCCTTGCCAATATTTATCCCTCAACCAACATCACTAAAACAGATTAGGGGAAAAATTCAGTTTTGCCCCTTCTGGGACGCTAACGTCACCAGCGCCCTGAAAAAATTAGCACCTCTCCGCCTGAAATTCAGTTGTAGTGCCCCATGCAGGAGGTGGAGCGCTACTGGAAGCGTGCCACCTCCTTCTTGGGGTGCTACAACTGAATATCGCGGCACTACGTGCAACAGCGCCACGCGCATCGGCACGTAGCGCCGCGGTATTGCAGGCCTCCCTCCCCTGATTAAAGGGGAGGGGCCTAGCGTTGCGTGCACCAGGGCCCTGCTGGACCACCGGGGAGCGGGGTGCCGTGAAAACAGCCCGGCACTTAAGAGGAATGCCAGGCTGAGCGATCGCGGCTGGAACCCTCCCAAAAAAGGGGAAGGGGGCAGATGCTGGCAGTCGGCCAAAAGAAAAATGACAGGTCAGGGGACACAAGCCAAGTTTGCGGCCGGGGCACGAGCGGGGCACTGCGCATGGCGCTGAATTTCGCGGGATGCGTTAGCGGTGCCGCGCCCGGGTGCTAGGGGATTAGCGCCCCCGGGGGTGCTAACGAGAGGCGCAAATCAACCCAATTTTTCTCTCATTATCACATTGCTGTAAGCAAATTGGCTGCCACATTTCCTGTATTACAACAGTGACTAAAACTTCAAAAACTGGCTGTAAAGCACTTTGGGACATCCGGTGGTTGTGAAAGGTGCTATATAAATGCAAGTCTTTCTTTCTTTTTATTAGACTGCACCCGATATTGGCCCACCTGTTGAGTGGTAAGCCAATGAGCAGCGGGTTTAGTGCTGAGGTCAGCACTATAATCATGTAAATGAGCACTCAGCACGAATTTTGCATGCTACCTAGACCACTTTGACCTGGCACAGCTAAATAGCGCTGGGCCATGACACCGCCCATTTTCGGGCCATATCCAATTTCTAGGCCTACATGTTGCTGTATTTTTAATACTATACACTGTGCATTTCCTTTTTACACATGTCAGCTTGGCTCAGTTGGTAGTGGGTTCAAACTGCACTCCAGTGTTTGAGCACATAATCTATGTTTACACTTAAGTGCAACACTGAGGGAGTGCTTCATTGTCAGAGATACTGGGGCAGATTTTACCTCATTTCCATGTCACAGGCAGTGGCCCTCAGTATTTTTGTGGTGTGAGGATGAGCACAATCTCTCCTCCTGGCTCCACAAAAATATAACTTGAGAAAAGTTTTAGGGCAGTTTGGGAGCAGCCAGCAGTGGTCCCATTTTAATGACTGTTGGTTAGGCCTTTCAACACCAGGACACATGGGTGAAGCATTCACCGCCACGACCAGAGAAATGCGCAGGATTGGCTGCCGGGCCATACCGTAGGGATTCCCTGCCATTGGGTTGAGGGTGGGATCATGTAGGGGCGGCCTAATATTTCCCTGTGGGGCCTGAAAGGCCCCTCCTCCTCCTGGCCCCACAAGGAGATATATAAAAAAAGATTTTGAACATACCTTTTTTGGGCACTTCTGGCCCCAATCCATTCCCACGCTGGTTTAGCCCGGTGGAAAACTTATTGCCATTTCCTGCTTAGGTCTCAGGTAAAAATTGCAGTCAGATCCTGATGACATCATCAGCATCTGACATGCATATGTTAAAAAGGACCCCACTTGCTATAGACAGGTCTCCTTGCTGCCTGCTCAGGAGAGTAGGTTAAGATATAAACCTGTCAGCTCCAAGGTGGGTAAGTAACTTGGGCAATTTTAACTGCCATCCATCCGGTTTCCACTGGGTTGGTAGAGTTAAAATCGCCCCAATGATTTGGATCTAGAGGGAATCATTTTCAATTTCAGAAGTGACAAAAAACTAGTGATTGTGGATAGGCGGCTAGTCATGCACCCTGCCCAATTTTCCTTTCCATTAACTTCAGTAGAAAGGGAAGACCGGCAGGGTGTATAATGGCAGATGATCCATTAGTTTTCCTCCTACACCTAAAGTGAAAATTAGCCCCAGAGTTTTTTAAAGGGAGTTTAATGAATGGAGAGTATGCAGAGTATTTGATAAACCAGACAAATTCTGTAGTTGATGTGAATATAAAATGAGCAACTAGAAGAGTAATGGAAATCATAGTTTTAGCATTGAAGTTGTAAATTATTTATTGTTTTCCATATACAAGGAGCTAATATTGTGTAATAACTACTGTAAATATATATGCATAGCTCTGTTATTATTCGCTCATTCTATTGCTGTTTAATAAATTTGTTTGGCAATTAAAGGCAAAGCAAGGTCTCGTGTAGTGTTATTCTGCTGCTTTCGAAGAGACAGAGGATTCCTTGGAGACACCATAGAATTAGTAGCTGAAGGATTCAAAAAAAGGATCTCCGTTTATTGATCCCTGTAGACTAGCAATATTGTTAGATATCAGGGAAGTGTAAATACTCTCAAGGGCATAGGAAACTGGGAAAAATTTGGTTGATTTGCACCTCCCATTAGCACCCTAGCGTGGTGCCGCTAACGCCTCCCGCAAAATTCAGCGGGAGGTTAGTGGCGGCGGTAACCGTTAGCGCCCCGCTAGTGCCCCGGCTGCGACCTTCGGTAGCGCCCCCTGACTTACCGCCGTACGTTATGTCCGACAGGGTCAGGGGGGCCTACCTGTGGCTGGGGTGGCGCAAATTAAAGGGAAGGTGCCGGGCGGCCATTTTTGTTGCTGGCTGCCTGCCAGCACCTGCCCGCTTAGCCGTCCCCGGCCTTCTGTGCAGCCCCCCCGCGGAGTGCCGGCTGCGCTCCGTGAGCCCGGCACTTCTCTTGAGTGCCGGGCTCTTTTGCCGGCACTTCGATCCCTGGTGGCCCAGCTGGGCCCTGGGTCGCGCTGCGTGAGGCCCCTCCCCTTTAATAAGGGGAGGAAGGCATGCAGTACCGCGACACGACGTGCCGTGATATTCACTCGCAGCGTCCCAAGAGGGAGGCGGGATGTTTTCATTAGCGCCCCGCCTCCCTCCTGGGGCGCTACCGGTGAATTTTGGGCGCGGGGGCGCTAACCTTTTCGGGGCACTACTTTGCTAAGGGGGCACGACCCAATTTTTCCCCCTTGGGCTCACCTTCAAGAGAAGTCTGAAACGTTGAAGCCAAAAAATATCTAAAGTAAAAAGAGTAAATGAATCCAAAAACATAATAAGCACATTAAACATTTGGGCAATGATTTTCTCACACCCTAATATTTATTAGCCTCTGAGTTACGAGGTGTTGAATAACTGCTACATATTACTTATCGTTAAATCAAGTATCTAAACCATGGCCTATTGTATTGTAGAGATATCCAGCTTGCAACACGGCCGTTTTCTACCACCTGGAGTGCTTAGACGCTATGATATATATATTCTGGAAAGGATTACACCATTGGGATCAAGTGGTCCTCTATAGCTGTACTGTAAAACTTTACACTATAAATGACTTGGCCTGTATTATTGTTTAACATTACCCAAGTGCCAGGCCAAAACCAAAATACAAAAAAAATAATACCTTGCTACGTTCCACAGAATTTATGGTCATTATAAAAGGCTAAAATTGATTTGTTAGGAGAGAGAATTCCTTGGAAAGCTTCATAGCAAAGCCGCAAAAAAAACAACTGGTTACGATGAATAATTCTCAGAATATATTGCATGAAAATGAGAAATAGTATCCCCCCCAGACCCTCTGGACCACAAGATTTGTTGGTGTTTGTCTAAGAACAAAGGCAATGCAGTCAACAAAACTGCAACATGTGGTTGAGAGCATTTGGCAGAGGAGTTATTTTTGTGAGTAAATTACTGAAAATTGCATTGTTCTGTAAAGAATAAATCAATGATCAGGTTATCTGCTGAAGTTAGTAAATTTCATGCCTTGTTAGAATATATTTAAAAGAAATATTTTGCATCGATGGAATATTTGATTTGGCTTTAGCTTCCATTAGCTGTACACAGACAAACTTGAAAAGTAAGAGCAGTGTTTGCCTTTCAGTAGCTGTAATAGTCCTTCACATTTTACATGGCTAATTATTAGGGGAGGGTTTACATTAGCAGGGAATGATTCTAACCAACCAGTGCAGTTAAAATAGATAAATAAAATGCTTTTGAATTTCTGACATTGTAAAGTTCCCTAATGAGGATAATGTACTTTCAGCATCCTGTGAACTCAATATAACTTTTCTGCTAATAAGAGTGACTGACAGCATTAATTGGGCTGAATATATTTCTAACACTACATCAGAATGAGAGATGATTTTTAATTAGAATAATAAGATGCAATTGAATGTATGGAAAACAAAATTAAATAAATTTAATAAATGGAGGTGACATTAGATATTCCTCCCATATTAAAAACCAAGTATTGAGCAGAGGCAGAGCAGAGGCTCAATACATAGGTAATGTCACCCTTTCAGATTCCTTTGAAATTTGCAAAACACAAGCATTCTTAATTATCCCTAAACAATAGTCTAGAAGGTTAGAATACTCAACCTCTCCTCTAGTGTCTGACTGTCAGATTGTCACACTGCTTGTCCAACATCCAGAAATTTCCTCCAACTAAATATTGGGAAGACCAAAGCCATTGTCTTCGGTTCCTGCCACAAATTCCGTTCCCTAGCCACCGAATGCATCCCTCTCCCTGGCAACTGTCTGAGGCTGAACCAGACTGTTCGTAACCTTGGTGTTGTATTTGACCCCGAGATGAGCTTCCGACCACATATCCACACCATCACTAAGACTGCCTATTTCCATCTCCAGAATATCGCTCAACTCTGGCCCTGCCTCAGCTCATCTGCTGCTGAAACCCTCATCCATGCCTTTGTTACCTCTAGGCTTGACTATTCCAACGCGCACCTGGCCGGCCGCCCACGTTCTACCCTCCATTAACTTGATGTCATCCAAAACTCTGCTGCCTGTGTCCTAACTCGCTGCAAGTCCTGTTCACCCATCACCCTTGTGCTCACTGACCTACATTGGCTCCTGGTTAAGCAATACCGCGATTTTAAAATTCTCATCCTTATTTTCAAATCCCTCCATGGCCTCGCCCCTCCCTATCTCTGTAATCTCCTCCAGCCCTACAACCTTCCGAGGTATCTGTGCTCCTCCAATTCTGACCTCTTGAACATCCCCGATTTTAATCGCTGTACCGTTGGTGGCGGTGCCTTCAGCTGCCAAGGCTCTCTAAGCTCTGGAATTCCCTCCCTTAACCTTTCAACCTTTCCGCCTCTCTACCTCTCTTTCCTCATTTAAGACACTCCTTAAAACCTACCTCTTTGACCAATCTTCTGGTCATCTGCCCTAAAATTTCCTTATGGGGTTCAGTGTCAAATTCTGTTTTATAACACTCCTGTGAAGCGCCTTGGGAAGTTTTACTGCATTAAAGGCGCTATATAAATACAAGTTGTTGTTGTTGTTGTGTACCCGTGCAGGATTTTGGACTTGAGCTCTTTTTTATTAAAGGGCAACCACTGCCTTATATCTCTTACTATAGCAGGAGCAAGACAAAATGATAGTTGAGGAAATTGAAGGTACATAACTCACAGAATTATGCCAGGAAGCAGATATGCTGCAACAGAATCAAATGCGTGGGTATAATGGAGAAGCAGTAAATCATGGAGTTTATTCTCAACAGGCAGTTTCTGACTGAGATATGCCATTGTTCCACTAAGACCTAGAATGACAGTCTCCACTCCACTAAAGTGCCAGTGAAGGCCACCACAACCCTCAACTTGTATGCAACATTGGGCCGGATATTCCGATCCCTACGGGTGGGTACGCGCTGTGTACTCACCCGTAGGGACATCAGAAATGCCTGTTTTAGGCATGCACAACGCATGCGCTGGAAACCGGCATTTCCGATCTGTCAAGAAAGCACTTGACAGATCCTCCAGCTGCCCGGGAATAGGGCCTCTGCGGGCGGATTGTTCTGCTTTTTGGAGACCCTCCGCCCGCAGAAAACCTTTACAATTCTTGTGCCTGGTAAAAGCAGGCGTAAGGCCTGCTTTTATCAGGATAAGAGTTGAAAAAAAGTTTTAAAAAAATGTTTTCACTGATTTATCATTTAAAAATACTTTAAAAAAAAAGGTAAGTTTATTTTTAGCCCTGCAAAAAACTTTAATTAGTTTTTTCAAAAATTTAATTTTTTGTTTAAAATAGTTAATTTATTGTAATTTCAAGTCATTTTAAAAATGTGATTTAAAAAAAAAATGTATTTAAAGTTTTACTATGTTTTGGGGGTGATTTCCATTCATATATTTGACAGGTCTTCCTGTCAAGTGTATGAAGGAAGATTCCCTTCTGTGATTGGCTCCCCATGGCCCACGTGATCCCAGGGACGCTGCGAACTACCTGCGCCTCTGGGATACGTGGGCCCTGCGCACTGGCAGTTTGGAGAGGCCCAGAATCGGAAGTGTGTGCGTCCCGGGAGCTCTCAGGTAAGGGCGCAGATTTTTCCAGATCGCAGTCCTCCGCCCATGGGAGGCCTGCGATCGGAATATCAGGGCCATTGTCCTTCTAGTCATTACAATAATAAGCCACTTCACAATACCTTCTTGCACTAAGGAAGTAACTGAAATGTAGTTTTACCATGGCCCTAACTATCTGCACTTGAGTCGTGGCCACCACAACAGCGATAGATACAGCTTACATTTTTCAAAACTTTTGGCTTCCCCAAGGTACAACAACAAACAACTATGGGCGCAAAATTTGGCTCCATAGTGTCCATTGTTTGGGCATGCCAGACGCCATCTTGGGCAGGTCGTTAGCGCAGACAATGGGAGCGTGCACCGGAAGTATGCAGAGCAGGCAGATCATGACGTCAATCAGCGTGCACCGGTGATTTGATGCCAGTGCTCCAGCTATCGCCCTGTCTTAAACACGCACAGCTGAACACGTGTTCAGCAGCAGGAAGGACCCCCACCAGCATTTTTTAAAGGGATCATCACCAACTTGCAGATTAGTTGCTGATCGATTTCTGTTGGCTGTTGCTTGTTTGTGGAAGTGTTTGGTGGTTTGTACAGTTATTTCAAGTTGCTACGGTCTGCAGGGAGTGGCGTGGCAGGTGCTGAAGGACTTTGTCCTGACTTCAAAGATTCTGCACAGACCACTTGCTCCAAGACATGGGTGCAGTAGTAGGTATTCCACTTGACCTACAGCATAACAGGGAGAATGAGCAGAGGTGATACAGAGCAGAACAAGCTGCTGACAGAGGGAGGTTGTTCAGGGACTAATACTCCTACCTGAACCTCAGCGAGGAACAGTGTGTCAGACGTCTGTGCTTCATCAAGGACGTCCTCACTGAAACCTGCCACCTGCTGCAGCCACAATTGCAACCTCAGAGCAGGGCGAGGATCATTTTGCCAGTGGCTGTGAAGATCATGGTGGCCATGAACCTTAATGTGCCAGGCTCCTTCCAGGCTGGAGCAGGAGATATTTGCAACCTCACCCAGTTTGCCGTGCACTGTTGCATAAGGGAGATAACTGAGGCTCTGTATTCCAAGACAGCTGAACAGATTTCCTTCTCGCTGGCCAGAGAGCAGCAGGCGGAGCGAGCACGCAGCTTCGTGAGGATTATAGGCTTCCCCATCGTGCAGGGTGCCATTGACTGCATGCACGTCGCTTTGTGGGTGCTGCATCTCAACTCTGATATGTACAGCAACAGAAAGGGATTCCGCTTCCTCAGTGTCCAGCTGGTGTGCGACCATACTCAGCGAAGCATGCAGGTCAATGCCCGGTATCCTGGCAGCAGTCATAATGCCTTCATTCTGTGGCAGCCACCATAACAAACCAGAGGGTGGCTACTGGGAGACAAGGGCTATCCATTAACAACATGGCTCATGACTCCGGTGCGCAACCCACGCACACGTGGGCAGCATTCATACAACAATAGCCATTCTACCACACAAAACATCATCAAGCATGCTACTGGTATGCTGAAGAAAAGCTTCCACTATGTGGACTGCTCTAGAGGAGCCCTGCAGTACTCAGCAGAGTGGGTGTCGAAATTTGTGGTGGTCTGCTGGATGCTGTACAACCTCACCATCATGAGGGCACAGACCTCGCCACTAGCCATATGGTGAACAGCTGAGTAGCAGTAGGAGGAGGAGGAGGAAGAGGAAGGGAGGAGGCAACCCAGACAGCCCCTTTCTGGCTGGCCTGTCCATGACCGATTCATCCGGCTGCAATACCAGTAAACGCAACCCTAATTCCACATTCACCAACAGTCCCACACTCTATGTTCTCTCTGTCACTGACCATCACAGTGTCCACTTGGCCTTAAGGCAAAAATGAAATCCAACACAAAATAAACATTCCAAAACAAATTTATAAATGAAATCATGCCATATTGCATACAAATATAAACTAATCACTAACTGCACTTAAGCCAGGAGCAGTATGTTCGGTGGATCCACTTCACCAAAGCAGTGGTCACAGAACTCTGCAACCTCTTGGAACCAGACTGCAGCCTCAGAGCAGGATGATGACGGCTCTGCCAGTGGTCCTCAAGGTGACCATGGCCCTCAATTTTTACACCAGCGGATACTTCCAGGCTGGAACAGGTGACATTGCAAACATCTCGCAATTCGCCATCCATCGCTACAGCCAAGAGGTCACAAAGGCTCTGTACTCTACAAGAGGGACATTATTGTCTTCTCTCTAAACAGAGAGAAGCAGGAGGAGCACACACATGGCTTTGCCAGGATATCGGGCATCCTCATGGTGCAGGGCGCCATCGACTGCACCCACTTGGCTTTGCGGGCACCGCATCTCAATGGTGAGATGTTCGATTGAAGGGATATTTACTAGTCCTAGCCCCTTTGGGGCTATCCCGGATCAGGCGTATTTCTCAGAAGTTCACTTTCAACTAAAGTTTGAGGTAGCTGAATCCTAAAGACACTTAATTGGGTCTAAAGGTCCGGGCTATCTCTCCCTAAAGGAAAGGAACAACCCAAGAATGTTACCGGCCTCCAGATAGTGCTTTTAATAAGTTTAGCTAGACTGTAATGTCCCGGATATTATGAGGGTCCAGAGAACTCCTTCAGAATTCTGTAACTCTTCACCAAAGAGTGTACAGAGATTGAGTTCGCGAGTTATTGATGCAGAAGACTTATGTGAGACAATTCTAAACATATATAGAGATTTATTAAAAGAACCAACACGCAATTTACAGTTGGTGAATCAATCAATCGTAACGTTAACAGTTCTAAAAAGAGAGAAAAATACTGTCTTATTATTAACAGAGAATCTTACTTTTAAATCTTAACTTCGCTACAATATTACAGTTCTTAAAGTTTTCTATACAGGATATCCATCAATATCAAATACCTTTGATCCCCAAGCTGCCTCTGTGGTTGAGAATCGCTTTGCCCGATTAAAGTGAGTCTGATATCCCATTTGAGACTTCAATATTTATACCCTTTTCAGTTGTATTTCCTTTAAGGTTTTCTGCTGATGCAAGTCAATTATCCCTATTCATCTTTCTGCCGACCTCTGCAATTCTTACTGCTACATCAGCTTGTAATATTCCAGAATCTTGTCTCATCTCCAGTTGTTCTAGGGTCACCATATAAAATGGTGTGAAGGGCAGGTGTTCCTTATTTTATGTCATTGTTACGAGGGCAGATGTTCCTTATCTTATGTGCCATCTTTACGAAGTTTAAATTAAAACATCTTAATCCAGTATGGACCATTGTTTTGTTCCCAAAGGTCAGCCTGTCGGAGCCATGCACCTTCTGTTTCAATAAGGTTATTTATTTAGGGTCAACAACTGTCTTATCTCAATAGCCAGAATTCTTTCATAGCTATTTCATAGTTAGGTTTCTAAATTTCCAAACCCAGTTTGTCATGTATTAATAAGGCCAGAATTCTTTCATAAGACAGTGTATTTTTCTGAATAGGCTTATTCCTTCACACCATAACAGCAAAGGGTACCACTCACTTAATGTACAGTTGGTGTGTGACCACACCCAGCACATCATGATGGTGAATGCCTGCTCTCCTGGCAGCAGTCATGATGCCTTCATCCTGCGCCAGTCCGCTGTGCCAGCAATCTTCCAGCCACCACATCAAACCCAAGGGTGACTGCTAGGCGACAAGGGCTATCCTGGTTGATGACTCTCCTCCGCAATCCCACCACTCATGGACAACAGTCATAGAATAAGCTGCCATGATGAACATCATCGAGCAGATCATCAAGGTGCTCAAGCATCGGTTCTGTTGCCTTGACCAATCGGGAGAAGCCCTCCAGTACTCCTCTTTGTCCTCTTCCTCTTCCTCCTCCTTTTCCTCCTCCTCCTCCTCCTTCTCATGAGGTGGTCGTGGAACCCATGGTAGCAAGGGCTGCACCCTCATGATGGCCACATTGTGGAGGATGCAGCAGACCACCACGAATTGAGTAGGTGTCCCAATTCGTGGTGGTCTGCTGCATCCTCCACAATGTGGCCATCATGAGGGTGCAGCCCTTGCTACCATGGGTTCCACGACCACCTCATGAGAAGGAGGAGGAGGAGGAGGAAAAGGAGGAGGAAGAGGAAGAGGACAAAGAGGAGAAGGAAGGGAGGAGGCAGCCTGCAAATCCACGTTTCGGACATTCAGACTCCACTTTCCCTGAATGACCCCCAGATACCCGTTGCTTAACTATTCCCCACCTTACCACCCATCCATCACGGAACATCACAGCATCCTCTTGGCCACAATGCTGAAATGAAAGCCACCACAAAACAAACATTCCAAACATAATTTATAAATGATTAATTCCAATCCAACATAACAAACTCAATTAATCACCCTGGTGCATTGCATTCCCTTAGCGGGAAAAATTCATCCCCACAGCGCCTCCCATTAGCGCCAGAAGATGGCACTAATGGGGCGCTAGACCAGTATCGCCGGGGCGAGATGAATCCAGCGCCACATACCCCCGTAGCACCGCCGGTGAGAGGTATCACCGGTAACGTCAATGGCAGGTGGATTGTGACATCAGTGAGTGTGCAACGCTCACTGACTGCTCAATTTGCTAAATTGATTCTCGCCACTTACCTTAGCGCCTAGAGTAAATACTGACAGGGAGAGCCGGCATGAAGCACCAGGAAGCCGCCTCCAGGGATGTTATGTAAAGGGATCATCAGTAATGACTCACAGCTGTCAGGTTAGTGCAGTTTCAGTGTTTTCTTGTCAGTTTCACATACTGCAACAGTTTCATTCAGTAATTTCAAGGTTCTTTTATATCAGGAGTCTTGTGGCAACTAAAACGTAGCTAGATTTATTCTTCAAAGAATCAAACTGCTACACTTGGTGACATTAATGGGGGCTTTACTGGCAGTCGACCTCGCCCTCCCGGATCTACAGCAGAGGGAGCGGAGGCAGCGAGAAAGATTGGAACATGTGCACAGAGGGAGGAGGAAGGTCATCAGGCCTCTCAACAGGAGGCCTTACCCTCCTAGGGTGTTCCGAGAGCACTTCTCCTACCTCCAATTAAGTGAGGAGCAGTGTATTAGAAGGCTCCGCTTCACCAAGTTCTGTGACCACCTCCTGCGACCAGACCTCCAGCCTCAGATCAGGGTGACCACGGCTCTCTCGGTGGCCGTCAAGGTCACCGTCACCCTCAATTTCTTCGCCAGCGGATCCTTCCAGTCTGCAACAGGAGATATAGCTAACATCTCTCGCAGTTCGCCGTCCATTGCTGCATCCGAGAGGTCACAGAGGCTCTCTACAGTAGGAGAAGGGACTACTCTTCCTTCCCCATCACCAGAGAGAAGCAGGATGAACATGCATGTGGCTTTGCCAGGTTAGCGAGCTTCCCCATGGTGCAGGGCGCCATTGACTGCACCCACGTGGCTTTGCGGGCACTGCATAACAATCCTGAGATCCTCCGTAACCGCAAAGGCTACCACTCACTTAATGTACTGTTGGTGTGCGACCACGCACAGCGAATCCTCACCGTCAATGCCCGCTATCCTGGCAGCAGCCACAATGCCTTCATCCTGCGCCAGACTGGGGTGTCAGCACTCTTCCAGCCGCCATGTCAAGCTCGCGGCTGCTCGGAGACAAGGGCTATCCACTGTCCAGCTGGCTCATGACTCCCCTCCACAACCCCAACACTCCTGCCCAGCACTCATATAATAAGAGCCGTGCTGCCACCAAGAACATCATCGAGCAGACCATTGGCCTACTGAAGCAATGGTTCCATTGCCTTGACTGCTCGGGAGGAGCCCTCCAGTACTTGGCTGAGCGGGTGTCCCATTTCGTGGTGGTCTGCTGCATGCTCCACAACTTGGACATCATGAGGGCCCAGCCCTTGCCATCAGGGATTGCAGTACCACCTCAGGAGGAGGAAGAGGAGGAGAACGAGAAGAAAGAGGAAGATGAGGAAGATGACGAGGAGGATGAGGAGGAGGAGGGGGAACAGGTGTGAGGGAGGAGGCAGCCACTCAATCGGCCTTCTGGAAGGGCGGTCCGTGACCGCCTAATCAGACTGCGGTTCGAAAGAATTAAACCCCAGATCCCTGTTGCTCACCACATCCCCATCATTCCATCCCTGTTGCAGGCCATATCACAAAGCACAGCT
Source organism: Squalus acanthias (assembly GCA_030390025.1). NCBI lineage: Eukaryota > Metazoa > Chordata > Chondrichthyes > Squaliformes > Squalidae > Squalus > Squalus acanthias. Next base: position 190,236,742 of record CM059425.1, read on the forward strand.
GAAATGAGACACACCACAAAAGATTCCAAACTGAATTAATAAATTGATTAAAAATAAGTGAACACATATTTACACCAAAAATATTAACTATTCACCCTTGTGCAATCCCTTAGTGCCTGTTGTTACTGTGCCTTTGCCTACTCTAGTGCTCCTACAAAGTGTTCGCCCAGTGGCTGCAGCACGGCTGGTGGAAGGCTGCTGAGTGTCGATGCGGGAGACTTCAGATGGCCTTGCAGGACGTCCTCGACCAGCTCTGCACCTGCAAGGCCCGGCTGTAGACTGCACCACCTCAGCATGGGCAGCAGCAGTCTGGGCTGGCTGGATGACAGGCAGCAACAAGAGCAATGGCTGAGTGGCAATGGTGGGAGCAGGAATGCTGCCATCCTGAGAGAGTGATGCGGAGATGCCGGCGTTGGACTGGGGTGGACAAAAACGAGAAGTCGCACAACACCAGGTTATAGTCCAACAGATTTATTTAAAATTACAAGCTTTCGGAGCTATCCTGCCCCTTCTCACAGTAACTCTACCTGAAGAAGGGGCAGGATAGCTCCGAAAGCTTGTAATTTTAAATAAATCTGTTGGACTATAACCTGGTGTTGTGCGACTTCTCGTTTTTATCCTGAGAGAGGACAGCAGGTTCCTGCTCCACTGAGCCACTGCCACTCCCCCGGGGCAGCACCTCACAGAGGCGGCGGACCTGGGTGGAGCAACAGCGGCGAGGCGGCGGCGGTAAAAGGCGGCAGCGACCAGGTAGGCCCACAGAGGCGGCGGACCTGGGTGGAGCAACAGCGGCGAGGCGGCGGCGGTAAAAGGCGGCAGCGACCAGGTAGGCTTTCACCAAGCCGAGAGCAGGAGAGAGGTAAAAAATAATCGAAGTGTGACGTCACCAGAAAGCAGGTAAGTGATTGGTTGGTGAGTATTTCTCTTTTTTTTATACAAAACTTCAATTCCATAGTTTATAGTTTCTCGGGTATCTGTGGTGTAGCGGAGACTGCTGGCATAAATTAACTGAAGGGTAAATAATAAATTTTTAATTAATTACATAGAATGGGAGAGCAGGTGATGTGTTACTGCTGCAATATGTGGGAGCTGGTGGACACCATTGATGTTCACGGTGAACACATTTGCAGTAAGTGTTGGCTGCTCGAGGAACTCCGGCTCCGTGTTGATGAGCTGGAGTCCGAGCTTCAAACACTGCGACACATCAGGGAGGGGGAGAGTTACCTGGACTCCGTGTTTCAGGAGGTAGTCACACCAATTAGAGTAACTAATTCAGAAGTAGCCCGTGGTCAGGGACAGGAAGGTGTGACTACGAGTGAGGCAGGTACAGGGATCCAGGAGGTAGTGTTGGAGGAGCCGCAGCCCTTGCTCTTGTACAACAGGTTCGAGGCTCTTACTCCCTGTGTGGATAGGAGCGGGGACTGCAGGGAGGATGAGCAACCTGGCCACAGCACCGTGGTAAGGGGGGCCATTCAAGTGGGGGGAGTAAAAAGAAATGTTGTAGTGGTAGGGGATAGTATCATTAGGGGGATAGATAGGGTTCTTTGCAGCCAAGAGCGAGAGTCCCGAAGGCTGTGTTGCCTGCCCGGTGCCAGGGTTAAGGACATCTCCTCTGGGCTGGAGAGAAACTTGGAGTGGGAGGGGGAGGATCCAGTTGTCGTGGTCCATGTTGGTACCAATGACATAGATCGGACAAGGAAAGAGGTTCTGCTGAGGGAGTTTGAGCAGCTAGGGGCCAAATTAAAAAGCAGAACCTCGAGGGTAATAATCTCTGGATTACTACCTGAGCCACGAGCAAATTTGGCTAGGGTAAATAAAATCAGGGAGTTGAATGCGTGGCTCAAAGACTGGTGTGGGAAAAATGGGTTTTGCTTCTTGGGACACTGGCACCAGTACTGGGGCAGGAGAGAGCTGTTCCGTTGGGACGGACTTCACTTGGCCAGTGCTGGGACTAGTGTCCTGGCGAATCGAATAACTAGGGCTGTGGAGAGGGCTTTAAACTAATTAGTGGGGGGGAGGTTTCAAGAGAGCAAAAAATAAAAATGACAACAGAGAGGGTCATAGACATAGGTAGCAGTAGGGGAATCACAAATCAGAACGTGGCAGGAAGGGACAGAGTGTGTGGAGTAAAAGGTAAAGTGGTAAAAAGTGAAAAAGCAGGAACTAAGTGCCACAAAGCATATTTGAAAGTTCTCTATCTGAATGCACGTAGCATTCGTAACAAAATAGATGAGTTAATGGCACAAATAACTACATATGGTTATGATATTGTGGCCATTACAGAAACATGGCTGCAGGGTGACAATGCCTGGGAATTAAACATACCAGGTTATTTAACGATCAGGAAGGACAGGCAGGAAGGAAGGGGAGGTGGGGTGGCTATGTTAATAAAGGAAGGAATCACTGTAATACAGAGTAATGATATTGGGTCAAAAAATCATGATAATGAAACAGTTTGGGTGGAGATAAGGAATAATAAGGGGAAAAAAACACTAGTGGGCGTAGTCTATAGGCCTCCAAACAGTCGCAACTCTGTTGGACGGAGTATCAATCAATCAATCAATCAATCAATCTGTGTGGAGTTTGCACATTCTCCCCGTGTCTGCGTGGGTTTCCTCCGGGTGCTCCGGTTTCCTCCCACAGTCCAAAAATGTGCGGGTTAGGTTGATTTGGCTATGATAAATTGACCCTTAGTGTTAGGGGAGGATTAAATATGTGGGGTTACGGGGATAGGATAGGAAGGGATATGTTAGGGGGAATTAAATACGTGGGGTTACGGGGATAGGGTGGGATATGTGTTGGTGCAGGCTCGATGGGGATTCTGTGTGAGAAAGCAGGGACAGGGTACTGGATTTGGATGATCAGCCATGATCGTATTGAATGGTGGAGCAGGCTCGACGGGCTGAATGGCCTACTCCTGCTCCTAGTTTCTATGTTTCTATGAAATAGTTGAGGCATGTAATAAGGGAACATCTATAATTATGGGGGATTTTAACTATCATATTAATTGGACAAATCAAATGGGGCAGGGCTGCCTTGAGGATGAGTTCATTGAGTATATTAGGGATGGGTTTCTTGAGCAGTATGTAACTGAACCGACCAGGGGGCAAGCAACCTTAGATCTGGTCCTGTGTAACGAGACAGGATTAATTAAAAATGTCCTAGTAAAGGATCCCCTTGGAATGAGTGACCATAACATGGTTGAATTCCATATTCAATTAGAGGGTGAGAAGGTTGGATCTCAAACAAGCATGCTAAGCTTGAATAAAGGAGACTATGAAGGTATGCGAGCGGAATTGAGTAGAGTGGATTGGGAAAATAGATTAAAGGGTAAGACGACACATGATCAGTGGTGTACATTCAAGGAGTTATTTTACAACTTCCAAAAAAAATATATTCCACTGAAAAGAAAAGGGTGTAAAAGAAAGGACAGTCATCCGTGGCTAAGTAAAGAAATTAAGGATAGTATTCGACTAAAAACAAGGGCATATAAGGTAGCGAAATCTAGTGGGAGGACAGAGGATTGGGAAAAATTTAAAAGGCAGCAAAAAATAACAAAAAGATTGATTAAGAAAGGGAAGATAGATTATGAAAGGAAATTAGCAAAAAATATAAAAACAGATAGTAAGAGTTTTTATAGTTATATAAAAAGAAAAAGGGTGGCTAAAGTAAATGTTGGTCCCTTAGAGGATGAGACCGGGAAATTAATGGTGGGAAATATGGAGATGGCAAAAACACTGAATGAATATTTTGTATCAGTCTTTACAGTAGAGGAGACTAAGAATATCGCAACACTGGACAAACAGGGGGCTATAGGGGGAGAGGAGCTAAACACGATCAAAATCACTAAGGAAGTGGTACTCGGTAAAATAATGGGACTCAAGGCGGATAAATCACCTGGACCTGATGGCTTACATCCTAGAGTCTTGAAGGAAGTGGCGGTAGGGATTGTAGATGCATTGGTAATAATTTTTCAAAACTCCCTGGATTCCGCTAAGGTCCCGGCAGACTGGAAAACTGCTAATGTAACACCCTTATTTAAAAAGGGCAGTAGACAGAAGGCTGGTAACTATAGACCGGTTAGCCTAACATCTGTGGTAGGTAAAATTTTGGAGTCCATTATTAAGGAAACAGTAACAGGACATTTGGATAATCATAATTTAATAGGACAAAGTCAGCATGGTTTTACGAAGGGGAAGTCATGTTTGACAAATTTGCTGGAGTTCTTTGAGGAAGTAACATATAGAGTGGATAAAGGGGAACCAGTGGACGTAGTGTATTTAGACTTCCAAAAGGCATTTGACAAGGTGCCACACAAAAGATTATTGCTTAAGGTAAAAAATCACGGGATTGGGGGTAATATTCTGGCATGGATAGAGGATTGGCTATCTAACAGAAAGCAAAGAGTTGGGATAAATGGTTCATTCTCAGACTGGCAATCAGTAACTAGTGGTGTTCCACAGGGGTCAGTGCTGGGTCCCCAACTCTTTACAATCTATATTAACGATTTGGAGGAAGGGACCAAGTGTAACATATCAAAATTTGCAGATGATACAAAGATGGGAGGGAAAGTAGTGAGTGAGGAGGACATAAAAAACTTGCAAGGGGACATAGACAGGCTAAGTAAGTGGGCAGAGATTTGGCAGATGGAATACAACACTGGAAAGTGTGAGGTGATGCACTTTGGCAGGAAAAATCCTAGAGCAATTTATTATCTTAATGGCAAGAAACTGGAGAGTACTGAAGTGCAAAGGGATCTGGGGGTCCTGGTGCACGAAACTCAAAAGGTTAGTATGCAGGTGCAGCAAGTGATTAAGAAGGCAAATGGAATGTTGGCTTTCATTGCTAGGGGGTGTGGAAGTGTATTTTTAGTTGGATATAAAATGGTTTCTCGGATACAATAAAATGGCTTCCTAAGACACAGAATATAAAATCTAAAATGGCCTACACAATGTCTGTTAGAAAGATTAGCCAATTGTTTATAGTTTCAACCTAATGAAGGAATTTCAGTTTGTAAACTGTTTTAATTGCCCCCAATAAATAATTTAGGATTGTAGATCAAAGAAGTTTACAAAGCTATGGTGTGAGTACTATCTCCCTTGAATTCTAGATGGTGTGGTGGCAGAAGTCACACGTCCCCTTTGGAGGGATTCCTGCTGTTTTAAATCTTTATGACCTCTAGAAAGACCTTTCATGTACAGTATACACAAATATTCTTTTAACTTGTTTTATAGGCACTATGTTGTCAATTAATGATTTATTACCATGTCATGTGATATAGGAAGCTTGTATTGTTTCTGTGTATAAATTTCAAGCAGTTTTTGTATTTGCAGAGTGTCATCATAGCCTAGTTTTGACTATGGTTGCATTCTCCTTGCAGCAAGTAAAATAATAAAGCTTCCTTTGACGATAACTTATGTTTTGAGTCTTACTCGGAAGTCGAAACTTCGACAGTATTACTTGGAGGTTCCACCGAGATCGCTTGCTACCTTTCGGTAAGTCACGGACAAAGGACACCACAAATTTCTAGTGACAAATCCTGACTGGCCACAAGTGATGTTTTATCACATAAAAAGGATTTCTCATTAGATACTAAATTGGTGCAGTCTGTTTCTTCCGACGGTGACACAGCGATCTGTAGGACTCGAGTTTTGGATTTGAGTTGAATCCTGTAACTTTTGCTTCTTTTATTTCTAATGTTAAGAGGAGGGGGAGGATTTTGGTGGCTCAAGTTTCAAAACTATCGGGCAGAGGAGGTAAAAAAAAAAAAGTCGGCAGGGTTGTGTCCCGGACTAAAAGGTACCAGGTTATGAGAAAGCGCTAAAAGATTAAAACTGCAGTATCAAGGGTGGGTCCCTTGAGCCGGAGAAAAGAGTCTCGCGGCAGAAAGGTTTAGATAAGAAACCTTCATATATAGAGTATAAGTTAAATGTTAAGGACCCAGTTTGTAGTGGCGAACAACGCAAACTGGGAATTGACTATTTGTTTAGCTTAAAGTATAAGGTTAAATGTTTGATTACTTGATTTGTTTGCCTGTTTGGGCTTTTGCGTTACTTATCATTGTCTTTATTGTTGTTAATTCTTGTTATTGTTTGTCACTTGTGGAGCTCCGAAGGGTTAATAATAATCGTAAAGGGGTAAAGGGTGAAATTTGAAATTCAGAAGACGAAGTGCCTAGTATAACTAAAACTTTACTAAGATGGGAGCTTCACAGAGCAAGATCCCAGAAAAAGGAACTCCAGCCTTTTACATCTTCCAGAACTGTGGTTGGATGTCCACAAGGGATTTGCCTGATTGGTCTAAATGGACCAAGAATGGCAGACACCCGTTCCCCATTGACGGAACCTTTAATGTGGATAGAATTACATGTCTGGAGGACTGTCTCATAAGTAGAGACCCACAAAGAAAAGGTAAAAAGTCAGTAAATTGGTCAGCCTTTTCAGACTGGAAAAAGGAAGCAGAAAGGCGTAAGGACCGTAGTATGCAAGCCAGTAGATCTGAAATTAAAAATAAGAGAAAAGAGCAAGAGCCCAGTGGTAAATTGGCTAAACAAGATGAAGTTAGACAAATTCCTTTAATCAATGCCCTTGTAAATGGTCTCAGAGCGGAACTTAAAGAACCATTGACTCTATTCTGCTTAGATTGGAGACATAAATCAACTCCTGAACTAACACAAATTCTAAAAGGAATTCAGGAGAGAAATAGAGACCAAAAGAACAAGGTTTCCCTCTTAATGGAACAAGCAGCTTTTGCAGCCCCGACTGCCCAGACAACCATTTATTATCAGGGTCAATACAGAGGACAAGGCAGAGGGAATAACAGAGGTAGATTTAGAGGAAGAGGTAGAGGAGGGACAGGCAGAGGCCAGTGGAACGGAGGAGGTGCAAGCTCTCCATGTTTTAACTGTGGTCAGATCGGACACTGGAAGGCTAACTGCCCATTCCCTAAGCAGCAAAGTCAAGGCTGAGGAGGTGCACCAAACGATGTAGATACCCAAGCCCAGGTTTACACTCGTCCGCAGGCAGGTTTTACAACAGGGAACCCTTGGGGAGGTCAAAATATGGAAGGACAATTTGGATCCCCATGGCAAAATTATTCAAAATGACGCAGAGAAACAGCCCCGAATGTTACCCACATTCTTCAGTTACCTTCAGTATCAGTAAATTCTAAAGATGAGCCATACTTATCCATAAAAATGCAGGGCAAGAAAGTTCCTTTTCTTGTTGACACAGGAGCCACAAGCTCACTATTAACAAAGCAATATGCTAGAGGAGCCCCATGTACAGAAAAGAATGTCACATGTGTAGGACTCTCCGGCGTCTCACAGACTATGACGTGGTCACAACCATTAGCAATTCAAACAGACAATTTTTCTGGTCAGCATGCCTTTCTCCTATCAGACGACGCCCCTATGAACCTTTTAGGAAGAGATTTGCTATGCAAAATGCAAGCAACAATAATATGTTCCGAAAAAGGACTACAGGTGTACATCCCTACTGATAGATGCACTATGTGTCCTTTACAAGAATGCTCCCCTCCAGTTATTTCACGAGAAACGGAGCAACTGCTGGATCAAATTCCGCCACAAGTATGGTCTAGCCATTCAAACGAGGTTGGCAAAATGCTAACTGCTCAGCCATACAAAGTTACGTTAAGACCATCCGTCCGATTGCCCCGTAGACCTCAGTACCCGCTTTCAACAGCAGCCGAACAAGGAATTCAGCCTGTCATTAACTCTTTGTAACAGCAAGGAATAATCATTCCAACCCAGAGCCCATGCAACACTCCAATTTTGCCAGTCGAAAAGAAGGAAAGTGGGAAGTGGAGACTAGTGCAAGATCTCAGAGCAGTTAACGAATCAGTACTCAATTAGATCCTGTTGCACGCGGCCTGCCTGGATGCCTGCCAATTCTAGCCGCCGCCTATTATGCTGTACAACAGGCTCAAAGTATCACGCTCAATCACCGGACTATTTTATTTGTGCCACATTCAGTCGAAGTACTGTTGACAAAATGCGCCACTCAACATCTGACATCAGCTCGCAGCAGTAAATATGAGGTTGAATTATTGTCCAACCCTAATCTCCTAATTCAAAGATGTTCGGTTTTGAATCCAGCCACACTGCTGCCCACGGAAGAAGATGGAATCCCACATTGCTGCGAGACGGTCACCCAATTGGTGACCAAGCCTCGAATAGATCTATCTGAAACTCCTATTTCTAATAGTGACTTAATATACTACGTAGACGGGTCAGCTCTTAGGGATGACAAAGGATCACCCAGAGCTGGCTATGCCATATCAGATGATCATTCAGTTGTAGAAGCGCTCTCATTACCTCAATTTTTTTCAGCACAACAAGCAGAACTTTTCGCTCTTACAAGGGCTTGTATACTGGCTACTGATCAATCTGATAACATTTATACCGACTCCCGGTACGCTTTTGGGGTCGCCCATGATTACGGACAGATCTGGAAACTAAGGGGATTTCTAACTTCTTCAGGATCGACTATTAAAAATGCCGAACAAATTGACAATCTTTTAAAGGCTCTATTGTGTCCCGCTAGAATTTCAGTTATCAAATGTCAGGCTCATACAGGCAGTCAGGATCAAATAGCACTGGGTAACGAACGGTCAGATAGAGCTGCCAAATCAGCCGCTCTGTCTGATACAGGGCCACAAGTTTCAGCCTTTGTTTTGCGTCAACAAAAATTGGACAATGACCCGCCTTCTATTAATGATGTTTTAGCCTTTCAGTCACAGGCTAACTCGGACGAAGTGTTAAGTTGGGCAAGGGATTCTTGTTTTAAAACGCCTGAAGGGATATGGGTTCACCATGACGGCCGCATGGTGGCTCCGAAATCTTTACTCCCGTGGATTTCCCGCTGCGTTCATGTTTTCACACATGCGGGCAAAGGGGGGATGGCAGACTATATTAATCAAACATGGTATGCACCAGGTATTTCGGCAATTGCAAAACAAATCAGTGAAAGGTGCACCATTTGCCAGGAAATGAATCCAGGCAAGACAGAGAAAGTACAGTCTGCCTCCCACCCAAATCCATCAGGCCCTTTTGTAAATTTGCAAATGGATTTTATTGAATTACCTGTATGTTTAGGATTCAAATATGTGTTAGTAATTATAGATATGTTTTCAAGATGGATTGAAGCCTTTCCATGTAAAAAAATGATGCTGTAACAGTTGCAAAGTGTTTGCTAAAAGAAATCATACCAAGGTTTGGAATACCTATGCAGCTTTCATGCGACAATGGATCGCACTTTACTGGAATGATCATAAAGGAACTATGTAAAGCTTTGCAGATTAATCAGCATTTTCACTGCAGTTATCATCCACAGTCCGCGGGATTGGTAGAAAGATATAACGGAGTACTGAAGAATAAACTTTCTAAACTTTGCAATGAAACCGGACTTAAATGGGTCGAACTATTACCCTTAGCATTAATGATAATGCGAGCAGCAACTAACAGGATAACTGGACTGTCGCCACATGAGATTGTTATGGGACGACCCAAAAGACTGCCATTCTCAGCACCCTTTACGGTCAAACAAATGGACATTCATAAAATGGATGAAAATATGCTAAACTATTGCATTGCACTAACTAGATGTATTTCTAGCTTTCACCGACAGGTAAAGGAAGCTCAAATGGAACCAGCAGAAGGAAAGTGCCATAACTTGGAACCAGGAGACGACGTTTATGTAAAAGTCTTCAAAAGAAAGAACGGTCTGCAGCCACGCTTTGAAGGGCCATATCAAGTACTCTTGGCAACAAATACAGCTGTAAAGGTCAAGGAAAGACCTACCTGGATCCACGCATCCCACTGCAAGAAAGCACCGAACAAGGACAATTGAATCTTAAAGGACTTAAACAATGAAGCTGTTACTTATACTTTGCATATCAATCGGACTAATACGCATGACGTGCCAAAGAGGTGGGGAAGGATCCCGAAAGAAACGAGAATTACATGTTAACACTTTCTTGTATATGACTTATGAACATGCTAAAACTAGTGACAGAACTAGTTGTTGGGTCTGTGCCCATATACCTACTCACACAAAGGGGGGAATCCCTCTAAGATCAATTCCCTTTAATACTTCCGAAACAGCAGAATGGGTAATAAGGCGAAACAGTTCAAGGGACCCGGATAAGACCTCGGATGTAACACAGTGGAGATCAGCAGGGTATAACCTAACCACCTTTCAGGGGTGGTATCAGCCCAATTATAATCATACTCGAACACCCCCGTTTCTTGTATTAACCAATACCTCAGGAGCTGGTAGGCCACAGGGGGCATTATGTTTTAAAAAGCAGGCTGAAGTAAGCAGGATGCGGGATGAAAAGGAAGTCGGAGAGAGCTCTTGTAATCAAACAGTCGTGTGGCAACCACCAATTCCTGGCCTGTTTGACCAGGGATTTTTTCAGTTTGACTGGACTAAGGTAAATAATAAAACCAGCAGGTCCCCCTGGACCGGCGACCCTATCCGAATATGGATGGGAGGAGAGGGTAATCTGACAGCCTGTAACTGTACCTATTTTATATGCGGGAACAAGGCTTACCCATGGTTGCCACACAACTGGATAGGATCCTGCTATTTAGGTTATGTAGTACCTTATATCCATATTTTAGATGAGATAGGAAAACATTATGAATTCCAAAGAACTAAAAGAGAGATAGAAACTTATGAAAGAGTCTTTGGAGTATTAATAGCCCCATACGGAGTAGGGAAGTTAATGGGAGAAGTAACCGAGCTAGCGGACCTGATAGAAAAAGTAGCAAATGAAACTGAGGAAGGATTGTCCGAAATGAGTGCGGAAATGGTAGCTATGAGAGTAATGACATTACAGAATCGAATGGCATTAGATTATCTGTTGGCAGATAAAGGAGGAACTTGTGCTCTGATAGGGAGTGAATGTTGTACCTATATCCCAGACAGCTCAGAAAATATAACTAACATTGTTAAACACATAAGAGATGCAGTGAGTCAGTATAAGAATCCAAAGAGCCAAGGATGGTTTGACTGGATGCTGGGAGGAAGGCTGGGATCAATGGGACAAATATTATTGCATGGACTTGTAATAGTAGTAGCAGTATTTGTATGTATCAGTCTGTTTGTCAAAATGGCCAAGTGTTGTTGTGATAGGCTAGGTAAGGCAGTTTTACCCGAAGGAAGTATGATGGTGCAGAGGGAACTAAAGGAAGAAGAGGACGACCCTCTAGGAAAAGAACTAAGACGATTGAATAAGATAAATTTTTAAGGATTAGATGGCCAAGATGATACCGGTCACAGTGGGTTCGGGGACCGAGAAGAAGGATAAGGGACTGAAAGGGTCAATTTCAGCTAGATATTGTCCTAGTAAGGACAAAAAGGGGGGAATGTGGAAGTGTATTTTTAGTTGGATATAAAATGGTTTCTCGGATACAATAAAATGGCTTCCTAAGACACAGAATATAAAATCTAAAATGGCCTACACAATGTCTGTTAGAAAGATTAGCCAATTGTTTATAGTTTCAACCTAATGAAGGAATTTCAGTTTGTAAACTGTTTTAATTGCCCCCAATAAATAATTTAGGATTGTAGATCAAAGAAGTTTACAAAGCTATGGTGTGAGTACTATCTCCCTTGAATTCTAGATGGTGTGGTGGCAGAAGTCACACGTCCCCTTTGGAGGGATTCCTGCTGTTTTAAATCTTTATGACCTCTAGAAAGACCTTTCATGTACAGTATACACAAATATTCTTTTAACTTGTTTTATAGGCACTATGTTGTCAATTAATGATTTATTACCATGTCATGTGATATAGGAAGCTTGTATTGTTTCTGTGTATAAATTTCAAGCAGTTTTTGTATTTGCAGAGTGTCATCATAGCCTAGTTTTGACTATGGTTGCATTCTCCTTGCAGCAAGTAAAATAATAAAGCTTCCTTTGACGATAACTTATGTTTTGAGTCTTACTCGGAAGTCGAAACTTCGACAGGGGATAGAATATAAAAATAGGGAGGTATTGCTTCAGTTGTACAAGGTATTGGTGAGACCGCACCTGGAATACTGCATACAGTTTTGGTGTCCTTACTTAAGGAAAGACATCCTTGCTCTCGAGGCAGTGCAAAAAAGGTTCACTCGGTTAATCCCGGGGATGAGGGGGTGGTCATATGAGGAGAGGTTGGGTAGATTGGGACTCTACTCATTGGAGTTCAGAAGAATGAGAGGCGATCTTATTGAAACATATAAGATTGTGAAGGGGTTGGATCGGGTGGATGCGGGGAGGATGTTCCCGATGACGGGTGAGACTAGAACTAGGGGACATAGTCTTAGAATAAGGGGCTGCTCTTTCAAAACTGAGATGAGGAGGAACTACTTCACTCAGAGGGTGGTAGGTCCATGGAATATGCTGCCACAAAAAGCTGTAGAAGCTACATCATTAAATAAATTTAAAACAGAAATAGACAGTTTCCTAGAAGTAAAGGGCATTAAGGGTTACGGGGAGCGGGCAGGAATTTGGACATGAGTCTAGGTTCGGATCGGTCATGGCCCTGTGGGTAGTGGAGCGGCCCAGGGACCGTGTAGCCTGATTCTGCTCCTATTTCGTGTGTGCAATTCTGTTAGATGCAGGAGATGGTTCTGTGATAGATAGTAGATTGGCGGTTAGGATCAGATCAGCCATGATCTTATTGAATGGCAGAGCAGGCTCGAGGGGCCGATTGGCCTACTCCTGCTCCAATTTCTTATGTTCTTATGTTCTTATCCCTAGCAATCTATTGGAGCACAGGTTTCTGGCCTGCTGCGACACCGTGAAAGCCCCGGTCAATGGTGGTAGACCCAGCCATGATGGCAGCAGTCAGAGATTGCGTGGCATCAAACATAGACTGCATTACAGCACTAAGACGTTGCATCACTTCCACCTGTTCTGCAATGGAAGCTGCCAGATCGCCCATCACGGCATCAGATCTGGGTTGCCACGGTCTCTCTGGGAGTCCACCATCCTTTGCAGAGGTCTGTGCAATGTTGGAGGCGGACTCCTCCACACTCCTTACCATTGCCGAGAGGCTCTCGGGCACCCTTGCCATTGCACCTATCATCTTCGTGTGCATGCCCATCACCCTTTTTCTAAAGGCCTCCCCATCGAGGTCCTCATCTGAGTCCTGTGCAGCAGAACTCGCACGTGAACTTGCCCTCCAGGGAGCTGGCTCCCGAGCTACCCTTTCCCCCTGGCCTTGTTGCAGCCCACTCGTCCCTGGTGCCTCACCCTGTGCAGATCCCGCTACTATACTAGCCTCTATAGAACGCGTAGTGCCAGTATCTGAGCTGGTGTCTGTGGGTGAGTGATGCGGTGTGCTCTTCCTCCTCCTCTTCTCCCGCCTCGCTCTCTACTGTGCCCTGAGGATTAGGCTGCTCAGGTGCTTGCTGATTATCTGAAAGCATAAAGGCACAAGAGTCGGGTTAAGGTGAGGGGAGGGGGGCAGGAAGGGAGAAATGCATGCATACAGCATGATTAGCTGGAAAGTGTGAAACGCTTGTGGGGTGAGGGGGAAGTGGGATGTGAGAAGAAGGAGTAGGGATGAACATACCGTTGTTGTCCCCAAGAGGGTCAACGTCGCCGGTGGCCACGGCTCCCCCAAAACCTGGCACCAAATAATCTGCAGCACTCTATTCTCCAGCGCAGACAGTGGTTGGGTGTCGGCCTGTCCCCCGCCTGTGCGCTCCTACTCCCTCCTGTTTTGCGCCACCTTGGCCTGCAAGAGAGAGGAAAGTGTGTGAGTGAGTGTGGAGCAATGTATTTGGGTGATGTACCTGCCATAGTTGAATAGCTGTCATTGTGTGCAAGGTGTGAGATGTGGGTGTGAGTGTCGGTAGGTAGAATTTGTTGGTGGGTGAGTGCTGGTGGTATGTAGCATTTGTTGAAGCACTCACTCACCCTGACCAGCCAAGTGAGGTCATTAAATTTCTTCCTGCATTGTGTGGGGGTCCTGCGGATCACAGTGCTGCCCAAGATGTGCTGCGCTACCTCCCTCCACATGGGGCGGAAGAACTGTGGCGAGTGCCTCCTGCCACTTGCTGGGTAGAGCACCGCCCTCCGTCTCTCCACAGTGAAAACCAATGCCTCCAATGCTTCATCACAGAATCTGTGGGCTCTCTCCCTGGGACGTGGATCTGCTATGAGCACACCTGGTTCAGTTCTCCGGCTCCTTCTCTTTGTTCTGCTTCTGCTTGCTGAGGCAGCAGCACAGCCAGCAATACTGAGAATCAGGTGCTCCAGCATCAATGAACCTCCTCTTTAAGAAGTGAAAAAAGCCTGTGGCAACGATGAGTTGCGATTAGACTGCTACCGATATTGGTCCACCCTTTGATTTAGGACTCCAATCATTTTATTGAGCAGTGAGCATGAGTTTTGCATGCAGTTTAAAGCATTTGCGCTTGGCGCTAATTCTCCAACTTTTCTACTGACACCGCCCATTCCTTGGCTATAATGAATTTCTAGCCCAAAGTCTTCTGTGTGCCTTTGCCTGTCCTAGTGTTCCTACGCTTGCATAACAGAAGGCTGAGCTTCCACTGTAGCACACAGATTTTGGGTGGCTTCTGCTTGTGTTGCAATGTATGTCAGCTTGGCTCAGTTGGTAGCACCCTTGCCTCTGAGTCAGAAGGTTGTGGGTTCAAATCCCACTCCAGAGACTTGAGCACAAAACTCTATATTGACACTCCAGTGCATTACTGAGGGAGTGCTGCACTGTCTGAGGTGCCATCTTTTAGATGAGGCGTTAAACTGAGGTCCTGTCTGCCCTCTTATGTGGATCAAATGGCACTATTTCAAAGAAGAGCAGGGGCGTTATCCCCTGTGTCCTAGCCAATAGTTATCCCTCAATCAACATCACTAAAACAGATTTTCTGGTCATTATCATATTGCTGTTTGTGGGAGCTTGCTGTGCGCAAATTGGCTGCTGCATTCCCTACATTACAACAATGACTACATTTCAAAAGGTACTTCACTGGCTGTAAAGTACTTTGGGATGTCTGGTGGTCATGAAGGCGTTATATAAATACAAGTCTTTCTTTTTCTTCAATGGAAGCTGAGACATCGGCCATTAGACGCTTCATCCTGGTTGGGTCCGCAACGGTGGTAATGGAGTTGGCCATCATGTTGAAAAGGATGGGTTCCAAGCTCTGTGCAAATGCCTGTGCCAAATTGGTGCCGGACTCCTCCATTCTCCTTGACATTGCACGCAGGCTTTCTGGCAGGCACCAAGCATTTCATTGTGCATACCCATCAGCCTTCTTCTGTAGCCTGCTCCATCGAAGTGCTCATCTGAGTCCTCTGCAGCAGAACTCATGTGCGACCTCAACCTCCGGGGAGCTGGCACCTGCTCTACGCTTGCCCCCCTGTCCTGGCTGCAGTATGTAAAGATCCCACATCTAAGCTATCCTCCTAAAGTACGCCGAGTGTCAGTATCTGAGCTGGTGACTGCGAGTGTGAAATCGAGCAACGATGCTGTGTCTTCAGCGTCTCTGCCTTCTTACTCTTCCAGTTCTTGCTCTTCCACCACTGCCTGGCCAGGTTGCAGATCTTGGCTATCTGAAAGGAGAAAGGCACAAGGGTAGAGTTGCGGTGAGGGGAGGGAGGGAAAGCAAGAGGTGTATGCTTGTAAATCAGGAGAGATTGTGGGATGAGGGGGGAAGTGGGATGTGAGAAGGAAGATAATGTATGAGCATACCGTCATCTACGATTGTTTCAGCCCCGCCGCTGGCTACGGGCTCAGCGATGGCCGCTCCAATAAACTCCAGCACCGTCTCCTCCATGGCGGTTAGGTCATGTAGACATGCCTGTCCCCCTGCGGGTAACCCCTGCTGCTGCGGTTATCAGCCAACTTGTCCTGCAAGAGAGAGGGAAGTGTGTCAGTGAGTGTGGTACAATGTGATTGCTTGATTTGCCTGTCAAGGTTGAATAGCTGGCAGTGTGTGCAAGCTGTGAGACGTGGGTGTGAGGCTTCCAGCAGTGGTAAGTGTGTGAGGGTGACGTGACGCTATGAATGTGAGGTATGAGTTGTGATTGATAGTGATTGTTGGTAGGTGAGTGATGGGGGTGTGGTGCATTGAGCAGTGTGTGGGGCTAGTGCTGAAGTTGGTGGGATATGGCATTTGAAGATGAATTCACTGACCTTGACCACTCGTGTGAGGTCATTGAACTTTTTGCGGGACTGCATCCAGGTCCTCGGGGCTTGACTTCTGGCATTGACCGCCAGGGCAATCTGCTCCCACTGTCTTCTTCGAGTTTGTCTGGAGGGCCTCCTGGCCCCCTGTGGATAGAGGATCTCACTCCTTCTTTCCACCTCCTCCACCAAGGCCTCCAGTGCAGCATCTGAGAACCTTGGAGCATGCTCTCTGCCCTGTTCCGCCATAATTCAGTGTTTTTCTTGCTCACACTCTCTTCCCCAACCACTTCCAGCACCTGCTCCAGCCACAATGCACCTCCCCTTTAAGAGGTGCAGTTTGGCTTTAAATAGTGCAGGCTAGCTTTAAGTGATGCTAGCCTAACATGAACTTGATCCCCTTCTGAGGCGCTGAGCCACTGAAAAACAACGCTGCAATCATTTTAATTAGCAGGCAGCATGAATTTTGCGTGCTGCCTGCATCGGACTCAACAGGCATGGACTAATCGCGCATCGCGATACCCGCCCCGTTTTCGGCAGCTATCGAATTTACCCCACAATAACTTGCCTTTATATAGTGAAATGTCCCAATGCACTTCACAGAGATGTAATTAAAAAACAAGGCATCATTTATTATACTCATTCACTCACCAATAATAAGCTTTAAATGAATGAAGTGAGGGTAGGAGGATTCAGGATAGAATAATATTTAAAAGCAGCAAGAGAAATGTCAAGGCTCTAGAGCAGAGTAGAGTTTTGGGTAAAAATTAGCTGAGTGGGTCAGGAAGGGACAGAGAGAGTAACAAAGGCAATAGGGCATCAGTGACTAAGGTGACATCAGGGAAACATAGAAAAAAGTCAAAGCTAAAGGCACTATATCTGAATGCGTGAAGCATTTGCAACAAAATAAATGAATTAATAGCGCAGAAAGAAATTAATAGGTTTGATCTAATAGCCATAACGGAGATGGGGTTGCAAAGTGACCAAGGTTAGGAACTAAATATTCCAGGATACTTAACTTTTAGAAGTAATAGGCAAAATGAAAAAGGAGGAGGGGTAGCCCTGATAATAAAGGATGGGATAAAGACAGTAGAGAGAAAGGATCTTAGCTCCCAAAAATCAAGAAGTAGAATCAGGTTGGGTGGAGCTAAGAAACAGCAAGAGGCAGAAAACATTGGTGGGAGTTGTTTATAGGCCCCCAAACAGTAGTTGTAATGTAGGGCAGAGTATAAAGCAGGAAATTAGAGGCGCATGTAACAAAGGTAGTACATGGGGGACTTTAATCTACATATAGACTGGGCAAACCAAATTTGCAGTAATAGTGTGGAGGACGAATTCATGGAATGTATACAAAATAGTTTTCTAGATCAGTATATTGAGGAACTAACTAGGGAACAGGCTTTTTTAGATCTAGTATTGTGCAAGGTTAATTAATAACCTTGTAATAAAGGGGCCTTTAGGGAAAAGTGACCATAATATGATAGAATTTTATATTGAGTTTGAAAGTGATTTAGTTAAATCCAAAACTAGTGTCTTAAATCTAAACAAAGCAAACTACGTAGGTATGAGGAGCGAGTTGGCTAAGGTAGATTGGGAAACTACATTAAAAGGTATGACGGCAGACAAGCAATGGCTAGCATTTAAAGAATTAATACATAATTTACAACAAATATACATTCCTTTAAGGCACAAAAACCCCACAGGAAAAGTGGTCCAACCGTGGCTAACAAGAGAAGTTAAAGATAGTATTAGATCAAAGGAAGAGACTTATAATGTTGCCAAAAAGAGTAGTAAGCCTGAGGATTGGGAGGATTTTAGAATTCAACAAAGGAGGACCAAGAAAATGATGAGGAAAGATAAAAAAGAATACGAGAGTAAATTAGCAAGAGACATAAACACAGATTGTAAACGTTTCTATAGGTATGTAAATAGGAAAAGATTAGTGAAAGGAAACATGGCCCATGAGAGGCAGAGACAGGAGAAATTAGAATGGGCAATAAGGAAATGGCAGAGACATTAAACAAATACCTGGGGCTGGATTTTACCAGCCCTGAGGAGGCGGGTTTGGAGGCGGGACTGGTGGGAAAATTTGAAAAAATGACAGCAGGTTCCAATCCCGCCGTCAACCCGCCTCCGCAGAATTTTGCCAGAGGCGGGCTTGCAGAGTCCATTTTGGTCGCGCCTCCAGGCGGCGGGATAGGCCCTTAAGGCACTTAACTACCTCTATAATCCCATTTTGAGAGGTCTTTCAAATTTTGCCACATTTCCAGCGTGCTGCACGTCTCTCCTGAAACACGCCAGCTAATCCTGTCGGGTTGACAAGTGGCTGGCTTCCTAATAGCTGCAGCTCCACCATAAAAACGGAGCTCTCAACAAGGATCAGGTGGTAGAACTTTGTTTTTTCAGGTCTTGGAGAACTTTTTGCCGGTCCACTGATCTTGGAAGTGGTGAAGCTGAGATCCATCTCCACTGTGACCTCCTGGGAAAACCCTCTCCCCACATTGACTGAGCGCTTCCTCAACGGAGATATCTACCAGCAGCATGGGAACCATTTATTTCCTTTCATCCTGGTCCTCAGATTCGGAGGACGAGCAGCCGCGGCAGCAGCAGAACCAGGAACAACAGCAGCACCAACAGCATCAACAACAGGAACGCCAATCTGCTGCTCACCCACCTGATGGTGCACAGGGCAGAAGGCGCCAGCGCAGGGAAGCACGTCGCCACAGGAGATACCCTCAAAACAGGGTTTACAGGATGAGGATGAGCTTCCTCAACATAACTGAGCAGCAGTGCCAAAGGAGGCTGAGACTTTCGCGAGAGGTAGTCGGTGACATCTGCGCAATGCTGCACCAACACCTGGAGACCAGACACGGGTGGACACCCCTTACCAGTGGCTGTCAAAGTCACCACCGCACTCAACTTTTTTGCTTCAGTCTCCTTCCAGGGATCATCAGCAGACATCAGCGGCATCTCCCAGTTGGCCGCACGCACTTGCATCATGCAGGTTACCGATGCCCTCTTTGCAAAGGCGCACAATTACATCCACTTCTCCACGGATCAAGCAAGTATAACCGCTTGTTCGGTTGGCTTTGCAAATATGGCAGGCTTGCCAAGGGTGCAGGGCATCATAGACTGCACACATGTGGCCCTTAAGGCACCCCATCACAACCCAGCTCTTTTTGTCAACCACAAGGGCTTCCACTCCCTCAACGTGCAGCTGGTGTGTAACCACAAGAAGGACATTTAGCATGTTTGCGCCAAGTACCCTGGCAGTTGCCATGACTCGTTCATCCTGCGGCAGTCCAGTGTGCCTCCGCTCTTCAGTCTGCCAAACCAACTTTTCGGATGGCTACTTGGAGACAAGGGCTATCCCCTGAAGAAGTGGCTAATGACACTGTTCAGGAGGCCATCCAACGAAGCTGAGGAGCGCTACAACTGCAGCCACATTTCGACCAGATCCATCATCAAGCAAACCATCAGCTTACTGAAGATGCGATTCAGATACCTTGATAGATCAGGCGGAGCCCTGCAGTACTCAGCAGCCAGGGTCTCCAGAATCGTCGTGGTCTGCTGTGCACTGCACAACATCACACAGCGTCGTGGCTTCCAGCTGCCTGAGGAACAAGTGGCTCAGCGCATAGCCTCCTCAGATGAGGAGGAGGAGGAGGATGAGGAGGAGGAGGAGGTGAACGAGAACGAAGACCTTGCGGATGCGCATCAACCAGCTGCAGCAGCACGCGAGCACATTGCTGCCCGGGATGCAAGGGATGCACTCATCTTGGCCAGATTTGCTTAAGTTGCCCATTCAAACACATGTGCCTGGCACCTTCTTACCACAACATAGACAATGAACAAGAACCTGTGGCTTCCTATCACTCTGACCACCATCATGACAAAGACAATTCGCCCTGAGCCCTCAATGTGGAACTTCCATTTTCCAAATGACAGAGTCCAGAACTTCAACAGTTTGCCATCACTTCATTTTAATACATTGACTAAAGGATGGCATTTAACAATCAAACACAACAGAACACCCAAGTGACTATCCTTGTGACTACTTGTGCATTATCTTCCTCTTACGCGTGCTCCTACGTGGTGGTTCCCCTATGGCTTCAGCAGATGTGGAGGCCCCTTGCTCACTCTCATGCTGCTCCTGCTTCGACACCTTTGGTGGGCATCCTCTGGGGTTGTGAGCCTGTGAGGGCTCGCCAACAGTCTGCTCTTCCTGCGGCTGTGCAGGGGCTGAGACACCCATCTCAGTTGGATGAGGACTCTGGGGGGCTCTGACCGAGGGCTCTGCAGTGGCATAGTCATGTGAGCACTTGGAGAGGAGCCCCCACTTCCTTGTTCTCTGTCACCAACATCCCTCTCATGGGTCAGCCCCACTTCAGAGCTAGCAAGTGGCTTGACAGCACCTTGCTGCACTTCAGGGGGGCCATGAGGACCCGTTTCTGCACTGGCAGTCCTACTCCAGAGGACCTCCATGAAGGTCTGTTTTTTCTGATCAATAGCTGTCCATCGTTCCTCCAGAGATGTCAGTCTATTCGGAACATTCACCATGTTTTCCACACTCTGGCGACTTAGCTGCTCCATGGCCATAGCCATCCTCCCCTCTACCGTAGCCATCCTTTCCACGGAGGTAGCCATCCTTTCCACGGAGGTTGCCATCCTTTCCACGGTGATGCGTTCATTCGCCAATGCCTCCACAAAGGACACAATGACTCCTCCATCCGTGCCACACTCGCAGTGACCCTGGAGACAAAACCTGCCAGAGACTCCTGCACCTGTTCCTGGAGTCCCAGCACCGCTCTCCTTCTGGATGGACCCAGAGGCACAGGGTCTACATACAGCGGAGCCAAGCTGGGACTGCCCTGCGGCCTCTGACAAGGACTCTCCACTGCTGTCCCTGTCTCCACCATCTGCTGATGCTCACCTGTGAGATGTGATACAAACGGTGACAACACTACTCTATGTCCCGAAGGTCGGATCGAGGTGTGCGTATCTGCGCTGGTGCTGGATGCGCTTAATTCTGCTGATGCTGCGACCTCAGAGGTTGCAGGTTCCTCTGAGGAGTCTTCCAGCTCAGCCTCTTCCTCCTGGACAGTGGGGAGTGGGGCTGTCGATGGTTCTGTGGGGAGTAAAGGCATGGGTTAGACATGTGATATACACGTAGCATGCACATGGAATAGTGCAGATGATCATAAATCAATCTGTTAGAGCATCAGAAGCCATATCAGTCACTCATGCAATGTCAATGAGAGAGATGCAAAACTATTCTGTCACCAGCTTGCTCTGATGTGCCCGTCTATCTGTCCCCCACTTCCACATCCTCCCCGGCGCCAGCGATCTCTAGGGCCGCCTCCTCTGCGCTGGTAAGATGGGCTATTGAGGCTGGCACTCCTCCGGTCTTCGCCCTTTATCTATTATTGTGGGCTCTCTTTTCCTGCAACGAGGGACACAAGTGGAGTTTGTGTGAAAATGATGGAGTGAGTGTAGATAATCCATAGCATAGATGCTTAGAAGGACACAAAGATAGAGTGAGGTCCCAAAACTAAGGGCCCTCCCTGTGTGTTGTTAGTTGTTGTCATAGCATAGCAGTGATAGGGAGTGTGAGGGCAGCATAGTCGAATAGTTAAGTGATTGTGCACATAGAGAGCGAGGGAATGGTTAAGGGTGCAAGGGATGTAAGGGTAAAGTGGGATATGTAGGAGTAGGTTGACAATGCAGAGTGATGGTGCTGAGAGGAGATGGGGAGCAGGATGAGGGTAAAGGTGATGCTATACTCACTTTGCCTGTTCGGACAAGGTAATTGAACCTCTTTCGGCACTGCAGCCAGGTTCTGCTGCACATTGATCTGAAACTGACCTCCTGGGCAACTTGCAGCCACACAGCTTTGGTCTGCTGAGGAGGTTTTTTCCTCCCAGAGGATGGAAAGAGCACCTCCTTTTGTGCTCTGGCTCCCTCCACCAGAGCATGGAGTGAGTCATCATTAAAGCGTGCTGAGGCCTTGGGCCTTGAAGTCGACTGGCTCCAAAAACTATGATGAACAGAAGCAAACACAAGCGTATAGGCACCAAATGAACCAAGGCTGCTTGGCGCCCTTAAATGCAGCTGGAGAAATGACGTAATCGGAGGCGAGTTTCAGGCCCAATTAGGGCAAAATCGCAATTTTTTCCTGCTCGACAGCGGAGGCGGGATCGGGATCCGCTGACCACCTGACCCGCCCCCAACCCACCACCATTGGCAAAATCCAGCCCTTTGTATCTGTCTTCACAGTAAAAGACACAAAAACGTTCCAGAAATAATGGGGAACCAAAGCTCTAGTGAGAATGAGGAACTTAAAGAAATCAGTATAAGTAAAGACATCGGCCGTGAAATTAGTCTCTTTTGCGCCTGCCGTTAGCGTCTCTGGGCGGGCCTCCCGAGAAATTCGTCGGGGCGCTTCTGAAGCGCGAGTCGATAGCGTGCGACCCCCCCGGTAGCGCCCCGGGCCGCTGTGCCACTGGTGGTGATGTCATCGCCATGCACCTCGACCCCTTAGCATCCCGCCGTGACCCCTTACTGCACCACGGCAGAGATTCGGCTGCGCCCTGCAAGGCTGCCGTGGGCGGTGTCAGCGCCAGCCTCGCGGGTCGCAAGCCGGGCCAACCTCCGCTCGCGGGGCGCTAATTAAAGGGAGGTGCGGCCGTGACCCGTGCTGCCATTTTATTTTTTTGGGACGACCTCCAGGTCAGCCCTCTGTGGCGGCCCTTGACATGGTCCGTGGCCGCCTTTGCACAGCCCAGCTCCGCGTCTCGGTGCCGGGCTGCAACCACGGCACCATGCCGCCCTGGTGCACTAGTGTGGGCCATCGGAGGCCCTGCAGAGCTCGCAGCATCCCTCCCCTTTAACGGAAGGGGAGGGGCGCTGAAATGTGTCAGCACTACGCGGAGCTGCTGCGTAGCGCTTCGGCGCTACCATGCTTTGCGCCCCCGACACCGCCCCGACAGGAAGTGGAGCACCCAAGATAGCTCTCAGCTTCCTCGCTGGGGCAGTAAGCCGAATTTAGCGGCCGGGGCGGTACTTCCGCACTGGGCACTAAATCTCCGCCGATAATTCGGTTACCGCCCCCAAACGGGGCGTAACCAAACTTCGCCCCCCTAGTGCTGGAGAAAGTAATGAGACTAAGTGACGATAAATCCCCTGGACCTGATGACCTGCATCCTTGGGTTTTAAAGGAGGTAGCTGCAGAGATAGTGGATGGTATTGATCTTCCAGAATTCCCTAGATTCTAGAACAGTCCCCAAGGATTGGGAGGTAGCAAACATAACCCCACTAGTTAAGAAAGGAGAAAGAGAAAAAATGGGGAAATATATGCCAATTAGCCTGACATCAGTAGGAGGCAAAATGCTAGAATCTATTATTAGGGATGTGGTAACAGGACACTTAGAAAAATCATAATATGATTAGGCAGAGTCAACATGGTTTTATGAAAGGGAAATCGTGTTTGACAAATCTGTTAGAGTTTTTTGAAGATGCAATTAGTAGTATGGATAAGGGGGAACCAGTGGATGTGGTGTATTTGTATTTTCAAAAAGCATTTGATAAGGTGCCACACAAGAGGTTATTACACAAAATTAGGACTCATGGTATTGGGGGGTAATATATTAGCCCGCATTGAGGATTGGTTATTGGACAGAAAACAGAAAGTAGGAATAAACGGGACTTTTTTCGGATTGGCAAGCTGTAACTAGTGGGGTATCACAAGGATCAGTGCTTGGGCCTCAGCTATTCACAATCTACATCAATGATTTGGATGAGGGGACCAAATGTAATATATCAAAGTTTGCTGATGATACAAAGCTGGGTGGGAATGTAAGTTGTGAAGAGGATGCAAAGAGGCTTCAAGGGGATATAGATAAGCTAAGTGAGTGGGCTTAGATGAAGGGGCTGAGTGTAATGTATCCAAGTTTGCTGATGATACAAAGTTAGGTGGGAAAGTAAGCTGTGAGGAGGATGCAAAGAGGCTGCAGAGAGATATAGACAGGTTGACTGAGTGGGCAAGAACATGGCAAATGGAATACAATGTGGGGAAGTGTGAAGTTATCCACTTTGGTAGGAAAAACAAAAAAGCAGAATATGTTTTGAATGGTGAGAGACTGGGAAATGTTTGCACTCAGAGGGACCTGGATGTCCTTGTACATGAATCCCAGAAAGATAACGTGCAGGTACAGCAAGCAATTAGGAAAGCAAATGGTATGTTAGCTTTTGTTACAAAGGGATTAGAGTATAAGAGTAAAGAAGTCTTACTACAATTATACAGGGCATTGGTGAGGCCACATCTGGAGTAGAGTAATAGAGTCATAACTGTACTGTGTACATTTCTGGTCTCCTTACCTAAGGAAAGACATACTTACCTTAGAGGGAGTGCAGCAGAGGTTCATTGGACTGGTTCCTGGGATGAAGGGATTGCCCTATGAGGAGAGATTGAGTAGACTAGGCCTATATTCCTTAGAGTTTAGAAGAATGAGAGGTGATCTAATTGAAACATATAAAATTCTTAAGGGGCTTGACAGGGTTAATGCTGGGAAAATGTTTCCCCTGGCTGGGGAATCTAGAACCAGGGGTCACAGTCTCAGAATAAGGGGTCGGCCATTTAGGACTGAGATGAGGAGAAATTTCTTCACTCAAAGGGTTGTGAATCTTTGGAATTCTCTACCCCAGAGAGCTGTGGATGCTCAGTCATTGAGTATATTCAAGACAGAGGTCGATAAATTTTTGGGAATTAAGGGAATTAAGGGATATGGGGATAGTGCGGGAGTTTAGGTAGAAGATCAGCCATGATCTTATTCAATGGCGGAGCAGGCTTGAAGGGCCAAATACCCTACTCCAGCTCCTATTTCTTATATTCTTATGTTCTTATAATTAAATAGGAAGGGCTGTTATTCCATCAGAATGCAAATAGTATACAACCCTTTCCAGAAAATAATAGGAACATAGGAACAACAACAACTTGCATTTATATAGTGCCTTTAACATAGTAAAATATCCCAAGGCACTTCATAGGAGCGTTAGCAAATACAATTTGACACCGAGATATTAAGTTCGGTGCCAAAAGCTTGATCAAAGTGTTGGGTTTTAAGGAGCATCTGAAAAGAGGCAAGAGGGGTCGAGAGGTGGAAAGGTTTAGGTGAGGAATTCCAAAGCTTAGGGCCTGGACAACTGAAAGCACGACCGCCAATGGTGGAGCAATTAAAATCCGGGACGTACAAGAGGCCAGATTTGGAGCAGCACAGAGATCTCAGAGGTTTGTAGGGCTGGAGAAGGTTACAGAGATAGGGAGGGGCGAGACCATGGTGGGATTTAAAAACAAGGATGAGAATTTTTAAATCGAGGCGTTGCCAGACCAAGAGGCAATGTAGGTCAGCGAGCACACCATGGGTGAATGGGACTTGGTGCGAGTTAGGCTCCTGGTTTCATTCTTATCTTTCTTGCCGTAACCATAGAATCCCCTGCAATGGCTTCTCTTCCCGATCCCGCACTGTTATCTCTGGTGTCCCCCAAGGATCTATCTTTGGCCCCCTTCTATATCTCATCTACCTGCTGCCCCTTGGTGACATCATCTGGCAACACAATGTGAATTTTCACATGTATACTAATGATACCCAGCTCTACCTCTCCTCCACCTCTCTCGAACCCTCAACCATCTCTATACTATCAGACTGCTTGTCCGACATCCAGCACTGGATGAGTAGAAATTTCCTCCAACTAAATATTGGGAAGACCTAAGCCATTGTCTTCGGTTCACGCCACAAACTCTGTTCCCTTTCCACTGATTAGATCTCTCTCCCCGGCAACTATCTAAGGCTGGTCAAGTCTGTTCGCAACTTTGGTGTCATATTTGATCACGAATTGAGCTTCCTACCTCATATCCATTCTATCACTAAGACCGCCCATTTCCAGCTTTGTAATATCGCCCGTCTCCGCCCTTACCTCAACTTCTCTGCTGCCGAAACCCTCTAGACTTGACTACTCCAACTCACACCTGGCTGGCCTCCCTAGTCCTACCCTCCATAATCTTGAGGTCATCCAAAACTCCGCCGCCTTTGTGCTAACTCGCACCAAGTCCCGCTCACCCATCTCCCCTGTGCTTGCTGACCTACATTGGCTACCAGTTAAGCAATGCCTCGATTTTAATATTCTCATCCTTGTTTTCAAATCCCTCCATGGCCTCACTTCTCCTTATCTCTGTAATCTCCTCCAGCCCTATAATCCCACCAAACCTCTGCACTCCACCTATTCTGGCCTTTTGAACATAGACAATTTTAAATTCTCCACCATTGGCGGTCATGCCTTCAGCTGCCTAGGTCCTAAACTCTGGAATTCCCTCCCTAAATCTCTCTACCTCTCCAATTCTCTTTCCTCCTTTAAGACGCTCCTTAAAACCTACCACTTCAACCAAGCTTCTGCTCAACTACCCTAACATCTCCTTATATGGCTCGGTGTCAAAAAAAATTTTTTATAACGCTCCTGTGAAGCACCTTGGGATGTTTTATTATGTTAAAGGTGCTATAAGTTGTTGTAGGCCAGGGCAGCAGAGTTTTGAATGAACTTAAGTGGAAGGTGGCAGGCTGTCCTGTGAAGGAATAAGCCATATAACCTATTCAGAAAAAGACAGCATTCTATGAAAGAATTCTGACCTTATTAAAACATGACAAACTGGGTCTGGAAATCTAGAAACCTAACTATGAAAAAGCTGTGAAAGCATTCTGGCTATAGAGATAAGATAGTTGTTGACACTGAATCAATAACCTTATTGAAACAGAAGGTTAAAGGCTCCAGTCGTCTGAATCTTTCAGAACAAGACAATGGTTCACCCTGGTTAAGGTGTTCTAATTTACACTTTGTAAAGAAGCACATAAAATTAAGAAACATCTGCCTTTGTTAAAATGACATCAAGTAAAACGCACCTGCCGTTACACCGTTTTTTATGGTAAACTTAGAACACCTAGAGAAGAGACATAATTCTGTAATGCTACCAGCTGAGGTGACTGTAAGAATGGCAGGGGTCAGCAGAAAAATGACTAAAGATAATTAGCTTACATCAGCAGAAAACCTTAAAGGAAATACCACTGGAAAAGGGTATAAATATTGAACTCTCAAATGGGATAGTAGACTCGCTTTAAAGAGGCAAAGCAATTCTCAGCTTCAGAGGCAGCTCTGTAAGTCTCCAACTCTTTGTACCTCGGGGATCAAAGGGATTTGATTTTGGTGGATATCCTGAATAGAACTTTAAGAACTGTAAAACTGTAGCGAAGTTAAGATTTGAGAGTAAGGTTCTCTGATAATAGAATTGTAAGCTTTCTCTTTTTGGAACTGTTAATGTTGCGATTGACTCACCAACTGTAAATTACATGTCGGTTCTTTAATAAATCTATATATTTTTAGAATTGTCTCACATAAGACTTCTGTATCAAACTCGCGAACTCAATCTCTGTACACTCTTTGGTGAGGAGTTGCAGAATTCTGGGGGCGTTTTCCGGACCCTCATAATATCCGGAATGTTACAGTCTAGTTAAACTTATTAAATGTGCTATCTGGAGGACGGTAACATTTTCAGGTTGTTCCTTTCCTTTAGGGAGAGATAGTCCAGACCTTTAGACCCAATTAAGTGTCTTTAGGAATTGGCTACCTCAAACTTTAGTTGAAAGTGAATGTCTGAGGAATACGTCTGATCCGGGGTAGCCCTAAAGGGGCTAGGACTAGTAATTATCCCTTCAGTCCAGGAGAGCATAGGAATAGTCTAGTGTAGAGGCAACAAAGTCATGGACGAGGATTTCAGCAGTAGATGAGCTGAGGCAGTGACATAGACAGGCAATGTTATGGAGGTGGAAGTAGGCGGTCTTGGTGATGGAGAGGATATCAGAGTATAAAAACAGGAGCAGGCTATTCAGCATCCTCGATCAGTTCATGGCCATTCAATCAGATCATGACTGATCTGTACATCAACTCCATTTACCCGTTTTTGATCCATAACCCTTGATACCCTTACCTAACATCTATCGATCGCAGACATGAAAATTTCAATTGACCCAGCCTTTTGGGGAATATGGTCTCAGATGGCTGAAGGCACGGCCACCAGTGGTGGGGCACAGGGTGAGGGGAGAGAATGCACAAGAGGCCAAAGCCAGTGGAATAGAGAGGAGAGGGTGGTTATGCATCTTCTAGATCTCCCAACTTTCCTCTAACTGGTGGACACTGTGTTCATATGCTCAGTCATGTATTGCCATGCAATTTGCCTCATTGTCTTGCTAGGAGGGGTATCCAGGTTTTAAAAGAAGGATCCTTTTGGAGCATGAGAGATTGTTCAAGTCATTGGGAGATGCGCAAGCAGCCTACAACACATGGCGGCTAGTGTGGAGGATTCCACACACGCATGTGTGGACGGCTCATGAATGGCACTGAAAGCATGGAGGAATCCTTGGAATGAGTGGCAGCTCCAGGATCATCTGCAATGTAGCCCCTCAATATGCCAGTCTTAGCATCTTTCATGATTGCTCAGATTTCTGCTATAAGACCTTTGGCTGCAAAGTTAGATCCACATTGGACAGTATAACTGATGAGCTTGGCCAAAGAGTTGAGAGATTGGTACAGACCTCTATGATGTGTTGCAGTGATCAGAACTGCTCACCCTCAGGTGCAGTGACATGGTGAGACTATAGAGTGGAAAGGATCAGTTTCTGAATTAGTATATATAGCACAAGTCTGCTTCATTAAAAAAAAAGTTTCAATATAGTTATTCCCATAATCTACCTCAAATCAAACCTAAAGTTCATGGCTTACAATGTTTTGAAGTTTTTATACAAAATTAAATGTTTTTATACAAAATTAAATTCAGTTAAGTCACAGGCTTATGGGCTTTTCGAAGCTTGCAAACAGAAAATCCTAGCATGCCCTGTGAATATTAGTTAGTCTCAGAAGGGAAGGATTCTTAATTTGCACTGTGAAACCAAGGTGAAGATGGAGGAACTTGACGTGATTGACATGAATGACAACCAATCAGAAGCAACCAACCATTTAAAGGAAGTGGTGGAGGTTTAGTGGAGAAGGAGGCCCAGTTGGACTGCTAGTGAGAGCATGGGGCTTCAGTTAAATTAAAGGGGGTTGGGGAATATAAATGGATGGGAGATGGTTTACTTGAAAATGGAAAATGAGAAGTAGTGAGATAACTATAGCTGCAGGCTTCTGAGAAGGGTAGAAGTCTGAAGAAAAATATCAATGCAGATATTCATAGAATCATGGAATCATAGAATGGTAACAACACAGAAGGAGGTCATTTGGCCCGTCGAGCCCATGCCAGCTCACTGCAAGAGCACTTCAGCTAGTCCCACTCCCCCTCCCTTTCCCCATAGCCCTGCAAATTTATTTCCTTCAGGCACTTATCCAATTCCCTTTTGAAAGCCACGATTGAGTCTGCCTCCACCACCCTTTCAGGCAGTGCATTCCAGATCCTCACCACTCGCTGCGTAAAAAAGTATTTCCTCATGTCGCCTTTGGTTCTTTTGCCAATCACCTTAAATCTGTGTCCTCTGGTTCTCGACCCTTCCACCAATGGGAACAGCTTCTCTCTATCTACTCTGTCTAGACCCCTCATGATTTTGAACACCTCTATCAAATCCCCTCTCAACCTTCCCTGCTCTAAGGAGAACAACCCCAGCTTCTCCAGTCTATCCACGTAACTGAAGTCCCTCATCCCTGGAACCATTCTCGTAAATCTTTTCTGCATCCTCTCTAAGACCTTCACATCCTTCCTAAAGTGTGGTGCCCAGAATTGGATACAATACTCTAGTTGAGGCCGGACCAGTGTTTATAAAGGTTCATCATAACTTCCTTGCTTTTGTACTCTATGGGCTGGATTTTACCAGCCTGAGGAGGCGGGTTTGGAGGCAGGACTACTGGGAAAGTAAAAAAGAATGGGAGCGAGTCCCGAACCCACTCCTAACCCGCCTGCAACCAATCTTCCCCGGGGTCGGGTCCCCGATTTGCACAGGGACCCGACTCCTAGCACCGGGAAGAGGATTATAGCCACTTAACTGCCTGTTTACAGGTAGTTAACAGGCAGTTAAGAGGCTTTTTCCAATTTTTAGACTTCTGCTGCGGGCTTCCCAACGTCGGGGAACACCGCCAGGGTAAGTGAAGCGTGCTGTGGGTCTGTTGTAATGTTTGTGTATAGATGACAGCTGCAGAAGTGGTGTGAAGGATGCAATGGGACACTGGTGAGTATCAGAGGTAAGGAAAGGTTGGGAAAGTCATTTTTAATGTGTTTAGATTTTTCTGTAGGTGACAAGCTTTGAAGTGTTTGTGTGGCCTCACCTCAATGGGAGAAGTGACAGATCGCTTCTGTACCCTCACCCGCAGCTGCCATCTGTTTCATCCTAAGGAGAGAGTCATTGGTAAGCATGGGTGCAAGGGCTCACCTGTGTACAGTGATTGTCAGTGTTTGACAGCACCTCAATGCTGTCAAACACTGTCAAATCATCTCAAAAATTTATGGTTCATGTGCCTTTAAGAAAACCGGCAGATGAAGCGTCATCAACTGACGTCATCTGACACCGGCTTTCCCTTAATTGGCCAGCAAGCCCGCAGGGTGGGCTTAACAAGGCCAATCAGGGGAAAATAGCATCTGTGCGTCGGACGTCGCTGGGGGAGGGACTAGAACCCGGAAGGCAGCAGTCCCGCCCCCAACGCGTCTCGGTGAGTAAAATCCAGCCCTATGCCTCTATTTATGAAGCCCAAGATCCTGTATGCTTTATTAATCGCTTTCTCAACCTGCCCTGCCACCTTCAATGATTTGTGCACATATACCCACAGGTCTCTCTGTTCATGTAGTTGCCGGGTTTATTCTTACACCTTTTTTGAAGAAGGAAGAAAAAACCGTCATTTGGAAAAGTTAGCCACATTTTTGGGAAAAATACAACTTTTTATGCTGCAATCCTTATTTCAGCAGCTGGATATTCCAATTTCCGAAGAAGAAAATTGGCAGATGAAAGATTTTTCAGAACCCATATTGAGCAACTTGATTGGTTCAGTTTATTCTTTTTAATGTTAGATTGTCCTCGGTAAGGATAGTTGCAGATTTGTGATGGCAAAGCTAATGGCGTGAAGCAGATATTTATTTTTCTTATATGACATTACCTTTGAGCCTCCAAGATGTATGACCGCAGGAGTTTAACAAAAATAACCATGACAGCTGCTTAAGCAAAGGCTTACTCCTGCAAATTGGTGCACTTTTCAATCATGTAAAAATCCATCAAATTTCAGAGAGATGGGCACATTGAGTTTTTGCTACCCTCACTCATGCCTTTGTTACTTCTAAACTCGACTATTGCAATGCTCACTTGGCCGGCCTCTCACCTATACTCTCCACAAACTTGAGCTCACTCAAAACTCTGCTGCCCATATCCTAACTCACACCAAGTTCCACTCATCCATCACCCCTGTGCTTTCTGATCTAAATTGGCTCCCGGTGTGGCATTACCTTGATTTTAAAATTCTCATCCTTGTGTTCAAATCCCTCTATGGCCTCGCCCCTCCCTATCTCTGTAACCTCCTCCAGCTCTACAACCCTCTATGATCTCTGCACTGCTCCAATCCTGACCTCTTACACATCTCCAATTTTCTTCACTCCACCATTGGCAGCTGTGCCTTCAGCTGCCTAGGCCCTAAGCTCTGAAATTCCCTCCCTAAACCTGTCTGCCTCTCTACCTCTCTCCCCCCTCTTTTAGTGTTCCAAAAGAGGTGGCTGCAGAGATAGTGGATGCATTGGTTGTGATATTCCAAAATTCCCCAGATTCTAGAATATTCCCAGCAGATTGGAAGGTAGCAAATATAACCCCGCTATTCAAGAAAGGAGGGAGAGAGAAAACAAGGAACTACAGGCCAGTTAGCCTGACATCAGTCATCAGGAAAATGCTGGAATTCATTATTAAGGAAGTGATATGATTAGGCAGAGTCAACATGGTTTTATGAAAGGGAAATAATGTCTGACAAATTTATTAGAGTTTTTGAGGATGTAACTAGCAGTGTAGATAAAGGGGAACCAGTAGATGTAGTATATTTGGATTTCCAAAAGACATTCAATAAGGTGCCGCATAAAAGGTTGCTATGCAAGATAAGGACTCATGGGGTTGGAGGTAATATATTAGCATGGATAGAGGATTGGTTAATGGACATAAAAACAGACAGTAGGGATAGACGGATCATTTTCAGGTTGGCAAGATGTAACTAGTGGTGTGCCACAAGGATCAGTGGTTGGTTCTCAGCTATTTACAATCTATATTGATGACTTAGATGAAGGGACCAACTGTAATGTATCCAAGTTTGCTGATGATACAAAGCTAGGTGGGAAAGTAAGCTGTGAGGAGGACACAAACAGCTTGCAAAGATTTATAGACAGGTTAAATGAATGGGCAACAAGGTGGCAGGTGGAGTATAATGTGGGGAAGTGTGCAGTTATTCACTTTGGTAGGAAGAATAAAAAACAATACTTTTCAAATGGTGAGAAACTATTAAATGTTGGTGTTCAGAGAGATTTAGGTGTCCTCCTACAGGAAACACAGAGGGGGATAAATTGGCTTGGTTTGCGCCTCCCATTAGCACCTCTGGGGGGTGGTAATGGGGCGCTAAGGGGTTACTAACCAGGGGCGGCGAAATCACCGACGCCCGTGAACTTCCCTGGCGGATTTGCCTGGTGCTAAGACTTAGCGCCTTGCTCTCTTACGCCCCGAAGATCATGACGACATCTGGTGCGCAGCGCCCCGTTAGCACCCCGGAAGTGTTATTTGGTCCCGCCCCCCTGCAACATCGCCGGGCATCAACAATGGCAGCTGCATGAGGCATTGTCATCTCAGCTGGCCGCTTGGGGAACGATATTTAAAGGCAGTGGTGGTCAGGTAGGTCAAAATTTATTTATGTCCCCAATCTGGTGTTTTTTGGTTTTGTTGTACCCCACGATTGCTTAGCCCTGCACTCTCTCAGAGTGCTTGGGGCTGCAATGCGCGTATCGCAGGTGCCGTCGCCCAACAGACACAGCCTGAGGATTCCTTCGATGCAGCATTGGCCCTTCCCTTTAAGGGAGGGAAGGAGCCTGTAAATCTGGCAGCGCTGCCCCGAACATTACTCAACGCTCTGCCGCTACCACCCCTCTCACTCCCTTTAGTGCTCTAAGGGAAGTGGTAGCGCTTGATTTATCGCTCCACTTCCCTCTTGGAGCGCTAAAGTGAAATTTCCCAGCAGATTCAAATGTTTTTCGCCCGGCGATACTTTTGTGCTCCCGCAAAAGTTAGTACCCCCAAACGGGGCACTACGCAATTTCTAGCCCAGAGAGTTAGCATGCAGGTACAGCAAGCAATTAGGAAGGCAAATGGCATGTTGGCCTTTATTGCAAGAGGGTTGGAGCACAAGAGTAAGGAAATCTTGCTACAATTGTACAGGGCTTTGGTTAGAACACACCTGAGTATTGTGCACAGTTTTTGTCTCCTTATCTGAGGAAGGATCTTTTGCTAAGAGGGGGTGCAACAAAAGTTGACTTTATTGATTCTTGGGATGAGAGCGTTGTCCTATGAGGAGAGATTGAGTAGAATAGGCCTATACTCTAGTGCTGAAGTTGGTGGGATATGGCATTTCAAGATGAATTCACTGACGTTGACCACTCGTGTGAGGTCATTGAACTTTTTGTGGCACTGCATCCAGGTCCTCGGGGCTTGACTTCTGGCATTGACCACCAGGGCAATCTGCTCCCACTGCCTACTTTGAGTTTGTCTGGAGGGCCTCCTGGCCCCCTGTGGATAAAGTATCTCGCTTCTCCTGTCCACCTACTCCACCAAGGCCCACCGTGCAGCATCTGAGAACCTTGGAGCATGTTCTCTGCCCTGTTCCACCATAATTCAGTGTTCTTCTTGCTCACGCTCTCTTCCCCAACCACTTCCAGCACCTGCTACTGCCATTATTGTGTAGAATGGACTTATACTCTCTGGAGTTTAGAAGAATGAGAGGTGATCTCATTGAAACATCTAAGATTCTGAGGGGGATTGCTGAGAGGTTGTTTCCCCTGGCTGGAGAGTCTAGAACAAGGGGCATAACCTCAGGATAAGGGGTCGGCCATTTAAAACTGTGATGAGTTTCTTCACTCGGAGGGTTGTGAATCTTTGGAATTCTCTACCTCAAAGGGCTGTGGATGCTGAATCATGGCGATTTTCTGCCGTCGGAGGAGGTGGGTTTGGAGGCGGGAAAGGCGGGAAAATCAGATTCAATGAGGTCGGGTTCGGAACCCGCCTCCAACCCGCCTCCGCGGGATTTTGCCGGTGATGGTTTTGGAGGTCGGGAAACGGTCCCGCCTCCAGCTAGCCATAGCGATACTTGTCCTCATTAAATACTTGTTAAGGGCCTCTCTAAGCCTATTTTGAGAGGCCCTCGTGATTTTTCGCCGATTTCGGCGTGTTCCACGACCCTCCTGAACCACGTCAGGTGAACCTGGCGGGTTGACTCGTGGGCGGCCTCCTCACAGCTGCAGTTCTAATTGCAGCAAGGATTACTTGCAGGTGCCAGACCTTGGCTTTAAAAGGTCTCTGAGCACTTTTAGAAGGCCTTCCGAAGTTGGAGGTGCTGCAGCTTGAATCAATCAACTGTGGGACCTCCTTGGAAGAACAATCACCGCTTGCAATGAGCGCTTCCCCAAAGAAGGCATCTGCAAGCAGCATGGGAACCATTCGTTTTCTTTCTGCATAGACCTCAGATGAGGAGGAGGAGGCTGAGGAGGAGGAGGATCTGGAGGAGGAGGAGGAGGTGCAGGAGGAGGAGCAGGAGGAGGAGGAGGAGCAGGAGGAGGTTAGAGCGCCGGTGTATCGACCAGTGGCAGCGGCAGCACGCGAGCACATGGCTGCCCGGGATGCAAGGGATGAACTTATCCTGGCCAGATTTGCATAGGTTGCCCAAGTTGACACATGTCCTTGGCTCCAGGACATCATTGACAATTGACATGACTCTCTGGCCTCCTTTCACTCAGGCCACCAACCTGACAACGCAAGTGTGGCGGAGGTCGCAATGTGGAGCTGCCTAAGACGAAAGATCAGATGCCATAACGCCAACATTTTGGCTTCAAATCATTTTAATGCTTTCCAACAGGGATGGCATTTCATCAATACACAGAAACATTCTCCCAATCTGCAGACAGATCTGCAGGTTATATCCCTTGCCAGCTGTACCCACAGAGGTTTCTTTGGCAGGCCTCTTCCTCCCAGATGAGTGGAAGAGCACCTCCATGCTAGCTGTCACCCCCTCAAACAACTTTTGCAGCGCCTCATCCGAGAGCTTCGGGGAGGCCCTTGCCTTGGAATTGGACATAGTGGTTTCTCAAAATATTTTGCAGGAGGTGCAGGATACGCAGAAATCCTGTGGAATGAGCCAAGGGAGCAAGAAGCCATGAAATCAGACTGGAAAAGTGCTGTCAAAAGAGGCGAGTTTCAGTCCCAAAACACAAATTGACCAAGGGCATCCCACACCTCTGAAATCAAGTGGCCAATCAGGGGAAAATCGCAAATTTTTGAAAACTGTCAGTGGAGGCCGGTTTCAAACCCACCCAAACTGAAACCCGCCTCCATCTCGCCTTCAGTGAGAAAACCGTCCCCATTGAGTACATTCAAGGCTGAGATCGATATATTTTTGGACTCATGAGGAATCAAGGGATATGGGGTTCGGGCAGGAAAGTGGAGTTGAGGTCGAAGATCAGCCATGATCTTATTGAATGGCGGAGCAGGATCGAGGGGCCGTATAGCCTACTCCTGCTCTTAATTCTTATGTTCTCCTCCTTTAAGTCGCTCCTTACAACCTACCTCTTTGACCAAGCCTTTTGTCACTTGTCCCAATATCTCTTTATGTGGCTTGGTGTCAAATTTTGTCTGATAACGCTTTTGTTAAGTGTCTTGGGATGTTTTACCATGTTAAAGACATTATATAAATGTAAGTTGCTGTTGTTTATGGCTTCTGACACCTTATTTTATGGATGCTGTATTAGTTTGCTAGCTGGCACTGACAAAATATTATGTATTTGATTGAAGCTATTTGTGGAAGTAAACATAGTAAGAATGATCTCAAGTTGGGTAATGGGTTGGGATGTCAACTGATCTGCTACACGCTAGTCTAACACATCACATGACTCCTGTGCGGCTTATTGGGTTGATGATAGCACCACAGTGTTGTTCAGTAGAACTATTTTGCAGTATTGGTTTATCAGTCTAATAAGGACAAGTGGTACAAACAGCAAGGCTAATTGGTTCTATTCAGTGGAGCGCAAAATGCATGGTGTAGATCAAATTAATTTAATGTGGTTTGGCACATAAAGTTGCATGTTTATCATGTGAGGAACTTCAGTAATTTTAAATGAATGCACTTGTCTGTCCTAAGCTGCTAGGCATGGAAAGGTTTGTATGCTGGCGCTTTCACTGGACAGATGGTATAAGGACCATTCAATTATTCATAATCACCTTCTGCTACAAAACGTTATAGCGGCTTCAGTCCAATTTTTGTATAGAGACTGTTGTACATCTAATGCTGACTGTACCAATTGTAAATTATCTGTAATTAAAATGTTCCGATTTTAAATAGATCAGTAACAAATGGGCCGATTTTCCTGGTGTTGGCCATTTGAGCCTTGTTTTTGTGCAAGGTGAAAAATTTACAAACATAAATATAGTTTCCTCTGATTGTCCCATGAAACCTGCTCTTCATAAAGTTCAACAAATAAATCAGTGCAGCATCACCATTATCACAGTTCAGAAGTTTGATAAATAGGAAATTAACTTCCTGCTCCCTCTAAGAAAGGAATTAGTTCTCAGAAACTGTCTAGAAAAGAGCATTTTATTAACACTGAGGTGTCAATCATTCTGGAAAATATTCTAGTCAGCAGAGTGGCAATATTAATCTTAGCCACATATCCCCAATCTACATGTAGAAAACAAGCCCAGGAGGACATCAACAGCAGGTTCAATGTTTGCCACCTGTAGAACCTGGCAAGAAGTCAGCAAATGATTCCATGATGTAAAATAAAAATAACTTAAGTAGTAACTGGCCTTCAGCCATCTAGCTGACTATCCAACAGGTGGTTGATCACAAAATACATATAGCAATCACATATACTATTCATGCAAAACACAAAATAAAATGATTTAAATCACCGTTTTTATCTCTGCCCTATCTTTTATGTGTATTTTTGACCAGACTGAGACTCAGAGCGGCAATAATTTGCATAAACATCAATTTAGTTGCCAGTATGGAAACCTTTGATTCATGTTTCCCTTGCTTTTAGGCTGCTCCAACGATGTCACTGACAGGGAACATTGTCATGTATCATGGAACAGATCTATAGTCCCAATATCAAAGTGAGCAAAAAGCTGCTCCAGAACCTGGGAAATTATACAACTAACCGGGAGCTCGGCATGTCAGGATTCCATGGAGCAGCTCTCTGGCCAGCCTGAAGTCGGGAGGCCTGCTGTTTCCTATGTTTCCTGTTTAACTCTGTAATACAAATTCCTATTTTTCATCAGCAGCCTAGCAGAAGAGAACCCTTATTTGAGGATCTCCATACTTGGTATTAAGTGATGTTTCTCAAAAAAAATCAAACAAAATAATGGTGAACACATGAACAAGGGTAGGCCATTCAGCCCTTCAAGCTTGTTTTGCCATGCAATTAGTTCATGGCTGACCTGTGCCTCAACTCCATTACCCAACTGTGAGCTTATTATTTTTCTCTATATAAGTTGAACCAAAGTTATTACTACCAGAATAATCTTCTCATTTACTGAAATGGGTGGCAGGCAGACTTTTTTAAATGTTGCATGCGATTGGTGTAGGCAGTAGGACTCCTTTATCCCTCATGGCATCGATGCATTCTTTGTCCTGTTGAAAGTCAAGTCCTTCTAAATCACAAATGTATGCAGCATGCAACAGACATTCTCAGGGTGGGCATCCTATCACAAATTCACATATATTTTTGCAAATTTAAAATTTGAGTTTGTCATGTTTAAAAATGTTGCAAGAATTTGATATTGGCCATTGATTCTGTAAAGCTCAATTGATGCTAAGCCATGGACCTCTTGCAGGAGCAGAAGCAATCAATCTATCAATAGAGGAGCAGCATTGAGAGAGTGAACGGCAGATACTTATAGGGACAGTGAACCACAGATACACACTGGTATAGGAAGAAAATCACAGACGCATATTTGGACAGAGGCAGAACTACAGGTACACACAGAGACAGAGAGTGGTTTCGGCATTTTACCATTGTTGGGAGTGATGGCAAGCTTACAAAATGTAAAAATGATTTTTTTCTCCACAACATTTCCATTTTGCTCCAATGAAACTAGGAGTACCCACCACTGATTCCGCATAGTCTAGCTATCTTGTACTCTAAAACTTTCCATCCCCACCGACTAGTTCAGGCATCAGAAATATGGTCCAGGCATCAGAAATCATTTGTTCACTGCACCAATAGTTGCTTAATGACTAAGCATATTATTTCTAATGCAGAATTGTATCCATATTATAAACCTATGTTGGAAACTGGTAACCTCCATCCTTAATGGACAATTATTTTGATGCATGCAATGTTGCTGTTTCTGAGCATCATTAAAGCATTTTAAACAGTACCAACACCTGGAAGAGCTTGCCACAAAGCCTGTTCAGAAGCACAAAATTATGCGTAATCTAAGTTTAGTACAATACCCAAAGAGTCATCTTATGATGCACTAAATAAAGATAATAATGCGCTCTTGGAGTTGGACTAGATGTTTCTGGTAAATTACCATAGTATTCAGTTTGGCTATATTTGTCACTATTGCACACTGCAGAGACATTTTTAAAGGTCTGGACTATTGGTTCTCTCCAGATTCATATGGGCTGGATTTTGTCTTGGGGTCGGGTTAGGGTCGTGTCATCCGCATTTCGTGTTCCCCCCCACCCCGACTCCAGATTAATGTGGATGAATGATGCAATTTTCACTTAATTGGGCAATTGAGTTCCAGCATGTGGGAACTCATGAACTAATTAGTGGTTTCAGTCTGAAAGTCGCCTCTGATGATGTCATCATTGCTGACTGCCTGGTCTTAGAGACTGTCTGGCTGTTGGTGAGAGAGGACCTGCCTGGCTTTTGATGTATGGACCTGGATATGAGAGAGAGAGAGAGGAGAGAGAGAGAAAATGAATTTTTTTTTTGCATCCAAGTCCTCTCACATCAAAGGCCATGCAGTTTCTGAAGACATTCAATGCAGCAGCATCAGAGGTGACTTTCACACCTAATACTACTACCTTCATCACATCTCCGTTGTAATAGTGGACCTGCAGCTGATAGTCAGCTATCCACTTGTGCTCCCGCCAGGTTTCACTGGAGTGTTTCACATCAGGCGTACTTCACGTTGAAAAAGGGTTAAACTAGCTAAAACATTTCAAAATGGCATTACAGAGCCAATTTAGGGCTTGTTAAGGGCTTTAATGGCCTCTCCCGCCTCTTGGAGGCGGGACAGAGTCGGGAACCCCGCGACTGATTTTGTCAAAATTGCGTGGAGGCGGGATGGGGTCGGGACCCCCGACCCCACAAATTTAACCCCCCACATGCCTCCAAACCCGACTCCATGGGTCATTCAAAATCCAGCCCATAATCTCCACTGCACATCTTGAAATCACAATAGAACATGGCCCGTATTTTCTGATCGCAGGCCTCCCACGGGCGGAGTCCTGCGATCTGGAAAAATCTACACCCTTACCTGAGGGCTCCCGGGATGCACACTCTTCCGCTCCTGGGCCTCTCCAAACTCCAAGTGTGCAGGGCCCACGTATCCCAGAGGCGCATGTAGTTCGCAGCGTCTCTGGGATCACTTAGGCCATGGGGAGCCAATCAAAGAAGGGAATTTCCCTTCATACACTTGACAGGAAGACCTGTCAAATATATGAATGGAGATCACATTTTTAAAATGACTTGAAATTACAATAAATTAAGTATTTTAAACAAAAATTTAATTTTTTGAAAATAATAATTAAAGTTTTTTACGGGGCTAAAAATAAACTTACCTTTTTTAAAGTATTTTTAAATGATAAATCAGTGAAATTTTTATTTTTTAACTTTTTTCAACTCTTATCCTGGTAAAAGCAGGCCTTATGCCTGCTTTTACCAGGTGTAAGAATTGTAAGGGTTTTCTGCGGGTGGAGGGTCTCCAAAAAGCGGTACTATCTGCCCGCAGAGGCCCTTCTCTAGGGCAGCCAGAGGATCTGTCAAGACCATTCTTGACAGATCGGAAATGCCGGTTTTCAGCACATGCGCTGTGCATGCCTGAAACCGGCATTTCAGATGTCCCTACGGGT
This sequence comes from Squalus acanthias, assembly GCA_030390025.1. Lineage (NCBI taxonomy): Eukaryota > Metazoa > Chordata > Chondrichthyes > Squaliformes > Squalidae > Squalus > Squalus acanthias. The sequence goes on from CM059425.1 coordinate 190,277,288, forward strand.
GGGTACACAGCGCGTACCCACCCGTAGGGATTGGAATATTTGGGCCATCATCAACTGCAAACTTAGAAACTCTGCTTTGACTCTTTTCTGTTCAGTTATTCATATAGATTGTGGAAAGTACTGGTTAGGGCTGATTGCTAGGAAATCCCATTCATCATTTTTCCCATTTATAACTAAGCTCTTTCCTGTTGCACAGACAGTCTGAACCACAACAGTATATCTTCCGCAATTCCAAAGACCCTTTGCTTTTTCTTCCAGTCTCTTGAAATTTATCAAATGGTTTCTGGAAGCCAAACTGTGTAACAATCACTGCATTCCTTCAACCCATCCATTAACTTATTGTTTTCACTCTCCACTACTCTGAAAAGTCAAGTTTGGTTCTCAAATTCATGCAGCTTTTTATTGATCATTTGTACATTTAGTACGAATGGTCATGAATTCTATCATTGTAATATTCTTTCATACTAAATTGCTTCCTAATGTCAAAGTACCTGGTGTATAATTCTTAAGAATTCACAACCATGTGGGAAGAATTCCTTTGATTTCTATGTCTAGCAATATCATAAATGAGTTAATGAAGATCTCTAGTCATAATTTCTCGTAAAATTGTCAACAAAAGTTCAGAAGGAGTGTGGTTACGATTGTGCCAGAAATACTAAGCTGAGGAAATCGTCATGAACGTACCAATGTCACTACACATAGCAATCAGACAATTCTCTCCTCATGTTCATTTCTTTCCAGCCATCATGCATTTTTAGTATTATCATGAAACAGAAGATTCCTGTCAGCTTTCTCTTTTATTTCGTTAAGAAACCTAAATGCTTCAAATCACATTGCCGTGTCTGAGGTCTTACAGTGCTTCGAGATTCACAATAACACCAAGCGATACTGATTGGATGACATCCAGTCTGCTTTACAAAGCTGAAGAGTCTTGGTCCAATCTGGCTTTTCAAAAGTAGACAAGTATGTCAGTGGGCAGGTCAGAACTAGTGCTGACTCAGATTAATATTCACAGGACTGACTTGAGTAAATCCTGTCAAGCTTCTGCTGCGAATATTTTAGAGACTTTTCTGGAAGAGGAATCTTTCACTCAGCTTGAATTTGACAGCTCGTTGGCCTGTCAAAAAACAGCAGTGCAATCTTTAAACTACCATTTCATTCCAGCAGGGTGAAGACAGTGGATCTATGATGCACAGCACTATCCATCCACAAAAACCGCAGGATTGCTAGATTGTAAAGAATGCCTAAAAACTGTGTTTCGTTCAAAAATTGCCACAAAAAGGCTTCAGCAATTTTTATCCATTATTTTACAATATTTAGGTGTTTCTGATCATTTATTGTCAAAATAAATGTATTGTATTAAATTGCATAATTTAAGAATAATGGTGAACAGCTCATTCCATTGAATGGCTCCCTAGAGCTTCTGTGGGCGTGATGCCACCATGACTGTGATGTGTCACCAGAAAAGCCAAGACATTTATTTTATTTGTGTTTCAAGTATTCCTCGGAGCAACCCTACCATAACCCCATTCTTGAAACTTAGTGAACCAATCAGAGCAAAGCCGTGATTATCACAATTCCAATCTTTATCAAGCAGATAATAAGAATCTTGATCCTATAGAAAAATAAATCATCAGTCATAATTGTGGCTCAGAGAACATCCAGAAACAAATTGTTTCACCAACATTCAATAAAAAATATTGCAGAAGAGATACTGGACAGCAGGGACAGTAATATTCAGCTCAATCGAGCTGGATTGCTGTCTGAGAGCTCCTGAAGCAATAACTGTAACCTTCTCCAGCCCTACAACCCTCCGAGAAAGCTGCACTCCTCCAACTCCGGCCTCTTGTGCATCCCCCACTTCCTTCACCCCTCCATTGGCGGCCGTGCCTTCAATCGTCTAGACTCTAAATTCTGGAATTCCCTCCCTAAACCTCTCTGACTCTCTACCTCTCTCTACTCCTTTAAGACACTGGTTAAAATCTACCTCTTTGACTAAGTGTATGGTCACCTGTCCTAATGTCTCCTTCTTTGGCTCAGTGTCAATTTTTGTCTGATTATGCTCCTGTAAAAGGCCTTGGGATGTTATATTATGTTAAAGGTGCTATATAAATGCATGTTGTTGTTGTCATAAAAAGGAGCTCTCAACGGCAGCTCACTGGATCACAGAGTCTTTTGCTGTCTGGTTTGCCAGGAGTGTTTTTAGCTTCCAGATCGCGACCTCTACACTTTTGTTGCCTTAAAAACATTTAGTCAGGTTTCTCTACTTTCTTTCTTCTTGATGCAGCAAGACTTGGAAGAGGAGCAGCAGCAGCAGAACCCTCAGCAAGCACCACCACCAGCAGCTGAGTATCAGAATACATCAGGTGAGAGGAGGCTGCACGCTGGAGGCCATTCCCAGTAAACAGGGTTCTACAGGCCAAGACTCACCTTCCTGGACCTAACTGAGCTGCAGTGGAGGCGGAAGCTGCGCTTTTCCAGGTAGGCTGCCGCAGATCTCTGCAACTGCCTGCAACACGACCTGCTGCCTGCGGGACCAAGGGGGCAATGCTTTGTCATCGGCCTCAAACCCTCAAGTGAGCAAGTTGCCTGATTCTGCAGGCGATCAGGAGGGAAGCACGCCCTTCAAATGTTAATGAGGCCAGGAGTTAAAATGGCCAGGACCTCACACTGCAAACGTCATGGAGGCTTACCACTAGCCCCCACACACCCCCAGCCCACCCCACATGCATGATGCCCGGCCCGAGTTAAAATTGGGGCTTTTATGGTCCTTTATTGTTTTCAAACCTTCCAACTTCTTGGAGAAATTGTCACCTGTATGTTGTTTGGTTTCAGAAACAAATCAGTCAGTTTGTTGTTGTGGTTTAGCATGAAGTTGTGAAAGTGACGAGACCCTGAGAGCAATTATTTTGTTCCTCTGTGATCTTTTTTTTGTCAGATTGATCTGAGGAAGGAGTTGGTGATTTAATTTGCCATATGAACCATAGTATCAGACAGTGCAGTCAACAAAGTGATGAAACAAAATACTGAAAGACTGATAAATAATAGATGATAAATAGTGAACTGGGTGTGTAGGTGACGGTTTTGAAAAATGCTGAAAACTTCCTACGCACTTTGCTGCAAGCACTGATTATTTTTAACACTTTGCCAAACAACTGCACAGTATATAATATTTTAACTATAGAATTGCTTTGTTAGCTGAAAATTACTCTTTCCAGGTCACAACAATAACAATTATTGACTTGGATGAAAGAATAGAAAGCTGTATATCAAGTGGCACTAAGGAGGCACAGTAACTATGGTTGATGGGAGCAAACAGTTGCAAAGAGACAGTGAAAGATTAAGTGAGTTGTCAAAACTGTGGCAGATGGAGTTCAATGTGGGGAAGTGAGAATATCCACTTTGGAATTAGGAAAGATAGATAAGAGTATTTTCCAAAGTGTGAGATGTTAGGAACTGTGGAGGAGCAGAGAGGTTTAGGGGTCCAAGTACAGAAATCACTAAAAGCTAGTGGACAGATACAAAAAAATAATTAAAAGGCTAATAAAATGTTAATCATTATCTCAATGGGGCTGGAAAACAAAGGGGTGAAAGTTATGCATCCATTGTATAAAGCTTTGGTAAGGATATATTGGCCTTGGAGCAGGTGCCGTACAGATTCACCAGAATGATACTGGGGCTAAAAGGGTTAATTTATGAGGACAGGTTGCATAGACTAGGTTTGTATTCCCTTGAGTATAGATGATTAAGGAGTGATCGAATTGAGGTGATTAAGATGATTAAAAGATTTAATAGGGTAGAGAGAGAGAAACTATTTCCTCTGGTGGGGGAGTCCAGAACAAGGGGACATAGCCTTAAAATTAGAGCTAGACCGTTCAGAGGCAATATCAGGAAGCATTTCTTCACACAAAAGGTAGTAAAAATCTGTGACTCTCTCCCCCAAAAACTGTTGAGGCTAGGTCAATTTAAAATTTTAAAACTGAGATTGATAGATTTTTGACAGGTATTAAGGGATATGGAACCAAGGTGGGTAAATGGAGTTGAGTGACAGATCAGTCCTGTTCTTATTTTCCTATTTAACAACTGTAAATATCCCACTTTAACCAGAAAAGGACTTCACTTTACACAAAGCAAAGTTTAATACCACTCCTTCCAGGTGAAATAGTGATTTACGTGTACTTCTTTCAGTTTAGTATACTGTATTCGCTGCTCACCATGTGGTCTCCTCTACATTGGGGAGACCAAACGCAGATTGGGTGATCACTTTGCAGAACACCTCTGAGCTTTGGGTTGCCTGTCACTTTAATGCTCCGCTCCACTCCCACTCTGACCTCTTTGTCCTTGGCCTCCTACACTATTCCAATGGCTCAATATAAGCTCGAGGAACAGCACCTCATCTTTCTATTAGGCACTTTACAACCTTCTGGACTCAACATTGAGTTCAACAATTTCAGATCATAACCTCTGTTCCCATTTTTTTTCGACGGCAGCTGTTGATGATTCTGTTAATCCCACTTACACCAATTCTATACCCATCTTTTGTTTCTTTACTTGACCCTATTACCATCTCCTTTTGCCTTGCACCATCATCCCTTTTGTCATTTAATCTCTCCTGCCGTCCACCCTATCACAGACCTTGCCTTTTGTTCTTTCCTCTCCTTCCCTCTGTACTTGCTTAAAGCCTGTTACATCTCTAACTTCTGATGAAAGGTCATCGACCTGAAACGTTAACTCTGTTTCTCTCTCCACAGATGGTGCCTGACCTGCTGAGTATTTCCAGTATTTTCTGTTTTTATTACAGTTTAGTACCAGCTATACAGTTTGTAATTTGGAATTTCTACCAATATTTCTTCTATACATCACAGTGCACAGGAATTCTTCTTTTTTTTAATAAAGAAGTTAATTTTTGAACAGATGGGTGGTTTAGAAGTTCCATCTACCTGGGCTGACTGGTTCTGTTTGTTTTGATAGTGAGATACTAAAGTAATGCAACAATTTACATTTATGGAGTGCCTTTAACTTAAATACATCCCAAGAAGCTTCCCAATGGAAATAGACAGGGAGACAAATGTTGAGCCATGGATGGAGAGATTAGGCAAGGTGGAGCGGTTTAGGAAGGGAGTTTCAGAGAGTGGAACCAAAGCAGCTGAAGGCTCTGCCACCATGAGGGCAGAGGGGGACACACAAAAGGTCAGAGTCAGAGGACTGAAGTGTGTGTGGGGGGAGATAAAGCTGGGGGTTTTGCAGAGATGAGTAGAGTGAGGCTAGTGAGAGTTTTGAATACAAGGATGAAGAGTTAAAATTTTATATGTGAGTAGGTAGAGCACAAGGACCCAATGTAGGTCACAGAGGACATGGGTGATGGGTGAGCAAGATTCCGGCAGGGTGGCTTTGAGAATTTCCCATACCATTCCTAAACAATTCGTGCCGCATGCCATTTTAATTGGTGATTATTTGGCTTCAGGACAGCTGCCAGCCCCAGACAATCAGGGCCTAATTACAACGGTTAACTTGTGGTCCGATGCACGTCATTCTGATGCGCGTGCGATTTTAATTGCAGGTCAACTAAGGTCCGCACAATGCCAAAGCTGTCAGTTATGCTGGTGGCAAGCAGAATAGGGTCATAAGAGGCCCAGGTAAGTTTTAATTATTTTTAAAATGTTGCGGTGTTTGTTGTGGACTCCTCTGCCCTGGATACCCCACTCCCCCACCCCCCACACCCATCCCCCGCCAACCGCGATCATGCTGGACTCATCACTTCCTCACTTATTTTGCCTGGACTATTTCCTTAGGTTCCTTGGTGGCGGCATGTTGCCACACGATTTCCCATTCCAGTCCACCGGCCTCTATGTCAGATCCCAGCCTTCTTCCAGTCAGAGTTACGGCGGAAGTCCATTAGAACACTTGAGGAAATTTGTGCCATTATTTTTCACTCTTTTGAAAGTTAAAACTTTATTGGCAGCTTATACAAAAGTCTAAACCTAAAGCATTTTATTTTGGGAAGAATATTAAGTATTGTTTTTTGTGAGGTGGCTATCAGTGCCTATTTCAAAGAAAGATTATTAATATAAGGACAATTTTAATAGCACTTACTACATTTAGCAGTATACACTAATACAATCTAATGCAAGGAGCTTTTACTTTGTAAACATGATTTCACTATCCTTGTTTGTGGATTGCCCATCATTGCCTGAAGTTAAAACAGTTGTATTACTAAGCAAGTATAATTTTTGAATACTTCAGCATGTTATTGATTTCCAGGCAACACTGGAACCCATCCTCATGGCATTATAATGAGATATGTCTTATGGTGAATGTCCGAAAACAGCATAAAATATAACATGGCATAGTTAGAACCTAAGGCTCAATAGTCTTATAATTGGCATGGCATTGCAATGAAACATAGAAACTAGGAGCAGGAGTAGGCCATTCGGCCCGTTGAGCCTGCTCCACCATTCAATACGATCATGGCTGATCATCCAAATCCAGTACCCTGTCCCTGCTTTCCCACACAGAATCCCCATCGAGCCTGCACCGACACATATCCCACCCTATCCCCGTAACCCCACGTATTTAATTCCCCCTAACATATCCCATCCTATCCCTGTAACCCCACATATTTAATCCCCCCCTAACACTAAGGGTCAATTTATCATAGCCAAATCACCCGGAGGAAACCCACGCAGACACGGGGAGAATGTGCAAACTCCACACAGACAGTCACCCGAGGCCGGATTCGAACCCGGGTCCCTGGCGCTGTGAGGCACCAGTGCTAACCACTATGCCACCGTGCCGCCCAATGAGGATGGTCTGTACTGTATCTAACAAATTTAAAGGAAATATGTGCATGTATGGGTGATGATGTTAGTCAGATACCATTCTGTATACTTTGAAACATGTATTGAAACAGTTACAAAAAGCATAATAGGTCTTTGTAGTAGAGTGAACTTTTTGCATACTGATGCCAATGTTTCGTCAATAGTACAAATTACATAGTGGCACCAGAAATCAGTTTAATTACCGAGAACAACAACAATAACTTGTATTTATGTAGCACCTTTAACGTAGTAAAACATCCCAAGGTGCTTCACAGGAGTGTTATAAAACAAATTTTGGCACCGAGCCACATAAGGAGATATTAGGACAGATGACCAAAAGCTTGGTCAAAGTGGTAGGTTTTAAGGGGTGTCTTAAAGAAGGCGAGAGACATAGAGAGGTGGAAAGGTTTAGGGAGGGAATTCCAGAGTTTAGGGCCTACGCAGCTGAAAGCACGGTTGCCAATGGTGGAGCGAGTAAAATAGGGATGCGCAAGAGTCCAGAATTGGAGGAGCGCAGAGATCTTGGAGAGTTGTAGGGCTGGAAAAGGTTACAGAGGTAGGGAGTGGCGAGAGCATGGAGGGATTTGAAAACAAGGATGAGAATTTTAAAATTGAGACATTGCCGGACCAGGAGCCAATGTAGGGCAGCGAGCATAGGAATGATGGGTGAGCTGGATGGGCGATGACATTCAGTACTGGATGCCGGACAAGCAGTCTGACAATTTAGAGACAGTGGTGGGGTCGAGAGAGGTGGTAGTGAGGTAGAGCTGGGAGTCATCAGTATACATGTGGAACCTAACGTTGCGTTTTCGGATCATGTTGCTGAGGGCCAGTGTGTATATGAGAAATAGGAGGGAGTCAAGGATAGATCCTTAGGGGACGTCAGAGATAATGTTGCGGGAGCGGGAAGAGAAGCCATTGCAGGTGATTGTCTGGCTACGACTGGATAGATAAGAATGGAACCAGAGGAGTGCAATCCCACCCAGCTGGACAATGGTGGAGAGGCGTTGAAGGAGGATGGTGTGGTCAACCATGTCAAATACTGCAGACAGCTCGAGAAGAATGAGGAGGGATAGTTTGCCATGGTCACAGTTACATAGGGTGTCATTTGTGACTTTGGTGAGGGCCGTTTCAGGACTGTGGCAGGGGCGGAAACCTAGTGCCTCAGTTGTGTTTTAATTCGTAATCCTAATTATCCAATACCAATGATATTGTGATAGGTATCTCCTTTCCTTCCACATTGTCTCTTGTTCAGAATAGACATTTTGGGGGAATTTTAACCCCAAAAGACATGTGGGTTGGGTTCAGGTGGGAGGTTAAAGTGTTAAAAATGTGAATCCCGACATCAACCCACCTCCAACCCGCCCACTTCCAGTTTTAATGGAGGCGAGACAGGGGGCGGGCGGCCGACCCACTCCCAGGAGGCGAGTTGTCACTTTAAAAATTATAATGAGGCTGTATGCCTCATGGTGATCCACCATCTTAAATTTAACTCTGGGCGGCTGGGTTTCCTGGGCCACGGGGAACCCAGCAGCTAAAGGAAGGTGAGGACTGCTGGTTCCAGGAGGGAAGTGCTTTTTAACTTACCTGCTGGATCCAGCGTTCCTGCCTCGCCACACCCCCCATGATCGGACACACTCTGACCCTTCCAACTTCTCCCCAATCACACCCCCCAACCTCCAATCTCACCCCAAGGCCTCTGATTCCCTCGCCCCCACCTGTGATCTGCCCCCGAGACCTCTGATCCCCCTTGAGACCTCCAATTACACACCCCCAGCCTCCGATCTCCCCCTCTGACCAATCTCCGACCCCCCCATCCCACCCCCGACGATCCTGGCCACCAACTCCCTCCCCAATGATCCCGGCCCCCGACCCCCTCCCCAATGATCCCAGCCCCCAACTCCCTCCCCAATGATCCCAGCCCTCGACCCCACTCTCCAATGATCCCAGCACTCGGCCCCTCCATAATGATCCCGGGCCCAGACCCCCTCCCCAATGATCTCAGCCCCCGACCCCCTCCCCAATGATCCCAGCCCCCGACCCCCCTCCCCAATGATCCCAGCCCCCAACCCCTCCTCAATGATCCCAGCCCCTGACCCCCTCCCCAATTATCCCAGCCCCCGACACCCCCTCCCTAATGATCCCGGCCCCCGACACCCCCTCCCTAATGATCCCGGCCCCTGACCCCCTCCCCAATGATCCCAGGCCCCAAACCCCTCCCCAATGAAGTAGTAGGTAGAGGGGGATCAATGAATTTACAGAAGACATTCAATAGTGTTATCACAAGAGATTATTAGCTTAAATTGATGCGCATGAAATTGGAGATAACCTTGTAGCATGGATAAAATGATGTTTGGGAGGTAGGAAGCAGAGTTGGGATAGAAGGGATATTCTCAGACTGACAGGCAGTGGCAAGTGATGTCCCCCAGGGATCAGTGCTGGCTCCTCAGCTTTTCAGTCAATACATATAAGTGAGCTGGATTTGGGGATAAGAACATAAGAAGATAAGAAATAAGAGCAGGAGTAGGCCATATGGCCCATTGAGCCTGCTCCACCATTTAATAAGATCATGGCTGATCTTCTACAAATACTCCACTTCCCGCCCTATCCCCATATCTCTTGATTCTCTTAGTGCCCAAAAATCTATCGATCTCTATCTTGAATATACTCATCGACTGAGCATCCACAGCCCTCTGGGGTAGAGAATTCCAAAGATTCACAACCCTTTGAGTGAAGAAATGTCTCCTCATCTCAGTCCTAAATGACCAACCCCTCATCCTAAGACTGTGACCCCTGGTTCTAGACTCTCCAGCTAGTGGAAACAGTGTCTCAGCATCTACCCTGTCAAGCCCTCTAAGAATTTTATATGTTTCAATGCGATCACCTCTCATTCTTCTAAACTCCAGAGAATATAGGACCATTCTACTCAATCTCTCCTCATAGGACAGCCCTCTCATCCCAGGAATCAGTCTAGTGAACATTCGTTGCACCCACACTAAGGCAAGTATATCCTTCCTTAGGTAAGGAGACCAAAACTGTGCGCAGTACTCCGTGGGAGTGAAATTAGATTAGGCCCGAAAACGGGCGCAGGGATCGTGATGCATGATTGGCCCACACCCGTTGAAAGGAGAGTAGACAGCACTTAAAATTCGTGGGCCCAGAAATTACCTACCTTATCACCACGAATTAGTGCCGTAATCCTGGCGAAAAATGCCGACCCGCCACTCTAATGCCCTTCTCTAGCAAAGGACTCAGCAGCCGACATTTTGGTGGGAGGCTTAGCGCTGCCGATAGCAGCGCTGGCCGTGGAGATGCAAATATCGAGTGCGTAACGTCAGCTGACGTGCAACAGCGAATTAACATCACGCTCTGCGAACTTCGACCTTAGCGATGAGTTTAGCACTGGGTCCTAAGCTCGCTTTGAAAAGTGACATACATCTTTCAGGTAAGTTTGCATTTAAGCTTTTGGATTGGATTTATTTTATTTTATTGAAGTAGTGGCTTGGTGCAATACATGTTGAAAGTTTTTTAACTGTGCAGGGAGTGCTACTGGATGCTGGATGCAAAGCCTCAGATGGTAAAGGAAGGCCTCTGAGAAGACAGAAAATGCTGGAAATACTAAGCAGGTCAGGCAGCATCTGTGGAGAGAGAAACAGAGTTCACATCTCAGGTCGGGATGCTGCCTGACCTGCTAAGTATTTCCAGCATTTTATGCTTTTATTTCAAATTTACAGCATTCGCTCGCAGAGGGAAGAGGAAGAAGCAGAAGGAAGAATGCAACTCAGACAGCCCCTTTGTGGCCAGGATATCCAGGATGGAATCATCTGCCCACGGTACCAGTGACCACAACCCCAATTCCCCTTTCAACATTTGTCCCATACTTTACCTTCCCTCTGTTACTGACCATCACAGCATCCTCTTGGCCACAATGCTGAAATAAAAGCCTTCACAAAGCAAATTTTCCAATCCAACTTTATACATCTATCCATCCAATATGATATCAAGAAATCAACTCATCACCCTTATACATTCTCTTAGTGACTGTCTTGTGTGTGCCTTTGGTGGCTTGGGAGTGTGAAATCAAGTGACAGTGTTTCTTCTTCTTTTTCTTCTTCTTCTTCCTCCTCTTTTCTTTTCTTCTTTTCTTCTCTTCTTTTCTTCTTCTTCTTTTCTTCTTCTTTTCTTCTTCTTCCCGCTCCCCTCCCTCTTCTGGGTCAACCATTGGCTGGACAGGCTGCATTTCTTGGGTGTGTGAAATGAGAAAGGCACAAGGGTGGAGTTGTGGTGAGGGAAGGGCGGGAAAGCAAGAAGTGCATGCCAGAAGGAGGATAACGTGTGAGGATACCTGCATCTTGTATCCTTTCAGACCTGCTGCTGGCCAATGGCTCAGCCATGCCCCTGCCAAGAATAGCCAGCACCGTCTCCTCCAAGGAGGTGAGGTGAAGCCAGGAATGGGAGGTGTGCCTCATGTTTGGTACAGATTGTTGGTAGGTGAGTGATTGCAGGTGGGGGGTGGGGGGGGGGGTGGGAGTCGTGCATTGAGAAGTGTGCGAGGCTAGTGGTGCAATTGGTAGGAGACGGCTTTTGAAGATGTATTCACTGACCTTGACCACTGGTCTGAGGTCATGGAGCTTCTTTGGGCACTGGAGCCAGGTCCTGGGGGTGGCACTGCTGGCAGTGATGGCCTCTGTGTAAGAATATAAGCATGTGCTGTAATCTTTTGCTGTAAAAGTTTGCTGTAACTTGACCAAACTTAAAAGTTGACCAAATTTAATGCACCAGCATTCCTTGAGAGGCCAAGAGGCTTTCTGCTGAACAAATGTAAAATAAACTGCTGCGACTGTGAACTGTGAAGGCTGCAAGTTGTTAATCAGATAAGGAAATGACAGACCCTGAGCAGGAACAAACGTTTGGGCATTACAAAGACAGATACATCTTCAGGCAAATGGTATGAACGGCCTTGGGGCCCCAGGGTCATGAAACAAGAAATCTGTTGCTGAAAGGAGGAGACAGACCTTGGGAGTTCTGAAAAACAGGACACAAGTTAACGAGTTTTGCACAATGTGTATTGTAACCAAATGGTCAGCCAACCACATCTGCAAATAACAACGGTCAGAAGACACAGGATGTGTATGTTTGAGAGATTGACAGCTCAGACAACTTAAGCCGAACATTGGGGAGGAACGCCCCTCACAGCCCCTGCATGATGGAAATTTAGGGAGAATAACAAGAATTGTATAAAAGACAGTGACTAAAAGATATCAGCACTGCAGTCGGAGGAGGTGGCCTGGTCAGTCATCTCACCTACGAGGACCTACAATCAACGCTGGACTGATTATCTGCGGGTGGTTGTAAGTATGATCTCTTGTAACGTGATTGATGTGCTGCGCAAATTCATAGCAATACTGATAGGGGTTTTGAATCTGTCTTAAGGACAATAAAACCTTAAAGACGGAACTCAAGTGTCTCGTGTAATTTCTCGTAAATCTCAAGTATGAATCATTACCCTGTAGATCTCAGGAGTGAGGTTTTACATCAGTGATGTGGTCCTACATCCTTCTTTCTGGAGGGCCTCCTAGCCCCTATGGGCAGAGGACCTCTCTTGCAGTGTTGACCCCCTGCACAAAGCTACAGTGCTGTGTGTGAGACCCTGGGTGCCTATATCACATCACCCGCCATGGAGAAGACGTGCTGGCCATTCTTGGCAGAGGCATGGCTGAGCCCGTGCCCAGCGGCTGGGCTGAAAGAATACAAGATGCCGGTATCCTCATATGTTATCTTCCTTCTCACATCCAACTTTCCCCTCATTCCACAATCTCTTCTGATTTACAATCTGCACATGGTGTAAGCATGCACCTCTTGCTTTCCCCCGCCCCCTCCCCTCACAATAACCAAACCTTGTGCCTTTCTCATTTCAGACACCTAAGAAAGCCAGCCTGACCAGCCAAAGGTTAACCAAGAAGAGGGAAAGGAGAGTGAAGAAGAAGAAACTCCGTCACTTGATTTCACACTCCCATCTCCCGGACAGGGGCGGGTGACCAACCCGTTCCCAGGGGGTGGGACGTCAATTTAAATATTATAATGAGGCTGGAAGCCTCTTTTTTAACCTCCATTTTGTTTTTAACTGCATGTGGACGGGTTTTACACAATTCATAAAACCAGGCAGTTACAGCAAGGCTGGAACTGCTGGATCCAGGAGGTAAGTGCCTTTATATCTACCTCCTGGATCCAGGGACACTAGCTAACAGATCCCCCATGATTGGAGACCCTCCCAGGCCTCTGATGCCTCCATGAGGTCTCCCCACTGCTCCTCCGGCCTTCCCCGTGCTGCTCCCGGCCCCCGATCTTCTGAAGATCCCCACCCGCCACAGCTCCTCCCGACCCACGATCATCCTCCGACCCCCCACCCCTCTTTGCTTCTGCGGCCGTTTCCCAGGCCCTCCCCGCGATCCCTCCCTCCCTCCTCTGTGCAGCCTAGTGCCGCAGGCCTACCCGCCCACAGCCAGCCAGCTTTTCAATCTGGCTGGCTGCGGGTGGGAAACCGAGGCCTTGCATGCAAATCAGGCCTGCGGGAAATCTGGCCTTCCGGGTTTCCTGACCGCCTCGGAGCCCCCCCACCCCCAACCCGCCCTCCTCCTTAAAATCCAGCCCTATACTCTAGTTTTCTGTCCATTAACCAATCCTCAATCCATGCTAAAATATTTCCACCAATCGCATGAGCCCTAATCTTGTGTAACAATCGCTTGTGTGGCACCTGATCGAATGCCTACTAAAAATTCAAATATACTGGTTCATCTTTATCTACCCTGCTAGTTACACCCTCAAAAAGCTCTAATAGATTTGTCAAACTTGATTTTGCTTTCATAAAACCGTGTTGACTTTGCCTAATATTGTGATTTTCCAAGTGCTCTGTTACTGTGTCCTTAATAATAGATTCTAACATTTTCCCTACTACTGATGTCAGGCTAACTGGCCTATAGTTATATTTGCTACCTTCCAGTCCACAGGGATTGTTCTAGAATAGAGGAAAGTATATCCAAGCTTGCAGGTCACTCTAAGCTAGGAGGTATATTAAATTATGAAGAAGAGAGCAAAAAATTGCAAAAACGGTTAGGACACCAGCAGGTGGACGGAACAATGGCAGATGCAGTTTATCATGACAAAGTGTGTTTGATACACTTTGGATGCCAAAATGGCAGATGGACGTATAATCTAAAGGGTGGGGGGGAACTTTGGGGAAAAATAGATGAAGTAAGGAATTTAGGGTTGAAGGTGCATACCTCATTAAAAGCTAGGTCTCAGGTTCAAAAATATTCAAGAGGCTAATGGAATGTTGGACTCCATCACAGGAGATTTGGAATATAAAAGCAAAGAATTACTACAGCAACCTCCTTTGGAATTTAGGGAGAATTCTGTAATGTCATGGTCATGTGCAAAACTGACGTGATGGGATCAGCAAATCCTGGGAGCTGGCCTTGAGCCCACTCAGTGCTGGGATCATGCAGGCTATGTTCATCACAAAACAGTGAAACTTAGAATTTTGGCTGGCTCCCTAGTGTAACTCCTACAGAATGCAATGGAAATTTCTTCAGGAACTTCTCCATCTGCTCCCCACTTGCCACTGCCATTTCTGATATTTCCTGCTGGAAATGATGTTGGGCACGTAATACATCTGTCAAAATATAGACAGGCATGTATAATTATTATCAACTGATGAAAATGATTTCCTGTCATTTGTGCCTTGATACAACACTGAATGCTAGGAACACCTGTGCATCCCGGGCCTCCAGTATTGTCAGAGGCAGTGGAGAGGAGATTTTATAAAGGCTATGACAGGGTACTTGATTGCACAAGCCCTGGCATTTAAAAAAAAATCACCTTCTTTAGCCAGCACAGCTAACCATTCTACAATATGGCAAGCCTCCAAGGTCTGACACTGACAATTTTCACTCTCTCCAGTCCATCTAAAAATTGCAAAGGATCTCATAATGTTGGCTGGATTTAAGGGTGTATCATTGTTGTCAGTGGAACTCCTGCCCAGCTGAAACTGTACCAGGCTTGAACAAAAGAAGAAAAGCCATTTTGACAGTAATTTACCTTCTTTGCTATCCTTTGTGATATATCTAAACAACAAAGATGCTTCCCCTGAGCTATCTTTCAATATAACAAGATCCCTGAAAATGGTTTCTCATTTCTTATGTGGCAAAATGCTACATGGCATCAAAGTAGCCCAAAGATTCTGTCAATTGTCGACTGATTGCCTGGTTTCAGGAAATGCCATATATCTACAACTGGAGGCCTTGGTCACAGACTTGTTCATGAAAGGACTATAGCTAAGCACAGGCCCTGCCTGTTCTCAAATATAGCTGCCAATCAAAATCACCACCCCAGACTGGCTTAGTTCTTTGCTCTGCGCCTGATAACTTCAACTACCTATTCAAGAATCTGTGAGGACATGTCAGAACATAATACACTAGCAAACTGCAACACTTTTAATTGCATAGATTGGCTACCATTTTGTAGTATTAAAACACAGACAATGCTTTCGGAACAAGTTTACAATCCATTGTGGTTCAGAAGCTTTGAAATGAAAAGCTTGGCTAATTAAACAATTTACTAATTACTGCAATGTGGCGGATCACCACCTAAATGGGCGCAATCCACTTTTCCGTCCGTGGACAATAAATCGGGCACCTTGCCTTTAAGGCACCTTGCCTTTAAGGCAGGAGAAAAGGAGTGGGCGGGGCCTCAGAACCTTCCAGATTCTAGTGTCAGCAGCCATCTTAGCAGGCAGATGTAATAAAAAGCTTTTGTGTTCCACACATGGACTCGGCTGTAATTCGTGTTTTGCGGCAGCCACAACATTGGTGACCCCGACGCTCAGAACGTATTCCGAGCACTGCAATGGCGGACACGAACGCACAGTCCGTGAAACTGCCGGAGTTTTGGGAAAACCAGCCCGAAGTCTGGTTCCTTCAAGCCGAGTCGCGTTTCCAGCTGCGAAACATCACCACAGATGGGATGAAGTACGACTATCTCGTCACATCACTCGGTAGCTCCACAGTTACGAAGGATCTGGACAGCGCTGCAGAACCCACCAGAGGGGGGCAAGTATGCACATCTTAAGGCCGTGCTCCTTAAAAAATTTACGGCCTCGGCATACCAGCGAAACTGCCACCTCCTCGACCTTCCAGGCCTCGGTGATGCCTTACCGTCAGACCTCCTCTCCCACATGCTATCCCTCAACGACGAGAGCCCACCCGGATCCCTCTTCCGCACGCTATTCATCCGCCAGCTACCTCTCAGCATCCACCCAGCGATCGTGGCGTCCGGCCTCACAGACCTGGAAGCCCTGGCCGATGAGGCCGACAAGCTGCTGTCCGCTCACTCCAGCCACGACGTCACTCCGGACCTGGCAGCTACTGCCTGGGCGCGCCCCTCACCGGCCACCACGCGGCCACAAGGCCCAGCCACCGGGCTCACGGGGCCTTCGCGCCCCACTAACCCGGGCCACTGTTACTACCACGTACGGTTCAGCGCCAGGGCACAACGGTGCACACCTCCCTGCTCTTTCAAGTCCGCCCCCGTACCAGCCCCCGCGATGGCCGTGGGCCACGCGGGCTCCCTGCTGTACGTCACGGATGACAAAACCGGCCGCCGGTTTCTGTGCGACACTAGAGCTCAGCACAGCATCATCCCGGCCTCCGCCCTCGACATCCAAAAGGGCAAACGAGGACCGGCGCTGGCTGCTGCTAACGGCTCGGACATCCGGACGTACGGCACCCGCACAGTCACCCTCGACCTCGCTGGTCGCCGCTACCGATGGGAGTTCATCACTGCCAAGGTGCTCTCCCCCCTCATCGGCGCAGATTTCCTGTGCGCCCACGGCCTACTGGTAGACATCCCTCGACACCGCCCCATGGACATGAACACCATGTCCCCCATCCTGGGCGCCATGGCCCCCTGTCAACCCGCCGACATGGCGTCACAGTGCCACGCCCGGGCCACGGATGACTACTCGGTACTCCTGGCCGAATTCCCGGCCCTTACCAATTCGACCTTCTCCGCGGAGGCCGCCAAACACGGGGTGGAGCACTTCATCCCCACCACAGGCCCCCCAGTGTACGCCCACGCCCGCAGGCTGGACCCTGCCAAACTGGAGATCACGCGGACCGAGTTTGCCACCATGGAACAGCTCGGCATCATCCACCGCTCCAACAGTCCCTGGGCCTCCCCACTCCACATCGCCCCCAAACCAGGCGGGGGTTGGCGCCCCTGCGGGGATTACCGCCGCCTCAACGACGCCACCACCCCGGATCGGTACCCCGTGCCGCACATCCAGGACTTCTCGGCTAGACTGGCCGGCCGCTCAGTCTTTTCCAAGGTCGACCTGGTGCGCGGCTACCACCAAGTCCCCGTCCACCCCGCGGACGTCCCCAAGACAGCCGTAATCACCCCCTTTGGCCTTTTCGAGTTCCTGCGGATGCCCTTCGGCCTCAAAAACGCGGCCCAGGCATTCCAACGGCTCATGGACTCGGTCCTTTGGGACCTGAAGTTCCTGTTCGTCTACCTGGACGACATCCTGGTAGCCAGTTCCTCCAAGCAGGAACACCTCGAACACCTTCGCATCCTGTTCGGGCGCCTCAGCGACCACGGGCTCATCCTCAGCCCAGCCAAATGCCAGTTCGGCCTGGACAAGATCGACTTCCTCGGCCACCACATCACCCATGCTGGGGCCATTCCCCTGCCCACCAAGGTGCAGGCCGTCCAACAATTTCCCCGCCCCACCACCATCAAAGGCCTCCAGGAGTTCCTCGGGATGGTG
Source organism: Squalus acanthias (assembly GCA_030390025.1). Lineage (NCBI taxonomy): Eukaryota > Metazoa > Chordata > Chondrichthyes > Squaliformes > Squalidae > Squalus > Squalus acanthias. Next base: position 190,294,931 of record CM059425.1, read on the forward strand.
AATTTCTACAACCGCTTCATCCCCAAAGCGGTGTCCCTCATGAGGCCCCTGTATGAAGCCCTCCGAGGCAGGAGCGGCAAGATGGTGGTCGAATGGACGGCAGACGCGTCAGCCGCCTTCGACTCCACCAAGACCGCGCTCACCAACGCCACCCTGCTCGCGCACCCACGGCCCAATGCCAGGGTAGCGCTCACCACAGACGCCTCCGACCACGCGGTCGGCGCCGTGCATGAGCAGTGGGTCGACGGCGCCTGGCAACCACTTGCCTTCTTCAGCCGCCAACTATGCCCACCGGAGGTCAAGTACAGCACCTTCGACCGCGAGCTCCTCACACTGTTCCTGGCGGTCCGCCATTTTTGGTTTTTGCTGGAGGGCCACCCCTTCACTGCGTTTGTCGACCACAAGCCCCTGACATTCACAATGGCAAAGACAACCGACCCCTTGTCCGCCAGGCAGCAGCGCCAGCTCGCGACAGTGTCCGAGTTCACCACGGACATCCAACACGTCTCCAGCCGAGACAATGTGGTAGCCGACTGCCTCTCCCGCCCCGCCATCCACGCCGCACAACTGGCAGTCGACTACGCTCAACTCGCAGCAGACCAGATCACCGATCCTGATCTGCTCTCCGCACCTACCAACCTACCAGGGCTATGCCTGGCCGACGTCGCCTGTGTACGACCGCAGTCACGGTCAAGTGCGACATATCCCTACGTCAACCTCGGCCCGTTATCCCAGCGTCCTGGCGCCGCCGGGTATTCGAGATTCTCCACAACCTCTCCCACCCCGGCGCCCGCGCATCCATCAAATTGGTAGCCAACCGCTTTGTCTGGCGTGGTCTTCGCAAGGATGTGCGTACTTGGGCCAACTCCTGCCTAGCCTGCCAATGGGCCAAGGTGCAGCAACACACGAAAGCACCCCTCGAGGAGTTTACCGTCCCTTCACGTAGATTCGATCACATCCACGTGGACATCGTCGGGCCCCTGCCGCCATCGCAAGGCCACACGCACTTGCTGACGATCGTTGACCGCCCCACGCGCTGGCCCGAGGCAATTCCACTGACCTCTACCACCACCGCCGACATCGCCAGAGCCTTCGTCAGCACCTGGGTCGCACGGTTCGGCGTCCCCTTCAACATGACGTCGGACAGAGGTCCGCAATTTACCTCTGAACTCTGGACCGCCGTCACACGCAATCTCGGGGTGACCATTCACCGCACCACAGTGTACCACCCCCAAGCCAACAGACTGTGTGAGCGGTTCCACAGATCCTTGAAGGCATCTCTTCGAGCCAGCCTCCAGGACGGCGCCTGGACCGACCGACTTCCGTGGGTCCTCCTCGGCCTGCGCACCGCGGTTAAAGAAGACCTCCACGCATCGGCAGCAGAGCTCTTGTACGGTCAGCCGCTGCGCGTACCCGGCGAGTTCCTGCCCACCGCCCCGACACCCTGGTCAGCCGACCAGCAACGCCACGACTTCGCCTCACCGGCGCTGCAGTTCACCCCGGTGCCCATTGCCCGACATGGCAAATCCACCTCACACGTCCCACTAAGCCTGCACCAGGCACAGTTCGTTTTCGTCCGGCACGACACCCACCGCGGACCCCTTCAACCCCCGTACAACGGGCCCTACAAGGTGCTACAGGCTGGGGACAAATTTTTCACCCTGCAAGTGAGCGACAGGACCGAAAAAGTGTCGGTTGACCGACTCAAGCCAGCACACTCGGAGCCCGGTGAGCAGGTCCCTGTAGCTCGTCCACCGCCACGCGGCCGACCTGCCCTCAAGCCGGTTCACCCGGCTGCTCCACGCCCGGCCGTTCCACGTCCACCGGCGTCCTACAAGAGCCACTCCGGCCGGCACATCAGACCGCCGCACCGTCTTGTCTACACCTCCTAAGCGGATTCTGGGGGGAGCTGTGTGGCGGATCACCACCTAAACGGGCGCAATCCACTTTTCCGTCCGTGGACAATAAATCGGGCACCTTGCCTTTAAGGCACCTTGCCTTTAAGGCAAGAGAAAAGGAGTGGGCGGGGCCTCAGAACCTTCCAGATTCTAGTGTTAGCAGCCATCTTAGCAGGCAGATGTAATAAAAAGCTTTTGTGTTCCACACATGGACTCGGCTTTAATTCGTGTTTCGCGGCAGCCACAACAGTAACATCTTTATTGTCCAACAGGAATCAAAATTTAGATGCAAATTAAATACCAACAGCCTGCCAGATCAAAGTGTGTATTTTTGTATCTTACAGAAAAAGCCCAAAGAAACTGGAATTAATCTTGTGTGTACTATAGCCCACAATAAAGAAACCAATTGACAAACAAACAAAGACAATGCTTTATTTCTTCACAGCTTGTTTTTGGACTGACTTTCGTTTAGCTTTTTGGTTGCTTTTATTGCATTTAATTAGCTACAATGGCCTAGAAATTTGATAAGTCCCAAAATTGGGTGGGAGCACCACCCAGCGCTATTTGCCTGTGCCTCATTAACATGATTGCAGCGCTGATCTCAGCTAAATGCGCTGCTGATTGGCTTAGCGCTCGATGGGGGTGGGGGGGGTCAATATCGGGTGCAGTCTACTGGCCAATTAAGTTTGGCCTAGGCTCTCTCCACTACTTAAAGGGGAGGTGCTTTGTGGCAGAAGCACCTCATTGTCAGATGAAAAGACACAATGGTTCAATAGGGAAGAGAGTGAGAGTGAGAGTGAGAGTGAGAGTGAGAGTGAGAGTGAGAGTGAGAGTGAGAGTGAGAGTGAGAGTGAGAGTGAGAGTGAGAGTGAGAGTGAGAGAGAGAGTGAGACAGACGTTTTTCGGATGCTACACTGGGGACCTTGGTCCTGGGGTTGGAACTGTCCTTTACTTGCAAGGGGGCAAGAGGCCATCAAACGTCATCACTAGTAGGATTTGGGAAGAGATCGCACAATCTGTCACAGTGACCAGTGTTGTCCCCAGAACATGGGTCCAGTGCCGAAAAAAGTTTAATGACCTCACACGGCTGGTTAAGGTGAGTGAAGGCTTCAGCAAATGCTATATCCCATCATCTACACCACAAGTCTCACACACTGCTCAATGTATCACACCCCCATCACTCACCTACCAACAATCTCTACCTATCACCACTCATACCTCACAATCACGGCTTCACCTCAGGCTCACACACTTAACACTGCTGCAACACTCACACCCACATCTCACACCTTGCACACACTGCCAGCTATTCAACCATGGCAGGCACATCACACAAACACATTGCACCACACTCACTGACACACTTCCCTTTCTCTTGCAGGCAAAGGTAGCTCACAACTGAAGAGAGCAACAACACCTTGACCGACCTCGAGGAATTTGTGTTTCAAATTATTGGAGGGACAGTCACTGAGCTTGTGGCGACCGGAGAAGTTGAAACCGTTGCTGCTGGTGATGGTGTGGTCACACCTAATCTTTCTTCTCACCTCCCACTTCCTCCTCCTAGAATCATGGAATCATCGAAATTTATGGCACAGAAGGAGCCCATTTGGCCCATCGTGTCTGTGCCGGCTGAAAAAGAGCTATCCAGCCTAATCCCACTTTCCAGCTCTTGGTCTATAGCCCTGTAGGTTACAGCATTTCAAGTGCATATCCAAGTACTTTTTAAATGTGATGAGGGTTTCTGCCTCTATCACTCTTTCAGGCACTGAGTTCCAGACCCCCCACCACCCTCTGGGTGAAAAATGTTCTCAACTCCCCTCTAATCCTTCTACCAATTACTTTAAATCTATGCCCCCTGGTTATTGACCTCTCTGCTAAGGGAAATAGGTCCTTTCAATCCACTCTATCCTGGCCCCTCATAATTTTATACACATCAATCAAGTCTCCCCTCAGTCTCCTCTGTTCCAAAGAAAGCAACCCCAGCCTATCCAATCTTTCCTCATAGCTAAAATTCTCCAGTCCTGGTAACATCCTTGTAAATCTCCTCTGTACCCTCCCAAGTGCAATCACATCTTTCCTGTAATGTGGTGACCAGACTGTACACAGTACTCTAGCTGTGGCCTAACTAGTGTTTTAAAAACAGAAAATGCTGGAAATACTCAGCAGGGCAGGCAGCATCTGTGGAGAGAGAAACAGAGTTAACATTTCAGGTCGATGACCCGAACAGTTCTGACGAAAGGTCATCGATCTGAAATGTTAACTCTGTTTCTCTCTCCACAGATGCTGCCTGACCTGCTGAGTATTCCCAGCATTTTCTGTTTTTATTTCAGATTTCCAGCATCCACAGTATTTGGCTTTTGTTATTGTCTAACTAGCCTTTTATACAGTTCAAGCATAACCTCCCTGCTCTTATATTCTATGCCTCAGTTAATAAAGGAAAGTGTCCCATATGCCTTCTTAACCACCTTATCTACCTGTCCTGCTACCTTCAGGGATCTGTGGACATGTACTCCAAAGTCTCTCTGTTCCTCTACACTTCTCAGTATCCTACCATTTATTGTGTATTCCCTTGCCTTGTTAGCCCTCCCCAAATACATTACCTTACACTTCTCCAGATTGAATTCCATTGCCACCATTTTGCCCACATGACCAGTCTATTGATATCTTCCTGCCGTCTACAGCTTTCTTCCTCACTATCAACCACACAGCCAACTTTTGTATCATCCGCAAATTTTGTAATCATGCCCCCTACATTGAAGTCTAAATCATTGATATATACCACAAAAAGCAAGGAACCTAGTACTGAGCCTTGCAGAACCTCACTGGAAACAGCCTTCCAGGCAACAAAATCGCCTGTCGACCATTACCCTTTGCTTCTTGCCACTGAGCCAATTTTGTATCCAACTTGCCGCTTTCCCTTGGATCCCATAGGCTTTTACTTTTCTGACCCATCTGCCATGTGGGACCTTGTCAAAAGCCTTGCTAAAATCCATGTAGACTGCATCAAATACACTACCCTCATTGACCCTCCTTGTTACATCCTCAAAAAATGCAATCAAGTTAGTCAGACACGACCTTCCCGTAACAAATCCATGTTGACTGTACTTGATTAATTCGTGCCTTTCTAAATGATGATTAATACTGACCCTCAGAATTTTTTTCCAATAAGTTGCCCACCACCGAAGTTAGGCTGAATGGCTTGTAATTGCTCGGTCTATCACTTTCTCTCTTTTTAAACGATGGTACATCGTTAGCAGTCCTCCAGTCCTCCGGCTCCACACCTATAGCCAGAGATGATTGGAAAGCGATGGTCAGAGCCTCCGCTATTCCCTCCCTTGCTTCTCTTAATAGCCTGGGAAACATTTAATTCAGGCCTGGCGATTTATCTACTTTCAAAGATGCTAAACCCCTTAATATTTCCTCTCTCACTATGTTTATCTCATCTAATATTTCACACTTCTCCTCCTTAGCTACAATCATCCCACAATCTCTTCTAATTTACAAGCTACTAATGGTGTATGCATGAATATCTTGCTTTCCCTCGCCCTCCCCTCACCACAACCTGACCCTTGTGCCTTTCTGCTTTCAGATACCCAAGAAGTGCCAACAGCAGAACCTGTCCCTCAACATCTTGAGCAAAAATGACTTTAGAGGGTAGTATCGAGGCGGGAACTGCACATGGTGAGTCACCGGGCTTGAGTGGGCTGCAGCCAGGCCAGGGGGAAAGGTTAGCTCAGGTGCCACCTCCCTGGAGAGTGAGTTTGTGCACGAGTTCTGCTGCACAAGACTCAGATGATGACCTCAATGGGGCGGCCTTCAGAAAAAGGGTGATGGGCATGCATAGAGAAATGTTTGGTGCAATGACAAGCCTGTCAGAGAGCCTCTTGTCAGTGTCAAGTAGCATGGAGGAGTCCAGCACCAACATTGCACGGGACTTTGTGCAGAGCTTGGAGCTCATGATTTCCAGGATGGAAATAATGTACAACTCCAGAAGAGAACTTGTGGACCCACAGATGATGCTGGGTGTGATGGGCGATCTCGCAGCTCCCATTACAGCACAGATGGAAGCGACCCAGCGTCTCACTGCTGCAGTGGAAGTGCAGACTGCTCTCCTGCAGTCTCAGGCTTGGACTGCTGCCATTGTCATTGGGTTTACGAGTGTCGAGAGGGGCTTGCAGGGTGACACAGCAGTCCAGCAATCTGTGCTCCAACAGATTGCTAGGAATGCTGAGGCACCGCCCCGGGGGAGTGGCAGTCAATAAGTGGAGCACAAACCTGCTGTCCGCTCTCAGGCTGACAGTATTCCTACTCCCACCACTGCCAGTCTGCCATTGGCCTTGCTGCTGCCTATCAACCAGCTAGCCCAGACTGCTGCTGCCTGTGCCGAGGTGATGCAGACTACAGCCGGGCCTTATAGGTCCAGAGCTGGTCGCAGTCATCTTGCAAGGCCATCTGCAGCCTCCCCCACTGAAAGTCAGCATCCTTCCACCAGCCAAGCTGTAGCCACTGGGGGAGAAATTCATAGGAGCACTAGAGTAGGAAAAGGCACACGAAAGACAGACACAAAGGGAATGCACAAGGGTGAATAGTTGATATTGTCATTTTGATTGAATTTGATAAAGTTATGAATTTTGTTTGGAATGTGTGTTTTCTGGTGGCTCTCATTTCAGCTTTGTGCCCAGGAGAATTCTGTGATGTTCCTTGACAGGGGGAAGTGGTGAGCAACTGCGATCTGGGTTTTCATTCAGTTGAATCAGAGTCTGATGGGCGCTCATGGACAGTCCCTCCGGAATGGGGATTTGCTGCCTGCCTCCTTCTCCTCCTCCTCTTCCTCTTCATCTTCTGCCTCCTCCTCCTCCTCCTCTTGTGGTAGTCCCATAGCTGCTGATGGCAAGGGCTCCAGCGAGTACTGGAGGGTTCCTCCCGAGTGTTCAAGGCAGCGGAACCATTGTTTGAGCACCCCGATGGTCTGATCGATGATGCTCCTCGTGGCAGCATGGCTCTCATCATATGAGTGCTGGCCATAAGTGGTGGGATTGTGGAGGGGAGTAATCAGCCAGTTGCACAGCGGATAGCCCTTGTCTCCGAGCAGCTACCCTCGGGTTTGACATAGCTGGAAGATTGTTGGCGCACCAGACTGGCACAAGATGAAGGCATCATGACTGCTGCCAGGATAGCGGGCATTCACCATCATGATGCGTTGGGTGTGGTCGCACAACAACCGCACATTAAGTGAGTGGTAGCCTTTGCAGTTATGGAAAATCTCACAATTGTTACACGGTGTCCAGAAAGCCACATGTGTATAGTCAATGGTGCCCTGCACCATGGGGAAGCCCGCTATCCTGGCCAAGCCACATGCACGTTCATCCTGCTTCTCTCTGTTCAGAGAAGACAATGACTTCCCTTCTCCTGGAATAGAGAGCCTCTGTGACCTCCCAGATGCAGCGATGGACAGTGAACTAGGAGATGTTAGCTCTGTCTCCTGCTGCAGACTGGATGGATCCACTGGTGAAAAAATTGAGGGCCACGGTGAGCATGAGGGCCACTGGGAGAGCCGTTGTTCCCCTGCTCTGAAGCTGCAGATCTGGTTGCAGGAGGTGGAAGAATTCTGTGTCCACCTCCTTGGTGAAGCAGAGCCTACTAATACACTGCTCCTGAATTAAGTGGAGGTACAAGAAGTGCTCGCTGAAGACGCTAGGTGGGTAAGGCCTCCTGCTGAGAGCCCTCCTGCCCCTCCTCCTCCCTCTGTGTGCATCTTCTCCTCTTCTTCGCTGCCTCCGCTCCATCTCCCGAAGATACTCGAGTACGAGGGGGACTGCAAGTAGAGCCCCCATGACTGTGAGCAAGTGGTGTGAGCAGAACCCTTTAAATGAGTAGCAATGCGTTCTCCATTTGCAGCAACACTTCCTGTGATGTCAACAACTTTAAACAAGTTTAGAAAGCTCCAAAGAGTTGCAGAAACTTAGAGCCAATAGAACTGAAAAAGCAAGTCAGCTGCAAGTTTTTGATGATCCCTTTAAATAGCGCTGCTGGGGGACTTCCTGCTGCTGAACGCTTGGTCAGCTGGTCATGATTAGGAGAGGGCGCTAAGTGGAGTGGCGACATCCAAAATGGCAGATCATGCGTCAAATCAGCGTTGCTCACTCATTGACGTCACGATCTGCCTAATCTAAATATCTGCAGCGAGTGCAGGCAACGGCAGCGCTGCCGACCTGCCAAAAATGGTGGCTGCCACGGGACCCACCGGAAGTGGGCAGAAGCGAGTCAGCCGCCACTTTTTCTTCAAAACGAACTTTAATGGCTGGTGCTAAACCCCCGAATTTCTAGGCCAATGTGGGTTTTTTTTTCCAATTTTGCCCTGTTAGGTTTGGACTTTATGATATTTTTCATTTCTTCCCTTTTTGAATTCCTACCATGCAGGGAATTTAACTTTCTACTTAAGTACCCTAAACTGATGGGCATTTCCCTGGGAATCCTTCTTGCTCTCTGGGATCTGGAGGGTGTGGAAGGGCTCCACAGGTAAGTGCAGAGGTAGGACCAGCTGCACCCTAAGATGGTCTGCCTGAGCCACTATTAACTAAGAAGCTGAGACTATAGACCCCACCACAGTTACTTGGACCTTTCCCAGCAGATCTGCCTCCATCATCTACACTTCACTATGGAGACAGATTTGGGATTTTGCTGCCTTTGTAGTCCAACCTGCAAAATTTGTCTAGGACAGGGAGAGCTCTGCCCATAGCTGTAAAAGTCACTATTGCCTTGAACCTCTATCCACTGTTCTATTGGTAGGGAATGTAGTGGAAGTATCACTTATATGGAGAGTGAGAGCATATTGAACAGTGTTTGTAAATCGGGACAGAGGGCTTGGAAATGGGAGGCAGCTGGGTTGGAGTTGAAATTGGGAGAGAGTTTCAAAGTGCAGGCCTCGGAGATGCTGTGGGGTGGGAGGTAGCAAAGGATTGTGAAGTCTAAGTCCCTGATGCAAGACGGATCTTAGGAGTTCCCTGCTAACGCACTTCAACCCAACAGTCAATTTATTTTTAGGGGGTTATGTAGTGGTGTGAATGGCAGCTATATGTTGAAGAAATACATTTTGCAGAATGTGATTGGGTAGTTTTTTTTTTCTTGGTGAAATGTGTTTGGGTAGGAAATTTAAATTTGAAGCAACATTTTTTGCATAATATGATTGGTGGACAACAAAAGTGGAAAATAATCAATTAGAATGAGAAAAACAGAGAGAAAGAAACATACAAAATTGACCAGTGGTTCACTTTAAATGTCAGACTTAATTGCTTAATAGTCAAGATTTAGATAACAGATAAAATAAATTTTATTATAAAGTTGTTGCTTATTGAGGACGGGTGGGGTGGGATGTTATTTTCCTTAATGAAAAATAAGTATGTCAGCCTAGAATTTCCCCTATGGGTACAGCCCGGAAGTTAGACCCAAAAATGTGCTTTTTCTGGCACCCAATCTGCCAATGTCAAGTTATGCTTAACTTTCTTCTGAATCTCATTAGAATATGGCCAAAGCTAAAATGGATGTACATCAGTGGAAATCAGCATAAACAATTGGGGCCCAAGGAAAGTGCCGAACCCATACCATATATTTCATCTTTAAGTATGAAAATTAAAGTTTCAACTTATTCAACCATCATTCATGCACATCAGGCACATGTTTAGGAACCTGCAATCGAGGAAGCTTTTCAATTTTTAATACATACTGATGCCATAAAAATCCATTCAAAGAAACAGAAAATACAGTGCAGGTCTCAGTGAGGATAAATTATTAAAAACATTCAAAAAATTTCAATAAAACACCAAAAAAACTTTGTTTCCTGCTGCGCCTTAAAATCTGCTCGTAATTTGAAGGGAGCCTCTGAGCAAGATCAATTGCAGGAATCTCACTTAAAAGGCTCGGTAACTTGGGGGCGTGGCCAGTATTATGAACGCAGATGTGTTTGGGTGGAGGGATCAATAGATGATTGTAAAAGGGCGAGGAGATGTGGGCGTATTGTGCTTGCTTATTCATGCCCAAAACTCTGCTATATTTTAGGCCATGTATTTGATTTCCACCCTGATTGCATGTGTATCAGGGGAAAATATACAGGAAATCCCAGTTCATCATTTCAAAACCTTGCTTGGTTTTGTGCCAGTTGCCAATTTATAGCAAACAAATCAACATTCATGATCATGGTGGCCATTTCTCTCATCTCTGTATTATTTTGCACATTTATGCAAGAATAAACAACTAAAGGTGCCTGATTTAATCAAAATAGGTATTCAGAATCAGAATGGGGAGCCTAATACACCCACAGGCCCTAACAAGGGGACAAGAGTGCAACGGAATTGGACTTTTGCCTGCTGCTTTGGCCTTCCTGTTGCCCCGTCTTAAATCCTGGGGATAGGCTTATTTAAATAAATATTCAGGATGGTGGCCCATGTCTTTAGAGATGCAACAGATACACCTGCCCTACATTGCCCTGGAAACTCAGAATGACAATCTGCAACTCCAGTGCCCAGGACAAAAATCTTTATTCCTCAGAGGGAACTGATAGGTGGACTTTAACTTCCCTTTTATTTTACACTAATTTAACACCTTCATAGGTCCATAATGGAAAGCATGCCTGCTCTCTGGGCCTAACACAGGCGAGCAGGACTGCCTCAGATACGCCCCTAAATGTGCTAATGGAATGAGGGGAATGCATGCAGAACTGCCCCCTTTCCCCGAGTTGGAATTTTTTAGCTTAGCCTAAATGGGGTGGAAACCTAGCATATTGGAAACTGTGCTGCAATTCTGATGCTACCTGACCACCCTCCCAGAGGGAGTTGGAGCTTTTAGCCTGGTTTTGTTTTAGATGTAAAATTAATGCTTTCTGAAGTGGTGGTAATCACTTGTATGGAGGATTTCTGCATGGGACATCTCAAAACAACTTACAAAACAAGTGAATGTTTTATTGACTATAAAATATATTCAAGAGTATACAATGCTTTTCAGTTACTATATAATTTGAACTTTCCATTTTTCTCCCATTTTCCTCTTCTTCTGAAAACTATTGGGTTGCGGTTCCATGGGAGTTCTCTCGATCATCCGCCATCTGAGGCAAAAGATCCACAGAAATCCCAGAGAAACAGTATAAAAGTCACTTGTGCCATTTCTCAATGGTATCCATGAAATTTTCAGCAGTCAACCGGGAAAACCCATGCAGAAATTAATTGCATATGACTGTTGTTGAGGTCAGAGTCCATGGTCGACAGCAGTGCCCTGCTATCCCCCTCAAATGTCTATTCTTCATGTGTGAACTATGATTGTGAATGTTGGCAGGCACAATGATTGTTGAGGAGTCAAGGGTGGTGGCCGAGAGGTAGAGTTGAGTATTGTCACCATATAGGTGATAGATGACCTTATATCTGCAAATGATACCAGCATGCTGACAAGGAAGAGAAATGCACAAGAATGGAGACTCAGGGCTCACCCAAGGTAGCTTGAGCAGGGACAGGAGTAACAGCCATTACAGGAGTTGTGCTGGCTTCATAGAGAGAGGTAGGAGTGGAACAATGCTAGGATAGTGTGAAAGAGGTGGATCACAAAGGAAGGATGATAGGGCAGGATGGAGTGGTTGTACACGGTTGAATACTGCAGAAAAGTCAAGGAGAATGAGGAGAGATAGTGCACCATGGTAACAGTCACAAGTGATGTCACTGGTGACTTTGACCAGGGTAATGTTTGTGCAGTGGGCAGTGTGGAAACCGGATTGAAGGAACTCGAAGAGAGAATAATGGAGAGATGGGCATGGGGCTGGGGCACAATGACATGATTGAGGAAGGAGATAGGGAGGTAGCTGGAGAAGATAGAGTGATCAAGGTGGGTTTATCATGGAGGAGATGTCAGCTTCTTGAAGGGGGGGCGGGATTGATGGGGTCAAAGCCTGAGGAGAGGGAGTCAATGACAAAGTCAGTAAGCATTTGGCCAAGGAAGGGTAGTTGTGCACGGTGGCATAGTGGTTAGCACTGGTGCCTCACAGCGCCAGGGACCCGGGTTCGAATCTGACCTCGGGTGACTGTCTGTGTGGAGTTTGCACATTCTCCCCGTGTCTGCGTGGGTTTCCTCCGGGTGCTCCGGTTTCCTCCCACAGTCCAAAAATGTGCGGGTTAGGTTGATTTGGCTATGATAAATTGACCCTTAGTGTTAGGGGGGGATTAAATATGTGGGGTTATGGGGATAGGATAGGATATGTTAGGGGGAATTAAATACGTGGGGTTACGGGGGTAGGGTGGGATATGTGTGCTGTGGGGATTAAAGCAGGGACAGGGTACTGGACTTGGATGATCAGCCATGATCGTATTGAATGGTGGAGCAGGCTCGACGGGCCGAATGGCCTACTCCTGCTCCTAGATTCTATGTTTCTATGTGATAAGAAGTTGGATTGCGAAAGATTCAAGGATGCAGGTCTTAAGATGTGGGTCTTATGGAAGAGATGACCTTGGTGAAGGTCCTGAGAGAGATGGGGGACAAGCTGTGGCATGATTTGGGGTCAAGGCAAAATGAGCTGGAAGAAATCTGAGAGAGAGGGGAGAGGTGATGGCTACGGTAGCCAAGCTGATAGCCTCAGTCTTTGAGATAGAAGCACCTCATTTTGCACTGGAGGTGAAAATTGAGGACAGGAGTGCAGAGAAATTGGAGAGGGGAACAGATGATTTAGGTAAAGGTAGAAATCACAGAAGATGAGGAGCTGCTTTGTGCACAGGTTGATTGAGGGGAAGACATTTCAGCTGGGATCTTACCTACTTGGGAAGGAAGTAGATGAGAAGGATTTTCAAAGAGAACTGTGAGCGATCGTAATGGGTGAGATGATAAAGCAGAAGAAAATGCCATAAGAGTAAGGGAACAAGTCAAGATGGAACCTGCGATGAGAGCCACATCACTGCCACAACAGTTAGGGTGATGGATGTGGTGCAGCCTCAGTAAGGGAGAAGAAGTCGCCAACTGTGAGCCAAATTTGAGTACGGTCCAGGATGTAGATGCGAAAAGCCTTATTTACAAGAGAGTAGAAATCTTCAAGTGTAATGCAGAGTGCATGGGTAGCAGGAGACCCCAGGAGGTAGTTGTGGAGGCAGAGTAGTGAGGAACTGGAAGGAGATTGGAATGGTTTGTTCACACAGGGGGAGAGAGATTGGTTTTGCACCAAGATAGGGGAATAAAGTTTAATCATTTTGTTGTAGAATCTGTATTTTTTAAATCTTTATTATGTCATAAATTTTGGGGCGTGTTTCTGCAGGGATTCTCCTGCCCGACCACGGTGACTTCAGTGGAAGAGCTGCTGAAACCCCGTAAAAATGATTTTCCAACGTTTACGCGGCTCTTCTACCCTAGTTACAGTAGACAAATGAGGAAAACCCGAATGGTAATTCACTCCTTTTATTTCCAGTAGTTAGTGCTCAGCTTAGTGAAGCTTTGAATTAATTGTAATGAACAGAACATTGAGGGAGTGCATCTGTGATTTCCTGATAAAGGCTCTGTGTTGTGTGTGTGTGCAGTGGGAAAATCAGCCCATACAGTTTATTATTAATTTACTAGCTCCTCTGCTTGTATGTTGGAACTAATTTAAGTGTGTGATTATCTTGCCATGTTGATCCCACTCCCTGTAATATCACTTCTGCAGAGTAATTCAACTGGCTCCATTAACATGTTTGTATACATTTCTGTCCACACTATTTCAAAGATTTTACACCTGCGTTATGGTAGAATAAGAAAAATACTGTAACCGGTGAACTGTAATTATTACGCAGAAGAAATCAAATTCACACTGCTGATTTTTTGCCTGTTTTTATATATACTTTCAATGCAAACATCTAAACAGGGCTTTTTGTGCGATCATTCAACACCAGGATTAACTCAATGCAGAACAGAGCAATCAACATTGACACAGCCATGTAAGTAGCTTGATTCTACAGCATGATAGCAGCTTCATTTTACTAAGAAAAGTATTATGCCCACATGGCTGTTTTAATGTTTTTGGCTTGGCTTACATGACATGAAATCTGAATTTGATGCACTCAAACCAAGATCAGTTCACTCATTTGTATATTTAATTGACCCCTTGAGAAGTGCAGTGATATTTCTGCCTCAAAACAATAATAAGATATTATTATAAACTTCATTCAGAGACCTCAATTTTGTACATTTTTTAATGATTTTTTAGCATTAGAAATTTACATTAAATCAATGTGAAGATGGTCTACAATGAAAACCCACATATATTTTGAAAGCCACAATAGCTGCCTGTATTGAGCAAATCTTGTGACGACGGTTTAACCTCTAATGCAGTTGGTCACTAATGATGGCGCTTATTACTGAAGGATTTTTTAGTTTAATCCTCTTTGCAGTTTCAGCATTCAATCCAGATTGCAGCATTGACTTCTGGGTAATGAAGAGAGACATCAATTTATCCTCAGTATGCTTTGAAATCTCTGCCTGATGCACATTACTGCTCTGCAAAGCACCAGATTAACCCTTTGAGGACTATGGCAGGATTGAGGCACCAAGCATATTACAGTATTCATACTGCATTTCAATGCAGCAGTACTGGAAAATTAGTATATTTTTTCCTGAGAATACTGCCAATATTTTACTTTGTTTGCTTTTCTGTGATCTACCTCACAATTAATACGATATGAAAAAAAACCTGGCAGCACACGACAGAAATATTCAATGTTTCTTTCTATTAATTCCATATTACAGTTCTTGTCTTACTCTTACTTACCCACATCACAGCATTCAGCTCTCAGAAAATCTTGTCTGTTTTTGGAAAAGGAGAGCCAAAACGACAAAATACCGTGAGCCTTAATGGCAAAGTACAAACGCCAAATGGAATTGAAGAGAGTTTAGAGCAGTGCTATTCATAATGTAACCTGGATGACAACCGTGACCTACCTCCCCCTCACCTGTGGTCTTCAATAGACGTAGTGCTCCATGTTTCTCTGGACCTCACTCCACAGCCTGCCTGATTGAGTTATTACTGGAGCTTGAAGATAATTGTGTCGAGTTTTGTCTTTACAGCCTGGGCATAAAGCAACACCTGGACAGAGTGCAGAGAGGAAAATTAGACATGGATGATTGCCCGCCATTATTAAAAGGAAGAAAAGTCAGGCAGGCTCTGTTGGGGATGCGTGATCGTCCCTGCCCAACTTTTCGCCCTGCAGTCCTCCCAGACAATGGTAAGTCCCAGATGGTAAAGACAGAAATACCGACTAGATTGTAAGATTTTTAACCTAAGGCGCTTACAGGCAAAGATGAAAGTTACCACCACCATCATTATCGATCTTCAGCATGCTGATGACTGTACAATGTTGGCTCACTCTGCCAGCAATCTTCAAATTATCCTAGGCTTTTTTCTTTGAAGCCTACAATCTATTCGGACTCTATTAATGTTTCCAAAATAAAAGTGCTTTATCAACCCACACCTGGTACTTTGGTTTCTTGCTCATCAATAACCATGAATGGAACAATTCTAGTGAATGTAGACTACTTTGCATACCTTGGTAGCTATCTGTCAAAGAACATCAATGAGGAGATTCAGGAACGCATTAACAGTGCCTCAGCGGCTGTTGGCCACCTGTGGACCCGTGTCTTCGACGAAAAAGAACTAGATGTAGCTACAAAGATTATGGTGCAGCTGGGTGGGACTGCACTTGCCTGGTTCCATTCTTATCTATCTAATCGTAACCAGAGAATCACCTGCAATGGCTTCTCTTCCCGCTCCTGCATCATTACCTCTGGAGTCCCCTAAGGATCTATCCTTGGCCCCATCCTATTTCTCATCTACATGCTGCCCCTTGGCGACATCATCCGAAAACACAGCATCAGTTGCCACATGTATGCTGACGACACCCAGTTCTACCTCACCACCACTTCTCTCGACCCCTCCAGGGACTCACGGATTGCTTCTGACGAAAGGTCTTCGACCTGAAACATTAACTCTGTTTCTCTCTCCACAGATGCTGCCTGGCCTGCTGAGTTTTTCCAGCGTTTTCTGTTGTTATTTCTCACGGATTGCTTGTCTGACATCCAGTTCTGGATGAGCAGAAATTTTCTTCAATTAAATATTGCGAAGACCGAAGCCATTGTTTTCGGTCCCCGCCACAAACTCCATCCCCTAGCCACTGACTCCATCCCTCTCCCTAACATTTGTCTGAGGCTGAACCACACTGTTCGCAACCTTGGTGTCATATTTGACCCTGAAATGAGCTTCCGACCACATATCCGCGGCATAACTAAGACCGCCTATTTCCACCTCAGTCACATTGCCCGTCTCTGCCCTTGCCTCAGTTCATCCGCTGCTGAAACCCTCATCCATGCCTTTGTTACCTCTAGACTTGACTATTCCAACACACTCCTGGCTGGCCTCCCACATTCTACCCTACGTAAACTTGCACCAAGTCCCGTTCACCCATCACCCCTGTGCTCGCTGACCTACATTGGCTCCGGTTAAGCAACGCCTCGATTTCATAATTCTCAACCTTGTTTTCAAATCCCTCCATGGCCTCGCCCATCCCTATCTCTAATCTCCTCCAGCCCCACAACCCCCCAAGGTATCTGCGCTCCTCTAATTCTGCCCTCTTGAGCATCCCTGATTATAATCGCTCAACCATTGGTGGCTGTGTCTCTGTTGCCTCGGCCCTAAGCTCTGGAATTCCCTGCCGAAACCTCTCCGCCTCTCTACCTCTCTTTCCTCCTTTAAAACCTACCTCTTTGACCAAGCTTTTGGTCACCTGCCCTAATTTATGTGGCTCGGTGTCAAATATTTTGTCTTATAATACTCCTGTGAAGCGCCTTGGGCCATTTTACTGCATTAAAGGCACTATATAAATACAAGTTTTTGTTGCTGTTGTTGTTTACCAGTCTGTTGTTTTATCAACCCTATTCTATGGCTATGAATTCTTGGTTACTTACAGAAGGCATCTCAAGACACTTGAGCATTTCCACCAACGTCCTTTACACAAAATTCTTCACATTCGCTGGGATGATTGTAAAACCAATGCATTTGTCCTCTCAAAACCGAGTTGTACCAGTACTGAATCAGTGGTTATCAAAGGCCAACTTTGGTGGTGTGGTTATGTATGCTGATTGGATGACTCCAGACTCCCAAAGCAACTACTTTATTCGGAAATGAGCTCCGGCAAAAGAAGTGTTGGTGGCCAGAAAAAGAGAAATAAAGATAGTTTGAAATCTAATCTGAATAAATGCAGAATTGACATCAATACACGGGGGGACACCATCAAAGACCGCAGACTGTGGTAATCCATGTGCAGGCAGGGAGTTAACGATTTTGAACAAGCTAGGATTGCCAAAGGAAAGGAAAAGCATTGACAGAGGAAAGAGTGTCAATTTGCTGCGACTACACCATCAATTGGATTGTCTTTCATATGTCAGCTTTGTGGTAAAATATGTCTCTCTAGGATTGGTTTACAAAGCCATCTAAATGTTCACCAAAGATGTGACCAATCTTAAAACTCACATTTTTTTATATGCTGAGGAATAATCTTCCTTGATTGCCAAGAGAAAGACAAAAATCTACCTCAATATATAACAACAATAAAGATGAATAGATACACGCATGCTTACATATATATTGGGATTGTAACCAATGACAATAGTTATAGAGTTACCCTGGTTTATAGGTTTTAAAACAACCATTTTATGAAGATGCATTCTGCAGGCTGTAACGCAGTCTTGGTGTTCTGATGCCTTTATAAACTGTGTAAGCATTGCCGTTGCTGTTTATTACAGAGTTCTCTTCCCTCTCCTCTCAATTGTGTTAGTATATTTCATTCCCAGCCAGATGCTACAGTATAAACCAACAGAACATCACAGATAATCCCATTTTGTCAAAATTAAATGATAGAAAATGTCTGCATATTCTGAAGACTGCAAAGGAAATTTAGTGCTTGAAAGATTAACATAATCTACTCTTTCATTGCCTTCATACCAATAAATCAGAGCAATTAGTTACTAAAATGTACATGTACTAAAATAATAAAATCTATACAGCAGAACATAATACGCTTGCTGCAAATTGTATTTATTAACTAACATTTATTACTATGGTTATTTAATTTCTATTACAGTCTTGGAATGACCTACAGCACAACTAATAAAAGCTAATTGTGTTCAATAGTATACCTTTCCTGAAAGGTTCACAATGTTTCCTCAGATTTTCAGATGGTATGACTTTCAGTTTAAAACTTGTTTTAATTGCTGCTATTTTTTAAGTAATAGCCTGAATGTTATAAAAAGGTTGAAACATATGTCAAGAAAGCTAGACAGGAGGACATTTTAATTCTTCTACAGACTATCCACCTAAGCACACTATCACCAGTGTCGTATTTGATGTACTTTTTAAGTGATTACCCATATTAGGTCAATCTCAAGGCCATGGATGACAATCATGAAGCAATTCTGTCTTGTTTTGACCTGGTAGTTGTCCTTTTAATTCTGACATAATAAGTAAGAGATTTAAAAAATACCTGTATTCTTCAGCCTATATCATTGCATATGTTGCAAAGTTGGCCATTGTTGTGACTTCAGAAATATGCTTGAGATGAAGTCAAACATATACAGACTTTGTGGAGAGAGAAACAGAGTTAACGTTTCAGGTCGATGACCCTTCGTCAAAGCTGGAAAAAGCTGGACATCGAACAGGTTTTTAAGCAAGTGCAGGGGCAGGGAAAGGGGAAGGGGAGGAAAGAACAAAAGGGAAGGTCTGTGATAGGATGGAAGGCAGGAGAGATTAAGAGACATTAAGAGATGGTGCAAGGCAAATGGAGATGGTAATGGGACAAGTTAAGAAACAAAAGATGGATCTAGATGAAGTGTAAAGCTACCTGGACTACACTTCCTCCCACTCCACTTCCTATAAGGACTCTATTCCATTCTCCCAGTTTCACTGTCTCCGCCGCATCTGCTCTGACGATGCCACTTTCAATGCTAGTGCTTCCGACATGTCTTCCTTTTAACTCAACCAAGGATTCCCCTCTACTGTGGTTGACACGGCCCTTGACCGTGTCTATTCTATTTCCCGCACTTCTGCTCTCACCCCTTCCCCTCCCTCCTGGAACCACAATAGGGTTCCCCTTGTCCTCACCTTTCACCTCACCAGCCTCCACATTCAACGGATCATCCTCCGCCATTTCCGCCACCTCCAGCATGATCCCACCACCAAACACATCTTCCCCCCTCACCTCCCCTTTCAGCATTCCGAAGGGACCGCTCCCTCCGCGACACCCTGGTTCACTCCTCTATCACCCCCAACACCCCTTCCCCTTCGCCCGGCACCTTCCCATGCAAGCACAGGAGATGCAACACATGCCCTTTTACCTCCACCCTTCCCACTGTCCAGGGCCCCAAACACTCCTTCCAGGTGAAACAGCGATTTACTTGTACTTCTTGCAATTTAGTATACTGTATTCGCAGTCTCCTCTATATTGGGGAGACCAAACGCAGATTGGGTGACTGCTTTGCAAAACACCTCCATTCAATCCGTAAGGGTGACCCCGAGCTTCCGGTCGCTTGTCACTTTAATTCTCCGCTTCACTCCCACTCAGACCTCACCGTCCTCGGCCTGTTACACTGTTCCAATGAAGCTCAACGTAAGCTCGAGGAACAGCACCTCATCTTTCGATTAGGCACTTTACAGCCTTCTGGACTCAATATAGAGTTCAACAATTTCAGACCATAACCTCTGCCCCTATCCTTTTTTTTCCATTTATTTTATTTATTTATTTTTTCTCTCTCCAACATGGCAGCTGTCTTTCATTCTGCCAGTGCCATTTACACTTCATCTAGAGCCATCTTCTGTTTCTTAACTTGTCCCATTACCATCTCTCCTTTGGCCTTGCACCATCTCTTAATGTCTCTTAATCTCTCCTGCCTTCCATCTAGAGCCATCTTTTGTTTCTTAACTTGTCCCATTACCATCTCCTTTTGCCTTGCACCATCTCTTAATGTCTCTTAATCTCTCCTGCCTTCCATCCTATCACAGACCTTCCCTTGTGTTCTTTCCTCCCCTCCCCCCTTTCCCTGCCCCTGCACTTGCTTAAAAACCTGTTCCATCTCCAGCTTTTTCCAGTTCTGACGAAGGGTCATCGACCTGAAACGTTAACTCTGTTTCTCTCTCCACAGATGCTGCCTGACCTGCTGAGTATCTCCAGCATTTTCTGTTTTTATTTCAGATTTCCAGCATCTGCAGTATTTTGCTTTTATATAAAGACTTTGTGATTGGTTCAGTTATGAATATGACAACCTATTATTTTTTGAATGAGGCTGGCAGTTATGAGTTTCTAACAATCCTTGGCAATAGGTTGAGAGTTAGATAAACAAACGGAAATCATGATAGAGAGGCAGGTAGATGTAGTGAGCTTCCATAACTCACATATTTAATGCAAAGGTGGGTTCCGAGCTGGGCGTGGTAGGGTGGGGAGTGACATGCATGCGTGAAACCCGGAAGTAAAGTAAGCAGGTTGGATTCTCTGATTTCGACTTGATTGAATTATTCAATTTTTCCGTCTGGGTTTCGCGTCTCCAAGGTGAAAGATCGGGAAATGTTGGTGTTCAGAGGGATCTGGGTGTCCTTGTACATGAATCACTGAAAGTTAACATGCAGGTACAGCAAGCAATTAAGAAAGCAAACAGTATGTTGGCCTTTATTACAAGAGGATTTGAGTATAAGAGTAAAGACATCTTACTGCAGTTATATAGGGCCCTGGTGAGACCACACCTGGATGTATTGTGTACAGTTTTGGTCTCCTTACCTAAGGAAGGATATACTTGCCATAGAGGGAGTGCAATGAAGGTTTACGACTGATTCCTGGGATGGGGGGATTGTCCTATGAGGAGAGATTGAGTAGACTAGGCCTATATTCTCTAGAGTTTAGAAGAATGAGAGGTGATTTCATTGAAACATACAACATTCTTACAGGGCTTGACAGGATAGATGCAGGAAGGATGTTTCCCCTGGCTGGGAAGTCTAGAACCAGGGGTCACAGTCTCAGAATAAGGGGTCGGCCATTTAGGACTGAGATGAGGAGAAATTTCTTCACTCAGAGGGTGGTGAATCTTTGGAATTCTCTACCCCAGAGGACTGTGGAGGCTCAGTCATTGAGTATATTCAAGACAGAGATCGATAGATTTTTGGATATTAAGGGAATCAAGGGATATGGGGATAGTGCAAGAAAGTGGAGACGAGATTAAAAGATCAGCCATGACCTTATTGAATGGTGGAGCAGGCTCGAGGGGTCAAATGGCCTACTCCTGCTCCTATTTCTTATGTTCTTAAGGTACGCAGCAGGCGCGATGTGCACCCACATGACACGATCTGAAGTCCATTATTTAAAGGGCCAATGCAGAAATAGAATTTGGGGGAGCCAGGAGGTGTTTAGGATGGATACACAGAGAGCAAGGGCAGCACCCAGATTTAATGAGGCTTCCCTTGAATTACTGCTGGGTGCAGTCAGGAAAAGAGAGAAAGATTTACATTTATATAGTGCCTTTCACGACCTCAGGAGGTCCCAAAGCACTTTAAAGCCAACAAAGTACTTTCAAGTGTAGTCACTGTTGTAATGTAGGAAAAGCTGCAGCCAATTTGCACACTGCAAGCTCCCACAATAGCATTGTGATAATAACCAGATAATCTGTTTTATCCTCCTTCTCACAACCATTTCCCTCTCATCCCACAATCACTTCTGATTTACAAACTGCACATGGTGTAAGAATGCACCTCTTGCTTTACCCCCCTCCCCTCACCACAACCCTATCATTGTGCCTTCCTCATTTCAGACATACAAGAAATCCAGCCAGTGGTTGATCAAGATGAGGGAGAGGAGAGTTGAGAAGAAGAAGAAGAAGAAGAAGAAGAAATACCGTCATTCGATTTCACACTCCCAGTTCCTTGAGGTTGTCCTGCAAGGCCATCTGCAGTGTCCCCCACTAAAAGTCAGCAACCTTCCACCAGCCATGCTGCAGCCACTGGGGTAGCACTGCGCGACATCACTAGGATAGGCAATGGCACATGCAAGATACTCACTAAGGGAATGCACAAGGGTGATTGGTTGATTTTTTATGGCTAAAGTTGCATTGGAAAGTTTGTTTTGTGGTGGTTTTTATTTCAGCATTGTGGTCAAGAGGAGGCTGTGATGGTCAGTAACAGAGGGAAGGTAAGATGTGGGACTAATGTTGAAAGGGGAATTGGGGTTCTGTTCACCAGTACTGCAGGCAGGTCATTCGATCCCAGATATCCCAATCAGAAAGTGACCTGTTGGGTTGCCTCCTTCCTTCCGCTTCCTCCTCTTCTGCTTCCCCCCCCCCCACCCCTCCCCTCTGCTTCCTCCTCCCTCTGCTTTCTTCTCCCTCTGCGAGCAGCTTGTCCCCTTTGCTGCCTCTGCTCCATCTCCTTAATGGTCGGCCCTAAAGCTTCCAATTTCGCGGCCATTGAGTATAGTGATTGTTACTTTGCCACGACTAATTCATAACCCTGTCTTTTATCTTCCAGGGCCTTCACACAGACAACAAGTATCGCTGGACATACATGTGGGCAATTCCTCAGAGACACCATTCCTTCTGAGGGTGCACCATCACAGGGCGTACAGCCAGGCACTAGTGCAAATACTCGCACTTTGGTAGGTCCATTTAGAGAGTTAGTTGGGTTTTCACCTGGTGATTCACAACTCACAAGTGAGCACGAGCAGACACTGATGGCAGGAACAGCTGTGCAGAGTCTGAATTGTGGCGGGGGTGGGGGAGGGGGTGCTGTTGGTGGTGGCGCAACCCTCTCCAAGCTCTGCTCAGCTGGACACAGATGCTGAATTCCGGGGGCTATTATTGAGAAGGAAAATGCTGGAGGTACATCAGCAACTTAGCCAGGTACTGACAGACATGCCACAGACACTCTCCACTATAGCGGAGAGGATGGAGGAGTCCAATTTGATCATTCGTGGACTGGTGGTACTGGGAATTGCGAGATTGTCTTCCATGGAGAGAGTGACCACACCCATGGAGCTTCAAGCCCGGCTCTCAACTGAGTCTGTGCAGGTCATTTGGACAGCCATGCGACAACAACAATAACTTGCATTTATATAGCACCTTTAATGTAATAAAATGTCCCACGGCGCTTTGGATGCCAATATGTCTGCCCCCTTAAACAGGATGACAGTTACCTTGCCCATGACCTTACAACACGTCACTGATCTTCACCAAGCTGGTCTGCAGCAGAATGGTAGGAGTGATGTGGCGCTGGCCTAGGAGAGGGATGATAGCAAAACGGGACATGGAAGTGGGAACTCCACGCAAAGCGCTCCCACTTCTCACCCTTTGCTCCTACTCAGCCAGTACCCGACATGCTGCCTCATCCCCGGATGGCCGTGTCTGCCCCTACACAGGTGCAGGTGGAGCAGTCTTTGGCGGGGCCCTCACAGGCTCCAAAACCCTGAAGTCATAGACCAAAAGCATTTCAGCAGTCAAGCTAGGGCTCTGAGCAGGCCTGCCACTACCTCTGCTGAAGCACATGAGATACACCAAGTAGAAGCAGTAGGAAGCATGAGTTAAAGCAATTGTAATTCACCCAAGGTACGCACATGGGTATTTGACAAAATGTTTTGTTGTTGAGTTTCCTTTTCTTATAATGACACATAAAATTTATTGATTAGCAACACTTCCACTTCTTGCCCATTATTGCGTCCCGAGTGGCAACTCGCCCTTTAACTTGTTTCATCTTGAATGTCAATACATGACGGAACCCAATGGGCGGATGTGCAGTGGGTGGATGCGTGGTTGAAGGACTGTTTCGTGCAAAAAGAGCGGGGTGGGTGGGAGGAGGTAGGGGCATTGGTGGTGGTGGTGGCTTTCTTTTGTTATTTGTTCCAGTCGAAATAATTAACTAAACCTTCGAGCATCCTTGGCATCCTGGTCAGCAATATACGCGGATGGTCTGGTGATGGGTGCCCCACTTTCATATTCCTCCTCCTCCTTCTCTTCTTCAATGTTCTCCTCATCAGAAGATGCCTAATGAGCGTCTTGGTCATCATCCACCTGTAATCCTCTCTGCTGCACAATATTTTGCAGGTCGCAGCGCAGCACTACGATTCCGGACACCCTCGCTGATGAGTACTGAAGAGTACCTCCAGACCTATCTAGGCACCCGAAGCACATCTTCAACATTCCGATGGTTTGCTCAATGAATGGTGAAAGATTGGGGAATGCAGATGATCAAAGGGACCTGGGTGTCCTTGTACATGAGTCACTGAAAGTGAATGTGCAGGTGCAGCAAGTCATTAGGAAGGCAAATGGTATGCTGGCCTTCATTACAAGAGGATTTGAGTACAGGAGTAAAGAAGTCTTACTCCAATTATATAGGGCCTTGGTGAGACCACACCTGGAGTACTGTGTACAATTTTGGTCTCCTTACCTAAGGAAGGAAATACTTGCCATAGACGGAATGCAACAAAGGTTCACGAGATTGATTCCTGGGATGGCGGGACTGTCATATGAGAAGAGATTGAGTAAACTAGGCCTGTATTCTCTTGAATTCAGAAGAATGAGAGGGATCTCATTGAAGCATACAAAATTATTACAGGGCTTGATAGGATGGATGCTGGGAGAATGTTTCCCTTGGCTGGGGAGAACCAGGGGCCGCAGCCTCAGGATAAAGGGTAGGACATTCAGGACTGAGATGAGAAGAAATTTCTTCACACAGAGGGTGGTGAATCTTTGGAATTCTCTACCCCAGAGGGCTGTGGAGGCTCAGTCATTGGGTATATTCAAAACAGAAGTCGATAGATTTCTGACTAGTAAGGGCATCAAGGGATATGGCGATAGGGCCGGTGAATGGAGTTGAGGCAGAAGATCAGCCATGATCTCATTGAATGGCGGAGCAGGCTTGAAGGGCCGAATGGCCTACTCCTGCTCCTATTTCTTATGTTCTTATGACACACCTGGTGGTCATTTGGCTCTCGTTATAGCGCTCCTGGGGTTGCTCAGAAGTGTCCTGAGCAAAGTTTGAAGGGGCTATCCCTTGTCTCCTATGAGCAAGCCCTTAAGTCTGCTTCCTGTAATGAAAAGGTCTGGAATGTTAGACTGCCGCAGTATGAAAGCAGCATGATAGCTCCCAGGAAATCTGGCGCACATCTGCATGAATTTCCTCTTGTAGTTGCACACCAGCTGTGCATTGATGGATTAAATGCCTTGCGGTTGATAAAAACTCCTGACTGCTGTGGTGGTGCTCGGATTGCCACGTGTGTGTAGTCAATGGCACCCAGTACCTGTGGGTAGCCAGCCAGAGAGGCGAATGCGAGTACCCGCTCATTCTGGCTATTGTCATCGCAGGGGAAGTTGACACAAGCCAACACCCTGGCAAATAACGCATCCATGGCCTGCCGTATATATTTGTGGGCAGCCGACTGAGAGGCCCTTGAGATATCTCTGGTATCAAATTGGAAGGAGCCAGAGGCAAAGAAATTGGCAATGGTGGTGACTTAAATAGCAACAGAGAATGCATAGCCATCAGGTCCAGCAGTGAGCAGCTCTTCTTGAAGGATGCTGAAGATGTCTGCAACCACCTGCTGTGTCAATCTGAGCCTGCAGAAGAACTGCTCTTCAGATAGGTCAAGGAAGCTGAGCCTCCATCAGTAGACCGTCTCATGTGGATAGCCCCTCCTGTGACCTCAGCCCCTCAACTGGTCTCCTCTCTGCTGTTCTGCACCTCTCTAGTGCACCTCTCTCCTGTGCATCTCTCTCCTATGCACCTCTCTCCTGTGCCCCTCTCTCCTGTGCCCCTCTCTCCTGTGCACCTCTCTCCTGTGCATCTCTCTCCTGTGCACCTTTCTCCTATGCACCTCTCTCTTGTGCACCTCTCCCTTGTGCACCTCTCTCCTGTGCCCCTCTCTCCTGTGCCCCTCTCTCCTGTGCACCTCTCTCCTGTGCATCTCTCTCCTGTGCACCTTTCTCCTATGCACCTCTCTCTTGTGCACCTCTCCCTTGTGCACCTCTCTCCTGTGCCCCTCTCTCCTGTGCCCCTCTCTCCTGTGCACCTCTCTCCTGTGCATCTCTCTCCTGTTCCCCTCTCTCCTGTGCTCCTCTCTCCTGTTCCCCTCTCTTCTGTGCCCCTCTCTCCTGTTCCCCTCTCTCCTGTGCTCCTCTCTCCTGTTCCCCTCTCTTCTGTGCCCCTCTCTCCTGTTCCCCTCTCTCCTGTGCTCCTCTCTCCTGTGCCCCTCTCTCCTGTGCACCTCTCTCCTGTGCACCTCTCCTGTGCCCCTCTCTCCTGTGCCCCTCTCTCCTGTACACCTCTCCTGTGCCCCTCTCTCCTGTGCCCCTCTCTCCTGTGCACCTCTCTCCTGTGCATCTCTCTCCTGTGCACCTTTCTCCTGTGCACCTCTCTCTTGTGCACCTCTCCCTTGTGCACCTCTCTCCTGTGCCCCTCTCTCCTGTTCCCCTCTCCCCTGTGCTCCTCTCTCCTGTTCCCCTCTCTCCTGTGCCCCTCTCTCCTGTTCCCCTCTCTCCTGTGCCCCTCTCTCCTGTTCCCCTCTCTCCTGTGCACCTCTCTCCTGTGCATCTCTCTCCTGTGCCCCTCTCTCCTGTGTACCACTCTCCTGTGCACCTCTCTCCTGTGCATCTTTCTCCTGTGCCCCTCTCCTGTGCACCTCTCTCCTGTGCATCTCTCTCCTGTGCCCCTCTCTCCTGTGCCCCTCTCTCCTGTGCACCTCTCTCCTGTGCCCCTCTCTCCTGTGCCCCTCTCTCCTGTGCATCTTTCTCCTGTGCCCCTCTCCTGTGCACCTCTCTCCTGTGCATCTCTCTCCTGTGCCCCTCTCTCCTGTGCCCCTCTCTCCTGTGTACCACTTTCCTGTGCACCTCTCTCCTGTGCATCTTTCTCCTGTGCCCCTCTCCTGTGCCCCTCTCCTGTGCACCTCTCTCCTGTGCATCTCTCTCCTGTGCCCCTCTCTCCTGTGCCCCTCTCTCCTGTGCCCCTCTCTCCTGTGCCCCTCTCTCCTGTGCACCTCTCTCCTGTGCATCTTTCTCCTGTGCACCTGCTGATCCCACCACAGCATGTTGTCACTGTCGTGAATGGTGATTGTCTTCCTCTTCAGATGTAGTGTCGAAAACATCCATTTTGCCTTACATCTTGCAGGTGTCCATTTGAAAGTCTCCAGACGTCTCAAAAACCTCTAGGCTGACAAGAACTCTCTGTGAAATGTTTGCGGGAACTGACAAAGCAGCTGTCTGCACTGAGCCTTTATTGAATGCGGGCAAACTGAAGTTTAAAGATCCCATGAAGAGCACCTGAAACTCGCCTCTGTTTCACTGGCGAGTTTCCCGAGCCCTGGGAGAGCCGTACTGGAGGCGTTAAATTCAAATGCCTGTTTAATTCAATTAGAAATCACCTCATTACCATATACTAATGATGTAAACGGCTGTGATAATTACCGACCCACCGACCTAATGATCGCGCTGCCTCTGGTGAGCAGGTTACTCGCACACAGCCAAACCCGTTAAACCTGGAAGTGGGATCATTGGAGCTGGGTTGCAGTCGCGCTTCATTTTTCTTCAATTTTTACTTCCCACCCGACCACAAACCACCGTTCTTGGGGGTAAAGTTCCTCCCACAGAGACAAGGGGCGGTGCTATTGTTTATAGAGTAACAGCTTCGCATATAGATTCGCAACCTTTGGATGATAAAAGTTCTACTGCAAATATATATATATGTTACATTTTTGATACATGTCCACTTGTTCATTATATATTTAGTTAATTTGCTTAATAGGGGCCGAGCACGGGCCAGCAGCAGCCCTCAGCGGTACTAAGGACCTGGGAGGAGCAGTCCTGTTCTTCCCGGCTCCCAATGAAGTTAAAAAGTATATTAACAAAACTAAGCTTTTTGGTGGCGGCTTCCAGCAGTCCCTCTGAGGACCACTGGTTAGGCTGCATGTAAACCGAGTAATCCCGGCACCTGCTCCGCTCGTGCAGACGAATTTCTGGAATGGGTCCTAAAACAGGCACTAGGACCCTCATTACTATATGCAAGGGGCTTAATGCCTGTTTTAGGAGGCTGCCAGGGATGCCTGAAAAATCGTTCCTTTCTGCCCTTCGTGTCGGAAAACTGGAGCAATGAGGTCCAATTTCTCCCTCTGGGTGTGAAGCCATCAAAGTACACTTAATCAGGAGCTAATCTCCCACTGTTTGGGTTTTGTACTTGCCGCAGCATAGCTGAGACTAGTATCTCTAATATAGTCGAGTCCCTTATATACAGACCTGGTACAAAGGTTTATAGGAATGCTTCATTAGCAAAAACATATTTACCATGGTAACTACATTTTTTTTAAGTTTGAAAGATAATTCTTAATGTTTTTGATGTTAACAGAAACCCACTGGTTCCCCTGACTCTTTACTGGGCTTCAGTTATCAATGAGCGGAGCGGAGCAGCACTGACATGCTGACACACATGTGCAGAGCTCCAGTTTCCCTGATGTGGAGCCGACAATGTAGCTCAGGTCTGCTGGCTGCAAACTGCTTTATACAGCGACCAATCTGAGACTAGTATCTCTGATATAGTTGAGTCCCTTATATACAGACCTGGTACAAAGGTTTATAGGAATGCTTCATTAGCAAAAACATATTTACCATGGTAACTCACAAAGCACAAGTTTGATCTCCATTTTCACTTACAGAAACAGGTTTGGTTTAATAAAAAAATGCTACAATTACTGTACTGGTAGATAGGCCTCAGCATAAAGCAAAAGGATTTAAACTGCTTTTGACTGCTTTTGGAATGATTGAAGAGCCTGTAAATTGTGAGGATGTCTATTTCTGCAATCAAAGGGCAATGATTGCAACTCTCTGATGAAATTTTCAGCTGTGTGCATATGTTGGTTCCGTCAGATAGAATATAAGGTTCCACTTATTTTCTGTAATGATTTATGCATTGATTTTGAACTACCAACTCCTATAACAAGAACACTTTCTGGCTTAAAATAATCTACAGCGTATTTGCCACTAGACCATGCCTTTAAATAGTGCCACATGCTTGCACAGGTGTATGCAATCTAAATCTTTAACTGATGAACTGCGTTGCATTTGAGTTATGTGCATTTTTTTTTTATCAGAGAGCATCTGACAAATTATCTTTTGGTAGTTTTTCTAATAAAAAAAGTAGGCCATAAATAAAGCATTTATATTACAGATGGTGGCTTGTCAGACAGTGTTATAAAATGGCTACTGTGTGAAGCAAAATTTAAGCTGAAGGACAACCATGAAAATTACCTTGGGTATAAAAAAAAACCAATCATAAGCCTTATATTCGTATTTTGAGGCTAAATTGCTAAAGCAGTTCTACAGGGTTAAAATTGTTAAAAGAAACAGACATTGGCACCAAAGCCAGTCTGGATTAAAGCTGACAGTTACTTCCACTTCAGGAACCTGATCCAGAACAGATATTGTATTTGTCTGCAGTGTTAGAGCTTTGAACTGTCTGCTTGGAAGGGATGTTCATTAAAATATCCACTGCAGACAGAGCTGGATGCAGTCCAAAAGAACTGAAGATGATTGGTGGATAGTTGGAGACTTCTGTTTGTGAAAGAGACAACTGTGATTAAGCTGCAGTTTGTGAAATGGTTGGAGTTTATATGCTACAGTCCAATTTCAATGTGTTTGCAAAACAATCAGCAACTATATTTGTATTAAAGCAATTATATCACAGAAATGTTGCCTGCGTGTGTCAACAATGCCAGATTATTTTTTTTTTTTTAAATTTGCTTAGAATTCAGAATGGAAAAATTAACTGGTGCAAAATGCTACTTTGTTGCATTATTAGCAACTTCCAATTAACAATGATCACCTGCTATAGTTTTTTCTTCTTATGCGATTCAAAAGATGATTGCCCCATAAAGCATGCTTGTGTCAAAGGTAAGATTCAGTTCACACTGGCTTTCCCCAGAGCGGTTACAAAAGCTGCATATGATTTTTCTTGGTGTGTAAAAAAATGGGTGAAATTTAACAGTTTAGTTGAAATGTTAACAATGACGTTAAACATAGTAGTCGGCCTTTCATATAGTGTTATACTGTCATCAGAATGGGAATTAAGCGACTCTGAGAGAGAGAAAATGCATAACTTCACTCTGTGGTCATGTGATGATATAGGTGATATATGATTGTAAAAGCGACTTAATATCTGCATATTAGGTGGTATAATAACTGGGTACACTCAAGAAGGTGACTGTAGCAGAGACAGATTTCTAATAAAATTGATCCTCGTGGTTGCTAGGGCCGTAGAAACACCTTAAGATGCTGCACTGTGCTACCAGTAGGTAACAGATTTTCAATATCCTAATGCATAATGCAACAAATCTGGTTCAGCAAATGACGGTTAGCAGTACATTTAAAATACTGTATACAAGGGACAGAGCTTGACACATCTGTGCACGAGTTCTACAGACAGGGCAATTGGTGTGTAATGGCATTCTCTGTGGACTTTTTGGATTAATACAGAATGTTGAATTGCAGCTGTAACAGCTCTTGTGTCCCAGACATAAACGTGGAGGTCTGGCTTAAACGCTAACCACTCTTGTGCTGCCGTTGCTCTTGTCATAATCTCACAGAGGACTGACAGCCTAAGCCACATACTTTTCTTTTGCTGGAGAGGATGATTTTGACGAGAAGTAGGTCTTTCTCATCTAGTCCACTATATTGCTTTGGGGTATACTGATTTCGAGAATCACAGATAGTTTTTCTCTGCAGTCTGCCAAACAAGCTCTAAGAGAAAACTGAGTTTTATATAATATTATCATAGAATCATAGAATAGTACAGCACAGAAGGAGGCCATTCGGCCCATCGAGTCTGCGCCGGCTCTTTCGCAGAGCAATCCAGTTAGTCCCACTCCCCCGCTCTTTCCGCAAATCCCTGCAATTTTTCACTCCTTTAAGTATTTATCCAATTCCCTTTTGAAGGCTGCTATTGAACCTGTATCCACCACCCTATCAGGCAGTGCATTCCAAATCTTAGCCACTCGTTGTGTAAAAAAGTTTTTCCTCATGTCACCTCTGGTTCTTTTGCCAATCACCTTAAATCTGTGCCCTTTGGTTATCGACCCTTCAGCCATTGGAAACAGCTTCTCTTTATTTACTCTATCTAAATCCTTCATGATTTTAAACACTGCTATCAAATCTCCTCTTAGCCTTCTCTGCTCCAAGGAGAACAACACCAGCTTCTCTAATCTATCCACATAACTGTATTCCCTCATTCCTGGAACCATTCTAGGAAATCTTTTCTGTACTTTCTCCAAATCCTTCACATCCTTCCTAAAGTGCGGTGCTGAGAATTGGACACAATACTCCAGCTGGGGCCAAACTAGTGTTTTATATAGGTTTAGCATAACTTCCTGGCTTTTGTACTCTATGGGCTGGATTTTGATTCAGGGGCGGGCTGGGGTCGTGTAATCCGCATTTCGTGTTAGCCACCCGAATCTAAATCGATGTGGGAGATTGATGCAATTTTAACATAATTGGCCAATTGAGTTCCAATGTGTGGGAACCCATGGCCAGTGAGTTTTTCCAGTCTGAAAGTCACTTCCAATGACGTCATCATTGCTGCAGCATTTAAGGTCTGCAACAAGCCTTGCTTCCTCTGCAGACTGCCAAGCTTCTGCCTTTGCATGTTAGAGGCACCTGCAGGAAGAATGGCCAGCCAGAGACCTAGGTCTGCACCTCGATTTGATGACGTCGCCCTGCAAGCTTTAATTGAGGGAGCCAGAGCTAATAAGGAGGTGCTCTTCCCTTCTTCAGGGAGGAAGAAGCTTTGCCATCAAACCAAGGCTGTGTGGATCCAGGTGGCAGAGGAGGTCAACTCGTTGTCCATAACCCACAGAACCTGGCTTCAGTGCAGGAAGAGGTTTCATGACCTGCTGCGCACTGGAAAAGTGAGTATGAATTTCCCATCACCCTCATTCTGATCCCCATTTCCTCTCCTCACCAGCACTCAGCTTTGACAACCTCGTCCTCCACATCCCACTTGACACTGACATCCCTGCACCCTTACCCATTCCCTCTCTCTGTATGGTCACATTCACCTAACTATTCGACTATGCAGCCCTCACACTCCCTATTGTTGTGATGCTATGAAAACAACTTACAAGACACAGGGTGGGCTAATGGTCTTGCCACCTCACTCCGAATTTGTCTCCTTCTAACCATCAATGATATAAATTCTCTACACTCACTCCTTCATTCTCACTCAAACTCCACTTGTCTCCCTCATTGCAGGAAAAGAGAGCTCACAATAAGAGGGAAAGAGCGAGGACAGGAGGAGGGCCACCCTCAGTAGCCCAGCTCACCACTTGGGAGGAGGCGGTCCTGAGATCATGGGAGTGGAGGAGGATGCACAAGTGGAGAATGGACAGACGGGTGCATCAGAGCAAGCTGGTGACAGAATAGTTTATCATCTCTCTCATTGACATTGCATGAGTCACTGATAATGATTCTGATGCTCCAGCAGACTGACTTATGATCATCTGCAATATGCAATGTGCATGTAACCTTGGCCTCACATATCTGACTCTTTCCTTTACTCCCCCCCAGGACCATCGCGAGCAGCCGTCCCCACCGTCCAGGAGGAAGAGCATGAGCCTCACCACTCCTCAGAGGAAACTACAACCTCTGAGGGCGCCACGTCAGCAGAATACAGCGCACCCAGCACCAGCGCAGACACTCACACCTCGGAGGGAACATCGCGAGATAGAGTAGTGTTGTCACCTGGTGTATCACAGCTCACAAGTGAGCATCAGCAGATAGTGGAGACAGGGACAGCAATGGAGAGTCCTAGTCGGAGGGTGCAGGACTCTCCTAGCTCAGCTCAGCTGCATGTCGACCCTCTGCCTCTGGGTCCATCCATAAGTTCAGCGGTGCTGGAGCTCCAGGAACAGATGCAGGAGTCTCTGGCAGGTTTTGTCTCCAGGGTCGCTGCGAGTGTGGAGCGAATGGAGGAGTCCATAGCGATCATGAGCAGACAATTTATGGAATCATTGGCGCATGAAAGCATCACCATGGAAAGGATGGCAACCTCCGTGGAAAGGATGGCTACATTAGAGGAGTGGATGGCTACAGCTATGGAGGAGATAAGTCGCCAGAGTGTAGAAAACATAGTCATTGTTCAGAATAGACTGGCATCTCTTGAGGAGCGATGGTCATCTATTGAACACAGAAACCAGACCTTCATGGAAGTCCTTCTGAGTAGGACTTCCAGTGCAGATACGGGTCCCCATGGCCCCCCTGATGTGCAGCAAGGTGCTCTCAATCCACTTGCAAGCACTGAGGTGGGGCTGACCCATGAGAGGGATGTTGGTGGCAGACAACAAGGAAGTGGGGGCTCCTCTCCAAGCGCTTACACGACCAAGCCACTGCAAAGCCCTCGGTCAGAGCCCCACCAGAGTCCTCACCCAACTGAGATCGGCATCTCAACCCCTGCACAGCCGCAGGAGCAGCAGACTGTTGCCGAGCCCTCACAGGCTCGTAACCCCAGAGGACGCCCGCCAAAGGTGTCGAGACAGGAGCAGCAAGAAAGTGAGCAAGGGGCCTCCACATCTGCTAAAGCCACAGGGGAAGCACCACGTAGGAGCACGCGTAAAAGAAAAATAATACACAAGTAGTCACAAGGGTAGTCACTTGGGTGTAATGTTGTGTTTAATCTTGAAATGCCAGCACTTGCTTGGTGTGATTAAAAATTCTGATGGCAAACTGCTGAAGTTGTGGCGTCTGTCATTTTGCAAATGGGACTTCCACATTGAGTGCTTCGGATGACTTGCAATTGTCAGTATGGTGGTCAGAGTGATAGGAATCCGCAGATTCCTAGCCATTGTTGATGGTCTGATAAGAAGGTGCGAGGCAAAAGTGTTTGATTGTGCAGGCTAAGCAAATCTGGTCAAGTGCGTCCCTTGCATCTCGGGCAGCAATGCGGTCGCGCGCTGGCGCCTTCTGGCCTGTGCAGCTTCAGGTGGGTGAGGAGCAGCTTGGCGCTCCTGTTGATGCTGCTGCTGCTGGTGGTGCTGTTGTTCATGGTTCTGCTGCTGCCACGGCTGGTCTTCGTCCGAATCTGATGTCCAGGAGGAAAGGAAATAAATGGTTCCCATGCTTCTGGTATATGCCTCAGTTGAGGAAGCGCTCAGTCAAGGTGGCGAGAGGGGTTTCCCAGGAGGTCACACTGGAGATGAGTGTCAGGCTCCAAATTTCCACAGCTGTGGTTATGCCATATAAAAGTTCCCCCAGACCTCAGACAATAAAGTCCTGCCAACTGCAAATGATGGCTGATCACATCTCCTATTTCATGGTTGAGCTGCAGCTGATAGTCAGCAATCCAAATGTGCTACCTCCAGGTTTCACATTCGTGGTTCAGAACAGCCGTGCTTCACGTGGAAAAAGGGTTAAAATCACAAAGGCCTTTCAAAATGGCATTATAGAGGCAATTTAGCGCTTGTTAAGGGCCTTAATGGTCTATCCCGCCTCTTGGAGGCGGGACAGAGTCAGGACCAGCAGACACGATTTAATGAAAATTGCGTGGAGGCGGGATGGAGGCGGGCTTGTGCCCACCCGCCAGTTTTCACAATTTTAACCCCCCACACGCCTCCAAACCCACCTCCATGGGTCAATGAAAATTCTGCCCTATGCCTCTATTTATAAAGCCCAGGATCCCACATGCTTTATTAACTGCTTTGTTAACCTGTCCTGCCACCTTCAAAGATTTGTGCACAAACATCCCCAGGTCTCTCTGTTCTTGCACCCCCTTTAAAATTGTACCATTTAGTGTGTATGGTCTCTCCTCATTCTTCCTACCAAAATGTATCACCTCACACTTCTGTGCATTGAATTACATCTGCTATGTGCCCACCCATTCCACCAGCCTGTCTATGTCTTCTTGACGTCTATTACTATCAAAACAGATTATCTGGTCATTATCACATTGCTGTTAGTGGGAGCTTGCTGTGCGCAAATTGGCTGCTGCGTTTCCCACATTACAACAGTGACAGTACTTCATTGGCTGTAAAGCGCTTTGAGACATCTGGTGGTCGTGAAAGGCGCTATATAAATGCAAGTCTTTCGTTCTTTTCTTCCTCACTGTTTACTACACTTAATAGTGTATCAAAAATCTTGGGCCAGAAATTCGGCTGTTGTACTCACCCGTAAGGCCACCTGAAGTGTCGGTTTCCTGCATGCACTGCGCATGCGCGGAAAACCGGAACTTCCGTTCCACTGAAGGGAGGGGTTCAGAAGTCGAACACGTGCGCGGGAGAGGCTGCGCGCACGCAGCGAACTTCGGGTTTTTTTTCAGGTTTCTCCAGGAGGGTAAGTATGAAGAAGCTGCGCTTTTAAAAAGGAGGCGCAAGGCCTGTTTTTAACAAGGTAAGTGGTTAATTAATTACAATTTAAACATTTTTTCAACAGTTTTATCTTTTTTAGATACTTTAAAGAAAGGTAAGATTATTTTTAGCACCGTTAAAAAGTATAATTAATTTTTTCAAAAATTTAAATTTTTGTGTAAAGTAGTTAATTTATTTAACTTATAGTTATTTTAAAAATGAGATTTTCAAAAAAAATGTATTTGAAGTTTAAGTGTGGATTTGGGGCCAATCTCTATTCATAGATTTGACAGGTCTTCCTGTCAAATCTATGAATGAAAATGTCCTGCTAGGATTGGCTCTCCATGGCCCACGTGATCCCAGGGGACGCTTCGAACTAATTGCGCCCCTGGGATACTCAAGCACTGCACGCCGGCAGCTGGAGGAGGCCCAGGACCCGAAGTCCTCGTGGGCCCAAAGCACAACTGCAGGCGCGGAAGGCAAGTACGCGCGCGATGCTGGCGCCCGCAGGAAGCCTGAAAGCTGAATTTCTGGCCCCTTATGTATGTGCACATTTCCCGAAAACTTAACTTCATGTTATCATGATTTTTGAGTAATGCTTTTATATCAACTTTGCAAGTCTATATTTATATTGGGAATTTCCTATTTACTTCTGTCAACAATGGGTTGTCACAATTCAGGCCTCCATTCAGTAGGTGGCATTGTGGCGATCCCTCTGTCTGTCTCCCAGCAGCTTAGGTTTCAATGCTGACACCTGTGAATCTCCTCCGTACGGCTACAGCTTCTCCCTTTGAAGTTTCTGTAAGTTCTCGATTCTTTGGGAATATCAAGGGCAATGCCATGGAGGATTTATTCATGGAAGCAAGCATTCTCTTGATAGTTGTTTTCTATATAAATGAATGTTCTTTCTTTTTGTTATCTGTATCAGAAGAAGATGATATGCATTCATATATGTATTTCCTCCAGTCTGTAACCCTGTAATAGGCTATGCTTTGTATTTAATTATTGTTAGAAGCATGATTAAAACAAAACAAAAATGATAGCACAGTGAAAATCCAGTAGCAGAGAAATGGAAATGATGGAATATGATATTATCGCATTAGATGGCATAACTACTGGGTACAGGCAAGGAGGCATCTAGGTTAGATTTTCTGCTTGGACGAAAATCCGAGGAGAAAAATGGCAGAGTGCGATCTTTGCCCACCCAACGAGAAGTGGGCTGATACTGCTGAGGTTTCTGGAGTCAGCCAAATTTGCATAATGAGTTCCTCACACCAGGAATGCCAATCTTTGAGAGCTCATCATTGTGGGATTGTGGGGATGATTCTTGAACTCTTGCAGGTTTTAGCAGTCTGCAGCAGCTCAAAGAGATGGCCTACCCAAATCTCCAAATGACAGCTTCTCTGCAAGCTCTTCAGCAGAAAGAGCTCTGTTATGGCAGCATCAGGATTCGAGCCCTCGGGGTCACAGATGGTGGACGTGCTTCTTAATGAAGTTAGGGAGAGGAGGGAAACATGATTTGGAACACCGCCACCTCATCCCACAATCAGAGCGGCACAGCAGCAGTGGCAAGAGGTGGTCAGGACAGTCAGTGCCAACTCCACCATCCCATGCACGGCAACTCTGGCAAGGTAAAGGGTGCCAGCCACACTTCCTAACTGTGCTTCAGCAGTTCACCATCAACACCCAAAAGGTACAGTGGGGGCACTTTACAGCTCAAATCATTCTCTGCAAGTATCTGATCACTCACATTCTTATCTGCTTTCATTTCTTTCCACTGAAAGCATCATATGATGCATAATTCCTGAACCTGTTGTCAGCCCATTGTAAAGGTTTTTATCACTTTTTGCAATCCTTTTAAATGAACAGACAACCCATAACACCAGAAAGAGATTGATCATAGACAGTGCACATATAAAGAGACTGCAAGGAAGTGTCAGAGGGAGCAAGTAGCGTACCTTTGCTGCTATAGTGAGGTATATTCAGGGCCCAATTCTGGTCTAATTCCCTCTCCTGCGTCAGTTTATCATGCCATAATATCTGAGGCATTGCAGCCTGTATTTACACAACCTACACGTCTCTGCATATTTAAATTGGCTGACACCGCATTTTATAGCAGGGTCAGTGTCACAACCTCACAGCGGGTGGAAGTCCCAAGTCGCCTCAGTTCTGGTGGTGAGAGGGCACCATCAGAATTTCGAGCTCTACACTAACTCGTCCATAGTTAACTTGTTTGTCCTTTCTTGAA
Source organism: Squalus acanthias (assembly GCA_030390025.1). Taxonomy (NCBI): domain Eukaryota; kingdom Metazoa; phylum Chordata; class Chondrichthyes; order Squaliformes; family Squalidae; genus Squalus; species Squalus acanthias. Next base: position 190,332,457 of record CM059425.1, read on the forward strand.
CAGAGGTGCTACATTAGCTACCCTTCATCACGCAGCAAATTTGAACAGCTAGTAGGACTGCAAAATTGTGCCTAAAGCCACGCTGTCTCCTCTCTGACTTCCTTTAACAGCCAAGGGTGCATGTCATCAGGAGCTGTTGGCGTATTTACTTTGAATTGTTCCACATCTCCAACAATACACCGTAATTCCCACTTCCACCATAATTTATAAAAACTAACATGTAAAATGTATTTAAAATAATAACTTCATCTTGCATAACTTTATCACTCCTCAGCAGTCCGACCCTCTTTCATTATTCTTGACTTTTAGTATGTTTATGAAAGCCCTAACTATTTCCTTTTATATTATCTGCCAACTTTTTTCATATTCCCTTTTAGCCATTCTGACCTCCCATTTCACCCTTCCATTGCACTTTCTATATTCCTCATGATTTTCATTTACCAGCAGATCTCCCATGGCGAGGCAGAAGATATGCAACTTTATAATAATAGGAGTGTTTATACCATACAGGGGACAACATCAGGGCCACTGATTTACAGTGACTGAATAAGTCAAGCTCTACTTTTATGAAATGGTATTCTAGGATTTTTACTGATGCTTTGGGGATTAAATTCCATGACTCTATTTATTATTCTTACCCGATGCCTTTATTCCCTTCCTAGTTTGAAAACTAACAAGACACAACAAAATAGTACGTGCCAGTTGAAGTTGGGTATCTGATATTTAGCAATACTGGGTAGGGGCACTGGGGTTACATAAGAACATAAGAACATAAGAAATAGGAGCAGGAGAAGGCCATTTGGCCCCTCGAGCCTGCTCCGACCATTCAATAAGATCATGGCTGATCTTCTACCTCAACTCCACTTTCCTGCACTCTCCCCATATCCCTTGATTCCCTTAATATCCAAAAATCGATCGATCTCTGTCTTGAATATACTCAACGACTGAGCCTCCACAGCCCTCTGGGGTAGAGAATTCCAAAGATTCACCACCCTCTGAGTGAAGAAATTTCTCCTCATCTCAGTTTTAAATGGCCAACCCCTTATTCTGAGAATGTGACCCCGGTTCCAGACTCCCCAGCCAGGGGAAACATCCTCCCTGCATCTACCCTGTCAAGCCCTGTAAGAATTTTGTATGTTTCAATGAGATCACCTCTCATTCTTCTAAACTCTAGAGAATATAGGCCGAGTCTACTCAATCTCTCCTCATAGGACAATCCCCCCATCCCAGGAATCAATCTGGAGAACCTTTGTTGCACTCCCTCTATGGCAAGTGTATCCTTCCTTAGGTAAGGAGACCAAAACTGTACACAATACTCCAGCTGTGGTCTCACCAGGGCCCTATATAATTGCAGTAAGACGCCTTTACTCTTATACTCAAATCCTCTTGTAATAAAGGCCAACATACCATTTGCTTTCCTAATTGCTTGCTGGACCTGCATGTTAACTTTCAGTGATTCGTGTACAAGGACACCCTCTGAACACCAACATTTCTCAATCTCTCACCATTTAAAAAATACTCTGCTTTTCTATTTTTCCTACCAAAGTGGATAACGTCACATTTCTCCACATTATATTCCATTTGCCATGTTCTTGCCCACTCACTTAGCTTGTCTATATCCCCTTGAAGCCTCTTTGCATCCTCCTCACAACTTACATTCCCACCCAGCTTTGTATCATCAGCAAACTCGGATATATTACATTTGGTCCCCTCATCCAAATCATTGATATAGATTGTGAATAGCTGAGGCCCAAGCACTGATCCTTGCGGTACCCCACTAGTTACAGCCTGCCAACCCGAAAATGACCCGTTTATTCCTACTCTCTGTTTTCTGTCCGTTAACCAATCCTCAATCCATACTAGTATATTACCCCCAATCCCATGAGCCCTAATTTTGTTTAATAACCTCTTGTGTGGCACCTTATCGAATGCCTTCTGAAAATCCAAATACACCATATCCACTGGTTCCCCCTTATCTACTTTGTTAGTTGCAACCTCAAAAAACTCTAACAGATTTGTCAAACACGATTTCCCTTTCATAAATCCATGTTGACTCTGCCCAATCCTATTATTATTTTCTAAGGGGGAAAAATTAGGTCGCGCCCCGTTTGGGGCGCAAATATCGTCTGGACGCAAATATTAGCGCCTGGTGCTAATTATCGCCACTGACTGGAAACTTCACTTTTACCGCCCCGGGAGGTGAGTGGAGCGCTAAATTAGGCGCTGCACACCTGTCTTAAGGCGCAAAGGCCGAGCAGTGAGGCGCTAACTCAGCGCGCGAGCGCAGCGCAGCTGCTGCCAGTTAGCGAGGGAACACAGACACACTGGCGCCAGCCAGTTCTTAAAGCGGGGGGGGCCAACTTGCTCCCCAGCCACACCCTGCTCATTGCAGCCTTGAATCTCGGCCTGGAGAGACCTGTGAATCCATTTTGCTGCCAAGGCTGGAGAGGGTGAGAGAACGAGCTCAGCGCTTCACCGAGCGGGCCTTGGATGCTCTGGTTGGCGCGGTGGAGCGCAGAAGATGTATACTCTTCCCTGAGAGTGGCAGGAGGCCTTTGCCACGCGAGTACAGAAGAGTGTGGAGGGAGGTGGCTCAGAGCGTCTCCTCCAGGAGCATGGTGCCCAGGACCCATGTTCAATGCCGCAAAAAGTTCAACGACCTCACTCGGGTCGTCAGTGTGAGTGGCTTTTTCTCAATACCTCTCCATCCCTCCAACTCAACCTCACTCTATGGCCAGAGGGTCTTAAAACCCCAATGCACAACACTCATCCAACACCTATGGCCCTTTCATGAAACACACACACACATTCCACACTTTGCATACAGTAAGGGCTATTCACCTATGGGAGGCACATCAGGCAAGACCATGGCTGCATACAGTAAGGGCTATTCACCTATGGGAGGCACATCAGGCAAGACCATGGCTGCATACAGTAAGGGCTATTCACCTATGGGAGGCACATCAGGCAAGACCATGGCTGTATATTTACTCAGATGCTGTCCTTTTTCTAGCAGGCCAAGCTGGCGCATAATAGGAGACAGCAGCAACGGACAGGTGGAGGGCGGCCTCAGCTGCAACCCCTCAGCGATCTTGAGGAGCGCGTCCACAGGATTGTGGCAAGCCGGGTGATCGGTCCCGTCGCCACTGGAGACGCCGACCCCGTTCTGGACAGCAATGGTAAGGTCATCACCTTTTTGTCCTCTGTCCTTCCACTTGTCCCTCACAACACCAGCCTTTGACACTTTCAATCCAACTTGCTAACTCACTGCACTTATTCCTCCCTTACTGCCACCCTGTCCTCACGCTAAAGCCACTCTTGTACCTCCCTGCTTTCAGATGGTGATTCACCAGCTGAGGAGACGGGCCCTGAAGCTGCCAGTGGGAGTGAAGCTGCAGCCGAGGAGGAAGAGGAAACCGGAGCATCAGTGCCACCCTCTCCCGAGGAAGCCCATGCCCACACTGGGAACACGCCTTCCCTGGAGGGGAGCAGGGGGGAAGGGTCTGATGAGGGTGAAGCTCCAGGACCCAGCGGGCTGCAGCAACGCCATGGGGGTAGGGAAGAACGGGGGCCTTCTCCCCAGAGGGAGAGTATGCCAGCGACTCCTACTGCAATGGACGCAGAGGAGGAGCGGCTGATCGCAGAAATGAACACCCAGGCGGTGGGCATGCACACTGAGCTCATGGGTGCAGTGGGAAGGGTGCCCGAATGCATTGAGTCACTGGCAAGGAGTGTGGAGCACTTCGCTGTAGCACAGGCGGATGCCACACTAACGCTTAGTGCTGCAATTCAGTCACTGACTGCCGTGATCCCATCTCTGACTGCTCTCATGCAGACTCAGATTGAGGCCACGCGAGCACTGACTGCTGCCAACCTCGATGGTTCGTTCACATGTCCCCGGGGCTCTCACCGCGCCGCAGCAGGCCAGCAATCTGTGCTCCAGCAGATTGCTCCGGATGCTGAAGTGCTGCCCCGTGGGAGTGCCGGTGTGTCGGGCGAGCAGGGAGTTGCTGTCCTCTCTCACGATGACAGCATTCCTGCTGCCAACACTGTCACTTCTCCACTGCACTTGCCACCGCCTGTAGGACAGACTGCTGCCGCCCATGCAGAGTTGGTGCAGTCTGCAGCCGGGCCCTCCAGGCCCAGAACTGGTCGAGGCCGTCCTTCAGGGGCATCTGCAGTGTCAGGGTCTGATGATCAGCAGCCTTCCACCAGCCTTGCTGCAGCCATTGAGGTCCCATTACGGAGGAGCAGTAGGGTTAGAAGGGGGGAAGTGCGCAAGGGAAGGAGATCACCCTCGAAGGGCAAAAAGTAGGAGGTGTGCCAAAATGCTGGTCATTTTTTTATTAAAGGCCGAGGTTCGTGGTCCAACTTTTGTCTAGTGTTTTGGACATTATCTCCAGGTTGTGAGAACCAGTTATGTTAATGACTGTTTTTTTGTGTTTATTTCTATGAGTTTGTCATGAGGAAATGACACACACAGAGTTTGTAAAATAAATAAGTTTTTGTATTCAAAATATACATGTTTGGTGTTTGGAATCATTGGTGCCTTGGCCGGCTTAGGGGTTGCGTGCTGGGTTCATTGATGTTGTTAGCAATGGCAGAAGCCATTTCCACAGCAGGGGCCCTAGAAGCAGCTTGCTATCAGCCGTTGACGGACGGACGGCCCTTGCAGTTTCACCATTGTGGGCCGCCCTCCCGCCTTGGTGCTGCTGATGATCATCGTCCTCGTCCTCTTCCTCCTCTTCCTCCTCCTCCTCTGGTGGTGCTCCAAGGCCTGGTGGCATTGGCTGGGTCCTGACGATTGCCATGTTATGCAACATGCAGCACACAACTACGAAGTTGGATACTCGCTCAGGCGAGTACTGCAGGGCTCCTCCAGAATGGTCGAGACAGCGGAACCGTTGCTTCAGCACGCCGATTGTGCGCTCAATGATGTTCCTGGTAGCTTGATGGCTCTCGTTGTACCGCAGCTCAGCAGAGGTGTTGGGCGTACGGAGCGGTGTCATCAGCCAGGATACCCCTTGTCCCCGAGAAGCCAACCAACTGGCTGATGCGGTGCCTCGAAAAGTTCTGCCACAGTAGTCTGGCGCAGGATGAAAGCATCGTGGCAGCTGCCAGGATAGTGGGCATTGACAGCGAGTATCAGCTGTCTGTGGTCACAGACCAACTGAACATTCAAGGAATGGAACCCCTTTCTGTTCCGGAATTCCTCGGCATTCTCATGTGGAGCACGCAAAGCCACATGCGTGCAGTCAATGGCGCCCTGCACCATGGGGAAGCCCGCTATCCTCGCAAAGCCCAGAGCACGGTCACGCTGCTTGTCTGGGGTCATGGGGAAAGAGATGAACTCTCGTCTCCTTTTAAAGAGGGCATTTGTGACCTACCGGATGCAGCAATGCACCGCGAACTGGGAGATATTGGCGAGGTCCCCAGCAGCAGCTTGAAATGAGCCAGTAGCATAGAAGTTGAGAGCCACTGTGACCTTCACTGCCACCGACAGAGACGTCCTGGACCTCAGTTGAGGCTGCAGATCTGGCTGCAGCAGGTGGCAGAGCTCAGTGACCACCTCCTTGCTGAATCGCAGCCTTTGCAAACACAGCTCCTCAGACATATGAATGTAGGAGAGCTGTTCACGATATACCCTGGGAGGGTAAGCTCTCCTGTACATACGCCTGTTGGCCCTCCTCCGTCTGGCCATCATTGCCACTCTCTCTCTGCGTCTCTGTGTCCTCCGATTCAGCTGGAGCAGGACGACGCCCCCAATCAGTGCAGCCCCCATAGTCTCTTTGCAAGCAAAGTTATGAAGGACAGCAACCAAAGTACCAGCGAAGTTAGGATCAGTAGGCAAAACTACCTCACAAAGCGTTGACTCAATGCAGAAGTCTCTCTTTCTCTCTCTCCGAATCTCTCTCTCTCTCTCAGAATGAGTGGTGCAAAAATGTCAACCACAGAAAAAGACAGGAAGAGGCCCCCTTTAAATAGCGCCCCCCCAGCCCCACAGCGATTGATAGCATTCCAGTCTTCCGGTCGTTGGATGCGCCAGGCGGTAAGGCAGGGGGCGCCACTCAATTTCCGCTCCGGGGCGCCACAAGGGCGTTGCACCATGGAATGACGTCACAATCTGCGCGCGCAGGTGGTCGCAGCGGTAAGGTTTAGCGCCGCCGCACAATGTCTAGTTAAGTTCCCGAGCGGCGCAAACATCGCTGCGCCCGGGCGCTAGCGGCTTTGCGCCCCATTAGCGCCCTCTTAAGGCGCTAACGGGAGGCGCAACCAACTGAATTTTTACCCCTAAGTGTCCTGTTACCAAGTCCTGAATAATAGATTCTAGCATTTTCCCTACTTCTGATGTCAGGCTAACTAGTCTGTAGTTCCCCGTTTTCTCTCTCCCTCCTTTCTTAAATAGTGGGGTTACATTTGCTACCTTCCAATCCGCAGGAATCATTTTAGAATCTATGGAATTTTGGAAAATGACAACCAATGCATCCACTATCTCTATAGCCACCGCTTTCAAAACCGTAGGATGTAAGCCATCAGGTCTAGGGGATTTATCGGTTTTCAGTCCCATTAATTTCTCCAGTACTATTTTTTTACTAATACAATTTTTTTCAGTTCCTCATTCACGCTATTTCTGGAAAAATTTTTGCGTCTTCTTCCGTGAAGACAGACACAAAGGGCTGGATTTTCAATGCCCCGTGGAGTCGGGTTTGGAGGCGGCGGGGGGGGGGGTTAAAGTTGCAGATTCGGGGGTCCCGACCCCATCCCGCCTCCAACCCGCCTCCATGCCAGTTTCTCTGGCGGCGGGTACCCAACCTGTGCTGAGACCCGACTCCCCGAGGCGGGAAGGGATTAGTGACAATTAACTGCCTGTTAACAGGTAGTTAACAGGCAGTTTTTTGCATAATCCCTATTTTAAAAAGAAAAGTGTGGGGTTCCCGACAGGTGGCAACCACGGCAAGTTATCGGGGCGGGCCGTGGGTCTGCAGGGGTTGGAGGGGTCGATATGTCCGGTGGGCAGTTGAGTGATGGGTGCATGTGTGCAGAGGTAAGTGTGTAAGGTAAGTTCTAAGTGTTGGAAAAAGTTTTACTTACCTTAACTTCCTCCTGCAGGTGTCAGCCCTTCAGTTCTCGGGAGTTAGAAATCTCACCGGCACAGAAAGCAGGAAAGCCGTGGTTCTGTCAAAAACTGCAGCCTTCTGTTTTCTGTGCTGTAATGATTTCTAACTCAGCCTGAGAGGAAGGACTCAAGTTAGAAATCATATTGTGAGTGTTTGACAGCTTCACAGAGCTGTCAAACGCTGATATTTCATCTGTCAAAAGCTCTTGACAGATGAAATGTCAGTCTGTGACGTCACCTGTTGCCGGGTGGCCCTTAATTGGTCTGCTGAGCCCACTGGGCAGGCTGAACAAGGTCAATCAAGGGAAAATACAGTGGGTTGGCCACATCTCGATGGAGGCGGGTTCACAAGCCAGAATGTGTGATTCCCGACCCCAACCTGACTCCAGATTCAAAATCCAGCCCAAAGTATTTGTTTAATTTCTCTGCCATTTCCTTATTCCCCATTATAATTTCTCCTGTCTCAGCCTGTAAGGTACCCACATTTACTTTTGCTAATCTTTTCCTTTTTTCATACCTATAGAAGCTTTTACAGTCTGTTTTATGTCTCTCGCTAGTTTACTCTCATATTTTTTTTTCCCCTCTTTATCAATTTCTTGGTCCTCCTTTGTTGAATTCTAAAATCCTCCCAATCCTCAAGCTTGCTATTCTTTTTGACAACATTATAAGCCTCTTCCTTTGATCTAATACTATCTTTAACTTCTCTTGTTAGCCACGGTTGGACCACATTTCCTGTGGGGTTTTTGTGCCTTAAAAGAATGTATATTTGTTGAAAATTATGTATTAATTCTTTAAATGCTAGCCATTGCTTCACTACCATCATACCTTTTAATGTAGTTTCCCAATCTACCTTAGCCAACTCACCCCTCATACCTACATAGTTTGCTCAGTTTAGATTTAAGACCCTAGTTTCGGATTTAACTGAATCACTTTCAAACTCAATATAAAATTCTATTATATTATGGTCACTCTTCCCTAAAGGTCCCTTTACTACAAGGTTATGAATTAATCCTTTCTCGTTGCACAATACTAGATCTAAAATAGCCTGTTCCCTAGTTGGTTCCTCAACATACTGATCTAGAAAACTATCTTGCATACATTAAATTAATTCGTCCTCCACACTATTACTGCAAATTTGTTTTGCCCAGTCTGTATGTAGATTAAAGTCCCCCATGATTACTGTATGACCCTTGTTACATGCACCTCTAATTTCCTGATTTATACTCTGCCCTACATTACAACTATTGTTTGGGGGCCTATAAACAATCCCACCAATGTTTTCGGCCCCTTGCTATTTCTTAGCTCCACCCAAACTGATTTTACATCTTGATTTTCGGAGCTAAGATCCTTTCTCTCTGATGTCTTTATCCCATCCTTTATTATCAGGGTGACCCTTGCTCCTTTTCCATTTTGCCTATCTTTCTAAAAGTTAAGTATCCTGGAATATTTAGCTCCCAACCTTGGTCGCTTTGCAACCACGTCTCCGTAATGGCTATTAGATCAAACATACTAATTTCAATCTGCGCTATTAATTCATCTATTTTGTTGCGAATGCTTCGTGCATTCAGATTTCGTGCCCTTAGCTTTGACTTATTTCTATTTTTCCCTGATGCCACCTTTAGTCACTGATGCCTCATTACCCTTGTTACTCTCTCTGTCCCTTCCTGACCCACTCTGCTTATTTTTACCCAAAACTCTACTCTGCTCTAGAGCCTTGACATTTCTCTTACTGCTTTTAAATTTACTCTTTCCTGAATCCTCCCACCCACCACCGCCACCTCCCCCCCCCCCCCCCCCCCCGCCTTCATTAGTTTAAAGCCCTGTCTACTGCCCTAGTCATTTGGTTCGCCAGGACACTGGTCCCAGCCCGGTTTAATGGAGCCTGTCCCAACAGAACAGCTCCCTCTTTCCCCAGTACTGGTGCCAGTGCCCCATGAAATGAAACCCCTTCCTCCCACACCACTCTTTGAGCCACGCATTTAAACCTCTAATCTGTTTGTCCCTATGCCAATTTGTGTGTTGGCTCAGGTAACAATCCAGAGATTATTACCTTTGAGGTTCTGCTTTTTAATTTGGATCCTAGCTCCTCAAACTCCCTCAGCAGAACCTCATTCCTAGTTCTACTTATGTCATTGGTTATACGTGGACCATGACAACTGGATCCTCCCCCTCCCACTCCAAGTTCTCCTCCAGCCACGAGGAGATGTCTTTAACCCTGGCACCGGGCAGGCAACACAACCTTCGGAACTCTCGGTCGTGGCTGCAGAGAAAAGTATCTATCCCCCTGACTATACTGTCACCTACCACAACTACATTCCCTTTCACTCCCCTCACTTGACTGGCCTCCTGCACCATGGTGCCATGGTCAGCTTGCTCATCCATCCTGCAGGTTTTTCCCTCATCCACACAGGCAGCAACAACCTCAGACCTGTTGGACAAGGGCAAAGGCTGAGGCTCCTCCAGCACTGCGCCTGGGGTCCCCTTACTTTCCTAAGTTGCAGTCACACCCTTCTGGCCCTGACCACTAACCACTCCTGTACCACTACCTAACCTAAGGGGTGTGACTGCCTCCTTGATCAAAGTGTCCAGGTAACTCTCCCCATCCCTGATGTCCCATAATGTCTGCACCTCAGACTCCAGCTCAAAAACTCTAAGCTGAAGTTCCTCAAGATGCAGGCACTTACTGCAAACGTGCTTGTCCGGGATCACAATGCTCTCCACAAACATAGAAACATAGAAACATAGAAAAATCGGAGCAGGAGTCGGCCATTCGGCCCTTCGAGCCTGCTCCGCCATTCAATATGATCATGGCTGATCCTCTATCTCAATACCATATTTAAACTCTCTCCCCATACCCCTTGATGCCTTTTGTGTCGAGAAATCTATCTATCTCCTTCTTAAATATATTCAGTGACTTGGCCTCCACAGCCTTCTGTGGTAGAGAATTCCACAGGTTCACCACCCTCTGAGTGAAGGAATTTATCGTCATCTCAGTCCTAAATATCCTACCCCGTATCCTGAGACTGTGACCCCTCGTTCTAGACCCCCCAGCCAGGGGAAACATCCTCTCTGCATCCAGTCTGTCTAGCCCTGTCAGAATTTTATACGTTTCAATTAGATCCCCTCTCATTCTTCTAAACTCTCATGAATACAGGCCTAGTCGACCAAATCTCTCCTCATACGACAGTCCTGCCATCCCAGGAATCAGTCTGGTGAATCTTTGCTGCACTCCCTCTATGGCAAGTATATCTTTTCTTGGGTAAGGAGACCAAAACTGCACACAGTACTCCAGGTGTGCTCTCACCAAGGCCCTGTACAACTGTAGTAAGACATCCTTGCTCCTGTACTCAAATCCTGTTGCAATGAAGGTCAACATACCATTTGCCTTCCTAACTGCTTGCTGCACCTGCATGTTTGCTTTCAGTGACTGGTGTACAAGGACACCCAGGTCCCTTTGTACATTAGCATTTCCCAATCTAGCACCATTTAAATAATACTCTACCTTTCTGTTTTTCCTACCGAAGTGGATAACTTCACATTTATCCACGTTATACTGCATCTGCCATGTATTTGCCCATTCACTTAACTTGTCTAAATTGCCTTGAAGCCTCTTTGCATCCTCCTCACAACTCATAATCCCACCTAGTTTTGTGTCATCAGCAAACTTGGAAATATTACATTTGGTTCCCTCATCCAAATCATTGATGTGTATTGTGAATAGCTGGGGCCCAAGCACTGATCCCTGTGGTACCCCACTAGTCACCGCCTGCCACCCCGAAAAAGACCCATTTATTCCTACTCCCTGTTTCCTGTCTGTTAACCAATTTTCAATCAATGCCAGTATATTACCCCCAATCCCATGTGCTTTAATTTTGCACACTAACCTCTTATGTGGGACTTTATCAAAGGCCTTCTGAAAATCCAAATACACCACATCCACTGGTTCTCCCGTATCTATTCTACCAGTTACATCCTCAAAAAACTCCAGTAGGTTTGTCAAACACGATTTTCCTTTCATAAATCCATGTTGACTTTGTCTAATCCTGTTGATATTTTCTAAATGTCCTGTTATCACATCCTTTATAATAGACGCTAGCATTTTCCCTACTACTGATGTTAGGCTAACTGGTCTGTAGTTCCCTGTTTTCTCTCTCTCTCCTTTTTTAAATAGTGGGGTTATAATTGCCACCCTCCAATCTGCAGGAATTGTTCCATAATCTATAGAATTTTGGAAGATGACAACCAATGCATCCACTATTTCCATGGCTACCTCATTTAGTACTCTGGGATGCAGATTATCAGGCCCTGGGGATTTATCAGCTTTCAGTCCCATTAATTTCTCCAGCACTATTTTTTTACTAAGACTAATTTCCTTTAATTCCTCCTTCTCACTAGACCCTTGGTTCCCTAGCATTTCTGGGAAGTTAGTTGTGTCCTTTTCCGTGAAGACAGAACCAAAGTATTTGTTTAATTGCGCTGCCATTTCCTTGCTCCCCATGATAAATTCTCCCGTTTCTGACTGTAAGGGACCTACATTTGCCTTCACTAATCTTTTTCTTTTTACATTCTTGTAGAAGCTTTTACAATCCGCTTTTATGTTCCTTGCAAGTTTACTCTCATACTCTATTTTTCCCCTCTTAATCAATCTCTTGGTTCCACATGCTGCAGTTGCGACACACCGCCTGCACTGCTATCCCTAAATGACCTTGTTTTATTTAATTAAATTTAATTAAATTTGTTATTAAGTAACTTAGTTTACAGCATAGTTGCTTGACTACTTACTTGATCTAGATTAGGTTATGGGTACTGAAATTAAATATCTACCCAAAGCACTACAAGTAGTTTAGGCAAAAAGCAACAACTCCTTCTCCCACTTCTCCGAATTCCCACTCTTTCCAAATTCCCAAATAAAACACTCTGTTTAAGTGCACTCTGTTTTAATCCCACTCTGTGCAGACTGTTCTGTGCTCTGCAGACCTGTTTACTATTGTACTCTTATAATCTCGCAGCCTCACCCAATTTGCAAGTGTTGACTCAGCTCCCCTGCTCCTGGTGATTAGCACCTATTCAAGACAAATACTTATAGCTGGCTGACAGTTAACTGCCACTGGCAGGCAGCTTCTATTAACTACAGTTTTTAAAGTCCTAGGTTAAAATCAAAATGTTAAACTAAATTTCACTTTTTACATCTACTACTTACCAGAAATTCCCACTCTTTCCAAATTCCCAAATAATAAATAAATAAATGTTTAAGTACACTCCATTTTAATCCCGCTCTGTGCAGACTAGGGTTAACTGTACTGGAGGTAGAATTCCGCTTTGATGCCACTGGAGGGTAGTCCTAAATATCAGCAGAGCCAGGGTGGGTTTGACAACCTGGCCCTAGAGTTGCTGGGGTTTGGCAGCATCGGAGAGATTATTTGGTCAGGCAGAACTGTAGAGGAGCAGATAAGGTTTGCAGGGGTAGAATATGTAAACGGTTTTGATCCTAGCCCAATTGCTAGACAGACGGTTCGAATCGCCCCTGCCTTACGAAAGTTCTATACCCGGGAATTATTGTTCAGAGTGTAAATGGAATAAGTCACGGACAGGAATGCTTTGGTGAAAAATCTTACTTATATTTATTTGGTCTAACATACACTGGCTAAAACATGCACTACTAAACGAAATCACTGTCTCTGTGGAGAATAAGATCGAGGTTACAAACAACATACATACAGTACACAACTGGGGACTGTAACATGCAGTAATTCCCTTGTTGCTATGGTGGACTCTAACTCCACCCCTACCAACGAATTACCCAGTCGCATAAGCCCCTTTGCCTAGCTGAACCAAATGAAGCTTCCACCCCGGAATAGCCCAAAAAAACTTCACTTCTGAGAAAAGCCCTGAGCTCTTACACCTCACCCAGCTCGCCTGGGATATCTGGTTACCGGCTTGGGACACTCGAGACCATGCTTACCACCACACACAATCGGTCTCGGTCGCTCCGCTCAGCTGTGGGAAGTCACTGCCTGGAGGCCGTTCCCTGTGAGGGGTATGCGGTTCTCAGTCTCAGCGGCTTCTTCCTCTGGTACTTCTTCTTGTTAGGTCGATCTTGGTGGAGCGAGAGCGAGAGAGAGAGAGAATGGTGGAAAAGGATCTATCTTTATAGGAGTCTTGCTACCCCTATCTTTCCCGCCAATCTTTAAAATCCTTTTGTTTCTAAGCACTCCGGTGCTTAGTCAGTGATGGGCCATCATCAGACCCATGAGTATTCCGTGATTGGACTAATGGCCCTAAGTCTAGGACATATCTCGGTTTTTGTGATGGGAAAAACTGGCTCCTCTTCGGCTGGCTAGGCTAGTGGGTTCATAGTTCTGCTTCTCTTCTGAGATGGAGGTGAGAAGTGCTTTTGCATATTAGAGTGGCTTTCTAATAGGTTCAAGTTAACGGGTGCCTCAGGGTCCTCAGCCCCTTCGTCAATGGCCCCCCCTTCCTTTTTCCAGGACTGTTGGGTGAACCTATACATTCTGGATGACTGACAGTTCTTTTGTCACAGCCAACTGCCATGCATTCTCTGGAATTTTAACAAACCAGTTTTCACGTATCTGCACAGGGTGATCCCATCACAGGGAAAATACCCTCAGAAAAATCCCATAAAGTCCACAAAATATTCTCGACTGAGTCCATTCTTCAAACACAGACTTTGCGATCTCTTCAAATATGGGGCTTGGCTCACTGGTGAAATCCTGGGAGGGAATTTTCACAGGCAAGAACGGTTGGGTTGGGGTTGGGTGCACAATTGAAATTGGAGAAAAAAGAATTGTGACCGCAACACAGCTTCAACGCGCCAACTTCTGTGTTTCACTGAGGCACATTTGGCTGCGTGCGAGTAACCTGCTCGCTGGAGTCAGCGCGATCATTAGCACAGACGGGTGGGCAATGCAGACTTGAATGTACAGTTAGTTACTAGACGAAGAAATAAAGGCATGGCAGGGCAGCTCAGTCCCACAGAATGTGCATCCTGTGCCATGTGGGAAATCCAGGGCACTTCCCGTGTCTTGGATAACCACGTGTGCAGGAAGTGTCATCAGCTGGAGGAGCTCGAGCTCCGGGTTTTGGAGCTTGAGCAGCAGCTGGCATCACTGTGGTGCATCCGTGAGGCTGAGAGCTACGTGGATAGCATGTCTCAGGAGGTGGTCACCCCGCAGCTTAGGAGTGCACAGGCAGAGAGGGAATGGGTGATCGCCAGACAGAAGGAACAGGACCAGGCAGGTAGTGCAGGAGTTCCCTGAGTGCATCTCACTCTCCAACCAGTATTCTGTTCTGAGTACTGGTGAGGGCAATGGTTCCTCTGGGGAGTACAGCCAAAGCCAAGTCCATGGCACCACGGGTGGCTCAGCTGTACAGGTGGAGGAGGAGGAAGATAGAGAAAGCAATAGTGATAGGGGTTTCGATAGTTTGGGGAGCAGATAGGTGTTTCTGCGGCCGCAGACGTGACTCCAGGATGGTATGATGCCTCCCTGGTGCCAGGGTTAAGGATGTCACTGAGCGGCTGCGGAGCATTCTGAGGGGAGGGGGGAGCAGCTAGAGGTCGTGGTCCATATCTTTACCAACGACATAAGTAGATAGAGGGATGAGGTCCTGCAGGCAGATTTTAGGGAGCTAGGAAAGAGATTAAAAAGCAGGACGTCAAAGGTAGTAATCTCTGGATTACTCCCGGTGCTACATGCAAGTGAGTATAGAAATAGGAGAGTAGAGCAGATGAATGCGTGGCTGGAGAGATGGTGCAGGAGGGAGGGATTCAGATTCCTGGGGCATTGGGGCCAGTTCTGGGGGAGGTGCGACCTTTACAATCTGAATGGGTTGCACCTCAAAAGAGCTGGTACCAATATCCTCGGGGAGGTTTGCCTGTGCTGTTGGGGAGAGTTTAAACTAAGTTGGCAGGGGGATGGGCACCAGGATGTAGCATTAGAAAGGAGAAACCAAGGGCACAAAGGATTGGGAGAGACGGATAACACTTAAGTAAGAAATAGTACGGTATTAGGTAGGGTCAGACTAATGAAAAAACACAGGATGGTCTAAGATAGGTTTACAGTGTATGTATGTGAGCACACGAAGCATTGGTGAGCTGCAGGCGCAAATAGCCACATGGGATTACATAGGATTACATAGGATATACAGCACAGAAACAGGCCATTCAGCCCAACCAGTCCATGCTGGCGTTTATGCTCCACTCGAGCCTCCTCCCGTCTTTCCTCATCTAAATCTATCAGCATAACTCTCTATTCCCTTCTCCCTCATATACTTGTCTAGCCTCCCCTTAAATGCATCTATACTATTCACTTCAACCACTCCCTGTGGTAGTGAGTTCCACATTATCACCACTCTTTGGGTAAAGAAGTTTCTTCTGAATTCCCTATTGGATTTCTTGGTGACTATCTTATATTGATGTCCTCTAGTTATGCTCTTCCCCACAAGTGGAAACATTCTCTCTGTATCCACTCTATCAAAATTTTTCATAATTTTAAAGACCTCTATTAGGTCACCCCTCAGCCTTCTTTTTTCAAGAGAAAAGAGACCCAGCCTGTTCATCCTTTTCTGATGTGGACACTCTTGCATTTCTGGTATCATCCTTGTAAATCTTCTCTGCACCCTCTCCAGTGCCTCTATATCCTTTTGGCGACCAGAACTGTACGCAGTACTCGAAGTGTGGTCTAACCAAGGTTCGATACAGGTTTAGCATAACTGCCCTACTTTTCAATTCTATCTCTGTAGAAATAAACCCCAGTGCTTGGTTTGCTTTTTTTATGGCATTGCTAACCTGTGTCGCAACTTTTAGTGATTTATGTATTTGTACTCCGAGATCCGTTTATTCCTCTACCCCACTTAGATTCACACCCTCCAAGTGATAAGTGACCTCCCTATTCTTCCTACCAAAATGTAATACCTTACATTTATCTGTCTTGAACTTAATTTGCCAATTATATGCCCATTCTGCAAGTTTATTAATGTCCTCCTGTAATTTGTAGCAGTTCTCCTCAGTATTGACTAGCCCCCCCCCCCAATTTGGTGTCATCTGCAAATTTAGAAATTGTGTTTTTGATTCCAAAGTCTAAATCATTAATGTAAATTGTGAACACCACTACCCACCTTCTGCCACTGTGAATAGCTACTCTTTAGTCCTACTCTCTGCTTTCTGTCCTGAAGCCAACCAGCAATCCATTCTGCTACTTGTCCACTGACTCCGCATTCTCTGACCTTGTTCATCAGTCTATTATGGGGTACCTTATCACAGGCCTTTTGAAAATCCAGATAAATTACATCTACTGCATTACCATTGTCTACTCTCTCTGTTACCTCTTCAAAATATTCAATGAGGTTGGTCAAGCAAGACTTTCCCTTTTGAAGTCCATGTTGACTATTCATTATTACATTTTTGGTTTCTAGATGTTCTTTTATTTTCTCCTTCAGTAGGGATTCCATCATTTTTCCTACCACTGATGTTAAGCTGACTGGTCTATAATTCCCAGGACATGTTCTATCCCCCTTCTTAAATATTGGTATTACGTTAGCTATCTGCCAGTCCTCGGGCACTACACCTTTTTCAAATGAATTATTAAATATGCATAGTAATGCCTCTGCTATCTCTTCCCTAGATTCTTTTAAAATGCGTGGATGCAATCCATCCGGACCAGGGGTTTTATCCTCTTTGTTTGATTAGTTTATTTAATATATCCCGTTTTATTTTAAATGCACTGATCGCATTACTAATCTCATCATCCAATGTTATGTCCACCTGTTCTATCTCCCTGGTAAATACTGAAACAAAATAATTATTTAATATATCTGCCATCTCTCTATTGTTACCTGTGGTATAATCCTGTCCATCCCTTAATGGACCTATTCCCATCCCAACCTTCCTTTTTTATTGATGTGCCTATAAAATATTTTACTATTTTGTTTTATGTTCCTTGATAATTTAATTTCATAGCTCCTCTTTTCCTCCCTAATTGTTTTTTTTTTTATTTCTCTCCTAATCTTTTCATATTCTCCCTTATCATGCATTCCCCTGCTGTCTGTGTACTTAATGTGTGCCTTTTTCCTTACCCTCAATTGTTTCCTTATGGCTTTACTCATCCATGGAGCTCCATCATTGTTTAGTTTGTTCTTTCCTTTTAGCGAAATATATTTTTCCTGCACTCTCTTGAACACCATTTTAAATGTTTCCCATTGCTGTTCTACATCGTTGTTTGCCAATATTGTTGCCCTTTTTTTCCCAAGTTCTATTCTCAGCCCCTCAAAATCAGCTTTTCTCCAATCTATTAACCTGGCTTTCGTCATACTAATGTCCTTCTCAATTATCATCTTAAAGCGTATTATATTATGATCACTATTGCCTATATGTTCCCCTATTTTTACTCTGGTTCATTCCCCATTACTAGATCCAACAGTGAACCCTCCCTTGTTGGGCTTTTTACATATTGGGTTAGAAAGGAATCCTGTACACATTGCAGGAACTCCATTCCCTTATCCCCTTTACCTACTTCTTCTGTCCAATTAATATCGGGGTAGTTGAAATCCCCCATGATTATTATTCTGTTTTTTACTCATTTCCCTAATTTGTCTGCATATTTCTTCCTCCACCTCCCTTCCACTCTCAGGTGGTCTGTAGACTACGCCTATTAGTGTGATTGATCCTTTATTATCTTTTATCTCTATCCATATGGATTCTATTTTTGTCTTGCTGATATCTGCGTCACTTTTTTCTACTGCCATTATGTTATCCCTAATAAGTACAGCTATACCACCTCCCCTATTTCCCTCTCTATCTTTTCTAAATATCTTATGCACTGTAATGTTTAATTCCCAGTCCTGATTTTTCTGTAGCCATGTCTCAGTAATCCCTACTATGTCTGGTTTCTCGCAATGAGTGATTGCCTCCAGCTCCCCTGTTTTATTATGGACACTGTGTGCATTGCTGTACAGACAGTTTAACTCATTTTTAATAGGATTTCCTCTCACTTTATGTTTAACCATCTTTTTTGACGCCTGTTCTATAACTCTATTTATTTCCTTGCCATCAATGTTCATACTTTATTCTTTCCTATGTTCTTTTTTCCTGTTTTAAGAACATAAGAACATAAGAAATAGGAGCAGGAGTAGGCCAATCGGCCCCTCGAGCCTGCTCCGCCATTCAATAAGATCATGGCTGATCTGATCCTAACCGCCAATCTACTATCTATCACAGAACCATCTCCTGCATCTAACAGAATTGCACACACGAAATAGGAGCAGAATCAGGCTACACGGTCCTGGGCTCGCTCCACTACCCACAGGGCCATGACCGATCCGAACCTAGACTCATGTCCAAATTCCTGCCCGCTCCCCGTAACCCTTAATGCCCTTTACTTCTAGGAAACTGTCTATTTCTGTTTTAAATTTATTTAATGATGTAGCTTCTACAGCTTTTTGTGGCAGCATATTCCATGGACCTACCACCCTCTGAGTGAAGTAGTTCCTCCTCATCTCAGTTTTGAAAGAGCAGCCCCTTATTCTAAGACTATGTCCCCTAGTTCTGGTCTCACCCGTCATCGGGAACATCCTCCCCGCATCCACCCGATCCAACCCCTTCACAATCTTATATGTTTCAATAAGATCGCCTCTCATTCTTCTGAACTCCAATGAGTAGAGTCCCAATCTATCCAACCTCTCCTCATATGACCACCCCCTCATCCCCGGGATTAACCGAGTGAACCTTTTTTGCACTGCCTTGAGAGCAAGGATGTCTTTCCTTAAGTAAGGACACCAAAACTGTATGCAGTATTCCAGGTGCGGTCTCACCAATACCTTGTACAACTGAAGCAATACCTCCCTATTTTTATATTCTATCCCCCTAGCAATGAAAGCCAACATTCCATTTGCCTTCTTAATCACTTGCTGCACCTGCATACTAACCTTTTGAGTTTCGTGCACCAGGACCCCCAGATCCCTTTGCACTTCAGTACTCTCCAGTTTCTTGCCATTAAGATAATAAATTGCTCTAGGATTTTTCCTGCCAAAGTGCATCACCTCACACTTTCCAGTGTTGTATTCCATCTGCCAAATCTCTGCCCACTTACTTAGCCTGTCTATGTCCCCTTGCAGGTTTTTTATGTCCTCCTCACTCACTACTTTCCCTCCCATCTTTGTATCATCTGCAAATTTTGATATGTTACACTTGGTCCCTTCCTCCAAATCGTTAATATAGATTGTAAAGAGTTGGGGACCCAGCACTGACCCCTGTGGAACACCACTAGTTACTGATTGCCAGTCTGAGAATGAACCATTTATCCCAACTCTTTGCTTTCTGTTAGATAGCCAATCCTCTATCCATGCCAGAATATTACCCCCAATCCCGTGATTTTTTACCTTAAGCAATAATCTTTTGTGTGGCACCTTGTCAAATGCCTTTTGGAAGTCTAAATACACTACGTCCACTGGTTCCCCTTTATCCACTCTATATGTTACTTCCTCAAAGAACTCCAGCAAATTTGTCAAACATGACTTCCCCTTCGTAAAACCATGCTGACTTTGTCCTATTAAATTATGATTATCCAAATGTCCTGTTACTGTTTCCTTAATAATGGACTCCAAAATTTTACCTACCACAGATGTTAGGCTAACCGGTCTATAGTTACCAGCCTTCTGTCTACTGCCCTTTTTAAATAAGGGTGTTACATTAGCAGTTTTCCAGTCTGCCAGGACCTTAGCGGAATCCAGGGAGTTTTGAAAAATTATTACCAATGCATCTACAATCCCTACCGTCACTTCCTTCAAGACTCTAGGATGTAAGCCATCAGGTCCAGGTGATTTATCCGCCTTGAGTCCCATTATTTTACCGAGTACCACTTCCTTAGTGATTTTGATCGTGTTTAGCTCCTCTCCCCCTGTAGCCCCCTGTTTGTCCAGTGTTGGGATATTCTTAGTGTCCTCTACTGTAAAGACTGATACAAAATATTCATTCAGTGTTTTTGCCATCTCCATATTTCCCACCATTAATTTCCCGGTCTCATCCTCTAAGGGACCAACATTTACTTTAGCCACCCTTTTTCTTTTTATATAACTATAAAAACTCTTACTATCTGTTTTTATATTTTTTGCTAATTTACTTTCATAATCTATCTTCCCTTTCTTAATCAATCTTTTTGTTATTTTTTGCTGCCTTTTAAAGTTTTCCCAATCCTCTGTCCTCCCACTAGATTTCGCTACCTTATATGCCCTTGTTTTTAGTCGAACACTATCCTTAATTTCTTTACTTAGCCACGGATGACTGTCCTTTCTTTTACACCCTTTTCTTTTCAGTGGAATATATTTTTTTTGGAAGTTGTAAAATAACTCCTTGAATGTACACCACTGATCATGTGTCGTCTTACCCTTTAATCTATTTTCCCAATCCACTCTACTCAATTCCGCTCGCATACCTTCATAGTCTCCTTTATTCAAGCTTAGCACGCTTGTTTGAGATCCAACCTTCTCACCCTCTAATTGAATATTGAATTCAACCATGTTATGGTCACTCATTCCAAGGGGATCCTTTACTAGGACATTTTTAATTAATCCTGTCTCGTTACACAGGACCAGATCTAAGGTTGCTTGCCCCCTGGTCGGTTCAGTTACATACTGCTCAAGAAACCCATCCCTCATACACTCAATGAACTCATCCTCAAGGCAGCCCTGCCCCATTTGAATTGTCCAATTAATATGATAGTTAAAATCCCCCATAATTATAGATGTTCCCTTATTACATGCCTCAACTATTTCCTGATTGATACTCCGTCCAACAGAGTTGCAACTGTTCGGAGGCCTATAGACTACGCCCACTAGTGTTTTTTTCCCCTTATTATTCCTTATCTCCACCCAAACTGTTTCATTATCATGATTTTTTGACCCAATATCATTACTCTGTATTACAGTGATTCCTTCCTTTATTAACATAGCCACCCCACCTCCCCTTCCTTCCTGCCTGTCCTTCCTGATCGTTAAATAACCTGGTATGTTTAATTCCCAGGCATTGTCACCCTGCAGCCATGTTTCTGTAATGGCCACAATATCATAACCATATGTAGTTATTTGTGCCATTAACTTGTCTATTTTGTTACGAATGCTACGTGCATTCAGATAGAGAACTTTCAAATATGCTTTGTGGCACTTAGTTCCTGCTTTTTCACTTTTTACCACTTTACCTTTTACTCCACACACTCTGTCCCTTCCTGCCACGCTCTGATTTGTGATTCCCCTACTGCTACCTATGTCTATGACCCTCTCTGTTGTCATTTTTATTTTTTGCTCTCTTGAAACCTCCCCCCCACTAATTAGTTTAAAGCCCTCTCCACAGCCCTAGTTATTCGATTCGCCAGGACACTAGTCCCAGCACTGGCCAAGTGAAGTCCGTCCCAATGGAACAGCTCTCTCCTGCCCCAGTACTGGTGCCAGTGTCCCAAGAAGCAAAACCCATTTTTCCCACACCAGTCTTTGAGCCACGCATTCAACTCCCTGATTTTATTTACCCTAGCCAAATTTGCTCGTGGCTCAGGTAGTAATCCAGAGATTATTACCCTCGAGGTTCTGCTTTTTAATTTGGCCCCTAGCTGCTCAAACTCCCTCAGCAGAACCTCTTTCCTTGTCCTATCTATGTCATTGGTACCAACATGGACCACGACAACTGGATCCTCCCCCTCCCACTCCAAGTTTCTCTCCAGCCCAGAGGAGATGTCCTTAACCCTGGCACCGGGCAGGCAACACAGCCTTCGGGACTCTCGCTCTTGGCTGCAAAGAACCCTATCTATCCCCCTAATGATACTATCCCCTACCACTACAACATTTCTTTTTACTCCCCCCACTTGAATGGCCCCCCTTACCACGGTGCTGTGGCCAGGTTGCTCATCCTCCCTGCAGTCCCCGCTCCTATCCACACAGGGAGTAAGAGCCTCGAACCTGTTGGACAAGAGCAAGGGCTGCGGCTCCTCCAACACTACCTCCTGGATCCCTGTACCTGCCTCACTCATAGTCACACCTTCCTGTCCCTGACCACGGGCTACTTCTGAATTAGTTACTCTAATTGGTGTGACTACCTCCTGAAACACGGAGTCCAGGTAACTCTCCCCCTCCCTGATGTGTCGCAGTGTTTGAAGCTCGGACTCCAGCTCATCAACACGGAGCCGGAGTTCCTCGAGCAGCCAACACTTACTGCAAATGTGTTCACCGTGAACATCAATGGTGTCCACCAGCTCCCACATATTGCAGCAGTAACACATCACCTGCTCTCCCATTCTATGTAATTAATTAAACATTTATTATTTACCCTTCAGTTAATTTATGCCAGCAGTCTCCGCTACACCACAGATACCCGAGAAACAATAAAATTGAAGTTTTGTATAAAAAACAGAGAAATACTCACCAACCAATCACTTACCTGCTTTCTGGTGACGTCACACTTCGATTATTTTTTACCTCTCTCCTGCTCTCGGCTTGGTGAAAGCCTACCTGGTCGCTGCCGCCTTTTACCGCCGCCGCCTCGCCGCTGTTGCTCCACCCAGGTCCGCCGCCTCTGTGGGCCTACCTGGTCGCTGCCGCCTTTTACCGCCACCGCCTCGCCGCTGTTGCTCCACCCAGGTCCGCCGCCTCTGTTTATATTTAGGCTGGTTACGTTTCTTCTAGATCCCTCCCCCCAATATGATGTCATGGCAATAACAGAGACCTGGCTCAAAAAAGGGAAGGATTGGGAATTAAATATTCCTGGGGTAAAAATTGGGTAGCGCCCCCTTTGGGCTAATTTTGGGCTACTGGAAGCGCCCTGCTGGGCACTGCGACACATTGTTATTAAAGGGGAGGGGCCTGGCGCAGCGCGTCCCGGTGCCCAGCTGGGCCACCAGGGATCGGGAGTGCTGGCAAACGAGCCCGGCACTCAAGAGGAGTGCCGGGCTCATGGAGAGCAGCCAGCACCCCACGGGGGGGCTTCACGGGGGCCGGGGGCAGCAACAGGGGCAGGTGCTGGCAGGTGGCCAGCAACAAAAATAGATTCCCGCCAATTCCCCTTTAACTAGCACCACCCCGGCCGCAAGTAGGCCCCCATGACATAGCGTCCGGCGGTTAAGTCGGGGGATGCTACCCAATATTACAGCCAGGGCGCGAGCGGGGTGCTGCGCCCAGCAATGACATCATTGCCGGCGGCGCAGCACCATGTGGTGCTAACAGTTAGCGCCGGCGCTAACCTCCCACTGAATTTTGCTGGAGGCGTTAGCAGCACCACGCCAGGCGCTAGTTGATTTGCGCCCCGTTAATGCCCTCTAAGGGCACTAACGGGATTCACAAATCAACCGAATTTAGCCCCCAAGGTGTTCATGAAAGATAGGGAAGGAAAGATAGGAGGTGGTGTGGCAGTATTGGTTAACGAGAATGTTATAGTGCTGGAGAGAGAGGATGTCCTGGGGGGGTTAAGGACAGAATCTATATGGCTAGAGTTAAGAAACAATAGAGGTGCCATTACATTACTAGGTGTATTCTATAGGCCACCAACTAGTGAGAAAAATATAGAGGAGCAAATTTGCAGAGAAATTACAGAGAGATGCAAGAACTATAGAGTGGTGATAACAGGGGACTTCAGCTGTCCTAATATAGACTGGGATAGTAATAGTGTAAAGGGCAGAGAGGGGGAAGAATTTCTGAAGTGTGTTCAGGAGAACTTTCTTGATCAGTATGTTTCTGGCCCAACGAGGAAGGAGGCATTGCTGGATCTGGTTCTGGGGAATGAGATAGGTCAAGTGGAGCAAGTGTCAGTAGGTCAACATTTAGGGAACAGTGATCATAGTATCATAAGTTTTAGATTAGCTATGGAAAAGGACAGTGAGCAATCTAGAGTAAAAATACTTAATTGGAGGAAGGCCAATTTCAGTGGGATGAGAACGGATCTGGCCCGGGTAAATTGGAATCAAAGATTGGCAGGCAAAACTGTAATGGAACAATGGGCTGCCTTTAAAGAGGAAATAGTTTGGGTACAGTCGAGGTACATTCCCACGAGGGGGAAAGGTAGGGCAACAAAAGTCAGAGCTCCCTGGATGATGAAAGAGAAAGAGAGTAAGATGAAGCAGAAAAAGAGTGCGTATGACAGATGTCAGGTTGAGAATACATCTGAGAATCAGGCTAAATATAGAAAGTTCAGAGGAGAAGTGAAAAAGAAAATATGAGGAGCAAAGAGAGGATATGAGAATAGAATGGCAGCTAACATAAAAGGTAATCCAAAAGTCTTCTATAGGCATATAAATAGTAAATGAGTAGTAAGAGGAGGAGTGGGGCCGATTAGGGACCAAAAAGGAGATCTACGCATGGAGGCTGAGGTGCTAAATGAGTACTTCGCATCTGTCTTCACCAAGGAAGAAGATGCTGCCATAGACATAGTGAAGGAGGAGGTAGAGGAGATACTGGATGGAATAAAAATTGATAAAGAAGAGGTACTAGAAAGGCTGGCTGTACTTAAATAAGTCACCAAGACCAGATGGGATGCATCCTAGGATGCTGAGGGAAGTGAAGGATGAAATCGCTGAGGTACTGGCCATAATCTTCCAATCCTCCTTAGAAAAGGGGGTCGTGCCAGAGGACTAGAGAATTGCAAATGTTACACCCTTGTTCAAAAAAGGGTGTAAAGATAAACCCGGCAACTACAGGCCAGTCAGTTTAACTTTGGTAGTGGGGAAGCTTTTAGAAACAATAATCAGGGATAAAATGAACAGTCACTTGGACAAGTGTGGATTAATTAAGGAAAGCCAGCATGGATTTGTTAAAGGCAAATCGTGTTAAACCAACTTGATCGAGTTTTTTGATGAGGTAACAGAGGGGGTTGATGAGGGCAATGCGGTTGACGTGATGTACATGGATTTCCAAAAGAAGTTCGACAAAGTGCTACATAATAGGCTTGCCAGCAAAGTTGAAGCCCATGGAATAAAAGGGACAGTGGCAGCATGGATACGAAATTGGCTAGGTGACAGGAAACACAGATTAGTGGTGAACGGTTGTTATTTGGACAGGAGGAAGGTACACAGTGGTGTTCCCCAGGGGTCGTTACTAGGACCACTGCTTTTCTTGATATATATTAATGACATGGATGTGGGTGTACAGGGCACAATTTCAAAATTTGCAGATGACACAAAACTTGGAAGCATAGTGAACAGTGAGGAGAATAATGATAGACTTCAAGAGGTCATAGACAGACTGGTGGAATGGCGGACATGTGGCAGATGAAATTTAATGCAGAAAAGTACGAAGTGATACATTTTGGTAGAAAGAATGAGGAGAGGACATATAAACTAAATGGTACAATCCTAAAGGGGGTACATGAACAGAGAGACCTAGGAGTATATGTGCACAAATCGTTGAAGGTGGCAGGGTAGGTTGAGAAAGCAGTTAAAAAAGCTTAGAGGATCCTGGGCTTCATGAATAGAGGTATAGAGTACAAAAGTGTGGAAATTATGATGAAACTGTATAAAACACTGGTTCGGCCTCAACTGGAGTATTGTGTCCAATTCTGGGCACTGCACTTTAGGAAGGATGTGAAGGCCTTAGAGAGGGTGCAGAAAAGATTTCTAAGAATGGTTCCAGGGATGAGGGACTTCAGTTACATGGATAGACTGGAGAAGCTGGGGCTGTTCTCCTTAGAGCAGAGAAGATTGAGAGGAGATTTGATAGAGGTGTTCAAAATCATGAGGGGTCTGGACAGAGTAGATAGAGAGAAACTGTTCCCAATAGCCGAAGCACCAAGCACCAGAGGACACAGATTTAAGGTGATTGGCAAAAGAACCAAAGGTGACATGAGGAAAATCTTTTTTACTCAGCGAGTGGTTAGGATCTGGAATGTGCTGCCTGAAAGCGTGGTGGAGGCAGATTCAATCACAGCTTTCAAAAGGAAGTTGGATAAGTACCTGAAGGAAAATAAATTTTAGGGCTACGGGGAAAGGGCGGGGGAGTGGGACTTTCTGAAGTGCTCTTGCAGAGAGCCGGCACGGGCTTGACGGGCCGAATGGCCTTCTTCCGTGCTGTAATCATTCTATGATTCTATGGGGTAAAAATTCACTTGGTTGCGCCTCCCGTTAGCGCCTTAAGAGGGCGCTAATGGGGCGTTAAGCCGCTAACGCCCGGGCGCAGCGCTGTTTGCGCCGCTCGAGAACTTAACTTGAGATTGTGCGGCGGCGCTAAAACTTACCGCTGCGACCACCTGCGCGCGCAGATTGTGACATCATTCCATGGTGCAACGCCCTTGGGGCGCCCCGGAGCGGAAATTGAGTGGCGCCCCCTGCCTTACCGCCTGGCGCTTCCAACGACCGGAAGACTGGAACGTTATCAATCGGTGTGGGGCTGGGGGGGGGCGCTATTTAAAGGGGGCCTCTTCCTGTCTTTTTCTGTGGTCGACATTTATGCACCACTCGTTCTGAGAGAGAGAGAGAGATTCGGAGAGAGAGAGAGAGAGACTTCTACATTGACTCAACGCTTTGTGAGGTAGTTTTGCCTATTGATCCTAACTTTGCTGCTACTTTAGTTGCTGTCCCTCATTACTTTTCTGGCAAAGAGAATATGGGGGCTGCAATGATTGGGGGCGTCGTCCTGCTCCAGCTGAATCGGAGGATAGTGAGACGCAGACAGAGAGTGGCAATGATGGCCAGACGGAGGAGGGCCATCAGGCGCATGTACAGGAGAGCTTACCCTCCCAGGGTATATCGTGAACAGCTCTCCTACATCCATATGTCCGAGGAGCTGTGTTTGCGAAGGCTGCGATTCAGCAAGGAGGTGGTCACTGAGCTCTGCCACCTGCTGCAGCCAGATCTGCAGCCTCAGCTGAGGTCCAGGACGTCTCTGTCGGTGGCAGTGAAGGTCACAGTGGCTTTGAACTTCTACGCCACTGGCTCATTCCAAGCTGCTGTTGGGGACCTCGCCAATATCTCCCAGTTTGCGGTGCATCGCTGCATCCGGCAGGTCACCAATGCCCTCTTCAGAAGGAGACGAGACTTCATCTCTTTCCCTATGACCCCAGACAAGCAGCGTGACCGTGCTCTGGGCTTTGCGAGGGTAGCGGGCTTCCCCATGGTGCAGGGCGCCATTGACTGCACGCATGTGGCTTTGCGTGCTCCGCGAGAGAATGCAGAGGAATTCAGGAACAGGAAGGGGTTCCATTCCTTGAATGTGCAGTTGGTCTGTGACCACAGACAGGTGATACTCGCTGTCAATGCCCACTATCCGGGCAGCTGCCACGATGCTTTCATCCTGCGCCAGACTACTGTGGCAGAAGTTTTCGAGGCACCGCATCAGCCAGTTGGTTGGCTTCTGGGGGACAAGGGGTACGCATTGAGCACCTGGCTGATGACACCGCTCCGTACGCCAAACACCCCTGCTGAGCTGCGGTACAATGAAAGCCATCAAGCAACCAGGAACATTATTGAGCACACAATCGGCGTGCTGAAACAACGGTTCCGCTGTCTGGACCATTCCGGAGGAGCCCTGCAGTACTCGCCTGAGCAAGTTTCGAACTTCGTAGTCGTGTGCTGCATGTTGCACAACATGGCAATCCTCAGGACCCAGCCAATGCCACCAGGCCTTGTAGCACCACCAGAGGAGGAGGAGGAAGAGGAGGAAGAGGACGAGGACGATGATCATCAGCAGCACCAAGGCAGGAGGGCGGCCCACAATAGTCAAACTGCAAGGGCCGTCCGTCAACGACTAATAGCAAGCCGCTTCTAGGGCCCCTGCCATTGCTACAAACACTAATCAACCCAGCACGCAACCCCTAAGCCGGCCAAGGCACCAATAATTCCAACCACCAGCCATGTATATTTTGAATACAGAAACTTATTTATTTTACAAACTCTGTGTGTGTCAATTCCTCATGACAAACTCATAGAAATAAACACAAAAAAACAGTCATTAACATAACTGGTTCTCACAACCTGGAGATAATGTCCAAAACACTAGACAAAAGTTGGACCACGAACCTCGGCCTTTAATAAAAAAATGACCAGCATTTTGGCACACCTCCTACTTTTTGCCCTTCGAGGGTGATCTCCTTCCCTTGCGCACTTCCCCCCTTCCAACCCTACTGCTCCTCCGTAATGGGACCTCAGTGGCTGCAGCAAGGCTGGTGGAAGGCTGCTGCTCGTCAGACCCTGACACTGCAGATGCCCCTGAAGGACGGCCTCGACCACTTCTGGGCCTGGAGGGCCCGGCTGCAGACTGCACCAACTCTGCATGGGCGGCAGCAGTCTGTCCTACAGGCGGTGGCAAGTGCAGTGGAGAAGTGACAGTGTTGGCAGCAGGAATGCTGTCATCGTGAGAGAGGACAGCAACTCCCTGCTCGCCCGACACACTGGCACTCCCACGGGGCAGCACTTCAGCATCCGGAGCAATTTGCCGGAGAACAGATTGCTGGCCTGCTGCGGCGCGGTGACAGCCCCGGGGACATGTGCACGAACCATCGAGGATGGCAGCAGTCAGTGCTCGCGTGGCCTCAATCTGAGTCTGCATGAGAGCAGTCTCAGATGGGTTCCTGGCAGCCAGTGACTGAATTGCAGCACTAAGCTTTAGTGTGGCATCCGCCTGTGCTACAGCGAAGTGCTCCACACTCCTTGCCAGTGCTTCAATGCATTCGGGCACCCTTCCCACTGCACCCATGAGCTCAGTGTGCATGCCCACCGCCTGGCTGTTCATTTCTGCAATCAGCCGCTCCTCCTCTGCGTCCATTGCAGTAGGAGTGTCTGGCATACTCTCCCTCTGGGGAGAAGGCCCCCGTTCTTCCCTTCCCCCCCCATGGCGTTGCTGCAGCCCGCTGGGTCCTGGAGCTTCACCATCATCAGCCCCTTCCCCCCTGCTCCCCTCCGGGGAAGGCGTGTTCCCAGTGTGGGCATGGGCTTCCTCGGGAGAGGGTGGCACTGATGCTCCGGCTTCCTCTTCCTCCTCAGCTGCAGCATCACTCCCAGTGGCAGCTTCAGGGCCCGTCTCCTCAGCTGGTGAATCACCATCTGAAAGCAGGGAGGTACAAGAGTGGCTTTAGCGTGAGGACAGGGTGGCAGTAAGGGAGGAATAAGTGCAGCGAGTTAGCAAGTTGGATTGAAAGTGTCAAAGGCTGGTATTGTGAGGGACAAGTGGAAGGACAGAGGACAAAAAGGTGATGACCTTACCATTGCTGTCCACAACGGGGTCGGCGTCTCCAGTGGCGACGGGACCGATCACCCGGCTTGCCACAATCCTGTGGACGCGCTCCTCCAGATCGCTGAGGGGTTGCAGCTGAAGCCGCCCTCCACCCGTCCGTTGCTGCTGTCTCCGATTATGAGCCAGCTTAGCCTGCAAGAAAAAGGACAGCATCTGAGTAAATATACAGCCATGGTCTTGCCTGATGTGCCTCCCATAGGTGAATAGCCCTTACTGTATGCAGCCATGGTCTTGCCTGATGTGCCTCCCATAGGTGAATAGCCCTTACTGTATGCAGCCATGGTCTTGCCTGATGTGCCTCCCATAGATGAATAGCCCTTACTGTATGCAGCCATGGTCTTGCCTGATGTGCCTCCCATAGGTGAATAGCCCTTACAATATACAGCCATGGTCTTGCCTGATGTGCCTCCCATAGGTGAATAGCCCTTACTGTATGCAAAGTGTGGAATGTGTGTGTGTGTTTGATGAAAGGGCCATAGGTGTTGGATGAGTGTTGTGCATTGGGGTTTTAAGACCCTCTGGCCATAGAGTGAGGTTGAGATGGAGGGATGGAGAGGTATTGAGAAAAAGCCACTCACCCTGACGACCCGAGTGAGGTCGTTGAACTTTTTGCGGCATTGAACATGGGTCCTGGGCACCATGCTCCTGGAGGAGACGCTCTGAGCCACCTCCCTCCACACTCTTCTGAACTCGCGTGGCAAAGGCCTCCTGCCACTCTCCGGGAACAGCATGCATCGTCTGCGCTCCACTGCGTCAACCAGAGCATCCAAGGCCCGCTCGGTGAAGCGATGAGCGCGTTCTCTCACCCTCTCCATGCTTGGCAGCAAAATGGATTACAGGTCTCTCCAGGCTGAGATTCAAGGCTGCAATGAGCAGGGTGTGGCTGGGGAGCAAGTGGCCCCCCCCCGCTTTAAGAAGTGGCCGGCGCCAGTGTGTCTGTGTTCCCTCGCTAACTGGCAGCAGCTGCGCTGCGCTCGTGCGCTGAGTTAGCGCCTCACTCCTTGGCCTTTGCGCCTTAAGAGAGGTGTGCAGCGCCTGCTTTAGCGCTCCACTCACCTCCCGGGGCGGTAAAAGTGAAGTTTCCTGTCAGTGCCGATAATTAGCGCCAGGCGCTAATATTTGCGTCCGGACGATATTTGCGCCCCAAATGGGGCGCGACCTAATTTCTACCCCTATGATTCTAAGAGTGTGGTTCAGCCTCAGACAAATGTTAGGGAGAGGGATGGAATCAGTAGCTAGGGTACGGAGTTTGTGGCGGTGACCGAAAACAATGGCTTCGGTCTTCCCAACATGCCTCCAGCATGTGTTTCCCGGCGTTCAGGAAACTGTCAAGTAAAAAGGAAGCGAGTTTCAGCTGCCCTTCATGTGGGTCTATCAACTTCAGATTGGCCATATACAATAAATGCTGAGGCCGGGAAATTTGGCCCGTTTGTGACAACCGTTAAGGCTGGTTTGGAAAAAAAATGGCGGCCGCCTCACTTCTGCGCACTTCCGGCGGGTCCCATGGCGGTCGCCAATTTGGATAGGTCGGCAGCACAACCGTTGTCTGCACTCGCTACGAATATGGAAATGAGGCAGATCGCGACGTCAATCAGCATGCAACATTAATTTGACACAAAACCTGGCATTTTGGATGTCACCGTTCCATCCAACGCCCTATCCAAATCACGACCAGCTGAACATGCGTTCAGTAGCAGGAAGGACCCCCCCAGCAGCTTTATTTAAAGAGATCATCAACAATTTGCAGCTGACTTGCTTTTTTATTTCTCCTGGCTCTGTGTATATTTGTGCAACTGTTTGGAGCTTTCTACAGTTATTTAAAGTTGGTGAGCTGACAGGGAGTGTTGCTGCAAGTGGAGAATGCCTTGCTTCTCATTTAAAGGGTTCTGCTCACACCACTTGCTCCATGTCATGGCAGCTCTGCTTGCAGTCCCCCTCGCACTCGAGTATGACAGGGCGATGGAGTGGAGGCAGCGAAGAAGAGGACAAAATGCTTGCAGAGGGAGGAAGAGGAGGGGCAGGAGGATTCTCAGCAGGAGGCCTTTCCCACCTAGGGTCTTCAAAGAGCACTTCTCTTATATCCACTTAAGTGAGTAAGTTGCACAAATGCAACTAACTCTCTAACTGGACCCACCAAAGTGTGTGTATCTGTGCTGGTGCATGGCTGTACATCCTGTGACAATGGACCCTCAGAAGGAATGATGTCCTCTGAGGAATCATCCTCATGCATATCCAGCGACACTTGCTGTACGTGTGAAGGCCCTGGAAAACAAAAGAAAGGCATATGCATTAGTCATGGCAAAGTTACGATCTTGACAATAACCATTCTCAGTCTTCTCATAGTTCAGTCATTGATGAAATTAAGTCAACATATGTGTGTCAGAGATATTTGTAATTCTGTCACCAGCTATCTGCGAGTTCCCTGTCTTTCCATCTCTGATGTCTCACTTATCTCCATAGCATCCTCCTCTACATCAGTTAGCTGGACAATTTGTGGCGGTACATCTCCAGTCCTCCTCCTCTCCTGTGCATTTTGTGCTCTTTTCTCCTACAAGGGGTGAAAAAGCAGACCAGTGAGTGACTGAAGGTCCTGTATTCACCCGATGGATGGCATGCATTCGGTGAGGGTGACTATGAGACAGATACATCACATTGCATAAGGAATGGCGTGAGTGGCAATGGTGGATGGATAAATGGGGAGGTGATGAAGTGCATAGAAAGTGAAGGCTGGGTTCTGCTGAAAGTTGAGTGGGTTGAGGAGTGATGTGATGGAGAACGCTTGGTAAGACAGAGTGAGAGGTGGGGGGTGGTGTAGGGATAACACCACAGGATGTAGATGAATCAGCAAATGTACTCACTTTTCCTGACCTGGTTAGGTCATTAAATCACTTTCTGCACTGCATCCAAGACCGGGCACAATACTCCTGCTGCTCACCTCCTCAGCCACATGACAGCATTAGGTTTCTTCCTCCCATTGCTGGGGAAAAGTAGTTCCCTCCTGCTCCTGACTGCACCCAGCAGTAATTCCAGGAATGCACCATGAAATCTGGATGCTCCCCTTGCTCTCTGTGCAACCATCCTAAACACCTCCTAGCTCCTCCAAATTCCATTTCTACACTGTCCCTATAAGTAGACTTCAGATTGTGTCATGTGGGTACACGTCATGCCCACTGCACAGCTTGGGGACGTGAAACCTGGAAGTTAAAGTTTATTGCCTCAATCAAGCTGAAATCTAAGAATCCAACGCTGACTCTACTTCCGGGTTTTGGCCAGGCAATTGCGCCCGCCCCGCCTTCACATTAATATCAGGGCCCCGGTATCTGTCAGCAGGGGAATGAATGGATCTGACAGCTTCGGGCACGAGTGACCCTGGTCTGCCAGCAATGGTTTGTAACTTTGTAAGAGATATCTGCAAACGTGAAATTTGATTTTTCACGATTGGTTTCTGGAAATATATTTCTGCATCTGTCCTCCTCATTCTTTCTTTCTGGCCTAAATTTTATCTGACAGCGGGTTTACGGTGGGAGAAGAAGCCCGGACGATTTTCATGGTGCCTGCGAATGCCGTCATCTCCAAGTTGCCCTGCAAGTCACACACCATCCTGAATTGGACATTTATCGACGTTCCTCCATCGTCGCTGGGTCAAAATCCTGGAACTCGCCACCATTGTGGGAGCACCTTCACCATACCTAAGAACATAAGAACATAAGAATTAGGGGCAGGAGTAGGCCATATGGCCCTTTGAGCCTGCTCTGCCATTCACTAAGATCATGACTGATCTTCGACTGCAGCGATTCAAGAAGAAGGCCCACCATCACCTTCTCAAGGGCAACTAGGAATGGGCAATATGCCTGCCTTGCTAGCAATGCCCACGTCTCAAGACTGAATTTTTAAAAAACCCGCCGGCTGACTTCCTGCCCGTTGTATGCAGCGCTGGAAAATTATGCGGCAAGGAGGCTGTCTGCTGACACTATTAGGTGGCAGGATTGGCTTCAGGGGACATCTTGCCAGGGTCTCATGTTCCGGGGGAGGTGGGGTCTGCGCCAGAGAGGCCTAAGTTATCCTTGTGCGGCCTGGAGGACAAGGAAAGTAAAACAGTATTACTTGTTTGGTCCTCTTCTGGCACAGGCTTCTCTTCCTAGCTGTCTTCTGTAAGGGTTTCTGTCCCGTGTGGCTCTGTGCTCAGCCTGGGTGCTAGTGCGGGGTTAGGCCTTGTTGCCTGTTCTGGTCTCCAGCCAGTCTGGGAGCATTAGACACCTGTGAGTGGTTCGACCCACTCGCCCTTACGGTTCTGACACTGGACTTAGATGCGAGAGCAATAATGGAGAGAAAACTCAGGTAGACCCGGTTGAATGGTACGAAATGGAAAATCTTTATTGCATATTATTCAAGATTACGAAATACATGTCATAAGCACAGATTAATGACAGTACAATCTTACATGCAGTTATGTAACTAATTTCAGGGAAACGAGGAACGAACGACACATCGTAAATGGGGGCACACATTACAGTTATCCTTAAAACTTAAACCCTCCCCTATCAATACCTGCTCTAAACTAGATTTGTAGGATCGAGACTCATGCTCACCACTCGTGATAACTCGGAGAATTCCGAAAACTCTGATCGGATGTTTTTACCGCAGCACCTGATCACCCACGTGTTGATCAGGGGTCTCTGTACCCCACTTGTTTACTCGTTTCTGCTCCGGCTAGCAGGCTGGACCGTCTGCTGTCATGAAGATCTGTGTTGTCCTCGGAGTTCCAACACGACTCGAAAAATAGTCTTCCTGTGCCCTCGCACTGATTCGATAAAACTCAAAGAATAGTCTTCCGATGCCAGTTCTGTAGAACTCAAAGATGGTCTTCCTGGGCAAGGAAAGTGTCTATTCGACCTACAGGCGCGGTCGGGGCTTACTGACCGTGGCGATACGTATGGTCGTCTTCTTCTCTTCTCATCTCATCTCATCTCATCTCATCTCATCTCATCTCGGGCCTTCGGTTCCAACACCGTTTACCGACTTCTCGGGATGGTGTGCCCGTTTCAAGGCTTCACAGCCCAGTTCCACACAGATCTTCGCGGCAAGCCACGAGGCTGATCCTGGCGGATCGTAAAGTTCAACAGTCTTTAAAAGCTGCAAGAGGCAGAGACACGAAGCAAGCGGCAAGGAGTCGAAAGGATAAGAGAAAGATGGACGGTTGCAGCTTACAGTTATAGTGCGAAAATTCTTCTTTTCCCACCCAACCTTAATGTCTTTTCTTTTGTTAGGGTTTTGGCGCCCAAATTTCTTGTATAGGGTGATCTCCGTTTTAATGGGTTTCGGGGATACTCGTAACTGTCTGAGTACCTGTTAATACTTTTCCAATGTGTAACCGGTCGGTATTCTCCCTGGAGGGGTTTTGGGGCTTCCAAATGTTTTCTGTAACTACCCGCAAACGGCTCTCTCATCGTAGAGTCATGGGGATTTTGCATATTAATGTCTTTGGATGGGTTCTTGATCGCTCGGTACAATAGCCCTTATTCGCACCTGGGAGACCGATTTCAGTATTTATGTGTATACTGCAAACCCATACTGTCTCGTGTATTATCTCAAATGTGCTGAGTCTTGATCGATCTCGCACAAATGTTTATTGGAACGCCATCTTGTCTGCTTATCGAAAAGTCTAGAATGTTCTGCCACGAGGCGTGGCGGCCATTTTACAGGCTGCTTGTGTCCACTTTGAAAACCTGACAGCATTCTGCTGAAATAAAGCTGTTTGAACGAAACTATGTGTTTTCTCCTTATTTATAAAATCGCGATATATTGCGAATTCTACACTTCGGCAGGTGGGAAAGCCACAGTGGCTTTCTGCTCAGACTGTCCAGTTAATATTGCAGTCAGGTCCCGATGATGTCACTGGGACATAACATGCGTATGTAGAGAATGACCCCACCTGCTTTTGGTCGGTGTCCTTGCTGTCTGTTCAGTAGGGCAGGTTATAATTGTGAACAGTCGACTCCTGGCGACTCTAGGGCGGGTAAGTGTGTTTGGTGATTTTAACTGCCCACCTGCCCAGTTTCCGTCAGGTGGGTAGGGATAAAATTATTCCTGTCTTTCTGTTTCCCTCTCCTTACTTGATGTCTCTCTCTCTATCACTTTCTCCCTCTGTGCCTCTGTCTTTCTGTTTGATAAAATCTTCTGTCCTGTTATCTGGGCTGGATCACTTCTTATCTCACTAAACTTTCTTTTTTTGCTGCCCAGCACCCTTTCTTTGACTCTTCATTACCTTCTTCACCAAGGGGGGAGCACAGTGATAAAAAGCACCAGACACATTCACACTCTTCGGTTGTAAATACAATCATGGTTGCTGTGCATTCTTTGTTGAGGTGGTGTGAATTGGGAGCCACCGTATCAAGCCACTTCCTGTGAGCTGAAGCAGATAGAACAGTTCTGGAGATGATTATATCTTTGTGGTGGGAAGGGAGATGATGTATAGAGGAGTGTTCATGTAATCGCCAGTACTAGTGGCCCAGAGAGGTTCTTTCATATCAGATCCGCACAACTGCATCCTGCAGCTGGTTACTGGTTGTCCTCCACATCCTCTTCAGGCTGATACTGCTTGTCTGCTCAATCCCCCTGCTGCCCTCAGGTGCTTTTCACCTCTGGGGCCTCCAAGGTGAGGCCACTTTGCAAGACAATGTTAAGCAGCATACAGCGTATCACCCAGATCTTTGACACTCTAGGTAGATTATATTTCAGAGGACGCCTAACCTGATGCAGGCACCTGAAGGATACTTTCAAAATCCTAGCTGTGTGCCCTACAATGACTATGGTGGTAGAATAGATCTAGTTGTACTAGTGCTTAGCTGACATCCTGGGAAAGCACACAAATGTCATCAGCAACAACTGTGGAGGGTATCCTTGATCCCCCAGGTGTCACCCAGAGATTCGTTTGTCTGGGTGAAAGAGTGCTGGCAGAGTGGAGTGACTTAAAATGAGGGCGGCTGCCAGGAAAGCTCTCAAGGAGCCGGCACAGCACGATGGGCTGAATGGCCTTCTTCTCTGCTGTAAGATTCTATGAAAGCAATCAATCATTTGCATAATGCAGTACTGCTGATTGCAAACAAACTGGACCTAAGGGCCCAGAAATTGGAGCTGTTAGCGCTGGCCATTAAGGCCCCTTTGGGACCCACGGTGGTCGTCATTTTCGGCTGCGGAAGCACTGCCAATGTCTGCGCTCGCTAGGGATAGGGAGATTATACAGATCGTGATGTCAGTGAGTGTGTAATACTCACCTGACGCCCAATCTGCCATTTTGGAGTTTGCCACTTGACTTACTGGCCTGTGTTAATTGCGACCAGCTGACCAAGTGTGGACAAGCAGGAAGGAGCCTCCAGCTGGGTTATTTAAAGGGATCATCAGCAACAACTTGCAGCTGACATGCTTTCTCAGTTTGACTGGCTCTCTGTAACTTTCTGCAACTCTTGCAGCTTTCTAAACCTGTTTCAAGTTCCTAAGGTGACAGGGAGTGTTGGTGCAATGGCCAAGTGGCAGTGGATGAGAATGCCTTCATTCTTATTTAAAGGCTTCTGCTCACAACACTTGCTCACAGTGGTGGGGGCTCTACTTGCAGCCCCCCTCGAGCTTGAGCATCTTCAGGAGAGGGAGCAGAGGCAGCGAAGAAGAGAAGATGCTCGCAGAGGGAGGAGGAGGAGGGCCATGAGGGCTCTCAACAGGAGGCCTTACCCACCTAGGGTCTTCAGAGAGCACTTCTCTTATATCCACTTAAGTGAGGAACAGTGTATTAGGAGACTCCGCTTCAACAAGGAGGTGGTCACAGAACTCTGCCACCTCCTGCAACCAGACCTGCCACTTCAGTGCAGGGTGAGCATGGCTCTCCCAGTGGCCCTCAAGGTCACTGCGGTCCTCAATTTCTTCACCAATGGATCCTTCCAGTCTGCAGCAGGAGACATAGCTAACATCTCCCAGTTCGTCATCCATCGCTGCATCCGGGAGGTCACAGAGGCTCTCTACACCAGGAGAAGGGACTACGTTGACTTCTCTCTGAGCAGAGAGAAGCGGGAGGAGCATACATGTGGCTTTACCAGGATAGCAGTCTTCCCCATGGCACCATCGACTGCACACAGTGGCTTTGCGGGCGCTGCATAATACTGAGATCTTCTGTAACCGCAAAGACTACCACTCACTTAATGTACAGTTGTTGTGCAACCACACCCAGCACATCCTGATGGTCAATGCTCGCTATCCTGGCAGCAGTCATGATGCCTTCATTCTGCGCCAGTCTGTTGTGTCAGCAATCTTCCAGTCATCACGTCAAACCCGAGGGTGGCTGCTCGGAGACAAGGGCTATCCGCTCTGCACCTGGCTGATGACTCCCCTCCGCAACCCCACCACTCGTGGCCAACAATCATATAATGAGAGCCATGCTGCCACCAGGAACATCATCGAGCAGACCATCGGGCTGCTGAAGCAACAGTTCCGCTGCCTTGACCGCTCGGGCGGTGCCCTCCAATACTCGGCGAAGCGGGTGTCCCATTTCACGGTGGTCTGCTACATGCTTCACAACTTGGCCAGCAGGGATTTCAGGACCACCTCAGGAAGAAGAAGAGGACAAGAGAGAGGAGGAGGAGGAGGAGGAAGAGGAAGAGGACGAGGAGCAAGAGGAAGAGGAAGAGGACAAGGGAGAGGAGGAGGAGGAGGAGGAAGAGGAAGAGGACGAGGAGCAAGAGGAAGAGGAAGAGGAGGAGGAGGAGGAGGATGAGGAGGGAGGGAGGAGGCAGGCAGCAAATCCCCCTTATGCACGGGCTGTCTGTGAACGCCTCATCAGACTCTGATTCGAGTGAATTAAACCCCAGATCCCCGTTGCTCACCACTTCCTTATCATACCATTCCTCTGTCATGGAATAACACAGCGTCCTCCTGGGCACAAAGCTGAAATGAAAGCCACCACAAAACAAACATTCCAAACAAAATTAATACATTTATAACTATTCAATTAACAGTACAATATCATCAACTAATCAACCTTGTGTACTCCCTTAGTGCCTGTCGTTCGTGTGCCCTTTTCTACTCTGGTGCTCCTACGCAGTGCTCCCCCAGTGGCTGCAGCATGGCTGCTGAGTTTCTGTGGGGGAGACTTCAAATGGCCTTGCAGGATGACCACGACCAGCTGTGGGCCTAGAAGGACCGGCTGTAGACTGCACCACCTCGGCATGGGCAGCAGCAGTCTGGGCTGCCTGGCTGACAGGCAGCGGCAAGGACAATGGCGGAGTGGCAGTGGTGGGAGTAGGAATGCTGTCATCCTGAGAGAGGACAGCAGGTTCCTGCTCCACAGACCCAATGCCACTCCCTCTGGGCGGCGCCTCAGCATTCCTAGCAATCTGTTGGAGGACAGATTGCTGGCCTTCTGCAACACCCTGCAAGCCCCTTTCGACACTGATAAACCCAGCCATGATGGCAGCATTCTGAGCTTGTTTGTAATACGTTCACGGGATGTGGGCGTCGCTGACAAGGCCGACATTTATTGCCCATCCCTAATTGCCCTTGAGAAGGTGGTAGTGAGCCGCCTTGAACCGCTGCAGTCCACGGTACTTCTTTGTAGCAGTTTGGTACAACTGAGTGGCTTGCTAGGCCATTTCAGAGGGCAGTTAAGAGTCAACCACATTGCTGTGGGTCTGGAGTCACATATAGGCCAGAACAGGTAAGGACGGCAGATTTCCTTCCCTAAAGGACATTAGTGAACCAGATGGTTTTTTACGACAATCCGGTAGTTTCATAGTCACCATTACTGACACTAGCTTTTTATTCCAGATTTAGTTAACTAACTGAATTTAAATTCTCCAGCTGCCATGGTGGGATTTGAACTCGCATCTCCAGATCATTAGTCCAGGCCTCTGGATTACTAGTGGGTGGCAACAAGCTGAGACTGCATGAGAGCAGTCTGATCTTACGTGGAAGCAAGCTGAGCCTTCAGGAGAGAAGTCTGCACTTCCACTGCAGCACTGAGACATTGGGCCACTTCTGCCTGTGCTTCAATGGAAGCCGCAACATCACCCCTCAGACGGTATCATGGCTGGGTCCGCAAGGTCTCTCCTGGAGTTTCCCATCATTTCCAGCCTGGAAATCATGGGCTCCAAGCTCTGCACAAAGCCCTGGCCAATGTTGGAGCCGATTCCTCCAAGCTCCTTAACGTTGCGAAGAGGCTTTCTGGCAGGCTTGCCATTGCACCAAGCAATTCAGTGTGCATGCCCATCACCCTTCTTCTGAAGGCTGCCCCATCGAGGTCATCATCTGAGTCATGTGCCGCAGAACTCGTGCGCGAACTCATCCTCCGGGGAGCTGGCCCCCGAGCTACCCTTTCCCGCTGGCCTTGCTGCAGCCCACTCATGCCTAGTGCCTCACCGTGTGCAGATCCTGTATCTATACTACCCTCTACATTCCATGCAGTGCTAGTTTCTGAGCTGGTGTCTGTGAGTGTCTGATGCAGTGACAGTGTGCCTTCTTCCTCAGCTCCACTCTCCTC
Organism: Squalus acanthias; assembly: GCA_030390025.1. Lineage (NCBI taxonomy): Eukaryota > Metazoa > Chordata > Chondrichthyes > Squaliformes > Squalidae > Squalus > Squalus acanthias. Next base: position 190,372,305 of record CM059425.1, read on the forward strand.
CATCACTGGGGGACAGGCTGTGCGGGTGGCAGATCTTGGTCATTTGAAAGCAGAAAGCACAAGAGCCGGGTTGTAGTGGGGTGAGGGGGTGGGGAAGGAAGATATCCATGCATACAGCATCAGCAGCTTGTAAGTGAGAAGCGATTGTGGGATGAGGGGGAAGTGGGATGTGAGAAGAAGGATTAGGAATGAGCTTACCGTTATTTTCCCCAAGGGCTTCAACTTCGTCCTTTGTCATGGCCTGAGTGAGTGTTCCAACTGCAATTCCAACTCCAACTGCAATGACAATGAGTTGCCAAACATTACTGGCCATTAGACTGCACGAATTTTGCATGCTGCCTGGACCACCCCTTTTTGGGCCATATCCAGTTTCTAGGCCTGAAAGTGGAATCCTTTCCTATTGGCTTGGATGATGACTTTGAGCAAACGAGCATGTATGAAAATGTAGCTGCACATATGGTGGAGGTAGCCCTCATCCAGGTTTAAACAATGGGGCTTAATTTGTTGATAGCTTCGTTTGTAAAGCACAGCTTCTGCAAGCACTGTTGCTGCAACAAGTGGAGGTAGGAATGTCTCAGTCTTTATTTTCTGGTGTGGAGGTACCAGCAGGTGAGTGAAGTGCACCTCCTGTGTTGTCTAACCAGCCTGGCCTCCCTACATTGCGTCTCCTCTTCTTCCTCCCACAAAGCCAAGATCCAGGGGCATTCCCAATGGGAAATCCATTGTGGGCTCTTTAGAATTGGGAGTGGGTGGTGGAATGGTTTTCCTACAGTAGGAGGCAAATAGGTGAAACATAAAGAAAAAGAATTGATATAAATCAGCTGTGAAATAAACATTTGATGACTGTGTTTAAAGAACCCTTTAAATAAACTTCCTCCTTTTTCTTCACTCCATTTTATACGAGCATGATTTATGTTCAGCTTTAATGAGGCGGTAATGATGGAAATTGAGACATATGATGTCATCATATCGCTACCATCTCATTCTGGTGTTGGAACATCAGACAGGTGAAAACATAGGCTGGGATCCTGCATGATGGATTCCCGCCCCATTTCCTGCCTTCACTCAGCCAAGTAATGAATAATGCGAGCTGGTGAATTAAGAACTGTTTGGAGGTCCACTGTCTTTTCTAATGTTGCTTTATAATAGTCAGTCGCAAACATATACAGCCATTCTAATTGGTGAATATTTGCTGGCAGAATGCATCCATATTTAAATTTTAATCAAATGAATACTGCAGCATAATGAAATGTTTCAATGGTCGAACTTGCTGCATATTGCACTGTTTGTTGAATAGGACAACTGACGACCCAGTTTACAGAATAATTGACTGTTATCTCATTGTGCCTTCTGTTATTATGTTAATAGTAATTCCAGGGTTTCCATGATTCTATAAAATCACAAATGACTATCTTCGTCTCCTGTAATTTTGGGATATATTAATTTCAGGAGCAATAGATTTTCTTTGTTGCAGTCATAAGGTATAGCATAAAAGTCGATAGCCGTCACCAGTGTAGGCCAGGTTAAAGCATGTAAGAAATTTCAGAGGGCAAAAAGGCCATTTATCCCACTCGATCTAAAGTCAATGTATGATTATCCTATCAACGACTTCTCTCCTGCACCACCTGTTGATCTTTAAGATCGACGCTTGGAATTTCTGCAAGCCCAATTTTCCAGTGTAGCTTCAGTGGAAAATTGACAATAAATGCAAACATTATAGACAGCTGATTATGCCGTTTCCCTGGAGTTTCCGCTGAAGTTATAGGGGAGATGAGGAGGATACTCCAGAAATTCTACCCCAACATGTTAGGGAGGCCTAATTTCCTTCTCTGTCCTCCCCTGACACAAAAATCAAGCAGTCCTATTAAATAACTCTGTAGCCCTCAATGTTTTAAGGATCATGAACCTGATATTTCAGTTAGATAGACTTAGGTTTTCTCCATAGCCTGCCAAACAAAGCAAGAATATTCCATCATGGGGTAAATGAAGGCTTGTAAGAAATTTCAGGGAGGAAAAGGCTGCCAAAATCGCATTCAGTGTCAAGCGGGGCTGTAAACAGATGAGGATTCCAACATATTTTCCAGCCATTTTTCCCACTAGTATCCCCCACAAATTCTCAGTGCTGATTTTCCTCTTGGGGTCTCTGCTGGGCACCTAACAGACAGAGTATACCACAGGTGTGCTGCACCTGTGATGAGAAGAGCTCACTAAATTTGCTAACTGGGGCCATTTGTATGGTCCAGGCACCATCCCAATACAGGCCCACCACCTGGCAGGGTCTTGTGCTGGGATCAGTGTTGAAAAACAGGAGCATGGCTGGTGGCCTTCTGGCTGCTCCTCTCCATGACCCTTTGTAAGCAAGCATACAAGAGGTGATTCTACAATCCTGTGTTCCCAGTAGGGAGCCACACTCACAGAGAGTGCAGGTCAGAGAATCAGGCCCACCTTTTGATGTACATTCCCTGTAAACATGGCCTCCTAACCGGAAATGTGGGAGTGCAGAAATACCGCTATATTTCAATGACTTGAAATTAAACTTTTGAAAAATATTTTCTGGTCTCTATACTACAAGAAGAATATTGAAACAGTGCAGAAAAAGATTTGTAAGGAGTTGTACATGAAGGAGAAGGGAATAGAGGGATATGGGGGCAGAGTGGGAAGACGTGATTAGAGTGGCAGGAGGCTCGTGTGGAGTATAAACATCGGCATAGACCAGTTGGGCCGAATGGCCTGTTTCTGAGCTGTAGATTGTATGTAATACTTTCTTTGATAATGGTGGGAACACATGTATGCTGCGGACCTGAGCGGGACCCCAGCTGGGAGCGGGAGAGAGATACAATGGTGAGTGTAAAGAAGTAAAAAGTAATCGAAGTGTGACGTCACCAGAAAGCAGGTAAGTGATTGGTTGGTGAGTATTTCTCTATTTCTCTATTTTTTCCAAACTTGGGCGTCTAAATTTAAGTGCCTTGATGTAAATTAAAAGATATACCTGTTCCAAATTTTAAAACTAATTAATTAATTAATTGAGATGGGAGACCAGGCAATGTGTTGTTGTTGTTACATGTGGGAGCTGGTGGACACCATTGAGGGCCACAGCGACCACATCTGCAGCAAATGTTGGCTGCTCGAGGAACTTCAGCTCAGAGTTGATGAGCTGGAATCCGAGCTTCAGACACTGCGACACATTAGGGAGGGGGAGCATTACCTGGACACTAAGTTCCAGGAGGCAGTCACACCCACTAGAGTAATTACTTCCAATGTGGCCCATGGTCAGGGACAGAAGGGTGTGACTACAAGCAAGGCAGGTATTGGGATCCAGGAGGTAGTGATGGAGGAGCCTCAGCCCTTGGCCTTGTCCAACAGGTACAAGATTCTTGCTCCCTGTGTGGACAAGGGCAGGGACTGCAGGGAGGATGAGCAATCTGACCACAGCATCGTGGTACAGGGAGCCATTCAAGCGGGGGGAGTAAAAAGAAATGTTGTAGGGCTAGGGGACAGTATAGTTAGGGGGATAGATACTGTTCTCTGCAGCCGAGAGCGTGAGTCCCGAAGGCTGTGTTGCCTGCCCGGTGCCAGGGTTAAGGACATCTCCTCTGGGCTGGAGAGGAACTTGGAGTGGGAGGGGGAAGATCATGTTGTCATGGTCCACGTAGGTACCAATGACAGAGGTAGGACAAAGAAAGAGGTTCTGCTGAGAGAGTATGAGCAGCTAGGGGTTAAATTAAAAAGCAGAACCACAAAGGTAATAATCACTGGATTACTACCTGAGCCACGAGCGAATTTGCATAGGGTAAATAAGATCAAAGTGGCTCAAAGACTGGTGTTGGAGAAATGGGTTTCGATTTGTGGGGCACTAGCACCAGTACTGGGATAAGAGGGAGCTGTTCTGTTTGGATGGGCTTCACTTGAACCATGCTGGGGCTAGAGTCCTGGCGAATCGAATAACTAGGGCTGTAGAGAGGGCTTTAAACTAAATAGTGGGGGGAAGGGTCCAGGTGAGCGGGAATTTAAAAAGTAAATGAGAAATGAGAAAGCAATAGAGCAGGATAGAGATGGGGGAAATAATAACCAGAGTGTGACAGGAAGGGACAGAATGTTTAAAAATAAGAGTGCAACAGAAAATGGGGCCAAAACAAGGAGAAATGGTAAAAAATGGTTAAAAGCTGAATGCACGCAGCATTCGTAACAAGATAGATCAGTTGACGGCACAAATAGACACAAATGGGTATGATCTGATCACCATTATAGAGATGTGGTTGCAAGGTGACCAGGGCTGGGAACTGAATATTCATGGGTATTTGACAATTTGGAAGGATAGACAGGAAGGAAAGGGAGGTGTGGTGGCTTTGTTGGTAAAGGATGGGATCAGTGCAGTGGTGAGAAGTGATATTGGCTCAGAAGATCAAGATGTAGAATCGCTTTGAGTGGATATGAAAATAATAAGGGGAAAAAGTCTCTGGTGGGCGTAGTCTACAGGCCCCCGAACAGTAGCAATACTGTTGGACAGAGTATAAATCAACAAATAATGGAGGCCTGTAAAAAAGGTACAGTAATAATCATGGGTGATTTTAATCTCCATATTGATTGGACAAATCAAATTGGCCATGGTAGCCTTGAGGAGGAGTTCATAGAGTGTATCCGGGATGGTTTCCTAGAACAGTATGTAATGGAACCAACCAGGGAGCAGGCTATTTCGGATCTGGTACTGTGTAATGAGACAGAATTAATAAATGATCTCATAGTAAAGGATCCTCTAGGAAAGAGTGATCATAGCATGGTTGAATTTCAAATTCAGTTGGAGGGTGAGGAAGTTGTATCTCAAACCAGTGTCCTGATCTTAAACAAAGGCAATTACAATGGCATGAGGGCAGAATTAGCTAAATTGGACTGGAAAAATAAATTAAAGGGTAAGACAGTTGAAATGCAGTGGCAGACATTTAAGGAAATATTTCATAACTCTCAACAAAAATATATCCAGTGAGAAAGAAAGATTTTAAGAGAATGGAGCACCATCCATGGCTAACTAAGGAAGTAAAGGATGGTATCAAATTGAAAACAAAAGCATACAATGTTGCCAAGATTGGTGGGAGGCCAGAGGATTAGGAAATTTCTAAAAACCAGCAAAGGATGACTAAAAAAATAATAAAGAGACAGAAGATGAATTATGAGAGTAAACTGGCAAGAAATATTAAAACAGATAGTAAGAGCTTCTAAGGTATATAAAAAGGAAGAGATTAGCTAAAGTAAAAATTGGACCCTTAGAGGAAGAGACTGGGGAATTAATAATGGGGAATGGGGAAATGGCAGAGACTCTGATCAAATATTTTGTATCTGTCTTCATGGTAGAAGACACTAACAACATCCCAATAATGGATAATCAAGGGGCCACAGGGAGGAGGGAACTAAAGACAAACACTATCACTAAGGAAATAGTACTTGGTAAAATAATGGGACTAAAAGATGACAAGTCCCCTGGACCAGATGACCTGCATCCCAGGGTCTTAAAAGAAGTGGCTGCAGAGATAGTGGATGCATTGGTTGCAATATATCAAAATCCCCTGGACTCTGGAGAGGTCCCAGCGGATTGGAAAACCGCAAATATAACACCCCTATTTAAGAAAGGAGGGAGACAGAAAGCAGGAAACTATAGACCACTTAGCCTAACATCTGTCGTTGGGAAAATGCTGGAGTCCTTCATTAAGGAAGCAGTAGCAGGGCATTTGGAAAATCATAATGCAGTCAAGCAGAGTCAGCATGGTTTTATGAAAGGGAAATCATGTTTAACAAATTTTCTGGAGTTCTTTGGGGATGTAACGAGCAGGGTGGACAAGGGTGAGGCAGTGGATGTGTTGTATTTGGATTTCCAGAAGGCATTCGACAAGGTGCCAGATAAAAGGTTACTGCATAAGATAAGAGCTCACGGAGTTGGGGGTAATATATTAGCATGGATAGAGAATTGACTAACTAACAGAAAGCAGAGAGTCGGGATAAATGGGTCATTTTCCGGTTGGCAAACAGTAACTAGTGGGGTGCCACAGGGATCGGTGCTGGGGCCTCAACTATTTACAATCTACATTAATGACTTGGATGAAGGGATCGACTGTAATGTAGCCAAGTTTGCGGATGATACAAAGATGGGTGGGAAAGCAAGTTGTACAGAGGACTCAAAGAATCTGCAAAGGGATATAGACAGGCTAAGTGAGTGGGCAAACATTTGGCAGATGGAGTATAATGTGGGAAAGTGCGAGGTTATCCACTTTGGCAGGAAAAATAAAAAAGCAAATTATTATTTAAATGGAGAGAGATTACAAAATGCTACAGTTCAGAGGGACCTGGGGGTCCTTGTGCATGAAACACAAAAAGTTATCATGCAGGTACAGTAAGTAATCAAAAAGGCAAATGGAATATTGGCCTTTATTTCAAAGGGGTTGGAGTATAAAAGCAGGGAAGTCCTGCTACAACTGTACAGGGTATTGGTGAGACCACACCTTGAGTACTGTGTACAGTTTTGGTCTTATTTAAGGAATGATATACTTGCATTGGAGGCAGTTCAGAGACAATTCAGTAGGTTAATTCCTGAGATGAGGGGATTGACTTATGAAGAAAGGTTGAGCAGGTTGGGCCGATACTCATTGGAATTTAGAAGAATGAGAAGTGATCTTATTGAAACATATAAGATACTGAGGGGGCTCGACAAGGTAGATGCAGAGAGGATGTTTCCCCTCATGGGGAAATCTAGAACTCGGGGGCATAGTTTCAGAATAAAGGGTCGTCCTTTTAGAACTGAGATGAGGAGGAATTTCTTCTCTCAGAGGGTCGTAAATCTGTGGAATTCTCTGCCCCAGAGAGCCGTGGAGGCTGGGTCATTAAATACATTTAAGGTGGAGATAGACAGATTTTTGCAAGATAAGGAAGTGAAGGGTTACGGGGAGCGGGCAGGGAAGTGGCTTTGAGCCCAAGATCAGCCATGATCTTATTGAATGGGGAAGCAGGCTCAAGGGGCCAAGTGGCCTATTCCTGCTCCTATTTCTTATGTTCTTATGTTCATAATTGATACCTTCAGATATAGAAACATAGAAACATAGAAAATAGGTACAGGAGTAGACCATTCGGTCCTTCGAGCCTGCACCGCCATTCAATGCGTTCATGGCTGAACATGCTACCTCAGTACCCCATTCCTGCTTTTTCGCCATACCCCTTGATCCCCTTAGTTGTGAGTGTTATATCTAACTCCCTTTTGAATATATTTAGCGAACTGGCCTCAACAACCTTCTGTGGAAGAGAATTCCATAGATTCACCACTCTCTGGGTGAAGAAGTTCCTCCTCAGCTCAGTCCTAAATGGCTTCCCCTTAATCCTTAGACTGTGACCCCTGGTTCTAGTTTTCCCTACCATTGGGAACATTCTGCCCGCATCTAATTTGTCTAAACCAGTCAGGATTTTAAATGTCTCTATAAGATCCCCCCTCATTCTTCTGAACTCCAGAGGATACAAGTTCAGTTGACCCAATCTTTCTTGATATGTCAGTCCGGCCATCCCAGGAATCAATCTAGTGAACCTTCGCTGCACTCCCTCAATAGCAAGAATGTCCTTCCTTAAGTTAGGAGACCAAAACTGCGCACAATACTCCAGGTGTGGCCTCACCAAGGCCCTGTACAACTGCAGCATCACCTCCCTACTCCTGTACTCAAATCCCCTTGCTATGAAGGCCATCATTCCGTTTGCTTTCTTGACTGCCTGCTGCACTTGCATTCCCACCTTCAGTGACTGATGTACCATGACGCCCAGGTCTCGTTGCACCTCCCCTTTCCCTAATCTGCCACCATTCAGGTAATAGTCCGCCTCTCTATTTTTACCACCAAAGTGGATAACCTCACATTTATCCACATTGTACTTCATCTGCCATACATTTGCCCATTCACCCAACCTGTCCAAGTCACTCTGTAGCCTCCTAGCATCCTCCTCATTGTTCACACTGCCTCCCAATTTAGTGTCATCCGCAAATTTGGAGATATTACATTTAATCCCTTCGTCCAAATCATTAATATATAATGTAAACAGCTGGGGTCCCAGCACCGAACCCTGCGGTACCCCGCTGGTCACTGCCTGCCATTCTGAAAAGTACCCATTTACTCCTACTCTTTGTTTCCTGTGTGCCAACCAGTTCTCAATCCACGTCAACACATTACCCCCAATCCCATGTGCTTTAACTTTGCTCACCAATCTCTTGTGTGGGACCTTGTCGAAGGCCTTCTGAAAGTCCAAATACACCACATCTACTGGTTCCCCCCTGTCCACCCTATTGGAAACATCCTCAAAAAATTCCAGAAGATTTGTCAAGCATGATTTCCCTTTCACAAATCCATGCTGACTTGGATGTATAGAGTAAGCTTTCCTATTCGTGTCTCTGAAGGAATGGTCATTAGTCTTAAGAAGAGTATATGGATATAATGGTACTATAGGGTATTATCTGGCTGTTATAGTACATAAAACAGCCAACCAAAGTGAAAAGCTGGATGGTTATAATTCATTCACAAGAGGGCCACAGAGCCACTCCAACCACAGGAGTCAGGAATTGGCACCTCAAACTCACCCACTACATCACACCTCACAGCTGAAGACAGTCAATACCCCTAGGGCTCAAAGTATTGGTTGTGGATTGGCTTCATTTAGCTGTGTAGAACTATTATTATATAATTGAATCACAGTATGAGAATTCATAACGCACATTCCATGACCAGATTGACTCATCAATCTGCTGACTATACTAGTCTGCTATCTGCTGTCGTTTTTTACACATATCAGTTTGCTGTCAAATCAACATCTTTTAAATCTTGTGAAAGCCAGACTAGTAAAGTTAATGAAGAAGGAAATGAATTGGAAAGAGTGCAAAGGAGATTTACCAGGATGCTGCCTGGTTTGGGGGGGAGGTCTTATGAGGAAAGATTGAGGGAGTTGGGGCTTTTCTCTTTAGAGCGGAGGAGGATGAGAGGCGACTTAATAGAGGTTTATAAGATGATGAGGGGGATAGATAGAGTGGATGTTCAGAGACTATTTCCTCGGGTAGAGGCAGCTGTTACAAGGGGGCATAACTATAAGGTGCATGGGGGGAGATATAGAAGGGATGTCCGAGGTAGATTCTTTACTCAGAGAGTGGTTGGGGTGTGGAATGGACTGCCTGCTGTGATAGTGGAGTCGGACACTTTAGGAACTTTCAAGCGGTTATTGGATAAGCACATGGAGCACACCAGAGTGATAGGGAGTGTGATAGCTTGATCTTGGTCTCGGACAATGCTCGGCACAACATCGAGGGCTGAAGGGCCTGTACTGTGCTGTACTGTTCTATGTTCTATGTTAAGGAGAGGCTTTAAGTGCCATTATTGTTGGTGAGCTACTTTTCTCACAAGCTGGGCCTTTTGAAGATCCTTGACCTGATTGTTCTGTCCAACCACAGGTTAAATTCAAATAGATTTGTTTCTACACATATAAAGTTCACCAATTGGAAATTATAATGGGCAATAAGGAAATGGCAGATACATTAAACAAATACTTTGGGGTGATTTTGCCAATGGGGGCGTGTTGGAGGTGGGACTGCTGCTTGGCGGGTCGATGTCCCGCCTCCATCGATTAGTGGCCAACCCACGCTATTTTCCCTTGATTGACCTTGTTAAGCCCTCCCAACAGGTTTAGCAGGCCAATTAAGGGAAAGCCGGTTACCGAGAAAAATGAGAAGTCGCACAACACCAGGTTATAGTCCAACAGTTTTATTTGAAATTACGAGCTTTCGGAGCTCTGCTCCTTCGTCAGGTACAGTGAGGGAATACAAATCGATTACAAAGTATATCTAGACAGAGAACAATGTGTCTGCAGAGATACAATCCGTCAGGGAGGCATTACATCAAAGATACAACAGAGTACAGCTAAGACAATGAGGTGGGTCACAGGGGGTCCAACGTGTCAATGCTGCAGTCTGCAGTTAAGCTTTTAACTTTTTTTTTAAAAACTGGAAATCACACCTGTGAACCAGGCAACGATGTCGAGTCACGTTCTGTAGCGTGACATGAAACCGAGATCCCGGTTGAGGCCGTCCTCATGGGTGCGGAACTTGGCTATCAGTTTCTGCTCGATGATTTTGCGTTGTCGTGTGTCTCGAAGGCCGCCTAACCTGCAGATCCGAGCCTGAATGTCCTTGACTGCTGAAGTGTTCCCCGCCTGGGAGGTAACAATCCTGCCTGGCGATTGTTGCGCGGTGTCCGTTCATACGTTGTCTCAGTGTCTGCATGGTCTCGCCGATGTACCATGCCGCGGTGCATTCTTTCCTGTTACAGAGAACATCAGCGTATGACGTTTCATCTGTCAAAAATTTTTGACAGATGAATTGTCATCGTTTGACAGCTCTGTGAAGCTGTCAAACACTGACATTCTCTGTAGTTTGATGAGTTCTTGAATTCAAGACCTCATCAAACCTCTTTCTTTTGCACAAATGAGATGGTTGTTGCATTGGAGAATGCAACGGCCATCTGTCATCTCTGCCGCAGAGGTGCGAGACTCTCTACATACCCAACGATTGAAGCCTGCAGGAAGAAACAAAGGTAAGTACACTTTTTCTAACACTTTCCACTTATCTCACATACTCACCTCTCCACACTTGCACCCATCACTCACCTCCACAGCACACTTTTGGACCCCCGACCCCCGCAGATCCACTACTCGCCTCGGTGACCCTGGCGGGGATCAGAGCCTTCGGGAAGCCCGCACTTTTGTGGTAAAATGGGGATAATCCTCTTATCTGCCTGTTAACTACCTGTTAACGGGCAGTTAAGTGGCTGTAATCCTCTTCCCGCCTCCAAGGGGACAGGACCCGGTGCGGGACGGCTACCCGCTTCCTGGCAAGATGGCATGGAGGCGGGTTGGGGCCCGTCCCAAATTCTGCCATTTTCCCGGCAGTTCCGCCTCCATACCCGTCTCCCCAGGGCTGGCATGATCGCGCCCTTTGTATCTGTCTTCACGGTAGAAGACACAAAAAACATTTTGGAAATAATGGGGAACCAAGGTTCTACAGAGAATGAGGAACTTAAAGAAATCAGTATAAGTAGACATAGTACTGGAGAAATTACTGGGATGAAGTGGCGACAAATCCCCTGGACCTGACGACTTGCATCCTCAGGTTTTAAAGGAGGTAGCTGCAGAGATAGTGGGTGTACTGGTATTAATCTTCCAGAATTCCCTAGACTCTAGAACAGTTCCAAGGATTGGAAGGTAGCAAACAGAACAGAAAAACAGAATATTTTTTAAATGGTGAGAAACTTTCAAATGTTGGTGTTCAGAGAGATTTGGGTGTCCTCGTGCAAGAAATACAGAAAGCTAGCATGCAGGTACAGCAAGCAATAAGGAAGGCAAATGGCATGTTGGCCTTTATTGCAAGGAGGTTGGAGTATAAGAGTAAGGAAGTCTTGCTACAATTGAACAGGGCCTTGATGAGACCACACCTGGAGTACTGTGCACAGTTTTGGTCTCCTTATCTGAGGAAGGATATACTTGCCTTGGAGGCGGTGCAACAAAGGTTCACTAGATTGATTCCTGGGATGAGAGGGCTGTCCTATGATGAGAGATTGTGTAGAATGGGTCTATACTCTCTGGAGTTTAGAAGAATGAGAGGTGATCTCATTGAAACATACAAGATTCTGAAGGGGATTGACAGGGTAGATACTGAGAGGTTGTTTACACTGGCTGGAGTGTCGAGAACTAGGGGGCATAGTCTTAGGATAAGGGGTAGGCCATTTAAGACCGAGATGAGGAGGAATTTCTTCACTCAGAGGGTTGTGAATCTTTGGAATTCTCTGTCCCAGAGGGCTGTGAATGCTGAGACTTTGAATATATTCAAGGCTGAGATAGATAGACTTATGGACTCTAGGAGAATCAAGGGATATGGAGATCGGGCGGGAAAGTGGAGTTGAGGTCGATGATCAGCCATGATCTTATTGAATGGCAGAGCAGGCTCGAGGGGCCATATGGCCTACTCCTGCTCCTATTTCTTATGTTCTTAAACATAACCCCACTATTTAAGAAAGGAGGAAGAGAAAAAACGGGGAACTATCGACCAGTTAGCCTGACATCAGTAGTAGGCAAAATGCTAGAATCTATAATTAGGGACGTGGTAACAGGGCACTTACAAAATCAGAATATGATTAGGCAGAGTCAACATGGTTTTATGAAAGGGAAAGCATGTTTGACAAATTTGTTAGAGTTTTTGAAGATGTAACTAATATGATGGATAAGGGGTAACCAGTGAATGTAGTGTATTTGGATTTTCAAAAAGCATTTGATAAGGTGCCACACAAGAGGTTATTACACAAAATTAGGACTCATGGGGGGGAAAATTGGGTCATGCCCCCTTTGGGGCGCTAACTTCACCGGTACTTTTAGTGCCCTGAAAAAATTAGCGCCCCCCACGCCCGAAATTCACCGGAAGCGCCTCGCCTCCCTCTTGGGGCGCTGCAAGTGAATATCGCGGCGGTACGTGACACAGTGCCACGCTCTGCGGCATGTCGCACCATGGTACTGCAGGTCTTCCTCCCCTTATTAAAGGGAAGGGGCCTAGCACAGCGCGACCCGGGGCCCAGCTGCGCCACCAGGGATTGGAGTGCCGGCAAAAGAGCCCGGCACTCAAGAGAACTCCACGGGGGGGCTGCAGAGGAGGCTGGGGATGGCAGAGGGGACAGGTGCTGGCAGGCTGCCAGCAACAAAAATGGCCGCCCGGCACCTTCTCTTTAATTAGCGCTGCCCTGGCCGCAGGTAGGCCCCCCTGACCCTGTCGGACATTGTGTCCAGCGGTAAGTCAGGGGGCGCTACCGAAGATCGCAGCCGGGGCGCGAGTGGGGTGCTGCACACGGCGATGACGTCATCGCTGGCGGCAGAGCGCCGCGGGGTGCTAATGGTTACCGCCGCCGCTAACCTCCCATTGAATTTAGCGGGAGGCATTGGCGGTGCCGCGCCCAGGCGCTAGTTGCTTTGCACCCCATTAGTACCCTCTTACGGTGCTAACGGGAGGCACAAAGCAACCGAATATTTAGGCCATGGGATTGGGGGTAATATATTAGCATGGATTGAGGATTGGTTAATGGACAAAAAACAGAGTAGGAATAAATGGGACTTTTTCGGGTTGGCAGACTGTAACTAGTGGGGTACCGCAAGGATCAGTGCTTGGGTCTCAGCTATTTACAATCTATATTAATGACTTAGTTGAAAGGGTTGAGTGTGACATATCCAAGTTTGCTGATGATACAAAATTAGATGGGAAAGTAAGTTGTGAGGAGGATGCAAAGAGGCTGCAGAGAGATATAGACAGATTGACTGAGTGGGCAGGAACATGGCAAATGGAATACAATGTGGGGAAGTGTGAAATTATCAGTCTAGAAATTTGGTGCCTTAGCTCCTCCCGTTATCGCCTCTGGGGGCGATAACGCGACGCTGAGGTCTTACCGCCTGGGCGTGGCAATGTTACCACTGCCCGCAAAATTCACCTGCCGTTTTGCGGCGGTGGTAACCCCTATCGCCACGCCTGCCTGCGGCCAGAGATCGTGACATCATCCGGCCTGACGCTAATTTTCCAAAATTTTAAAAGTTATCGCCCCAATTTCACCCCCATCCACTTTGGTAGGAAAATCAAAAAAGCAGAGGTTTTTTTGAATGGCGAGAGACTGGGAAATGTTTGCATTCAGAGGGACCTGGGTGTCCTTGTACATGAATCACAGAAAGTTAACATGCAGGTACAGCACGCAATTAGGAATGCAAATGGTATGTTAGCTTTTGTTACAAAGGGATTAGAGTATAAGAGTAAAGAAGTCTTACTACAATTATACAGGGCATTGGTGAGGCCACACCTAGAGCATTGTGTACAGTTCTGGTCTCCTTACCTAAGGAAAGACATACTTGCCTTAGAGGGAGTGCAACAAAGGTTCACTAGACTGGTTCCTGGGATGAGGGGATTGGCCTGTGAGGGGAGATTGAGTAGACTAGGCCTATATTGCCTAGAGTTTAGAAGAATTGGAGGTGTTCTAATTGAAACATATAAAATTCTTAAGGGGCTTGATAGGGTTAATGCTGAGAAAATGTTTCCCCTGGCTGGGGAATCTAGAACACGGGGTCACTGTCTCAGAATAAGGGGTCGGCCATTTAGGACTGAGATGAGGAGAAATTTTTTTCACTCAAAAGGTTGTGAATCTTTGGAATTCTCTACCCCAGAGAGCTGTGGATGCTCAGTTGTTGAGTATATTCAAGACAGAAGTCGATACATTTTTGGGAACTAAGGAAATTAAGGGATATGGGGATAGTGCAGAAAGGTGGAGTTGAGGTAGAAGATCAGCCATGATCTTATTGAATGGCGGTGCAGGCTCGAAGGGCCAAATGGCCTACTCCTGCTCCTATTTCTTATGTCCTTATAATCAGTATAACTACTGACCAATGAAAAAAATGAAGTGTTCATTTACTTTTTATGGAAAACAAAATTAAACAATAAGATGACATTTAGTTTATGCAGTAATGGTTATCAGCAATAATCCTTCTGCATTCTCATAGAAATAGGCCATTTCTAGTCCTCCATTTTAAACTTATGGGGGAGAAATTCAGTATCACCCCATTTGGGGCGCGATTATCGGCCGGGCGCAAAGTTTAGCGCCTGGCGCTAATTATCGCCTCCGACTGCAAACTTGGCTTTTATCGCCCTGGAGGTGATTAGAGCGCTAAATCAGGCGCTGCACACCTGTCTTAAGGCGCAAAGGCTGAGGAGCGACGCGCTAACTCAGAGTGCTGGCGAAGCTCATATGATGTCAGTCAGCAATGGAACACAGACACACTGGCGCCGACCAGTTCTTAAAGGGGACGGTTGATCTTGCTCTCCATCCACACCCTGCTCATTGCAGCCTTGAACCTAGGCCTGGAGAGACCTGTACATCAAATCTGTTGGAAAGAACAATGGAGAGGCCCAGGGAAAGAGCTCAGAGTGCAGCCCCCATATTCTCTTCTAAATCGATGCAAGGAAGATCAAAAGTAAAAGAACCTGCAAAGTGCTGCTCAGTACGCAAAACTCCTTAACACAGCGTTGAATATCTCCTGCAGTTTCTCACTCTCACTCAGAATGCGTGGTGAAAAAATTTCGCCGACAAAAAAAGGCAGGAAGCAGTCGCCTTTAAATAGTGCTCACCCAGTCCCTTCCCGACTGCAAAAAGCTCCCCTCAACCTGTCGTTGCTAGCGGCAGGCGGTAAGACAGGGGGCGCCACTCAGTATCTGGTCCGGGGCGCTAACGGTGCATTGCACGCACGATTGATGTCACGATCTGTGGACGCAGCAGATCGTGGCGGTAGTGTTTAGCGCCGCCGCAAAATGTGTAGTCAATTTGTATGTATCTTAAGGCGCTAACAGGAGGCGCAAACCAACTGAATTTTTCCCCCATGAAATTTAACTCAGTGGAATTAAGATGGAAGTAGAGCTCAGTCCTGGTTCATATTATAAAATGCCTTTTTTCTTTATATAGGAGACTTATAATAGTTCAAGTTATTGTGAGTCAAAAATTGATTTCGGCTGGATGTTTGAGTTGAAGCAATACACCAGAACTGTCTATGGATATATACATTGCCGTGGGAGCAGACGAATTGCATTAGAAATTATATCCTGTATTTGAAAAGATTGGATATACATGAAGCTTTCAGATACGTAGTGGTCACAACGGAATAACTTGTATTTATATAGCGCCTTTAACGAAGTAAAATGTCCCAAGGCGCTTCACATGAATATTTTAAGACAAAAATTCGACACCGAGCCACATAAGGATAAATTAGGGCAGGTGACCAAAAGCTTGGTCAAGGAGGTAGGTTTTAAGGAGCGTCTTAAAGGAGGAAAGAGAGGTAGAGAGGCGGACAGGTTTAGGCAGGGAATTCCAGAGCTTAGGGCCTAGGCAACAGAAGGCAGGGCCAAAGGTTGAGCGATTATAATCAGGGATGCTCAAGAGGGCAGAATTAGAGGAGCGCAGATATCTCGGGGGGTTGTGGGGCTGAAGGAGATTACATACAAGTTTTTTTTTAATTTGTTCATGGGATGTCGGCATTGCTGGCAAGTCCAGCATTTATTGCCAAAGTCAAATGTTGACATCATTTTTGAATCAAATGAAGCACCTATGACAAAAATAATGTAACCTTTGACAAAAATAATGTAACCTATGACAAAAATAATGTAACCTATGACAAAAATAATGTAACCTTTGCCTTGTTAGATATATACATATTTAAAAAGGTATGGTGACAAATTAAAATGAATACTGCCCCTTCCCCAAGTTTAAAATAGAGGGCCAGAGATAAATCATCTATGAGAATACAGAAGGTTTTTTAAATCAAGGATTAATTAAGATAAATTTGATTGACAATTTTAACATGAAAGGAAAAAGTGTCCTTAAAGTAGAAACATAGAACATAGAAAAATAGGAGCAGGAGTAGGCCTTTTGGCCCTTCGAGCCTGCTCCGCCATTCAATATGATCATGGCTGATCCTCTATCTCAATACCATATTCCCACTCCCTCCCCATACCGCTTGATACCTTTTGAGTCTAGAAATCTATCTGCTTCCATCTTAAATATATTCAGTGACTTGGCCTCCACAGCCTTCTGTGGTAGAGAATTACACAGGTTCACCACCCACTGAGTGAAGAAATTTCCCACCTCCTTTTCCTTTTTGCCTGTCCTTCCTAATTATCGAATATCCTTGGATATTCAGCTCCCAGCCTTGGTCACCTTGCAGCAATTATATCGTATCCGTTTTCATCTATTTGCGTTGTTAATTCATCTACCTTATTATAAATGCTTCGTGCATTCAGATACAGTGCCTTCAGATTTGTCTTTTTAACATTTTTAGACATCTTAACATTTTTTGTACTATGGCCCAATTTGTCTTATTACCATTTTTTCTTACCCGGACCCTATTTGTTAGTGCACTCCTTTGTTTGTACGCTCTGTCCCTTCCTGACACGATCTGGTTATCCTTACCCCAATCACTTTCCTGCACTGCTTCCTTGTCTTTTCTCTTTAGCATTCTAGATTTCTCTCTACCGGGACCCTCCAACCCCTTATTTAGTTTAAAGCCCTATCTACCTCCCTAGTTATTCGATTCGCTAGAACTCTGGTCCCAGCATGGTTCAGGTGTAGTCCATCCCAACGGAACAGCTCTCTCTTTACCCAGTACTGGTGCCAGTGCCCCACGAATCAAAACCCACTTCTCCCACACCAATCTTTGAGCCACGCATTCATCTCCCTGATCCTATTGACCCTATGCTAATTTGCTCGTGGCTCCGGTAATAATCCAGAGATTTTGACCTTTGTGGTTCTGCTTTTTAATTTAGTCCCTAGCTGCTCAAACTCTCTCAGCAGAACCTCTTTCTTTGTCCTACCTATGTTGTTGGTACCTACATGGACCACAACAACTGGATCCTCCCCCTCCCACTCCAAGTTCTTCTCCAGCCCGGAGGAGATGTCCTTTACCCTTCGGGTCTCATGCTCCTGGCTGCAGAGAACAGTGTCTATCCCCCTAACTATACTGTCACCTACTACAACCACCTTCCTTTTTACTCCCCCCACTTGAACGACTTCCTGTACCACGGTGCTGTGGTCAGTTTGCTCGTCCTCTCCGCAGTCCCCGCACTTGTCCACAAGGGTTGCAAGAACCTTGAATCTATTGGACAAGTGCAGGGACTGAGGCTCCTGCAATACTACCTCCTGGATCCCCGTACCTGCCTCACTCGCAGTCACACCCTCCTGTCCCTGACCACATGTCAATTCTAAAGTATTTAATCTAAGGGGTGTGGCTGCCTCCTGGAGCAAAAGGTCCAGGTAACTTTCTCCCTCCCTGATGTCTCGCAATGTCTGCAGCTCGGACTCCAGCTCCTCAACTCGGAGCCGAAGTTCCTCGAGCTGCAGACACTTACCGCAGATGTAGTCCACAAGCTCCCACATATTGCAGCAGCTTCACATCTCCTGTTCTCCCATTATTTTATTTGTTTAATTAATTCGTTTAGTATGAATCAAATGATTTACCTCGTTTAGTTTATTAAATTAATTAATTTAAGTTTAGTTTTAAAAATTATGTTATATGTTATATGTTAACTTAAAACTTAGCCCACAGTCACCACCAATCACTTACCTGCCTTACCTGTAACGTCACACTGCCGGTTTCTCTTGTTAGAATCTAGGAGCAGGTCTGTTGCTACTTTTATCCCCGCTCTCGGGCCTCGGTCTGCTCCTGCTCAGGTCCGCCGCCACTCTGCGGGAGAAGTTAAGAAAAGCAAGCACCTCCTTGCCCCACTTCACCGAACTCCCACACTTACCAAACTCTCAATTGTTCACTCTGTGCTGCTGCACTCAGTAGAATTGTATTCTGCAGTTCTGCAGTTTCTTTCTCATAAAAAAGAGGGCAGGGCTTATAAGGAACAAAAAGACACATTGCTGGTGTAAAATTCATTGGCTTGATTGCATCATTTGACTACTGTCTTCTGCAGAAGGAAAAAATGATCACAGCAGGCTGAC
Source organism: Squalus acanthias (assembly GCA_030390025.1). Classification (NCBI taxonomy): domain Eukaryota; kingdom Metazoa; phylum Chordata; class Chondrichthyes; order Squaliformes; family Squalidae; genus Squalus; species Squalus acanthias. The sequence goes on from CM059425.1 coordinate 190,390,871, forward strand.
ACTAGTAGAGTGAGTAAAGTGTACATTAAACAATATTTCTCTATGTCTAGTTCCTAAACTTCGGTATATATAATAAATATATATAAATAAATATTGCATTGATTTTAGCCTGTAACATTCAGGTCCTGAGTGTGATCTTCCCACAATTGAATTGATATGATGTGTGATGCAAACCCTACATAAATTCCAGTGTGTCATATTACTGCAAAGTAGGGTAATTGGTAAAGCTGAGCTAAAGAAAGAACTTGCATTTATATAGCAACTTACATGACTTCAGGATGTTCCAAAGCACTTTACAGCCAATTAAGTCTTTTTTGAAGTCTCATCACTGTTGTAATGTAGGGAAACGCGGCAGCCAATTTGTGCACAGCATGGTCCCACAAACAGTAGTGAGATAATAACAGATAATCACTTTTAGTGATGTTGGTAGAGGGATAAATATTGGCCAGGACATTAGGAGAACTCCCCTGCTCTTCTTCAAAATATTGACAATAATCTTTTACATCTACCTGAGAGGACAGGCAGGGCTTTGGTTTAACATCTCCTCCAAAAGACAGCAGCTCCTACAATGCAGCACTCCCTTAATACTATACTGAAGTGTCAGCCTAGATTATGTGCTCAAGTCTCTGGAGTGAGATGTGAACCCACAACTTTCTAACTCAGAGTTGAGAGTGCTACCAGTGAGCCAAGGCTGACACATTGGACATATGCTCTGGATTATAACAGGGCAGTTTGTTTGCGAGGAGTTCGAATACAGCCTTTGAAAGGAAAGTGGTGATTAAAAACTCAAACCATAACATTGCTGTTATAGATTTATCTAGATTAATAGTTATTGTGTGTCTAGTATATATAATGAAGCAGAAAATTATCTGTGTCGATACAGTTAATGTGAATTAAGCTTTTTATAGATGAGGTTAGTTGAGCCGTCAAATAGTGAAAAGCTCAGTTCAGTGCACTAATGCTTTATTATTATTATTATTATTATTATTATTATTATACATAACGCATTGGCTAAGGGTAAAGGTTAATGTATGTCACTTCGGATTATATCAGACCAGACAATTTATCCTGGAATGTAAAAAAAAGACTCCTAAAGAATGGAAACCAGGCGATCAGAGTTGCCTGGAATGCCAAGTGCATTCAACCTTCTGCGAAGGATTGTGGCCAAAGGAAAAAAAATCCTGAAATTGCAACTGCTGTGAAGTTATATCACAACCATCACAATCAATTTAGATTCCAGAGACTATCTGGGCAGTGTGCCATGCATGCCACAGGTATATCTGCACCATTAAAACTGCACAATTTGTCCTTTAGTTGTCTTTGAAATGAACTATCATGGAAGAGCTGGCCCACAAGCTTATGGTTTGCTGTCTCTGTGTATATTAATATTTCAGAGGCCGAGACTAAAAGCTTTGTGCAGAGATGGCTTCCATCTGTTACTGGCACAGGAGGAAGATTTTTTTCAGCATCACTAACACAGTAAATATAAAATTATATCCCCTAGTTTGTGACCAGTACTTGCAAGTACAGTATTGAAAACTAAGGTTCTGAATAGTCCAAATCCATAGGTCATTAATCTAGATAATAAGATTGGGTATTTTTGTAATACTTTCAGTGTAAATATAATAGTGTTTTTGTATTAATATTGATGCTGTATCGCACATGTGGACACATTTGCATCTTAGGGTAATATAAATAATGAAATTATCCCTTAAGTACTAAAATTCCCAATATAATACACACATTTTTGCTACAGTATAACATCAATAAACATGACATTCTGTGCAAGTAAGATAAAGAAATATGCATAACCATGGAATATTTCTTAATTTGTAGAATTCAAGACTCTGTGTAATTTTGATTCCATTTCATGTTTTGGCTGTACAATACCATTTACAGTCTTCAAGGGTTCAAAAGAAATAGATAAATGAAGTACACTTAACCACAAAGTGGCTTGTTTTCAGCTTACTTCTAAAAATCTGCAAGTGCATATCCCATTCACTTAACAGACTAGCATTACATTAATTTGGATCAAATATTTACAGAGACCATCTTGAAAACTCTCAAAAGACCTCCAGGAGGGGCCTCAAAGGAAACAGGATTGCAGATCAGGACTTTATTCTATATGCATATACAAATTACAATAACTATTATTTAGATGCTTCCACTAATAAAACCAATTTTATTAATGTTTTTGTTTGTAGATATATTAAGACCTATTTACATGGAAGCATTATTAAAAAGCTGATTGCCGAATAATTTCTCAATATCAGTAAAATAATTTGTTTAAAAAATCAATGTGCTGCAATTGCCAGATCATTTGTAAATTATGCAAACTTTGGTAAACCACACAACATGATTCATTATAAAGAGAAACACCCTTAATTAGTTAGCTAAATAATTAGGCAAAAAAGCTGAATTGAAAAGACATTCTGATATATATACTGTCAACCAGTCATTCCCCATATCAATGATTTATCTAAAATAACTTGACAAAGTCCAATGGTCCATGAACGGAACTGATATGAAATGTTTCTTAGGATTATCTGATGTGTCAAATTAAATTGACTAAAATAGGTGACTTTGATATAATCATGTAAATAGAGCCTTAAAAGATAAAAGTTCGAAAATTATTCAGTTGAATGCTTTAAGGAAAAAAATGCATCCCGACACAGTTTTTGTTAAATAAAGATATTTTGTTCGGCAAATAGGTTTTCTCTAAATTGCATTTTATAGTGTGTCACCAACTTGGTCAAAACAAAATGATATTCTGTAAAAGAAAAGTCTTGTATTGTTTGTAGCAGAGTCTAATGCACAACATAGGCGCTTGTGGATGCTGTCTCTATTTGTAATACATGTAGATGAAAATGGCAATGTCTAATCTTATATTCATTTTGGAACATGTACAGAAGTGCTGCTGTAATCCACAAAGCATTTGTAAATTGTCTTATACTCTCCCAAAGGTTCTTTTTTCCTCTAAAGTCTCAGATGAATCCTATATGCGTCTACAGATTTTTTTAATAGGATGTCATATTGGATATTTTTGTCAGGGCAATGTTATTTCACTAGCTACACTTTTCCATTTTCAAGAATATGATGGTCAGTCTCCTAAGACTGCCTATAGGAACACTTTACTATTTCTGTGCCTGCAATAAGATCATGGTATAAATAGTTTTCAAAGAGCATAAGAGAGCAATCTTATTTTAAAGGGGGTTTGTTATCTGAGATTTCTGGTTTGCAAGCCATTACTTTCGATATACAGGCAAAGTCATTTTAGAGGCTCATAGATGACAGTCAAAATGCAAGTACTCCAACAATTCTTCCAATAAATATATTTCCAGGCCATTAGGAGAGAGTGATCTTCATATAAAATAATTTCTTAGGCACCTTTGAAACTGGCTATATATGTTTGTGTAGGTAAACCTACTTTAGAAGCTTATTTCTATTGCCATTCTTAAATCTTCAAACTGATGAAATAAACATAGTGAGAGAGGAAGTATTAAGGGGTTTAGCAGCTTTAAAAGTGGATAAATCCCCAGGCCCAGATGAAATGTATCCCAGGCTGTTAAGCAAAGCAAAAGAGGAAATAGCAGAGGCCCTGACCATCATTTTCCAATCCTCTCTGGCTTCAGGTGTGGTGCCGGAGGACTGGAGGACTGCTAATGTGGTACCCTTGTTTAAAAAGGGAGAAAGGATAGACCGAGTAATTACAGGCTAGTCAGCCTAACCTCGGTGGTGGGAAAATTATTGGAAAGAATTCTGAAGGACAGGATAAATCTTCATTTAGAAAGACACGGATTAATCAAGGATAGTCAACACGGATTTGTTAAAGGAAGGTCGTGTCTGACAAACTTGATTGAATTTTTTGAGGAGGTAACAAGTAGGGTAGATGAGGGTAGTGCGTTTGATGTAGTGTATATGGACTTTAGCAAGGCTTTTGATAAGGTTCCATATGGTAGACTGGTCACGAAGTTAAAAGCCCATGGGATCCAGGGCAAAGTGTCAAGTTGGATTCAAAACTGGCTCGGAGGCAGGAAGCAGAGGGTCATGGTTGATGGGTGTTTTTGTGACTGGAAGGCTGTTTCCAGTGGGGTTCCACAGGGCTCAGTACAAGCCCCTTGCTTTTTGTGGTATATATCAATGACCTAGACTTGAATATACGGGGTATGATTAAGAAGTTATAGAGTTATACAGCACAGAAAGAGGCCCTTCGGCCCATCGTGTCCGCACCGACCATCAAGCCCTGTCTATTCTAATCCCATTTTCCAGCACTTGGTCCGTAGCCTTGTATGCTATGGCATTTCAAGTGCTCATCTAAATGCTTCTTGAATGTTGTGAGGGTTCCTGCCTCTACCACCCTTTCAGGCAGTGAGTTCCAGATTCCAACCACCCTCTGGGTGAAAAAGTTTTTCCTCAAATCCCCTCTAAACCTCCTGCCCCTTACCTTGAAACTATGCCCCCTGGTTATTGACCCCTCTACTAAGGGGAAAAGTTCCTTTCTATCTACCCTATCTATGTCCCTCATAATTTTGTACACCTCAATCAGGTCCCCCCTCAGCCTTCTCTGCTCTAAGGAAAACAACCACAGCCTGTCCAGTCTCTCTTCATAGCTGAAGCGCTCCAGCCCAGGTAACATCCTGGTGAATCTCCTCTGCACCCTCTCCAATGCAATCACATCCTTCCTATAGTGTGGCGACCAGAACTGCACACAGTATTCCAGCTGTGGTCTAACTAACGTTTTGTACAGTTCCATCATAACCACCCTGCTCTTATATTCTATGCCTCGGCTAATGAAGGCAAGTATCCCATATGCCTTTTTAACCACCTTATCTACCTGTCCTGCTGCCTTCAGGGATCTATGTACATGCACACCAAGGTCCCTCTGATCCTCTGTCCTTCCTAGGATCCTACCATTCATTGTGTATTCCCTTGCCTTGTTAGTCCTCCCAAAATGCATCACCTCACACTTTTCAGGGTTAAATTCCATTTGCCACTGTTCTGCCCATCTAACCAACCCGTCTATATCGTCCTGTAGCCTGAGGCTTCCCTCCTCGCTATTTACCACTCCACCAATTTTCGTGTCATCTGCGAACTTACTGATCATACCTCCTACATTCATATCTAAAATCATTAATGTACACTACAAACAGCAAAGGACCCAGCACCGATCCCTGTAGTACACCACTGGACACAGGCTTCCAGTCACAAAAACAACCTTCGACCATCACCCTCTGCCTCCTGCCGCTAAGCCAATTTTGGATCTAATGTGCCGAATTGCCCTCGATCCCATGGGCTCTTACCTTCTTGACCAGTCTCCCATGTGGGACTTTGTCAAAAGCCTTACTGAAGTCCATGTAGACTATATCAACTGCACTACCCTCATCCACACACCTAGTCACCCCCTCAAAAAATTCAATCAAATTGGTCAGACATGATCTCCCTCTGACAAAGCCATGCTGACTATCCCTGATTAATCCCTGCCTCTCCAAGTGGAGACTAATTCTGTCCCTCAGAATTTTTTCCAATAATTTCCCTACCACTGATGTTAGGCTCACTGGCCTGTAATTCCCTGGTTTATCCCTACTACCCTTCTTGAACAATGGTACTACGTTAGCTGTTCTCCAGTCCTCTGGCACCTCCCCTGTGGCCAGAGAGGTTCTGAAAATTTGTGTCAGAGCCCCTGCAATCTCCTCCCTTGCCTCACACAGCAGCCTGGGATACATCCCGTTAGGGCCTGGGGATTTATCCAATTTTTAGCCCGCTAAAACCGCTAGTACCTCCTCCCTCTCAATACTAATTTGTTCAAGTATATCACAATCCCCCTGCCTGATTTCTATGCCTACATCACCCTTCTCCACAGTGAACACAGATGCAAAATATTCATTTAAAACCTCACCTACATCTTCCGGCTCTACACACAGATTGCCACTTTGGTCCCTAATCGGCCCTACTCTTTCCCTGGTTATCCTCTTGCCCTTAATATACTTATAAAGCTCCTTGGGATTTTCATTTATTTTGCCCGCCAGTGTTTTTTCATGCCCCCTCTTCGCTCTCCTAATTTCTTTTTTAAGTACCACCCTGCACTTTCTATACTCCTCTAGGGCTTCCACTGTTTTTAGTCCTTTGTATCTGCCAAAAGCCTCCCTTTTTTTTCGAATCCATTCTTGTATATCCCTTGACATCCAGGGTTCCCAGGGCTTGTTGGTCCCACCCTTGACCTTTACAGGAACATGTTGGCGTTGTACTCTCTCTATTTCCTTTCTGAATGACTCCCACTGCTCTGATGTGGCCACTTTGGCCAGATCCTGCCTTATCATATTAAAATCGGCCTTCCCCCAATTTAGAACCTTTATTTCCGGTCCATCTTTGTCCTTTTCCATGACTACCTTAAATCTCACCGAATTATGGTCACTGTCACCAAAATGCTCTCCTAGTGACACTTCTACCACTTGCCCGGTTACATTCCCTAGAATTAGGTCCAGTACCGCCCCCTCTCTTGTAAGACTTTCTACATGCTGGCTCAAAAAGCTCTCCTGGATGCACTTTAAGAATTCCGCACCCTCTAAGCCTTTCACACTCTGACTATCCCAGTTAATATTGGGGAAGTTGAAATCCCCTACTATTATTACCCTATTATTCTACACTTCTCTGAGATTTGCCTACATATCTGTTCCTCTATCTCCCCCTGACTGTTTGGGGGCCTATAGTACACTCCCAGCAAAGTGCTTGCCCCCTTTTTGTTTTTAAGTTCTACCCATATGGCCTCATTAGAGGAACCTGCTAAGATATCATCCCTCCTTACAGCAGTAATTGACTCCTTGATTAATATTGCGACACCCCCTCCACTTTTACACCCCCCTCTGTCTCGCCTGAAGATTCTATACCCCGGAATATTGAGCTGCCAGTCCTGCCCTCCCTCAACCATGTCTCTGTGATAGCAACAATATCATGGAAAAACTCAGCAGGCCAGGCAGCATCCGTGGAGAGAGAAAGAGAGTTAACGTTTCAGGTCGATGACCTTTCATCAGACCTTCAATTCATCTGCCTTACTCGCAAGACTCCTTGCATTAAAATAAATGCCATCCAGCCTTGCCATACTCCCTTGTGCCATTATATATTTGCTCTGCCTTCCAGGCTGACTTGTTTTTTCATCTATATTTGGCTGTGCATCACCCCCTACTATAGCTCCACTCCGTATCCCATCCCCCTGCCAAGTTAGTTTAACCCCCCCCCCAACAGTACTAGCAAACCTCCCCGCAAGGATGTTGGTCCCATTCCGGTTCAGGTGCAACCCGTCTGACTTGTACAGGTCCCACCTTCCCCAGAAGCAGACCCAGTGATCCAGGAAACTAAAGCCCTTCCTCCTGCACCAACTCTTTAGCCACGCATTCATCTGAGTTAAACATAAGTTTGCAGATGATACTAAAATCGGTTGTGTGGTTGATACTGAAGAAGGAAGCTGTAGACTGCAGGAAGATATCAATAAATTGGTCAGGTGGGCAGAACAGTGGCAAATGGAATTCAATCCGGAGAAGTATCAGGTAATGCATTTGGGGAGGGCTAACAAGGAAAGGGAATACACATTAAATGGTAGGACACTGAGTAGTGTAGAGGAACAAAGGGACCTTGGAGTGCATGTCCACAGATCCCTGAAGGTAGCAGGCCAGGTAGATAAGGTGGTTAAGAAGGCATATGGAATGCTTGCCTTTATTAGCCGTGGCATAGAATACAAGAGCAGGGGGGTTATGCTTCATCTATATAAAACACTAGTTAGGCCTCAGCTAGAGTACTGCGTGCAGTTCTGGTCACCACATTACAGGAAAGATGTGATTGCACTAGAGAGGGTACAGAGGAGATTTACTAGGATGTTGCCAGGAGTAGAGCATCTTAGCTATGAGGAAAGACTGGATAGGCTGGGTTTGTTTTCCTTGGAACAGAGGAGTCTGAGGGGAGACCTTATTGAGGTGTATAAAATTATGAGGGGCCTAGATAAAGTGTATAGAAAGGACCTATTTCCCTTAGCAGAGGGGTCAAAAACCAGGGGGCACAGATTTAAAGTAATTGGTGGAAGGTTTAGAGGGCATTTGAGGGGAAATTTCTTCACCCAGAGGGTTGTGTGGGTCTGGAACTCACTGCCTGAAAGGGTGGTAGAAGCAGAAACCCGAACCACATTTAAAAAGTACTTGGATGTGCACTTGGGATGCTGTAACCTGCAGGGCTACGGACCAAGAGCTGGGAAGTGGGATTAGGCTGGATAGCTCTTTGTTGGCCAGCGCGGACACGATGGGCCGAAATGGCCTCCTTCCGTGCTGTAACGTTCTATGATTCTATGATAACAGGCATAATCCCTTTAATAGAATACTTTTATTTTTTACTTAAACAAACAATTCTGTCTAGAACTGTGAGATAGCCTATGACAGTATTGTGCTGCCCCGCTAACTAAATATTTCTATGTCTCTCTTGGCAGTCACTGTGAACAGTCACTGTCAGGCAGCCCCCATGTCTATGAGTCTAGACAGAACACAACTAAAATGGCCTGCTGACCTACATCTATTAATGTTGTTGTTGTGCTGCTATATCGCTGTTCTTATGGGAGATCACAGTGCACATCAAGCTCTTCATTAGTCAAGGTTCCTCACTCAATTGGACCAAGCAATGCTGACTGCAAGTGATGCCAACAAGTCATCCATTGATTAAATGCAAGCATGTCTTTGGCATTATGCCAGAGGATATATGCCAAGTCTTTTACTTCTTGTATTTCTTGTAGGGTATAACATGAATATGATTGTAATGTGCATTGTATCTAATGATCCCTTTTAATACAGTACAGAATCTAAGCAAACAATAGTTTTTCATAACCTGGCCTGATTTAGTAAAAAGTTTCATGTAACATATATTCATTTAGATTTATGTAACTGAATGCAAAGAAGCAATTTATTGTTTGGCACATAATTGGATTTTTCTGAAGTGAAACAGGAAAGACTCTGGTATTTTTCTGTTGAAGTGATGGTTTTCAGCAGAGTAGGAAAGAGAAGACATCTCCTGGGTGTCCTTATCACATCAGTCCATCTTGTTTGTTACAGCTACAGCTTGCTTTTCTTTCAACAAAATACTGATGCAAAGTGTAACTGAACTGATAAATATACAGTTTCATCTAGGCAGTGTTTTTCACATTTTTATTTGATCCTATTGTGTTCCTCGGCAACACAATATGTTACATTTGGGAATGGCTTGAGGTTTCTTCAAAAGCTTTTTTTTTCCAACTGTGAGAAATATGGGTGAGAAAGTGGCACAAAAGTTTGTCAAGAAATTGTGTGAGGCACATTGTTGAAATCATTGAAAGCCAGAAGGAAGGAATTTATAATTTTCACACCAATCAGAGAAACTGATGTATTTTAAAAATGATCAAAATATAATTACAAAAGCTCAGAGAAGTGAAAAATTAGTTAGCATCACAAATAAGACATCACTCAAATATGATGGGATGTTGCATGTTCATGAATGCATTTTGTTTTGTTTTCTAAGTGTTTTATTGCAATTTGTTCTCTTGTAACCTTTTCTAATCTAATATTTGTTCACTATGGTGAAGAGTTAAAATATCAGAGAAAACAAGGGAAAAATTCAGAAAATAAGAGTATAAAGGGAAGTTAGGCTGAAGCCATTTACACAAAAGGCAACAGACTTGTGGAAGAACAATTAAAAAAGAACATTGAAATAGATGGCATAATTCTGTTTAAGAGACAATTAGGTGCATTCCTAGCGAGGGAAGAGATTAAATAATCTGGTGAGGAGATGAGCAGATGAAGTTCAATCTATCAAAAAAGGACAGGTTTTGGTACAATGGATGAAACACTGGCCTTTCACCTCTGGGATTTGGGCTCAAATCCAGTTTAGACTGACAAAAGTGTTCCAGTCATAAAAGTCTATGTGAAGTGAGTTTGGAGATGTTGCAATCCAGTTCTAATTCAACACAATTGGCAGTAACTTGCCAATATCACTCAGGGAAGCCACAAAATTGCTGGTATTAGAAAAAGAAAGATCTCACCCTGATGCAGTGCATAGTGATCTCTTGGGTTGACACAGGTTATTGCAGCAAAGTAGAAGGAGTTTTAATTTTCATGTAACTGTGCCATTCCTGATCTGAGGGCACATGACAATGGATACCCAAATATGAAAGTATTTAGAAGTAAAAATTCTGCTTTTGCAATCTGGCTACAAGTCTATTAAAATTAATGGACTAAAAACATGGGCTAGCAGCAAATGTTTCATGATAAATGCTCTGGAACGCACAGGGAGTGCAGAAGGAGAATTCTTGCCACTTAATTCCCCAGAAATAATATCACTCACCTTGATGAACACAAAGTAATGTGGTTAACTCTTAACTGCCCTCTGAAATAGCTGAGCAAGCCACTCAGTTGTAACAAACCACTATAAAACACAATAATAAGAATGAAACCGGATGGACCACCCGGCATTGACCTCGGCACCGGCTACGGACACGACAACAGCACACCCAGCCCAGTCGACCCTGCAAAGTCCTCCTCACCAACATCTGGGGAATTGTGCCAAAATTGGGTGAGCTGTCTCACAGACTAGTCAAGCAACAGCCTGACATAGTCATACTCACAGAATCATACCTTTCAGCCAATATCCCAAACTCCTCCATCACCATCCCTGGGTATGTCCTCTCCCACAGGCAGGACAGACCCATCAGGGGTGGCAGCACAGTGGTATACAGTCAGGAAGGAGTGGCTCTGGGAGTCCTCAACATTGACTCCGGACTCCATGAAGTCTCATGGCTTCAGGTCAAGCATAGGTAAGGAAACCTCCTGCTGATTACCACCTACCGCCCTCCCTCAGCTGATGAATCACGGGCAACACGGTGGCATAGTGGTTAGCACTGTTACCTCACAGCGCCAGGGACCCGGGTTCGAATCCGGCCTCGGGTGACTGTCTGTGTGGAGTTTGCACATTCTCCCCGTGTCTGCGTGGGTTTCCTCCGGGTGCTCCGGTTTCCTCCCACAGTCCAAAGATGTGCGGGTTAGGTTGATTTGGCTATGATAAATTGACCCTTAGTGTTAGGGGGATTAAATACGTGGGGTTACGGGGATAGGGTGGGATATGTGTCGGTGCAGGCTCGATGGGCCGAAATGGCCTCTATCTGCACTGTGGGGATTCTGTGATTCTGTGAATCAGTACTCCTCCATGTTAAACACCACTTGGAAGAAACACTGAGAGTAGCAAGGGCACAGAATGTATTCTGGGTAGGGGACTTCAACGTCCATCACCAAGAGTGGCTCGGTAGCAACACTACAGATCGAGCTGGCCGGGTCCTGAAGGACATTGCTGCCAGTCTGGGCCTGCGACAGGTGGTGAGAAAACCAACACGAGGGAAAAACCTACTTGACCTTGTCCTCACTAATCTACCTGTCACAGATGCATCTGTCCATGACAGTATTGGTAGCAGTGACCACCGCACAGTCCTTGTGGAGACGAAGTCCCGTCTTCACACTGAGGACACTCTCCATCGTGTTGTGTGGCACTACCACCATGCTAAATGGGATAGATTCAGAACAGATCTAGCAGCTCAAAACTGGGCATCCATGAGGCACGATGGGCCATCAGCAGCAGCAGAATTATATTCCACCACAATCTGTAACCTCATGGCCCGGCATATCCCTCACTCTACCATTACCATCAAGCCAGGGGAACAACCCTGGTTCAATAAGTAATGTAGAAGAGCATGCCAGGAACAGCACCAGGTGTACCTAAAAATGAGATGCCAACCTGGGGAAGATGCAACACAGGACTACATGCATGCTAAAAAGTGGAAGCAGCATGCTATAGACAGGGCTAAGTGATCCCACGATCAGATCAAAGCAGTCCTGCCACATCCTGTCATGAATGGTTGTGGACCAATAAATAACTAATGGGAAAAGGAGAATCCATGAATATCCCCATCCTCAATGATGGTGGAGCCCAGCACGTGAGTGCAAAAGACAAGGCTGAAGCGTTTGCAACCATCTTCAGCCAGAATTGCCGAGTGGATGATCCATATCGGCCTACTCCTAAGGTCCCCACCATCACGGAAGCCAGTCTTCAGCCAATTTGATTCACTCCACATGATGTCAAGAAACGGCTGAGCACACTGGATACAACAAAGGCTATGGGCCCCGACAACATCTCGCCTATCGTGCTAAACACATGCGCTCCAGAACTAGACACGCCTCTAGCCAAGCTGTTCCAGTACAACTACAACACTGGCATCTATCCGACAATGTGGAAAACTGCCAACAAAAAGCAGGACAAATCCAATCCGGCCAGTTACCGCCCCATCAGTCTACTCTCAATCATCAGCAAAGTGATGGAAGGTGTCATCAGCAGTGCTATCAAATGCCACTTACTCACCAATAACCTGCTCACCGATGCCCAGTTTGGGTTCCGCCAGGATCACTCGGCTCCAGACCTCATTACAGCCTTGGTCCAAACATGGACAAAGGAGCTGAATTCCAGAGGTGAGGTGAGAGTGACTGCCCTAGACATCAAGGCAGCATTTGACCGAGTGCGGCATCAAGGAGCCCTAGTAAAACTGGGGTCAATGGGAATTGGGGGGCAAACTCTCCACTGGCTGGAGTCATATCAAGCATAAAGGAAGATGGTTGTGGTGGTTGAAGGTCATCATCACAGTCCCAGGACATCGCTGCACGAGTTCCTCAGGGCAGTGTCCTAGGCCCAACCATCTTCAGCTGCTTCATCAATGACCTTCCCTCCCACATAAGGTCAGAAATGGGGATGTTCGTTGATGACTGCACAGTGTTCAGTGCCATTCGCAACTCCTCAGATAATGAAGCAGTCCATGCCCGCATGCAACAAGACCTGGACGACGTTCAGGCTTGGGCTGATAAGTGGCAGGTAACATTCGCGCCACACAAGTGCTAGGCAATGACTATCTCCAACAAGCGAAAGTCTAACCACCGCCCCTTGACATTCAACGGCATCACCATCGCCGAATCCCCCACCATCAACATCCTGGGGGTCACCATCGACCAGAAACGTAACTGGACCAGCCACATAAATACTGTGGCAACAAGAGCAGGTCAGAGGCTAGGGGGTAAAAATTCAGTTGGTTGCGCCTCCCGTTAGCGCCTTAAATGGGCGCTAATGGGGCGTTAAGGCGCTAACGCCCGGGCGCAGCGCTGTTTGCGCCGCTCGAGAACTTAACTTGAGATTGTGCGGCGGCGCTAAAACTTACCGCTGCGACCACCTGCGCGCGCAGATTGTGACGTCAGTCCGTGGTGCAACGCCCTTGGGGCGCCCCGGAGCGGAAATTGAGTGGCGCCCCCTGCCTTACCGCCTGGCGCTTCCAACGACCGGAAGACTGGAACGTTATCAATCGGTCTGGGGCTGGGGGGGGCGCTATTTAAAGGGGGCCTCTTCCTGTCTTTTTCTGTGGTCGACATTTATGCACCACTCGTTCTGAGAGAGAGAGAGAGATTCGGAGAGAGAGAGAGAGAGACTTCTACATTGACTCAACGCTTTGTGAGGTAGTTTTGCCTAGTTCATCCTAACTTTGCTGCTACTTTCGTTGCTGTACCTCATTACTTTTCTGGCAAAGAGAAGATGGGGGCTGCAATGATTGGGGGCGTCGTCCTGCTCCAGCTCAATCGGAGCAGAGTGAGACGCAGACAGAGAGTGGCAATGATGGCCAGACGGAGGAGGCCCATCAGGCGCATGTACAGGAGAGCTTACCCTCCCAGGGTATATCGTGAACAGCTCTCCTACATCCACATGTCCGAGGAGCTGTGTTTGCGAAGGCTGCGATTCAGCAAGGAGGTGGTCACTGAGCTCTGCCACCTGCTGCAGCCAGATCTGCAGCCTCAGCTGAGGTCCAGGACGTCTCTGTCGGTGGCAGTGAAGGTCACAGTGGCCTTGAACTTCTACGCCACTGGCTCATTCCAAGCTGCTGTTGGGGACCTCGCCAATATCTCCCAGTTTGCGGTGCATCGCTGCATCCGGCAGGTCACCAATGCCCTCTTCACAAGGAGACGAGACTTCATCTCCTTCCCTATGACCCCAGACAAGCAGCATGACCGTGCTATGGGCTTTGCGAGGGTAGCGGGCTTCCCCATGGTGCAGGGCGCCATTGACTGCACGCATGTGGCTTTGCGTGCTCCGCGAGAGAATGCAGAGGAGTTCCGGAACAGAAAGGGGTTCCATTCCTTGAATGTGCAGTTGGTCTGTGACCACAGACAGGTGATTCTCGCTGTCAATGCCCACTATCCGGGCAGCTGCCACGATGCTTTCATCCTGCGCCAGAGTACTGTGGCAGAAATTTTCGAGGCACCGCATCAGCCAGTCGGTTGGCTTCTGGGGGACAAGGGGTACGCATTGAGCACCTGGCTGATGACACCGCTCCGTGCGCCAAACACCCCTGCTGAGCTGCGGTACCAGGAAAGCCAACAAGCAACGAGGAACATTATTGAGCGCACAATCGGCGTGCTCAAACAACGATTCCGCTGTCTGGACCATTCCGGAGGAGCCCTGCAGTACTCGCCTGAGCAAGTTTCCAAATTCGTAGTGGTGTGCTGCATGTTGTACAACATGGCAATCCTCAGGACGCAGCCAATGCCACCAGGCCTTGCAGCACCACAAGAGGAGGAGGAGGAAGAGGAGGAACAGGCCGAGGACGATGATCAGCAGCAGCACCAAGGCAGGAGGGCGGCCCACAATGGTCAAACTGCAAGGGCCGTCCGTCAACGACTAATAGCAAGCCGCTTCTAGGGCCCCTGCCAGTGCTACAAACACGAATCAACCCAGCACGCAACCCCTAAGCCGGCCAAGGCACCAATAATTCCAACCACCAGCCATGTATATTTTGAATACAGAAACTTATTTATTGTACAAACTCTGTGTGTGTCAATTCCTCATGACAAACTCATAGAAATAAACACAAAAAAACAGTCAATAACATAACTGGTTCTCACAACCTGGAGATAATGTCCAAAACACTAAACAAAAGTTGGGCCATGAACCTCGGCCTTTAATAAAAAAATGACCAGCATTTTGGCACACCTCCTACTTTTTGCCCTTCGAGGGTGATCTCCTTCCCTTGCGCACTTCCCCCCTTCTAACCCTACTGCTCCTCCGTAATGGGACCTCAGTGGCTGCAGCAAGGCTGGTGGAAGGCTGCTGCTTGTCAGACCCTGACACTGCAGATGCCCCTGAAGGCCGGCCTCGACCACTTCTGGGCCTGGAGGGCCCGGCTGCAGACTGCACCAACTCTGCATGGGCGGCAGCAGTCTGTCCTACAGGCGGTGGCAAGTGCAGTGGAGAAGTGACAGTGTTGGCAGCAGGAATGCTGTCATCGTGAGAGAGGACAGCAACTCCCTGCTCGCCCGACACACTGGCACTCCCACGGGGCAGCACTTCAGCATCCGGAGCAATTTGCCTGAGAACAGATTGCTGGCCTGCTGCGGCGCGGTGACAGCCCCGGGGACATGTGCACGAACCATCGAGGATGGCAGCAGTCAGTGCTCGCGTGGCCTCAATCTGAGTCTGCATGAGAGCAGGCTCAGATGGGTTCCTGGCAGCCAGTGACTGAATTGCAGCAGTAAGCTTTAGTGTGGCATCCGCCTGTGCTACAGCGAAGTGCTCCACACTCCTTGCCAGTGCCTCAATGCATTCGGGCACCCTTCCCACTGCACCCATGAGCTCAGTGTGCATGACCACCGCCTGGCTGTTCATTTCTGCAATCATCCGCTCCTCCTCTGCGTCCATTGCATTAGGAGTGTCTGGCATACTCTCCCTCTGGGGAGAAGGCTCCCGTTCTTCCCTCCCCCCCCCATGGCGTTGCTGCAGCCCGCTGGGTCCTGGAACTTCACCATCATCAGCCCCTTCCCCCCTGCTCCCCCGTTCTTCCCTCCCCCCCCCATGGCGTTGCTGCAGCCCGCTGGGTCCTGGAACTTCACCATCATCAGCCCCTTCCCCCCTGCTCCCCTCCGGGGAAGGCGTGTTCCCAGTGTGGCCATGGGCTTTCTCGGGAGAGGGTGGCACTGATGCTCCGGCTTCCTCTTCCTCCTCAGCTGCAGCATCACTCCCAGTGGCAGCTTCAGGGACCATCTCCTCAGCTGGTGAATCACCATCTGAAAGCAGGGAGGTACAAGAGTGGCTTTAGCGTGAGGACAGGGTGGCAGTAAGGGAGGAATAAGTGCAGCGAGTTAGCAAGTTGGATTGAAAGTGTCAAAGGCTGGTATTGTGAGGGACAAGTGGAAGGACAGAGGATAAAAAGGTGATGACCTTACCATTGCTGTCCACAACGGGGTCGGCGTCTCCAGTGGCGACGGGACCGATCACCCGGCTTGCCACAATCCTGTGGACGCGCTCCTCCAGATCGCTGAGGGGTTGCAGCTGAAGCCGCCCTCCACCCGTCCGTTGCTGCTGTCTCCGATTATGAGCCAGCTTAGCCTGCAAGAAAAAGGACAGCATCTGAGTCAATATACAGCCATGGTCTTGCCTGATGTGCCTCCCATAGGTGAATAGCCCTTACAATATGCAGCCATGGTCTTGCCTGATGTGCCTCCCATAGGTGAATAGCCCTTACAATATGCAGCCATGGTCTTGCCTGATGTGCCTCCCATAGGTGAATAGCCCTTACAATATGCAGCCATGGTCTTGCCTGATGTGCCTCCCATAGGTGAATAGCCCTTACTGTATGCAAAGTGTGGAATGTGTGTGTGTGTTTGATGAAAGGGCCATAGGTGTTGGATGAGTGTTGTGCATTGGGGTTTTAAGACCCTCTGGCCATAGAGTGAGGTTGAGATGGAGGGATGGAGAGGTATTGAGAAAAAGCCACTCACCCTGACGACCCGAGTGAGGTCGTTGAACTTTTTGCGGCACTGGACATGGGTCCTGGGCACCATGCTCCTGGAGGAGACGCTCTGAGCCACCTCTCTCCACACTCTTCTGAACTCGCGTGGCAAAGGCCTCCTGCCACTCTCTGGGAACAGCATGTATTCTGCGGCGAATGTCTCACCTCCTGACTCCCCAAAGCCTTTCCACCATCTACAAGGCACAAGTAAGGAGTGTGATGGAATACTCTCCACTTGCCTGGATGAGTGCAGCTCCAACAACACTCAAGAAGCTCAACACCATCCATGACAAAGCAGCCTGCTTGATTGGCACCCCATCCACCACCTTAAACATTCACTCCCTCCGCCACCAGCGTACCGTGGCTGCAGTGTGTACCATCGACAAGATGCACTGCAGCAACTCGTCAAGGCTTCTTCAGCAGCACCTCCCAAACCCGCAACCTCTTCCACCTAGAAGGACAAGGGCAGCAGGCGCATGGGAACACCACCACCTCCAAGTTCCCCTCCAAGTCACACACCATTCTGACTTAGAAGTATATCACTGATCCTTCATCGTCGCGGGGTCAAAATCCTGGAACTCCCTACCTAACAGCACTGCGGGAGTACCTTTACCACACGGACTGCAGCGGTTCAAGAAGGCGGCTCACCACCACCTTCTCAACGGCAATTAGGGATGGGCAATAAATGCTGGCCTTGCCAGAGATGCCCACATCCCATAAACAAATTTACAAAAAGTGTTTGTGCTTCTGCAGGACACTACTTAACAACAACTCTACAACTTGGTCAATGAAAAGAGATTTACATTGCTCTTGTTCAACAACTTCCAACCACAATTGTACACTCCACAGCAGGATTCTTGGACTTTTGGAAATTAAGCGTCAAGTGGCTGAATAGCTGCTTCAGATCTATGAAAAGATGATTATGAAGTTTCAGCATAATTAGTTGCTACTTTTTCATTGCCAAGGACAAAATCCCACAGTTGGCATTTAAGATGATGCACGTCTGTGGTTTGATTAGTGTTTCTCAAAAAGTGATGACAAAACATGTTTTTCTCTTGTATTTTTTTCTGACCAGAAGAATGTCATTCCACTTATGTTCTTGATTTCTTCCCTGAAACAAGTTAGACCCACCTCCACCTCGCTCTCCATTTCTGAGCAAACATCTACACGAATGCCATCAATTACATTCCTTGGTCAAATGGACAACCAGAACATCTGAGCAGGGCAGGAAGAAATATATTCTTCCTCCCTGGTTGATTTCTTTTCTCTCCGTGATAACTCCTAATAAAGGACAGATTTTCCTCTTTAGTGCCCAGGTGTAAAGACTTACAGTGGAAATGCTTATTTCCAAATTTGGGCACTTCTGCTCAACCAAGCAATTACTGCTGGACCCTGCAGAGGAAAATCCATCCCGAAGTCCCTGGGGGAAAACTGAGCATAAATGCCAAGCATTTATGGAAATTTTAACTGGAATTTTTATTGTAATTTAAACTTAGGACATCTAGTTGAGAAAGCAGATTATCTCGTAACCTACCTCTTCTGAATGCATTTTATGTTGTTGAAATGTCTCAAAGTGCATCACACAATTAGTTTTGGGCCCTGATATTTACTCAGAGGTGCGTTGGAAGCAGGGGGGGCGGTGGCGGAAGGGGGTTTGGTGGGTCCGATATCGTGCAGGAAAACTGGAAGTAAGTTAAGTGCATCTGTCAGTGGCTTTTTAACTGAGCCAGTTCATCAGCTGTTACTTCCGAGTTTGCCATCCAATCCACATGACGCGATCTCAACTCCAGTATTTAAAGGGCCAATCCAAAGATGGAATTTCGAGGAGTTGGAGTTTGCAGCAAAGGAACAGGAAGTTCAATGATGGATTCGAAATGGACAAAGGCTGCTCCACACTTCCCTTGATGTGCTGCTGGGGACTGTGAGGAA
The DNA here is from genome assembly GCA_030390025.1 of Squalus acanthias. Classification (NCBI taxonomy): domain Eukaryota; kingdom Metazoa; phylum Chordata; class Chondrichthyes; order Squaliformes; family Squalidae; genus Squalus; species Squalus acanthias. The sequence goes on from CM059425.1 coordinate 190,409,667, forward strand.
CCAGTGGGAGATACTCTTCCCCAGCAATGGGAGGAAAAAACCTGCTGGTGAAACCAAGAAGGCATGGCTGGAGGTTGCCCAGGAGGTGAGCAGCAGGAACATAGTGCCACGCTACTGGATTCAGTGTCAGAAGCCCTTTAATGATTTAACCAGGTCAGGAAAGGTGAGTACAGTCGTATATTCACCTACATCCTGCTGTGCATCTTGCCAACCCCTCACATCACTCCTCACACTCACTTGCTCACATGCCCACCCATCCTTCTCTTTCTCTGCACTTCCTCACATCCCCATCTATCCATCCATTCATACTTCGGTGGGATCATGTAGACAGATAGTTGTGTTTTCACCTGGTGACTCACACTTCACAAGTGAGCAAGAGCAGATGGTGGTGACAAGGGCAGCAATGGAGAGTCTGCATCAGAAGGCACAGCCCTCTCCAAGCTCTGCTCAGCTGGACACAGTTGCTGTACCTCGGGAACCGATGATGAAAAGGAAAATCATTGAACAACAGCAGAGAATGTGCGATGCACTGACAGATCTTCCAAGCACACTGACCACGATTGCAGAGATAATGGAGGAGACCCCCTCAAACATGAGGGGGTTGAAGTCGCAAGGCATTGTGATGATGTGTTCTTGCATGGATAGAGTGGTCAGCTCCGTGGAACATCAAACACTCCAATCAAATGAGTCCATGCACGCCTTGACCACGGCCGTGCAGACTCTGGATGACAACATGTCTGCCACCTTAAATAGGATGACAGATACCTTAGCCTTGGCCTTACAGCACTGCACTGGTCTGCACCAAAGTGTTCTCTACCAAAGTGGTAGCAGTAAAATGCAGCTGGCCCATGAGAGGGATGATGGCGAAAGGGGGCATGGAAGTGGGGACTCCACTCAAAGCATTTCCACTTCTCTCCTGTTACCCCCCACCCCTCAGTAAGTAGTGCACAGGTTGCCTTGTCTCCCAATAGCCGAGTCTGCCGCTGCACAAGTGTAGGTGGAGCAGTCTTTGGCAGGGTCGTCACGGGTTCCAAAACCCAGAGGACGTCGGCCGGGAGCATCTCAGCAGGCAGAGCAGAGCCTCTACTTCTGATGAGACCACAGGGGTTGAACCACGTAGGAGTAGTAGGAAAAGGAAGAATAAAGCTTTGTAGTTGCACAAGGGTGTGTGAGAAAATGTAATGTTGTTAAGTTTCTGTTGTTTAGTTAAAGCACATAAATATTATTCTTTTGCCCCACTTTCCTGTCTTGCCCATTCTTGGATGCTGGGTGGCAAGTTTGTTGTTAATGATGAATGGGAAGACATGAATTGATGGGGATGTGCAAGGGGTGGTTGTTTGTTTGCAGGATTGCTTTGCGCCAGTGAAATTGCGGGGTTGGGGGGGTGGGGGGCGGCGGCGGGAAGAGTAGCTGTTGGATGTGCTTCTAACATGGGTCCATTGGTGCAACCTAAGTGAACCTTGCACTCCCTGGCATCTCAGGCAGCAATGTAAGCAGCTGGTGGTGCATCACCTACCTCCTCCTCGTCTTCCTCCTTCTCCTCCTCGAAAACGTCCAAAGATTATCTGAGCTCTTCGCCTTGTTCCTCCTGGCAGTCCAAGCCTTGCTGCTGTGCAATGTTGTGCAGAATGCAGCACACCATGACCATTCTCGACAACCTGACTGGTGCGTACTGAAGGACACCTCCAGATCTGTCTAGGCACCTGAAGCGCATCTTCAGCATGCGGATGGCTTGTTCGATTACACATCTGGTGGTCATATGGCATTCATTGTAGTGCTGTTGGGCTTCATTGGTTGGGTTTCTGATGGGTGTCATCAGCCAAGTTTGAAGTGGGTATCCTTTGTCTCCTAGCAGCCACCCCATAAGCCTGCTTGCAGATCCGATGATGACAGGGAGCTTGGACAACCATAGGACAAAAGCATCATAGCAGCTCCCCAGGAATCTGGTGCACACCTGCAGAAATATCTTTTTGTGGTTGCACACCAGCTGTACATTGATGGAGTGGAAGCCCTTGCAGTTGACGAATACTCCTGGTTGATCTGGGGGTGCCCAGATTGCCACGTGTGTGCAGTTGATGACGCCCTGCACCTGTGGGAAGCCAGCCAGAGCCACAAACCTGAGTGTCCGCTCATTCTGACTGGCATCATCACAAGCAAAGTTGCGAAAGCAAATTGTGTGGAGGACGCAAAGAATGTCCAAAGGGATATGGATAGGCTAAGTGAGTGGGCAGGAATCTGGCAGATGGAGTATAATGTGAGAAAATGCGAGGTTATCCACTTTGGTAGGAAAAATAAAAAAGCAAATTATTATTTAAATGGGAAGAGATTACAAAATGCTGAGGTACAGAGGGATCTGGGGTTCCTTGTACATGCATCACAAAAAGTTAGCATGCAGGTACAGCAAGTAATTAGGAAGGCAAATGGAGTGTTGGCCTTTATTGCAAAGGGAATGGTGTATAAAAGTAGTGAAGTCCTGTTACAACTGTACAGGCATTGGTGAGACCACACCTGGAGTACTGCGTACAGTTTTGGTCTCCTTATTTAAGGAAGGATATACTTGCATTGGAGGCAGTTCAGAGAAGGTTCACGAGGTTGATTCCGGAGGTGAAGGGGTTGTCTTATGAAGAAAGGCTGGGCAGGTTGGGCCTATACTCATTGGAGTTTAGAAGAATGAGAGGGGATCTTATTGAAACATATAAGATTCTGAAGGGGCTTGACAGGGTAGATGCAGAGAGGATGTTTCCCCTCATGGGGGAATCTAGAACTGGGGGCATAATTTCAGAATAAGGGGGCACCCATCTAAAATGGAAATGAGGAGGAATTTCTTCTCTCAGAGGGTCGTGAATCTTTGGAATTCTCTTCCCCAAAGAGCTGTGGAGGCTGGGTCATTGAATATATTTAAGGTGGAGATAGACAGATTTTTGAATGGTAAGGGAGTCAATGGTTATGGGGAGTGGGCAGAGAAGTGGAGTTGAGGCCAAGATCAGATCAGCCATGATCTTATTGAATGGCGGAACAGGCTCGAGGGGCCAAATGACATATTCCTACTCCTACGTTTTATGTTCTTATGTTTTTATATTCTAATAATTGGGCAAACAAGTCTTCAGTCACCTGCCCTATGCATTTGTGGGCCGCTGACTGGGAGATCCTGCAAATGTCTTCGGCAGACACCTGGAAGGATCCGGAGGCAAAAAAGTTGAGGGTGGTGATGACTTTGACAGCCATTGATGATGCGTGGTCACCAGGCCCAGCAGGGAGCAGGTCTTCTTCTAGGAGGCTGCAGATGTCTGCCACCACCTGAGGCAATAGCCTGAGCTTCCTGAGACACTGCTGTTCGGACATGTCAATAAAACTCAGGCCGGAATTTTCTGGGGTGTCACTGGGCCAGATCGATAGTGGGTCAAGTCGGAAAGTGTTTTTTTTTGACAGCAGGTCGGGACCCCGCTGTCAACCTGCCGCCACATGCCTTTCCCAATGTCGGGTCTGTCAGCGTTGAGCAGACCCGACAGGCAGTGGCGGGGGACACAATTAAGCTGATTATTGCCTTGTTGAGAGAGCATTCAGAATACATTTTATCTTACCTTTTCACTTTAACTGCTTGCCCACGGGGTCCACACTGCTCGGGGATCACGTCTGTTAAGCTGAAGCGGGAGTTGAATGGCCATTGAATCAGCTGATTACTTGAGAGCTTGAAATGTGCTATAAAAGCTCCAACCTGACAGATCTTCACTTGCCTCAGCCATAAGCTGCTTCGCAGTCCATTTCCAGCACAGATTCTGCAGGCTTTCCACTTTCCACTCTCCATCCAGTATCACCTCTTTGGAAGAACTCTCTCACCATTGACAGAATGCTTCTGGCTACTTCACCTGCCATCTGTCTCACCTTGGTCCTCAGAATCCCACCACAATCAGCCCCAGCACCAGCAGCACCAGGCACACCAGCAGCACCAACAGCAACCCCAACCTTCTCCGCAATCACCTGATGTTGCACAGGACACAGGGCATCAACACCCGACCACATTACTGCCCGGGACGCCAGGGATGACCTCACCATGGCGAAATTTACTTCACTTGACGTTGTACACCCTGGCTGCCACATGATGCGCCAGGTTGGCACTACCCCACACCAACACCATAAAGCATCCCTACAATGCCCAAGCCATTCCTTTCACACTCATCACCATTGCGGGGGTACCGTTATGTCTCACCATTCACTGCAACTCACTAAGCCACTTCCAAAGGTGCACACAAATCTGTCCAAGAACGCAAAGTGTTAAAAATAAGGGTTTCAATGTTTGACACCACATTCACAGAAACTTTATATAAACATTGGATAAAACACCCAAGTGGCTACCCTTGTGTGTTGTTAATTGGTATGATTGCACTAGGATGAGGGTGAGTGTGAGGGGTGGCTAGTGAGATGGGGATGTGATAATGTAGATAGAGAGAGAAGGATGGGTGGAGGTGCAAGGTAAGTTGGTGGGAGTAAGGATGTGCAGGAGTAGGGTAGGGAAGGCAGAGGGATGAGGATGTGATGAGAGGCACAGCAGGATGAAGTTGAGTGTGGCTTTGTACTAAGATTTCCTGATCTAATGAGATCATTGAAAGGTTTGCGGCACTGCATCCAGGTCCTCCTGACCACATCCCTGCTTGTGCCCTCCTGTGCAATGTGCAACCAGGCTGCATTGGTGTCCTGGGGTGGTGTCTTCCGCCCATCGGAAGGGAAGAGGACCTCCCTGCATGCTGTGACTCCCTCCATAAATATATGGAGGGAGTCATGAGAGAACCTGGGTGCAACCCTGCACCTCTGTGCAGTCATTGTCAGTGTTTGCAGCACTTCAAAAAAAAATAATAAAGAGAGAGAAGATGAATTATGAAAGTAAATTGGCAAGAAACATTAAAACAGAATGTAAGAGCTTCTACAGGTATATAAAAAGGAAGAGGGTAGCTAAAGTAAACATTGGTCCCTTAGAGGATGAGACTAGGGAATTAATAATGGGGAACGGGGAAATGGCAGAGACTCGGAACAAATATTTTGTATCTGTCTTCACGGTAGAAGACACTAACAACATCCCAATAATGGATAATCAAGGGACCACAGGGAGGGGGGATCTAAAGACAATCACTATCACTAAGGAAAAAGTACTCGGTAAAATAATGGGACTAAAAGATGACAAGTCCCCTGGACCAGATGACCTGCACCCCAGGGTCTTAAAAGAAGTGGCTGCAGAGATAGTGGATGCACTGGTTGCAATATACCAAAATTCCCTGGACTCTGGAGAGGTCCCAGCGGATTGGAAAACTGCTAATGTAACACTCCTATTTAAGAAAGGAGGGAGACAGAAAGCAGGAAACTATTGACCAGTTAGCCTAACATCTGTCGTTGGGAAAATGCTGGTGTCCTTCATTAAGGAAGCAGTAGCAGGGCATTTGGAAAATCATAATGCAGTCAAGCAGAGTCAGCATGGTTTTATGAAAGGGAAATCATGTTTAATAAACTTGCTGGAGTTCTTTGAGGAGGTAACGAGCAGGGTGGACAAAGGTGAGCCAGTGGATGTGGTGTATTTGGATTTCCAGAAGGCATTCGATAAGGTGCCACTTAAAAGGTTACTACATAAGATAAGAGCTCACAGAATTGGGAGTAATATATTAGCATGGATAGAGAATTGGCTAACTAACAGAAAGCAGAGAGTCGGAATAAATGGGTAATTTTCCGGTTGGCAAACGGTAACTAGTGGGGTGCCACAGGGATTGGTGCTGGGGCCTCAAATATTTACAATCTACATTAATGACTTGGATGAAGTGACCGAGTGTAATGTAGCCAAGTTTGCGGATGATACAAAGATGGGTGGGAAAGCAAGTTGTGCAGAGGACTCAAAGAATCTGCAAAGGGATATAGACAGGCTAAGTGAGTGGGAAAACATTTGGCAGATGGAGTATAATGTGGGAAAGTGCAAGGTTATACACTTTGGCAAAAAAAATAAAAAAGCAAATTATTATTTAAATGGAGAGAGATTACAAAATGCTACATTTCAGAGGGACCTGGGGGTCCTTGTGCATGAAACACAAAAAGTTAGCATGCAGGTACAGCAAGTAATCAAAAAGTCAAATGGAATGTTGGCCTTTATTTCAAAGGGGTTGGAGTATAAAAGCAAGGAAGTCCTGCTACAACTGTACAGGGTATTGGTGAGACCACACCTTGAGTACTGCATACAGTTTTGGTCTCCTTATTTAAGGAAAGATATACTTGCATTGGAGGCAGTTCAGAGACGATTCACTAGGTTAATTCCAGAGATGAGGGGGTTGACTTATGAGGAAAGGTTGAGCAGGCTGGGCCTATACTCATTGGAATTTAGAAGAATGAGAGGTGATCTTATTGAAACATATAAGATACTGAGGGGGCATGACAAGGTAGATGCAGAGAGGATGTTTCCCCTCATGGGGAAATTTAGAAAGCGGGGGCACAGTTTTAGAATAAAGGGTCGCCCTTTTAGAACTGAGATGAGGAGGAATTTCTTCTCTCAGAGGGTTGTAAATCTGTGGAATTCTCTGCCCCAGAGAGGCGTGGAGGCTGGGTCATTAAATACATTTAAGGTGGAGATAGACAAATTTTTGCAAGATAATGGCGTGAAGGGTTATGGGGAGCGGGCAGGGAAGTGGCTTTGAGCCCAAGATCAGCCATGATCTTATTGAATGGTGGAGCAGGCTCGAGGGGCCAAGTGGCCTATTCCTGCTCCTATTTCTTATGTTCTTATGTTCAATGCTGTAGAACACTGAGCACAAAGTTCAAAATAAATTTGGACATGGTCCCTTTAAGGAAACCGGCTGATGACACGTCATGAAATGACGTCACCAGTCCCGCTTCCTCTAATTGGCCCGGGAAACGTGCCGGGTGGGCTTAACAACCCTATCAAGGGAAATTCATTTCACAGAGTGGGATGGAGCCAGCAGCAGGGTCGGGACCCACCACGGAAAGTAAAATCTCGGTCTCAGCCTCTGCCTGTACACCCTGTGTTGCAGGTAGTTCCTCTTGCGAGCTGCACCCCTCTGCTGCACCCCTCTTTGCAGCTCCCCTCTCTGAGGCTCCCCTCTCTGCTGCTATCCTCCCTGCTGTACAGCTAAATGTCTCTGAACAGAAGGCTGGTACTGGTGCTGATCATATTGGTCCTCATCCGAGGCAGCCATAGCGTCACCCATCCTAATGTGATTGAGAAAAGTATAGAAAGTAAACTCTCAACAATAGTACTGTGAACAAATGCTTTTCCACGAGCAGGTAAGATAGCAGCTGTGAGTACTGAGTATTTATTGCAGTATTTCCAAGGGTTTGATTCAATCCCCTCAATTGCTGCTGCGTTCTCGCCTTACCTTCATTGGTGAGTTTCGGGAAGCCTGGGAAACCCTTGGATGCGCTGTTAAATGTTAAAGTCAGTTGAAATATTGCTCTAATTGAGCGATTAGCATATATTAACGGGCAGTCCGCTTCTCCCGAAGGGGTTAAGTGCAAGCAGCCTAATCTTCTTCTTAGGCAATCCCTCGGAACCGAGGATGACTTGCTTCCACATTAAAAATGAGTTCTCAGGTGACTGAGGAGTCCAATGCGGGACCTACAGTCTCTGTCACAGGTGGGGCAGACGGTGGTTGAAGGGGCAGGTGGATAGGGTTCTTGGGTTGATGTGCGCTCCTTGCGCTGCTTCCGCTTGCTCCCGGCGAAGAGACTCGAGGTGTTCGGCGCCTTCCCGGATGATTCTCCTTCACTTTGTGCGGTCTTGGGCCAGGGATTCCCAGGTGTCGGTGGGGATGTTGCACTTTTTCAAGGAGGCTTTGAGGGTGTCCTTGAAGCGTTTCCTTTGCCCACCTGGGGCTCTCTTGCCGTGTCGGAGCTCCGAGTAGAGCGCTTGTTTTGGGAGTCTCGTATCAGGCCTGCGGACGATCTGACCCGTCCATCGGAGCTGATCGAGTGTGGTCAAAGCTTCGATGCTGGGGATATTGGCCTGAGCGAGAACACTGACTTTGGTGCGCCTATCCTGCCAATGGATTTGCAGGATCTTGCGGAGGCAGCGTTGGTGGTACCTCTCCAGTGCTTTGAGGTGCCTGCTGTACATGGTCCATGTCTCTGAGGCATACAGCAGGGCAGGTATCACTGCTGCTCTGTAGACCATGAGCTTAATGCCGGGTTTGAGGTCCTGGTCTTCAAACACTCTCTTCCTCAGGTGACCGAAGGCTGCACTGGCACAATGAAGGCGGTGTTGGACTTCGTCATCGACATCTGCCCTTGTTGACAGTAGGCTCCCGGGGTATGGAAAGTGGTCCACATTGTCCAAGGCCTTGTCGTGGATTTTGATAATCGGGGGGCAGTACTGTGTGGCGGGGGCAGGTTGGTAGACGACCTTTGTCTTACGGATGCGCTCCAGTTAAACCCAGAAGTCGGCCTCGGCTTTCCGACATGTAGAATTCGCAAAATTATCGCGATTTTATAAAATAAGAAGGAGACATAAAGTTTCGTACAAACAGCTTTATTTCAGCAGAATGCTGTCAGGTTTCAAAGCGGACACAAACAGCCTGTAAAATGGCCGCCACGCCTCGTGGCAGAACGTTCTAGACTTTCAATGGGCAGACAAGATGGCGTTCCAATAAACATTTGTGCAAGATCATACAGGACTCAGCACATTTGAGATAATTCACAAGACATGATGGGTTTGCATTTTATACATAAATACTGGAATCGGTCTCCCAGGTGCGAATAAGGGCTATTGTACCGAGCGATCAAGAACCCATCCAAAGACATTAATATGCAAAATCCCCACGACTCTATGATGAGAGAGCCGTTTGCGGGTAGTTACAGAAAGCATTTGGAAGCCCCAAAACCCCTCCAGGGAGACTACTAGCCGGTTACACAATGGGAGAAGTATTAACGGGTACTCAGACAGTTACAAGTATCACCGAAACCCATTAAAAACGGAGATCACCCTATACAAGAAGTTTGAGCGCCAAAACCCTGACAAAAGATAGACATTAAGATTGGGCGGGAAAAGAGGAATTACAGCACTATAACTGTAAGGTACAACCGTCCATCTGTCTCTTGCCTCTTGTCTCTTGCCGCCTGCCTCTTGCTGCTCTTGCTGCTTTGAATCGCTGGAAGACTGTTGAACTTTTATTCTCTTGCCTGACGGCTCTGGACTCTGATCCGCTAGGATCAACCTCGTGGCTTGCCGCGAAGATCTGTGTAGAACTGGGCTGTGAGGCCTTGAAACGGGCACACCATCCCGAGAAGTCGGTAAACGGTGTTGGAACCGAAGCCCCGAGATGAGATGAGATGAGATGAGATGAGATGAGAAGAGAAGAAGACGACAATACGTATCGCCACGGTCAGTAAGCCCCGACCGCGCCTGTAGGTCGAATAAACACTTTCCTTGCCCAGGAAGACCATTCTTTGGGGTAGAAATTAGGTCGCGCCCCATTTGGGGCGCAAATATCGTCCGGACGCAAATATTAGCGCCTGGCGCTAATTATCGGCACTGACAGGAAACTTCACTTTTACCGCCCCGGGAGGTGAGTGGAGCGCTAAAGCAGGCGCTGCACACCTCTCTTAAGGCGCAAAGGCCGAGCAGTGAGGCGCTAACTCGGAGCGCTGGCGAAGCTCATGTAATGTCAGTCAGCAATGGAACACACACACAATGGCACGGGCCAGTTCTTAAAGGGGATGGTTAATCTTGCTTTCCATCCACATCCTGTTCATTGCTGCCTTGAATCTCGGCCTGGAGAGACTTGCACATCAAATGTGCTGGAAAGAACAATGGAGAGCACCAGGCAAAGAGCTCAGAGTGCAGCTCCCACGGTCTCTGCTAAATCGATACAAGGAATGGCAAATCAAAATGAACCTGCAAAGTGCTGCTCAGTACCCAAAACTCCTTCACACAACGTTGAATCTCTCCAGAAGTCTCTCCCTCTCTCTCTCAGAATGCGTAGTTCAAAAATGCCACCAACAATAAAAGACAGGAAGAGGCCCCCTTTAAATAGCGCACCCCCCAGCCCCACAGCGATTGATAGCGTTCCAGTCTTCTGGTCGTTGGAAGCGCCAGGCGGTAAGGCAGGGGGCGCCACTCAATTTCCGCTACGGGGCGCCCCAAGGGCGTTGCACCATGGAATGACGTCACAATCTGCGCGCGCAGGTGGTCGCAGCGGTAAGTTTTAGCGCCGCCGCACAATCTCAAGTTAAGTTCTCGAGCGGCGCAAACATCGCTGCGCCCGGGCGTTAGCGGCTTTGCGCCCCATTAGCGCCCTCTTAAGGCGCTAACAGGTGGCGCAACCAAGTTTTACAAACTGGTGAGGGCACAGGAAGACTCTTTTTCGAGTAGTATCGGAACTCCGAGGACAACACAGATCTTCATGACAGCAGACGGTCCAGCCTGCTAGCCGGAGCAGAAACGAGTAAACAAGTGGGGTACAGAGACCCCTGATCAACACGTGCATAGTCAGGTGCTGCGGTAAAAACATCCGAGCAGAGTTTCGGAATTCTCCGAGTTATCACGAGTGGTGAGCATGAGCCTCGATCCTACAAATCTAGTTTAGGACAGGTATTGATAGGGGAGGGTTTAAGTTTTAAGGATAATTGTAATGTGTGTCCCCTTTTACGATGTGTCATGCGCTCCTCGTTTCCCTAGAATTAGTTACATAACTGTGTGTAAGATTGTACTGTCATTAATCTGTGCTTATGACATGTATCTCGTAATCTTGAATAATATGCAATAAAGATTTTCCATTTCGCACTATTCAACCGGGTCTACCTGAGTTTTCTCTGCATTATTGCTCTCGCACCTAAGTCCAGTGTCAGAACCGTAAGGGCGAGTGGGTCAAACCACTCACAGGTGTCTAGTGTTACCAGGCTGGCTGGAGACCAGAACAGGCGACAAGGCCTAACCTCGCACTAGCACCTAGGCTAAGCACAGAGCCGCAGGTCACCCCTTACAGACACGCTGATATTTTTTAACCCGCACCCAAATCCACATGCACCTCCAGATTAAAATTCCCCTCTTGGAGGGCAGTGACTTGGATTTGGTTGTCAAACACAGCAGTCATTCTATGCTAGCAAAGTCCCACAAACAACAAATGGCCCAGTTTATAGCGGATGAGTGCATCGGAGCATAAGAATTCCCATATGAAAACATACCAAGCTCCATCTAGTTCGCCTTCTTCCATCCTGGTAGTCACATGGTGCAGTGATAGAAAGAAAGGCTTGCATTTATATAGCGCCTTTCATGACCACCGGATGTCTAAAGCGCTTTACAACCAATGAAGTACTTTTGGATTGTAGTCACCGTTGCAATGTGGGAAACGCAGCAGCCAATTTATGCACAGCAAGCTCCCACAAACAGCAATGTGATAATAACCAGATAATCTGTTTTTGTTATGTTGATCGAGGGATAAATATTGGCCAGGACACCGGGATTAACTTCCCTGCTCTTCTTCGAAATAGTGCCATGGGATCTTTTACGTCCACCTGAGAGAGTAGATGGGACCTCGGTTTAATGTCTCATCCGAAAGACGGCACCTCTGACAGTGCAGCACTCCCTCAGCACTGCACTGGAGTGTCAGCCTAGCTTTATGTGCTCAAGTCCCCGGAGTGGGACTGGAACCCACAACCTTCTGACCCAGAGGCAAGTGTGCAACCCACTGAGCCACAGCTGACAATAGAGGATTTGTTGACTATTCATGGCAATCAATCTCTATAGATCCCGACATGAGGGAACCATAGATTTCTCAAGGTCATCTGTGCCTCACAAACATACTACATTTATCATATGTTATGGTAGATACTCACCTGCTGTATTTTAACTCACAGGCCTCATTTAAATCCAGCTGGCTGATTTCCCACCTATTCTTGATCGGAAGTCAGCGGCAAATGGTTAAAATTTGTGCGGCCCGGAGAACTCCCGCCAAGACCACATATGTGGTGGGATTGGCTGTCGGAGCAATCCTTCAGACGTCTCTCAATCGGGAAGGGAGGGGTGAGTCCTTGGCTGGGGAGGCCTAAGCTTTCCTTATGGGGTCCGGAGGAGAAATCCTGCTCTTCCTGATCCCTACAAGGAAAGTAAAATAAAAGTGAAATAACAACAGAAAAAGCTGGAAAAACTCAGCAGGCCAGGCAGCATCCGTGGAGAGAGAAAGAGAGTTAACGTTTCAGGTCGATGACCTTTCATCTGGGCCTTTTCTGGCCCCGGATCCCCTTCCCCGTTCTCTTCATCTGGCAGGACACTCACTGTGGCTTCCCGCTCAGGCTGCCAAGTTAAAATTGCAATTTGGCCCCAATGACAATGAAATCCAGGATGGGTAAGTAAGCTGGGCAATTTTAACTGCCCACCAGCCTGCGTTCCGCGGGGTGGGTAGGATTAAAATCGTCCCCGAATGATCAGCTACATTTTTTGGTGGTATTTGTTGAGGCAGGAATATTGGCCAAGACTCTGATGGAACTACATGCTCTGTAAGTACCAATATCAGATTTTTAATCCATCTGAATTGAAACGTAGAGCCTCAGTTTAACATCTTATCTGAATGAGAAATTTAAGTTGTATTTATTATCTTACTGTAATTTACTACATTTATAATTTGTTGAATTGTGTTGTGTATGCTCCAACACACACATTACAGCTGCAAGTTTTAAATGTACAGAAGCTCATTTTTTTAATGAACTTCTTCATAATCTAATCATGTATTACGTGTGCGTGTGACAGTATGTGTGTGTATGTGTTAGCAACCGGCCATTTAAACAGTATTCCATGCTGATGAAACTCTTTCACATACCAGTTTTCCGATGACTGAAATTAGATGATCTGAATGCAAATTAAATTAAAAAAATTAAATTATTATTACTTTGGAAAGCAGGATTTTCTTTGAACATTCCTTTTTGTGCCTTCCAGCTGCCAGAAGGGGAAGTCCACAGCTACATATGATGAAAAATTATTCACTACTACAGCTACCAATACAGTACTTCAAATATGCAAAACAAATAGTATGGAGAGTGCACAAAACAGACAAGAACTGGCAAAACCACATCATGCACGCACAGTGAAACATCTGTCTGAATCAAAACAAATCAGCTCTGACGTATTCTAGCTTTTATTTCAATTTGCCACATTTCTCTAAACATTTCTGCAGATAAACAATTATGAAAGCTTTTTTCAGGTGTAATTCTATTTTAAATAATGGATATGGTGTAAAAAGATTATACTGACACCTATAATTCACAAGAAGATTTTGATGTGCCTTAAAGCAACCCCTTTTGAATAGTTATGATTGACACTGAACCTTGGGTAAATTTAAAGGTTTTTTTATTCATTCTCAGGATGTGGGTGTTGCTGGCAAAGCTAGCATTTATTGCCCATCCTTAGTTGCTCTGCTAGATACAACTGAGTGGCTTACTGGGCCACTTCAGAGGGCAGTTAAGAGTCAACCACATTCTTGTGGGACTGGAGTCACATTAAGAAAGACTGAGTAATGAGTTTCCTTTCCCTAAAGGGGATTCGTGAACAACAATCCGTCAGCTTAGAATCATAGAATCATAGAATGATACAGCACAGAAAGGAGGCCATTCGGCCCATCGTGTCTGTGCTGGCTCTTTGGTAGAGCTATCCAACTAGTCCCACTCTCCCCATAGCCCTCTACTTTTTTTCCCTTCAAGTATTTATCCAATTCCCTTTTGAAAGTAACTATTGAATCTGCTTCCATCACCCTTTCAGGTAGTGCATTCCAGATCACAAAAGCTCGCTGTGTAAAAAAATAATTCCTCATATCGCCGCTAGTTCTTTTGCCAATTGCTTTAAATCTGTGTCCTGGGGTTACCGGCCATTCTGCCACTGGAAACAGTTTCTTCTGATTTACTCTATCAAAACTGTTCATGATTTTGAACACCTCTATCAAATCTCCTCTTAACCTTTTCTGCTCTAAGGAGAACAATCCCAGCTTCTCCAGTCTCTCCACATAACTGAAGTCCCTCATCCCTGGTACCATTCTAGTAAATCTCTTCTGCACCCTCTCTAAGGCCTTGACAGCCTTCCTGAAATGTGGTGCCCAGAATTGAATATAATAGCTGTGGCTTAACCAGTGTTTTATTAAGGTTTAGCATAACTTCCTTGCTTTTGTACACTATGCCGTAATTAATAAAGCCAAGGATCCCATATGCTTTTTTAACAGCATTCTTAATTTGTCCTGCCACCTTCAAAGAATTGTTTACATACACCCCAAATTCTCTCTGTTCCTGCACCCCTTTAAAATTGTATCATTTAGTTTATATTGCCTCTCCTCATTCTTCCTACCAAAATGTATCACTTCATACTTCTCTGCATTAAATTTCATCTGCCGTGTGTCTGCCCATTCCACCAGTCTATCTCCTCCTGAAGTCTGTTACTACCCTTCTCATTGTTTACTACATTTCCAAGTTTTGTGTCATCTGCAAATGTTGAAATTTTACAGATTTTTTAAACTGAATTCAAATTCTCAAACTGCCACGGTGGGGTTTGAATTTATAGCCTACTGGAATATTAGCCCAGGCCTCTGGATTACCAGTCCAGTAATATAACCACTCTACTACTGTACCTCTAAGCTATTTCCAAAAGAGTGAACCAGACTCAGTTGATCAACTCAGTTCATTTTTGACCACATAGATTTTTCTGAAGGAGACCAAGCCAGTTACAGTTGAAAATGTGCTGCACAACTATGCCATGTAAACTTGGGTAAAAATTTTCTAAAAAGAAGGATATGTTGATAGGGTGAGATGAAGTAAAGTGGGAGGACGCTCGTGTGGAGCATAAACACCAGCATAGTCCTGTTGGGCCGAATGGCCTGTTTCTGTACTGTAAGATTCCTATGTAATTCTAGTTGCTATGAAAGATTAGTGTCTTTGAATGGTCCATCTCTCCCAAGCAATGGATGAAGGCTAAATAACTAGAACACTCGCAGTATAGCAGATGCAGGCTCATATCCCACACAGTCAAGGTTTATAGAACAGAACTCTTTGGCCTTTCATCAATCCTTGTCAAGAGTCATACAATAGAGGTACAGTGACCTTAGCAGAACACTGGTCCTGGATGTTACCATGCTGTTCGGTGCCACAATTCAGGATGCAGAATAGAGTCATCAGTTCCCAATCTGTGCTGTGTCAAGGAGTGAACACTGCAGCATCTCTCATCGGTGAAATGGGAGAGGAGCATTATGCCTGGCAGGCCTTCGTGACCAGGGAAGAGGATAATGACAAAAGCTTAGGAGCAGGCATGTTCCGTGCCTCTCAGCTGCAGAGGGTAGACTAAATGATTGAAGAAACGGGGAAAATTACCTCCTAAAATACCCCCATTTAAAAATAATGTTAAAAAAGTACCATATAATCTTGCATCAGTCAGCTGCGTAGTATCCACTGAATTCTCTTTATTTTTTAAATCAAATCAAATGGAGCAGACAAAAATGCTCCCTGCATTACCAATGCAAACGGCATAGAATACCTTCTATAATCAAAAGATAGCATTTACTTTAACGACTTACATCCTTATATGGACAACTATGCATACTAACTGAGGTGTCATGTACTCGATATTCCTTCGTTGCAAAATGGTGATAAATACGAATGCTGATCATTGAATAATGTATGATATGTTCAAGCTGTTAAATTATCACAGCAGTTATTGGAATGACTGAATTATATAATCACACTGGGTAATCAGTTAAGGGTGTTTTTAGTTTTTGAGAAACCAATATGTTACACAAGTATACTAAAATGATACTCCATAAGGATGATAACAAAGATCAAGTGGGAGAAATTCATTATAGCCCCGTTTGGGGCGATAACTTTTAAAAGTTGAAAAAATTAGCGCCAGGCACTAATGTTTCTCAACTTTAAAAAAATTCAGTTTTGCGCTCCAGGAAGGAAGTGGAGCTCTAAATCAAGCGCTCCACTTCCTTCCTGGAGCGCAACAGGCAGCAGGCGGGGCGGTAGGTGAGCAGCACTGCACACTGGGCCGCGCAGCGCTGCCGCGTTGGAAGGCTCCGTCCCTCCCTTAAAGGGAAGAGCCATCGCTGTAGGCTCTGCAAGGGAAAGCAACTTACCTGGTCCCCGACGGCAGCCGCGACTGCAGCAGAGTGCTGGGCTAATCAATCGCTGGGGAAAAATGCAAAAAAAACAGAGAACGAGCATTTCAGTAGTTTTTTCCCTACCTCAACCACCTCGCCTTTAAGTATCGCCCCCAAAGCACCCGGCCTCCCAATGAACGCCTCCTGCAGCTGTCGGTATTTTCACCCGGCGATGCTGCAGGGGACGAAACCGAAGTTCGGGTCTGGGGCGATGCACACGGTGATGATGTCATGATCTCCAGGCGAAGGAGATCGGGGTGTAATGCCATACCGCTGCCACAAACCTCCCACTGAATTTAGCGGAAGGCGATATTCTCGCCACGCCCGGGCGGTAAGTGGTTAGTGCCCCGTTATCGCCCCCCCCCCCGGAGGTGATAACGGGAGGCACAAAGGTACCCAATTTCTCCCCCTTAATGTCTACAAGGAGAAGAGCATGCATATGCTTTCACCTACTGTGTCAGAGTAAAACAGGAAACTCAATAAACTGGTATTTTCCTATATGGGACAATAGTATCAAAACCATTTCTGAGATTAACCTCATACCTTTTAAATTTTTGTTCAAAGGAATACTCCATGAGTACTTATGGGAAGGATACACTCTATGGTAATTAAAAAAAATATTTGTATGCTGTTTTTTACAGAAAGAAAATGAATAAGAGGATGACTACTCTCTGAGCTGGACAACCATCTCTGTGGTGTTTTCTAGGCTAGAGCACAGAAACATTACGGGCCAGAAATTCAGGTCTCCACGGGTGAATACGCGCTGGGTACTCACCCGTAGACCCAATGAAAGTGCCGGTTTCGCGCATGCACTGCGCCTGCGCTGGAAACTGAAACTTCCGTTCCCCTGAAGGAAGGGGTTCAGAGGTCGAACGCGTGCGCCGGAGAGGCAGCGCGTAGACCTCGAACTTCGTTTTTTTTTCAGGTTTCTCCGTGAGGGTAAGTACGGAGAAGCTGCACGGGAAAAAAGGAGGCGCAAGGCCTGCTTTTAACAAGGTAAGTGGTGAATTAAGTACAATTTAAACATTTTTTCAACAGGTTTATCTTTTTTACATACTTTAAAGAAAGGTAAGTTTATTTTTAGCACTGTTAAAAAGTGTAATTAATTTTTTCAAAAATTTTAATTTTTGTTTAAGGTAGTTAATTTATGTAATTTATAGTTATTTTAAAAATGTGATTTTTTTAATTTATTTGAAGTTTTAGTGAGATTTTGGGGCCAATCTCTATTCATAGACTTGACAGGTCTTTCTGTCAAATCTATGAATGAAGATTCCGTGCTCCGATTGGCTCTCTATGGCCCATGTGATCCCAGGGGACGCTTCGAACTAACTGCGCCCCTGGGATACGCAAGCACTGCGCGCCGGCAGCTGCAGGAGGCCCAGGAGCCGAATTCCACGCGGGCCCGAAGCACAACGGCAGGCACGGTATGTAAGTACGCGTGTGATTCTTGCACCCGCGGGAAGCCGGAGAGCCGAATTTCTGGCCCGTACCTTATAATGCTGGTGCTCAGCATTCTCTATGGTTCCACTTAAACAAACCAGCAACAGAGGTAGCGTGTACTGGGAGCCAAGACTTAACAAAGAAACACCCTGGGCTCAAAACCCCGTGGGCTTGACATCGTAGACTAACTTTCAGAATACATGTGCTTTTTTAAAAAATGGGACGTTGGCAAGGCAGCATGTATTGTCCATCTGAGTTAGCTTGAGAAGGTGGGCTTTCTCTTTGAACCACTGCAGTCTTTGTGATGATGGTACTCCTACGATGGTGTTAGATGGAGAATTCCAATATATTGACCCAGTGATGATAATGGAATATGTTAAAGTCAAGATGGTTTGTGACTTGATGGGGAACTTGGAGGTGATGATCCCATAGTCTTGCTGCTCTCAAAGTAAACTTGGGGAGTTGCTGCAATACATCTTGTAGATGTACATACTGCAGCCACAGTGCACTGGTGGTGGAGCAGGTAGATATTGAGTCCAGTGACAGAGGGTCGATCAAATTAACTGCTTTGTCCTGGATGGTGTTAAGCTTCTTCCGTGTTGTTGTGGCTGCACTCATCCTCTCAAGTGGTGAGTTTTTCATCACACTCCTAACTTAAGCCTTGTAGCTGGTGGAGAAGATTTGAGTAGTCAGGAAGTGAGCCATGCATCATAGAGTATACAGCCTGCTCTTGTAGCCACAACATTGATATGGGTTGTCCAGTCAGCTTCAGGTCAATGATGATTCCCAAGATATTGATGATGAGGGACTTGGTGACGGTGGTGCCTTCAAAGGTCAAGGGTAGATGGCTGGACTTTCTCTTGTTTCGAGGTGGTTATTATCTGACACTTATGTGGTGCAAATGTTACTTGCCACTTGCCAGCTCAAGTTTGGTTATCCAGGTCCTGCTGTAGGCTGGCACAGGTTGCTTCATTATCAGAGGAGTTGAACACTATGGAATAGCCAACTTCTGATCTTATGATGGAGGGTGGGTCATTGATGAAGTAGTGGATACGGTAGCATTGTGGTTAGGGTACTGGAGTAGCAACCCAAAAATTATGAGTCAAATCCCATCATGGCAAGTTGTTAAATTCAATTCAATAAATCTGGTAATTTGTGAACTTGCACTCATGTCCTCCTGGGAAGAGAGCCTACCTCCCTACATATGATTTCAGTTCCACAGTATGTGGTTGACAATGTTCTCTGAAGAGTCCTAGCAAGTCACTTTATTTTAAACAATTGCTACAAAGTATCAAAAATATGGGCAACAACATCGTCCTCATCAACATCTGGAGATTGGTGCTCAAGTTGGAAGAGCTGCCCCGCAGACCAAACAAGCAAAAGCCCAACATGATTGTACTCGCAAAATTATACCTGTCAGCTAATGTCCCAGATTCCTCGCTCACCATGCTCTGTCCTCAACAATAACTCCAGACACCATTAGACTTCAGGTCAAACAAGGTTAAGGAAAACTCCTGCTAATCACTGCCTACAATCCCTCCCTCACCTGATGAATCAATATTCCTCATGTTGAACATCAATTGAAGAAAATTAAAGAACCAAGGGCACAGAATGTAATCTTGTTCCCATCAAGTGTGGCTTGGCAGTACTACTGCTGACTGAGTCCTGAAGGGCGTAGCTGGACAGACTGGGCTTATGTCAGCTGCCAAGAGAACTAACATGAGGAAGAAACTTACTTCACCTTGTTCTCACCAATCACTTATTGCAGAAACGCCTATCAGTGATAATATTGACTACTTCACAGTCCTTGTGGAATCACAGTGTAGGTTAATCTGATCTCCCACTGTAACCATGGTGGAAAATCAGCAGAAACCCCAGAGAAATGGCGTAAACACCTTGAGTATTGCGTGCAGTTTTGGTCGCCTTATCTGAGGAAGGATGTTCTTGCCATGGAGGGAGTGCAGCGAAGATTCACCAGACTGATACCTGGGATGGCAGGAATGACGTATGAAGAGAGATTGGGTCGATTGGGCTTGTATTCACTTGAGTTTAGAAGAATGAGAGGGGATCTCATTGAAACTTATAAAATTCTAACAGGACTAGACAGACTAGATGCAGGAAGGATGTTCCCGATGGTGGGGGGAGTCCAGAACCAGGGGTCACAGTCTAAAGATAAGGGGTAAGCCATTTAGGACTGAGATGAGGAGGAATTTCTTCACCCAGAGAGTGGTGAACCTGTGGAATTCTTTACCACAGAAGGCAGTTGAGGCCAATTCATTAAATATATTCAAGAAGGAGTTGGATATATTTCTTAAGGCTAAAGGGATCAAGGAATATGGGGAGAAAGCAGGGACAGGGTACTGAATTTGGATGATCAGCCATGATCTCATTAAATAGCGGAACAGGCTCAAGGGGCCAAATGGCCTACTCCTGGTCCTATCTTCTATGTTTCTATGTAAGTGGCCATTTGCACTGTTTCTCCGCAATTTCCACCAAAGTTACGGTGAGAAGTCGGGGAACCTCGGGCAACATTCTACTCCAAAGTCTCTTACAGAATCATAGAAATTTATGGCACAGAAAGAGGCCATTCGGCCTATCGTGTCTGTGCCAGCTAAAAAAGAGCTATCCAGCCTAATCCCACTTTCCAGCTCTGGGTTGTAAAGTTTCGCAATTATCGCAATTCGAAATAACAAGATAGAAGCAGATTCGGTTGATCAGTTTATTTAAACAAAATGCTGTCATGATATAAAGGACACAGAAGCCTGTAAAATGGCCGCCGCGCATCGTGGCAGAAGCTTCCAGAATTACAGTGGGCAGATAAGATGGCGTTCGAATATACATTTCAATATAAGACGGGATCATACTCGATAAGCACTGATATAGACAGGATGCAACCTGTTTGCATTCGAAACAATAGCAAAAGATATGAGTGCTGGAATCGTTTTCCATGCACAAGTAAGGACCATTGTACTGGGCAATCGAAGGTCCATCCAGACACATCAATACACAAATACCCCCACGGCTCTACAATGAGAGAGCCATTCTCGGGTGATTAAACAAGTATTCGGGGGCCCCCCAAAACCAGTCAGGGAGACGATTCATACGATCCTGGCTAGGCCAACAATGGGGAAAACATTAACGGGTAGTTGGCCAGTTTCAGGTGCTACCGAAACCCGTTAAAGACAAGAATCGCCCCATGCTGGGAGTTTTAAGCGCCAATATTTCACAAAGGACAAACATTAACATTTGAGCGGGAGATAAGGGGACACAGCACTATAACTATAGTGAACAAATGTCCATCGGTCTCTTGACTCTCTTATCTCGCTGCTGACTGCTGAACTTTTATTCTCCTATTCTGATCCTCGGGTATCGCTCTGCTGGACGAGCAGCCTTCTGTGTTTTTCTCTGGATTCTGTTGACTCTGGACTTTAGCCGCACTGGACGGTTATTCGAATGTTGGGTGGAGCTCAATTGGAACGAGTCGCCTCGACGAAGGCCAGTGACCGGGTGCACCATCCCGAGAGTCGGTAAACGGTGTTTGGACCTGAAGGCCCAACAAGACAAGACGAAATGACAAGAGAAGAAGAAGAATCCACGTGCCACCGCGGTCAGTAAACCCCGACCGCGCCCGAAAATATACGACCCATTTCTTGAACTCTACAGGTTACTGCACGAACCGGTCAAAGACTCTTCTTTGAATTCTACCGACAACTGGTGTCGGTACAGGAAGACTTTTCTTTGAATTCTACAGCCGGGCCCGAGTGCTGTCATAGATACATAGATACATAGAAGATAGGAGCAGGAGTAGGCCATCCGGCCCTTCGAGCCTGCTCCGCCATTTAATGAGATCATGGCTGATCCTCCAATTCAGTATCCCGTCCCCGCCTTCTCTCCGTAACCCTTAACCCCTTTTGCCTGTAGAAATATATCTAATTCCCTCTTAAATATATTTAATGAGCTGGCGTACACTGCCCTCTGTGGCAATGAGTTCCACAGGTTCACCACCCTCTGAGTGAAGAAATTTCCCCTCATTTCTGTCCTAAATGGTTTAGCCCTTATCCTTAAATTATGTCCTCTAGTTCTGTTCTCACCCGCCAAGGGAAACATTCCTTCTGCATCTAGTCTGTCTAGACCTGTCAGAATTTTATACACTTCTATGAGGTCCCCTCTCAATCTTCTAAACTCCAGTGTGTACATCCCTAAACTACATAGTCTCTCCTCATAGGTCAATCCCGCCATTCCTGGTATCAGCCTGGTGAATCGCCGCTGCACCCCCTCCATGGCAAGAACATCTTTCCTCAGATGAGGCGACCAAAACTGTACACAGTACTCGAGGTGTGGTCTCACCAGTGCCCTGTACAGCTGCAGCAAGGTATCCCTGTTCCTGTATTCCAACCCTTTTGCTATGAAGGCCAGCATACCGTTTGCCTTCTTGACCGCCTGTTGCACCTGCATGCTCGCCTTCAGTGACTGGTGTACAAGAACACCCAGGTCTCTCTGTACTTCCCCCTCTCCCAATTTATTGCCATTTAAATAATAATTTGCCCTCCCGTTCCTGCACCCAAGGTGGATAACTTCGCACTTGTCCACATTATAGTGCATCTGCCATTTATCCGCCCAATCACCCAGTCTGTCCAAATCGCTCTGGAGCTTCCTGGTCTCCTCCTCTGAGCCCACCCCCCCTCCTAGTTTAGTGTCGTCTGCAAATTTGGAAATGCTGCATCCGACTCCCTGATCCAGGTCATTAATGTAAATTGTGAACAGCTGGGGACCCAGGACAGATCCCTGTGGTACCCCACTTGTTACTGCCTGCCATTCAGAAAATGAGCCGTTTATTCCAACTCTCTGTTTTCTATCTGACAGCCAGTTCTCTATCCACGTCAATACTTTCCCCTTTATCCCATGAGCTTCAATTTTCCATGCTAATCTTTTATGTGGGACCTTATCGAAGGCCTTTTGGAAGTCCAGGTACACCACATCTACTGGCTCTCCCCCATCTATTTTACCAGTTACTCCCTCAAAAAATTCCAATAGATTAGTCAAGCACGATTTACCCTTTGTAAATCCATGTTGACTCTGTCCTATCCTGTCCCCATTTGCTAAGTGCTCCGCTATTTCATCCTTAATGATGGACTCCAGCATTTTGCCCACAACTGATGTAAGGCTTACAGGTCTGTAATTACCTGCTTTTTCCCTACCTCCCTTTTTGAATAGTGGGGTAACGTTAGCTACCCTCCAATCCATGGGCACTGTTCCCGAGTCTAATGAATTCTGAAAAATCATACTTAGTGCATCCGCTATCTCTAGGGCCACCTCCTTCAGTACCCTAG
This sequence comes from Squalus acanthias, assembly GCA_030390025.1. NCBI lineage: Eukaryota > Metazoa > Chordata > Chondrichthyes > Squaliformes > Squalidae > Squalus > Squalus acanthias. The sequence goes on from CM059425.1 coordinate 190,432,549, forward strand.
GATGCATGTTATCAGGCCCTGGGGATTTGTCCGCCTTCAATCCCTTTAGCTTCCTTAACACCATATCCTTAGAGATATTGATTTGCGTCAGTTCCTCCTTTGCCAATGTCCCTATTTTTCCCGATATCCCAGGGAGGTTTTTTGTGTCTTCCTTCGTAAAGACTGACCCAAAGTATGCATTTAGTTGGTCTGCCATTTCCTTATTTCCCGTTATATATTCCCCCGTATCTGACTGCAATGGACCAACTTTGGCTTTCACCAGTCTTTTCTTCTTGATATACTTATAAAAGCTTTTGGAGTTAGTTTTTATATTTTCCGCCAGCTTGCTTTCGTAAGCTATTTTGCCCCTCTTGATTAAGCCCTTTGTCCTCCTTTGCTCTATCTTAAACTGTTCCCAATCTTCCGCTCTGGCGCTTTTTTTGGCTATTTTATACGCCCTATCTTTGGATTTTATGCTGTCTCTAATTTCCCCTGTTATCCACGGTTGAGTCACCTTTTTAGATTTCCTTTTATGCCAGATTGGTATAAACAATTTTTGCAATTTTGTCATTCTATCTTTAAATGCTTGCCATTGTTTATCTACCTCCAGTCCTCCCAGGAACGTTGTCCAATCAGACCTACTCAGTTCCCGTCTAATGGCATCATAATTCCCCTTGTTTAAATTCAGGACCTTAGTCTCTGAGTCAATTTCTTCGCTCTCCATTTCGAGTGAGAAATCGATCATGTTATGATCGCTCTGACCCAAGGGTCCCCGTACAAAAGATTACTAATTAGTCCCTTCTCATTGCACAGTACCCAGTCCAATATAGCCTGTTCCCGAGTTGGTTCCTTGACATATTGATCCAGATAACCATCCCTTAAACACTCAAGGAATTCCTCCTCCTCATTATTTTTACTGATTAGGCTAGTCCAATCTATATGTCGAGTTCTTCATGACAACGGGGAGCCCAGCCTGCTTGCCGCAGCAGCGAAGATAAACAAGTGGCGTACAGAGACCCCTACAGACACGTGACAGTCAGGCGCTGCAGCGAAACGAGCCGAGTGCCTCACTTTAAAATTCTCCGAAGTATCACGAGTGGTGAGCATGTTTCCCGATCCTACAAATCTAGATGTAGTGTAGGTATTGATAAGGGAGGGTGGTTTTATTAAGGATAAAGTATAATGTGTTCCCCTTTTTACGATGTGCCGTGCGTTCTTCATTACCATAGACCAAGCTTTATGAATGTATGTATACTTGTACTCTCGTTAATTTGCGCCTATGACATGTACTTCATGATTTTGGACGCTATGCAATAAAGATTTCCGTTTCGTGCTATTGAACCGGGTCTATTTGAGTTTTTCTCTGCATTACTGCTCTCGCACCTAAGTCCAGTGTTAGAACCGTAAGGGCGAGTGGGTCGAACCACTCACAGGTGCTTATTGCAACGAAGGCCTAACCTCGCACCAGCACCGTCTGCGATACAAGCACGCGACAGAACCCCTTACAGGGTCCATAGCCCTGTAGGTTACGGCACTTCAAGTGCATATCCAAATACTTTTAAAATGTAATGAGGGTTTCTGCCTCTACCACCCTTTGAGACAGTGAGTTCCAGACCCCCACCACCCTCTGGCTGAAAAAGTTCTCCTCAACTCCCCTCTAATCCTTCTAACAATTACTTCAAATCTAAGCAGTGTCCTAGGCCCAACCATCTTCAGCTGCTTCATCAATGACCTTCCCTCCAACATAAGGTCAGAAATGGGGATGTTCGCTGATGACTGCACAGTGTTCAGCGCCATTCACAACTCCTCAGATAATGAAGCAGTCCATGCCCGCATGCAACAAGACCTGGACGACGTTCAGGCTTGGGCTGATAAGTGGCAGGTAACATTCGCACCACACAAGTGCCAGGCAATGACTATCTCCAACAAGCGAGAGTCTAACCATCTCCCCTTGACATTCAATAGCATTACCATCGCCGAATCCTTCACCATCAACATCCTGGGGGGTCACCATTGACCAGAAACTTAACTGGACCAGCCGCATAAATATTGTGGCAACAAGAGTAGGTCAGAGCTAGGTATTCTGCGGTGAGTGTCTCACCTCTTGACTCCCCAAAGCCTTTCCACCATCTACAAGGCACAAGTAAGGAGTGTGATGGAATACTCTCCACTTGCCTGGATGAGTGCAGCTACAACAACACTCAAGAAGCTCGACACCATCCAGGACAAAGCAGCCCGCTTGATTGGCACCCCATCCACCACCTTAAACATTTATTCCCTCCACCACCAGCGTACCATGGCTGCAGTGTGTACCATCTACAAGATGCACTGCAGCAACTCGCCAAGGCTTCTTCAGCAGCACTTGCCAAACCCGCGACCTCTTCCACCTAGAAGGACAAGGGTAGCAGGCGCATGAGAACACTACCACCTCCAAGTTCCCCTCCAAGTCACACACCATCCTGACTTGGAAGTATATCGCCGATCCTTCATCGTGGCTGGGTCAAAATCCTGGAACTCCCTACCTAGCAGCCCTGTGGGAGTACCTTCACCACACAGACTGCAGCAGTTCAAGAAGGAGGCTCACCACCACCTTCTCAAGGGCAACTAGGGGTGGGTAATAAATGCTGGCCTTGCCAGCGACGCCCAGATCCCATAAGCAAATTTAAAAAAATGCCCCCTGGTTATTGACCTCACTGCTAAGGGAAATAGGCCCTTCCTATCCAATCTATCTAGGCCCCTCATAATTTTATATACATCAATTAAATCTCCCCTCAGCCTCCTCTGTTCCAAAGAAAACAACCCCAGCCTATCCAATCTTTCCTCATAGCTAAAATTCTCCAGTCCTGGCACATCCTCATAAATCTCCTCTGTACCCTCTCTAGTGCAATCACATCTTTCCAGTAATGTGGTGACCAGAACTGTGCACAGTACTCTAGCTGTGGCCTAACTAGTGTTTTATACAGTTCAAGCATAACCTCTCTGCTCTTATATTATATGCCTCAACTCATAAAGGAAAGTATCCCGTATGCCTTCTTAACCACCTTTTCTACCTCTCCTGCTACCTTCAGGGATCTGTGGACATGCACTCCAAGGTCCCTCTGTTCCTCTGCACTTCTCAGTACCCTACCATTTATTGTGTATTCCCTTGCCTTGTTATCCCTCCCCAAATGCATTACCTCACACTTCTCTGGATTGAATTCTTCTTTATACTATTGTGGCACTACCACAAGGCTAAATTGGTAAAACTAAGGAAAGTTCTATCAACCCAAAACTGGGCATCTATGAGTGCCATCAGCAGAAACAGAATTGTATGCTACCACATCTAACTAAAGAAGTTAAGGATAGTGTTAGATTAAAAAAAGAGGCTTATAATGTTGCAAAGTATAGTAGTGAGGCTGAGGATTAGGAGAGCTTTAGAAACCAGCAATAGATGACCAAAAAAATTGATAAAAAGGGAGAAACTGGAATACGAGAGTAAATTAGTAAGAAATATATAAACAGATTGGCCCAGAAATTAAAGACGGAGCCTTCCTGCGGGGGTAAGGCTTCCCCGTGATATCTCACTGCGCGCCTGCCTTTTCCTTCCGAGCTCACACGGACTTTAGTTTCAAGGCTGCAGCTGTGCAGTGTGTGCGTATCCCACAGACGCAGTTAATTCGTGCGAGCTGTGGGATCACGTGATTCAGTTAGAGCCAATGGCAGCACACCATCTTTCATTCATAGTTTTGACAGCAAGGGCTGTCAAAGCTATGAATCTATACCCCCCCAAAAGAACAGCTAAACCTCAATTAATTTTTTTTTAAAACCATCACATTAATAAAATAAGTATAGTTTATTAAATTAACCACTTTAAACAAAAAATTAAATTTTTGAAAAAATTTAAAATCTTTTTAAAAGTTATAAAAATAAACTTACCTTTCTTTAAAGTCTCTAAAAAAGATATACCTGTTGAAATTTTTTTAAAATAATACTTAATTAACTACTTACCTTGTTAAAAGAGGGTCTTACGCCTCCTTTCTTTATGTGCAAAATCTTCCATGCTTACCTGCGCGTTCAAAGCACTAAGTGCACTGCGTGCACGCAGCCTGTAGCGCGCACGCGGTTCACCTAGGAACTGCCCCCTTTTGAGTTCACCAAGTGCCGGTTTTCAGCACATGCGCAGTGCATGCAGAAAACCGGCAATTGGAGACAGAATACACGAGAGTACACAGTGCATACTCTCGCGTACTGAGACTAATTTTTGGTCCATTGTAAGAGCTTCTACAAGTATGTAAAAAGGAAGAGAGTAGCAAAAGTAAGCTTTGGTCCCTTAGAGGCTGAGACAGGAGAAAATATATTGGGGAACAAGGAAATGGCAGATACTTTAAACAAATATTTTGTATCTGTCTTCACAGTAGAAGACACAAAAAGTATACCAAAAATAGTGGGGAACCAAGGGGCTAATGAGAGCAAGGAACCTAAAGTAATTAATATCAGTAGAGAAAAAGTACTTGAGAAACTAATGGGACTAAAAGCCGACAAATCCCCTAGACCTGATGGCCTACATCCTAGGGTTCTAAAAGAGGTGGCTGCAGAGATAGTGGATGCCTTGGTTGTGATCTTCCAAAATTCCCTAGATTCAGGAACGGTCCCAGTGGATTGGAAGGTAGCAAATGTAACCCCGCTCTTCAAGAAAGGAGGGAGAGAGAAAACAGGGAACTATAGGCCAGTTAGCCTGACATCAGTTGTCGTGAAAATACTGGAATCCATTATTAAGGAAGTGGTAACAGGGTACTGAGAAAATCATAATATGATTAGGCAGAGTCAACATGGTTTTAGGAAAGGTAAATCATGTTTGACAAATTTATTAGAGTTTTTTGAGGATGTAACTAGTAGGGTAGGTAAAGGCAACCAGTGGATGTAGTATATTTGGATTTCCAAAAGGCATTTGATAAGGTGCCACATAAAAAGTTGCTATGCAAGATAAGGGCACATGGGGTTTGGGGTAATATATTAGCATGGATAAAGGATTGGTTAACAGACAGAAAACAGAGATTAGGGATAAACAGGTCATTTTCAGATTGACAGGCTGTGACTAGTGGGGTGCCGCAAGGATCAGTGCTTGGGCCTCAACTATCTACAATCTATATTAATGACTTAGATGAAGGGGCCGAGTGCAAAGTATCCAAATTTGCTGGCGATACAAAGCTAAGTGTAAAAGTAAGCTGTGAAGAGGACGCAAAGAGCCTGCAAAGAGATATAGACCAGTTAAGTGAGTGGGCAATAAGGTGGCAGATGGAGTATAATGTGGGGAAATGTGAGGTTATTCACTTTGGTAGGAAGAATAGAAAAACAGAATATTTTTTAAATGGTGAGAAACTAGTAAATGTTGGTGTTCAGAGAGATTTAGGTGTCCTAGTAGAAGAAACACAGAGAGTTAGCATGCAGGTACAGCAAGCAATTAGGAAGGCAAATGGCATGTTGGCCTTTATTGCTAGAGGGTTGGAGCACAAGAGTAAGGAAGTCTTGCTACAATTGTACAGGGCTCTGGTGAGACCACATCTGGAGTACTGTGCACAGTTTTCGTCTCCTTATTTAAGGAAGGAAATACTTGCCTTAGACATGGTTCAATGAAGGTTCACTAGATTGATTCCTGAGATGAGAGGTTTGTCCTATGATGAGAGATTGAATAGATTGGGCCTATACTCTCTGGAGTTTAGAAGAATGAGAGGTGATCTCATTGAAGCATATAAGATTCTGAGGGGGATTGACAGGATCAATGCTGAGAGGTTGTTTCCCCTGGCTGGAGAGTTTAGAACTAGGGGGCATAGTCTCAGGATAAGGGGCAGGCCTTTTAAGACTGAACTGAGGAGTAATTTCTTCACTCAGAGGGTTATGAATCTTTGGAATTCTCTGCCCCAAAGTGCTGTGGATTTTCAGTCGTTGAGTATATTCAAGGCGGAGATAGATAGATTTTTGGACTCCAGAGGAATTAAGGGATATGGGGATAGGGCAGGAAAGTGGAGTTGAGATCACAGATCAGCCATGATCTTATTGAATGGCAGAGCAGGCTCGAGGGGCCATATGGCCTACTCCTGCTCCAAATTCGTATGTTCTTACATTCTTATGTTCACACCTGAAACTGAGGAAGATGATTGCGGTTGTCAGAGGCCAATCATCACAGCTCCAGAACATTGCACATCAAGAACTTTGACATGTTTGGCATCTATGCACTGAGACCAGCTGAGCTTTTCTGGGGGGCTTTTTGGCTTCTTTGTTGAGGTGTGGACTATTGTTATCCTTGAAATTAATCTCTATTCATCTTTTGATGTTACTGATACACAATTCTGTGTATTTTGGGGAACTGTAACAACTATATTCACTTATGCTATCATGATCCAAGCCATTTTGCACCCTTCTGTGGTCAGGAAAGTAGAGTTTTGCCAAGGAAATCGTCATGCTTGTTAAATTGTTTGATGAGAATGCAGTTCCTGAATAAATGGTCATCTTTGCACTTAACACTATTCCTTCATTTTCTGCTAATTACCTCAACTAACACACTATTCACATTCATGGATCACTGCTGCTGGGACAGAAATTTTGAATAATTTTAGTACTGCAGTCAAGTTTACTCAACCATCAGCAACCCATTCTTGTTTGATGTGTAAGAAACTATTGATGTGATTACATCATCGACATGACTATTTCAAACGTCAGCACTTTAGCTGAGCAAATGACAAATTGCTCCAACCTTTAGAACAGTGAAGCAAGAAGGCATAATGAAATGGGTAAGTTGAAGATTTAAGTTTAAAGACATGCGAAAAAAAGGTATAATAGAGTATGCTAGTTAGAAAAAGAATAATAATAGAAATACAATTTTAAAAAGGACAATGGAGTAGGGAAGAAGAGAGATTAGAAGGAAAAATGAGACAACAGAGTAATAAGGTAAAGGATATATAGTGCTAGTTTCAGTTGGAGGCATAATATAAGGAGATGAAGATGAAGCGGATAACTTTTCGTATGAACTAGTGATAGCAGATTATGAACAGAAGGGCCAATTCAGCAACTCCAGCTTAAAAAAACTCCCAGACCACTATGCGAGACTAGAGGTGCACACCAACAGAGTGATGAGGTGGCTTCGCTGGATGCTGAGAAGCTAGCTCATGAATCTAATTTAATTACACACCCTGCACAGCTTGAATCTTATGCATGCAGTATGATGAAAGGGAGCTTCACAGAATATCAGGAGCATGCACTCCTTAAAGGGCTGCTGCTGAAAATTAAAGGAATAAAAATCACAGAGATAAAAAAGGATTAAAAGTCATGTGAAGTTTTTTAAAGAATTCAAAAAAGATTGGAAAAAGTTTCCAGCCTTTGCAAAGGTTGTATAGGGAGGGAAGCAGCAAATGCAAGGCCAAAAGGATGGTCAACCCAAAATGGAGGCAAAACACAATCTGCGAGCAAATGGCAAAGCAGAGCTGCCCCAAAAGCTCTGTTTGATGGCTGATAAATTAGACATAGTGGTGTATAGCTGAGCGTCAGTAGGGTTGCCCTTTCACATACACAAAAGCCCCAAACACTGGCTCTTAGGTTTCTTGAAGGCATTTTGCTGGGTCTTTCCATCACCTTCACATTCTTGTCAAGATTTCTTCCAGTTCATGTTCTATTATACTTAACCCTTAAGTATTCTTTGTCAGGTTGCATAAACATCTGATGGATCAACACAATCCTGCATTGTTCTACTAACCCAAAAAATTCAGTTGGAATGAAAAAGTACTCATTTCTGAAGAAAACATTTTATGAGCAGTAGTAGAAAGTGAAATCTCCACCTCTGGCCTACAATTGTCTTCACACATCAATGACTCCCAGAGAAGTGAGCCAGAACTTTCCTGTATTTGAGGGTTTTCTTATTCATCCCAATTGAATTGAAGTATAGAATTAAAGTTTCCCCCATCACCACGATTGGTGCATCAAAAGAGGGTCCACTCTAAAAAGACAATGGCTGGAAATTCAGGAGAATTGGAGTAAGGAGCGGAAGCATTCATGCATGTAATTGGTTTTACTGACAGATTTTGTATCACAAAGAAAAATCGTCCCTCAGGATACAACACCATTTCCAAGATTACAAAATGCTTGCACAATGTACCCTTCTAATCACGTTACTTGAACCAGCAATCCTGATCAATAACCTTCAGCCGCACAAGAGCTCCAAACACCAGAATACTTATCCATCAGGTATCTGTAGCCAAGTTACTTTTGATAGTAGCTTCCTCTCCTCTGCACAATCTGAAAAAGGGATGAATAACAATTATCAATGACACTCAAAATTTAAAAGCATTAACAATTGGATATAACCATCATTGATGAGCTTTTTTTTGCCATACCTTAAACAATTTCTTACAGCTTAGTCCTTCTATATTCTCAATATATGCCTGCAGTTATTGAGAAATCAGTTGCCTTGCATAAAGGACAATCCATTTCACTCATTTGCCCTCAAAGAAAGAAATAGAAAAAAACAATTGGCCTGGAAATACCATGGGTCTCAGATGTGCTGGCATAAGTATTGCAGGGTGAGGCTTATGCCTGCCGAAAGCGAAGGAGACTGGCACCATCACCTCCCGAGATCAGGTCATTTCAATAATGTCACTGGAGGCAGGGGGTTGGGGGTTGGTGTGGAAGATTTGGGAAGAGGGTAGAGCAAGGATGCAACTTCCATACCTAAAGTCGGCATGCAGTTAAAGGGCTGAGTAGAGTTTTGGAAGAGGGACTGACATGCCTGTTGCAACAGAGAGGAAAAGGTGCCTTGTTACATTGCTCCTCAGTGAAATTGAGGTTTGTGAAGTGCTCCCTGAAGCCCTCCTGTGAGTATGGCCTCCTGCGCAGTACCCTCCTCCTCTTTCTTCTCTCAGGTGTTCCTCTCTCCTGCCTTCTTCGCTGCTCCCCATTTTCCTCCAATCCCAAAGGCAAACATACGACACCACTCATGACTGCAATAAAAACGTTTTGAAGTCATACAAGGACAGTCCAGCACCAGCAAAACCTTGTTCACAGCTTTCAGAATTCAGTTGTAGAACACAGCAAATAAAAGAAAAATTTCCCGGAGATTAAACAACAGCCTAACAGTATAAACCAGCAACTAACCTATATGTAGTGATGAGCCACGTTCCTGCTAAGGCGCAGCTGTCTGGGGGACCCATGCAGACCGCTTACCAGCTTTTCAATTCGAGATTTAAATTTTGATTGGGCCGCGCAGCCCGTTAAAGGGACCATACACCCAAAAGAATATATGGGGGAACATTGCTGATGAGCCCTTTAAATAGCACTGCTGCAGAGTCCTTGCTGCTTGTTAGCACCATGATTTGCTGAGTGGGTTTATCATGTGGAGAGTCAGCCACTGCGGCAGTCCAATTGCACAAAAGGGTGCTACCACAGGCATAAGACCCTTTTTAAATATTATAATAGGCACTTTTAATACTTCTGTAGCGTACCCTGGACACCTACAAAGGAGCGTTAACCAATATGGCAGGCACTTCCGGGGCTGAATGAGTGCACACACACGTTGCCTGCCACATTGGACCCTTAGGTGCCCATTTTATGCCTGTATAATGGGTGCAGTGAGATCGAATTTCTAAGTGAAGTTTTAGACACATTCCAGCCATTTCTTAATTTGTATGTACGATATATACTGTAGAATTTGTTATTTACGTTATTCTCAGGTATCCAAAAATGAATAGTCCAAACCGTCTCAGAACTCTGGAGTCAGCAGATGCATTTTTTGGGCTGAATTATAAAAAAAAAAAAATCAATATGCAACATTCTCAAATTGTGATACAACTGCAGAATAGTTCTACTGTCATTTAGTGTTGGTTGTGCTTGCTTATGATGCTGTTTTGTTTAATGCACTGTGAGCATTTTGTAAAAGGTATTTAAAGAGACCCTTGAACTCAGAGCAAGCATCAAGTGGAAAAAAGCTCTACCAAATGTCAACTTAAAGATTAATATTTCAATTATTTTTAATTTTATTATCCTGGAAAATGCCCTCACGTTACATGACAAGTAAGAGGGTGACGTACAATTTGTGGAAAAAGTATTCAAATGTAAATGAACCAAGTAAAAGAAAAAAAAACAGCAAGAAAATGAGAGCAATTTCTTGCTGTTGTTAGCCAGGACCGGTGTGGTCACTGGTTGGGGTAGATTTTTAATCTGTGCGATAGTGTAAAACTGTTTTACATTTCTCCCGATGTTTATTTCCATTGACTTCAATTCTGGAGAGATATGTAACGGGCTGCCGATTCACTATCACCCATTTTACACGATTACACAAAGTCAAAATCTACCCCTGTCGTAACTGCAGGTTACAGCTACAAAATAATATTACTGTCATAGAATCATAGAAATTTATGGTGCAGAAAGCGGCCATTCGGTTGTGCCTGTCAGTTGCTATCTTTTCTTATTTCCATGTGTTAGTGGTAGTGAGCTGAAAGAGTTTTCAGATTGGCCAATAAGAGGGCAAGGGGGTACTAATAATGACTTGCGAGCCCAATTTTTCATAATAGTGCTGCTAGTACAAATCAAGCCAAAAGAAATTGGTTTTGAAATATAAAGGAGTCCATGTAAACTGCAGTGAACACAGGGAAACAGAAATCTTATTATGCACACACGTTACTTTTGATTTGGTGAATCTCAACTGATTACGGCATCTGTTTCTCAGAGGGCGTGATTAATAATTAAAACATTCTGTGCTGCAAATCTAACTGTCATAATGCAGTGACAGCACTACATATATTAGTGGTACTGCCGCTTCAATTTCAACTAAAATATCATTTACATTTTAGCTCTTGAAAATATCGCTTTAAGCTTTAATGACTGTAAAATGTACAGTTGTTTTAAATGGTAGCAAAGCAGGAGTCATTCTAAAACAAGATGCTAATTGTCTGCTGTCCGTCGTATTAGAATTATCTATCCTCCAGAATCGCCTTTGTACATTAGGACTTCTAACAGTATGTAAATACTTTAGCTGTCCTTATTAGCACACCTTATGCCTATTAGTCATGTTGGTACTGTAGCACATCTGTGTTAAAAAGGGCCTATAACTATCTAACAGAAGGACTGTGTTAATCAGTTTGTCCAAGTGTGGATGGAATGAACAGTTTCTCATTGAATCTAGCAAATAATAGTGACCAATTTCAGGAAAGATCAAAACAACCAGCTGGTTCTTACTTAGGAGAGTGTTAAATAAAAAAGACAAGGCAGAGACAAGACAAACTCCCCTCCCATAACCCCCTCCTCCCAAACCACCCTCCTCCCATACCCCTCTCCTCCCATACCCCCTCCTCCTATACTCTCCTCCTCCCGTACCCCCTCCTCCCGTACCCCCTCCTCCCGTACCCCTCTCCTCCTGTACCCCCCTCTTCCCGTACCCCCACCTTCCGTACCCCTCTCCTCTCGTACCCCCTCCTCCCGTAACCCCTCCTCCCGTACCCCTCCCCTCCCGTACCCCTCCCCTCCCGTACCCCTCCCCTCCCGTACCCCTCCTCCCGTACCCCTCCTCCTGTACCCCTCCTCCCGTACCCCCTTCCTCCTATACCCCTCTCCTCCCATACCACCTTCTCCTGTACCCCTCTCCTTCCGTACACCCCTCCTCCCATAACCCCCTCCTCCCGTACCCCACTCCTCCCGTACCCCTCCTCCCGTACCCCCTTCCTCCCATACCCCCTTCCTCCCATACCCCCTCCTCCCGTACCCCCTCCTCCCATACCCCTCCCCTCCCATACCCCTCTCCTTCCGTACCACCTCCTCCCGTACCCCTCCCCTCCCGTACCCCCCTCCTCCCGTACCCCCTCCTCCCGTACCCCCTCCTCCCATATCCCCTCCTCCCATACCCCCTCCTCCCGTACCCCCTCCTCCCATATCCCCTCCTCCCATACCCTCTCCTCCCATACCCCTCTCCTCCCATACCCCCTCTTCCCATACCCCTCTCCTCCCATATCCCCTCCTCCCATACCCTCTCCTCCCATACCCCTCTCCTCCCATACCCCCTCTTCCCATACCCCCTCCTCCCATATCCCCTCCTCCCGTACCCCCTCCTCCCGTACCCCCTCCTCCCATATCCCCTCCTCCCGTACCCACTCCTCCCATATCCCCTCCTCCCATACCCCTCTCCTCCCATACCCCTCTCCTCCCATACCCTCTCCTCCCATACCCCCTCCTCCCATACCCCTCTCCTCCCATACCCCCTCCTCCCATACCCCCTCCTCCCATACCCCACTCCTCCCATACCCCTTTCCTCCCATACCCCCTCCTCCCATACCCCCTCCTCCCATACCCCCTCCTCCCGTACCCCCCTCCTCCCGTACCCCCCTCCTCCCATAGGCCCCTCCTCCCATACCCCTCCTCCCGTACCCCACTCCTCCCATACCCCCTCCTCCCGTACCCCCTCCTCCCATATCCCCTCCTCCCATACCCCCTCCTCCCCATACCCCCTCCTCCCATACCCCTCTCCTCCCATACCCCTCTCCTCCCATACCCCCCTCCTCCTGTACCCCCCTCCTCCCGTACCCCCCTCCTCCCGTACCCCCCTCCTCCCGTACCCCCTCCTCCCATACCCCCCTCCTCCCATACCCCTCCTCCCGTACCCCCTCCTCCCATACCCACCTCCTCCCATACCCCCCTCCTCCCATACCTCCTCCTCCCATACCCCTCTCCTCCCGTACCCCCTCCTCCCGTACCCCCCTCCTCCCGTACCCCCCTCCTCCCATAGCCCCTCCTCCCATACACCTCCTCCCATACCCACTCCTCCCGTACCCCCTCCTCCCGTACACCCTCCTTCCATATCCCCCTCCTCCCATACCCCCTTCCTGCCATACCCCCTCCTCCATACCCCACTCCTCCCATACTCCCCTCCTCCCGTACCCCCTCCTCCCATATCCCCTCCTCCCGTACCCCCTCCTCCCGTACCCCCTCCTCCCATATCCCCCTCCTCCCATACCCCCTCCTCGCATACCCCCTCCTCCCGTACCCCCTCCTCCCATACCCCCCTCCTCCCGTACCCCCTCCTCCCATATCCCCTCCTTCCATACCCCCTCCTCCCATACCCCCTCCTCCCATACCCCCCTCCTCCCATACCCCCTCCTCCCATACCCCCTCCTCCCATACCCCCCTCCTCCCATACCCCCTCCTCCCAAACCCCCTCCTCCCATACCCCCTCCTCCCGTACCCCCTCCTCCCATACCCCCCTCCTCCCATACCCCCTCCTCCCATACCCCCCTCTCCCATACCCACTCCTCCCGTACCCCCCTCTTCCCATGCCCCCTCCTCCCATACCCCGTCCTCCCGTACCCCCTCCTCCCGTACCCCCTCCTCCCATACCCCCCTCCTCCCATACCCCCCTCCCATACCCCCCTCTCCCATACCCACTCCTCCCGTACCCCCTCCTCCCATACCCCCTCCTCCCATACCCCCCTCCTCCCATACCCCCCTCCTCCCATACCCCCTCCTCCCATACCCCCCTCCTCCCATATCCCCCTCCTCCCATACCCCCCTCCTCCCATACCCCCTCCTCCCATACCCCATCCTCCCATAACCCCCTCCTCCCATACCCCCCTCCTGCCTACCCCCTCCTCCCGTACCCCCTCCTCCCATACCCCCTCCTCCCATACCCCCATCCTCCCATACCCCTCTCCTCCCGTAACCCCTCCTCCCGTACCCCCTCCTCCCATACCCCCATCCTCCCATACCCCTCTCCTCCCGTAACCCCTCTCACGTAACCCTTACTTCCTTACACTGCTCTATGTCCGAAAACTTTCGTTGCAGCTTTTTCAATCATTAAATGACAGTGGGTGCCAGTACTCTTTATAGATTACGTATTAAAGTAAGATAGAGACATCTAATGCCAATAAAACAGTACTGCACAACAGTTATCAAATTACTGTCTAAGTAGAAATGCTGATAGTTATACCTTTGAGGCTGAAATTGCTAATGCTTTTTGACCCATAATCAAATGTTCTCATGAGTCTGATTTACAGAATGTGATTTTGTGTCAGTTTGGAGCAGCATTAAATGAAGGGTCAAAAAGAGATATTCCAATGCTAAAGTTCCTTAATTCTTTTCTTATAAATTGCCTATTGATTAGACAATGTGAGGATGTTTCTGTCATAAACCACAGGAGAGAAGCGTGAACGCATTAGGGATATCTAAGCCATAAAACTGGATTATTCTATTTAGGCTTCTCTCATATGTTTCTTATTTGACATCATTTATTTTGATAGTATATCTCCATTAAATCATAACCTGATAACCCCAAATATACACAGATTGCAAACTGGAAGGATTGAACATTAAATACCATTATATGCCAACAATATAATATAGTACATAACCTACCCAAGCACATCAGTCCCAGCCTAGACCATTGCATGTCAAATTCTACAGACAGGCAAGAGGCGGCAAATGTGCCTCGAATGCTTTCAGCTCCCAAAATAACAAGGACCGAGCCTCCCAGAATGAGGTATTATTGCTGCATGGACCAAATCTATGAGATTGTGGCCTGCCAGCAAGGCACGTTGCTGGGAATTGACTCCTTATCAAACCTCCTGCACAGCGTACTATTCACAGACCCCCAGGAAAGACCCAAAAGGGTCCCAAAGCACCTCATTCTCACATTAAACTTCTCATCCTGGAGGAAGGTCTGCCCCTCCCAAAAGATGCCTTCGGGTTTGTCTGCACTCTCTCCAATTTGGTGCATGGGGAGATACCAGCAGAACATGAGGAAAGTGGATTCAGAGTCTGGCAAGCCATTCCCCGAATATTTTAACTCCCTGAGAGACTCTCATAGACACATCTCCACCCTTGTGTACCCTGAAGATAAAAAGAAAGAAAGACTTGCATTTATATAGCGCCTTTCACGACCAGCGGACGTCCCAAAGCGCTTTACAGCCAATGAAGTACTTTTGAAGTGTAGTCACTGTTGTAATGTAGGAAGGAGGCCTGAGAATGAGGCTTAAGCAGCAGGAATGTAAACAGGTATGGAAACAGGCCTTCAGCATCACTTGCAACACAATGCACAACTGCCAGATCAAGATGATCCCCCTGGGCTGCCGTCTATCCTAGTCCTGTACCCCCATCTCTCTCTAGTTTCTCTCTTATCACCCTCCATTTCCTCATCATGTTGATAAGACCCACCTCTTCTACCTTGACTTCATTACCAAGAAACTGCTGACCAGTCAATTTCCCTTCTTGGCCCCCATGTTAGCTGTAAATGGTTCCCTCTTCACAGCACTGCACCTTCCCTTTCAAAACTGCTGTCATTTCCATTCTTTCAAAAACATACCCTCAATCCCTCTGTCCTTACAAACTATGACCTGATCTCTAACCACCCTTTCTTCTCCAAACTCCATGAGGGTGTTGTCATCCCCGAGATCAGTGATCACAGGGTCAATTGTACTGCAGGTGCTTTTCAGGTTGGGTTGGGCATGCTCAATACCATCAGTCTGAGGCCCACACCATTTTAATGGTTGGGCCGCAATGCCATTTACATTTTCCAGCTGCCCACACGCTTCCAGCGGTGAAAGGCAGCTCACCCAATTGGAGGGCAGGATCTCAGGCAGGTCCAGTGCCCATTTAAAGAGTGAATGGTACTCTTAAAGCAATGTGTCATTCAACTCTGTGCAAATCTGTGTTGCTACTGGCAAGTTTCTGTCGAGCAACATGTTGTGGGGAAAAGCACCTCGATTCTCAGTCACAGCAAGGGAGATGCTCATGGAGCAGGTGAGGGCACAACAACAACTTGTATTTATATAGCGCATTGAACACAGTAAATCATCCCAAGGAGCTTCACAGGAGTGTTATAAAACAAAATTTGACACCAAGCCACCTAAGGAGAAACTAGAGCAGATGACCAAAACCTTAGTCAAAGAGGTAGGTTTTATGGTGCGTCTTAAAGGAGGGAAGAGAGGTAGAGAGGTGGAGATGTTTAGAGGGGGGAGTTCCAGAGCTTAGGGCCTAGGCAGCTGATGCATGGCCACCAATGGTGGAGCGATTAAAATCAGGGATGCTCAAGAGGCCAGAATTAGAGGAGTGCAGATATCTCGGGGGGTTGTGGGCCCACAGGCAGGTCCTGTTCCCCTTGAATAGCAGGAAGGTGATGTTCTGTGACCTTTTTCTTCAAATTTCATCCAATTGCACACATTTTAAATATTGTTAAAATATATCGATGTATTCTGTCTTGTTCTTTTGGTGACGCATATATCGCAATGTAAATGGTGGATATTGCCTGTTGTGCCTTCCTCCTAGTTTGATTTTGGTGGATTACTCTGTAATCCCAGAAATTTGACTATCAACTCCTCTGCCAAAGTATCCAATTGCTTCTCCAGATGGACATTATGGGCTGGATTTTCTTCCACCTGTTGGAAAGACGCAACGTAGGAATTCACCCACCCACCAAGCAGCACCTGGAAACCCACAGCATTTTCCTGAGCTGGACTTCATTTGGTATGCATTATTCCTGCCACTGATTGGCTTGTTATCAATGGGAGGGAGCGAGATGTGGTTTTGCTCCACCATTTAAAAAGTTGCAGCTGCTGCCAGGTGTATTTGAAATGGAGGAAAACAGATAGATGGAAATGCTGCAGTGGTCTGAAATATCAGAAGGAGTAGTAACTTTTTGGAAGCTTATATAAAGGTTCTGTTGACAGATATAAGGCTAGGATGGACGGGCTCTTTGGTACAAATAACAGGAAGCCCCAGAAGAGGGTACAGATCAATGTTTCCGCTAATTTTTTTTGGGTGCACAGCCCCTTTATCGGGCTGCGTGGCCCATTCAAATTTCTGCACATACGCGGTTTTTCCAATGAAAAGCTGCTGAGTGGCCTGCGCGGGACCTCCAGACCGCTGCACGGCCGTGCGACCTCACAGCTTAGCGGAAACATTGGTGCACATCCTGAAGTAATGCTAGATGCATAGCTCACCTCCATGCCTATCATGTACTCATAGTGTAGGGATGAATATACCTCCATGCCTATCATGTACTCGTAGGGATGAATATTCTCAACGCACCACACACACCCACAACCACACTCCTCTCCCACTATTACACTATGCCTTATCCCAGTCTCTGCAACCAAGGGTGGTAATGTTGGATTGAAAAGTGAAAGCATTGATGCACAGCCACATTTAAATGCACTGTCAACATGGAGGCCGGAATTTTAACTTGGAGGCCGGTAAGGAGCAGAGGGGCTGAAGATCGTCGGAGGAGTCGGGGGCTGGAGGTTGGAGGAGGGGTCGGGGGCTGAAGATCATCAGAGGGGTCGGGGGCTGGAGGTTGGAGGAGGGGTCGGGGGCTGAAGATCATCGGAGGGGTCGGGGGCTGGAGGTTGGAGGAGGGGTCGGGGGCTGGAGGTTGGAGGAGGGGTCGCGGCTGGAGGTTGGAGGAGGGGTCGGGGGTTGAAGATCGTTGGAGGGGTCGGGGGCTGGAGGTTGGAGGAGAGGTCGGGGCTGGAGGTTGGAGGAGGGGTCGGGGGTTGAAGATCGTCGGAGGGGTCGGGGGCTGGAGGTTGGAGGAGGGGTCGGGGGTTGAAGATCGTCGGAGGGGTCGGGGGCTGGAGGTTGGAGGAGGGGTCGGGGGTTGAAGATCGTCGGAGGGGTCGGGGGCTGGAGGTTGGAGGAGGGGTCGGGGGTTGAAGATCGTCGGAGGGGTCGGGGGCTGGAGGTTGGAGGAGGGGTCGGGGTTGAAGATCGTCGGAGGGGTCGGGGGCTGGAGGTTGGAGGAGGGGTCGGGGGTTGAAGATCGTCGGAGGGGTCGGGGGCTGGAGGTTGGAGGAGGGTGTCGGGGGCCGGGGGTCGGAAGGCCGGGGGGGTTGGTTGGAAGGTCAGATGGGGGATCGGAGATCGGAAGCCTCGTGCGGAGGGTTCAGAGGTCTCGGGAGCAGGGATCGGAGGCTGGGGTGGGGGTGCGGGGGGGGGGGGGGGGCGGTCGAAAGGATCAGTGGTGTCCGAGACAGGACCGCTGGATTCAGCAGGTAAGTGTAAAGGCACTTACCTCCTGGATCCAGCAGTCCTCGCCTCCCTTTAGCTGGCAGGTTCCCTGTGGCCTGGGAAACCCGCCAGCCCGCAGTTAAATTTAAAATTGTTGATCACCATGAGGCACGCTGCCTCATTACAACATTTAAGTGCCAACCCGCCTCCTGGGAGAGGGTTGGCCACCATTCGCCACCACCCCCCCCCGCCACACCCCAAGCCATCACGCCTCTTAAATCCGAAAGTGGCGAGTTGGAGGCGGGTTGGGTTCGGGATTCAGATTTTTTTTTAAACTTTAACCTCCCAGCCGACCTCAACTCACCATTTTTTGGGGTTAAAAGTCCCCCCTGAATGACTGTAAACAGTTTGGTTAAATTAAATGTTGTGTCAATCTGTGCCTTTCTTAATCTGTACTCTCCTTGCAAAGGAAATGGTTGCCCACAATCAGCAGCAAAGAAGTACTATGGGGGAAGCAAAGCTACAATCAGACCATAGTGTGCACAAGGAGGATCCTCTTCAGCCCCTTGGCAGACACAGCACGGCAGAGATAGGAGATGGGAAAATTGGAGAAGAACTTCCAGGGACAGGTTAGTAATGGAAGGGATCATAAGAACCTAGTAACAGGAGTAGGCCATTTAGCCCCTCGAGCCTGTTCCGCCATTCAATTAGACCATGGCTAATCTGTGACCTAACTCCATATACCTGCCATTGCCCTATATTCCGTAATACCTTTGGTTAACACTAATCTATCAATCTCAGATTTAAAATTAACAATTCACCTAGCATCAATTGTCATTTGTGGAAGAGAGTTCCAAACTTCTACCGCCCTTTGTGTGTTGAATGTTTCCAAACTTCACTCCTGAAAAGCCTGGCTCTAATTTTTAGGCTATGCCCCCTAGTCCTAGACTCCCCAACCAGCAGAAATAGTTTCTCTCTATCTACCCTATCAGTTCCCATTAATATCTTGAAAACTGCAAATCACACCTTAATCTCTTAAATTCCAGGGAATACAACCCCAGTTTGTGTAATCTCTCCTCATAATTTAAACCTTGGAGTCCAGGGTTCATTCTAATAAATCTACGCTGCACTGCCTCCAAGGCCAATATATCCTTCCAAAGGTGTGCTGCCCAGAACTGCTCACAGTACTCCAGGTGTGGTCTAACCAAGGCTCTGAATAGCTGTAGCATGACTTCTACCCTCTTGTATTTTAGTCCTCTAGATATAAAGGCCAGAATTTCATTAGTCTTTTTGATTATTTTCTGTACCTGTTCATGTCATTTTAATGACCTATGTATATGAACCCCTAAGTCTTTCATCTACAGTGCAGTGTGTTGTTACAGTCTTCAGATGTTCATCTTAATTTGAGATGTCCTTTCATTGTTCAGCTGCTTCTTTGAAGTCATGTAAGAGCCTACCCTTGCTAGAAGTATTCCCCTATGTGCTCCATGTATAGGTGACCACTGTCAGATGCAGCCTAGCATCTCCAGCGCGACCTCGCTAACACCTGCCTCACCCAGCAGCAGCCCAGATACACCCACTGTGGAGTATTTAATTAAAGAGACATATGATATATCATATTGTGACACACAGTGCATCAGTGAACAAGAGGAGCTGGTAGGGGAAGGGCAAGAGCCAGCTCTGCCTCACCAGAAGGGGGAAAAAATGACTACCTTTGGCTGAGGAGTCTAGGAACCTGAAGTTCAGGGGTATGGCTTACAAGAGACAAATTAGCTTTGTACCACAACAGTGTTTGGCCAGTTTGTACAATATTGAGTGACAGAGATGTACGTGATCCACTTGTATCAAATATTACAGTGTAAGTGAGTGAGAATGTGAGTGAATTTATTAATGATGTGTTGTATCCTGCTAAGCCTAGCAGGATAGCTAGGAGTACATCCATGTTCTCAATAGAATCCAAATAAAATGAATTGTGTCTTCTGTTTTATTCTGGCAATGATATGTTATCATAGATTTAGACTAAAATTGAACTAATACTGTGGTTGACTGCTAGCATAAGTTCTCACCAAACTTCTCTCTCAATGAACTGCTACCAGCAAAGTCAATCAAGCAATGGGCCTGGAATTTCTTCCATGGGTGCAACCACGGAAATGAGCTTGACCCAAAAATGCACCCATTCCCACGTACATTCTGCCACTATCAAGTTACACTCAAATTTCCTGTGAATCTCATTAGAATATGCCCAAACGTAAAATTGGCATAAATTAACATAAACAATCGGTGCCCAAGGAAAATGCCAAACTCACAGCATATATTTCTTTTTTTAGTATGACAATTAATATTTTGACTCATTTAACCATCATTTATGCACATTAGGAACAGAGGCCATGAAATTCAACACCTTAACGCCGGTAGTTATGGCCATTTTTTTAAAGAAGAAACATCGGTCGCCTTGCTTTCGCCCACTTTCGGCGTGGCCTGCACTGTTCGTCATCTTGGTGAGGGCGATAGCATGGTTGGAACGTGCGCGGCAGTATGTAGATAGGCAGATCGTGACGTCAGTCAGCGTGTAATGCTAATTTGGTGCGCGGCCTGCCATTTTGGACATTGCCGCTTCATTCAAAGCCCTCTCCTGAACACGCATAGCTGAACGCGTGTTCAGCTGCACGAGGGACCCCCCCGTCCCAACCAGCGCTATCCAACGTGCAGGTAAGTTGATTATTTCTCTTGTGCTGGCTCTTGCAGAGTTTGTATGAATACTGGGTTGCTGGAACACATTTAAAAAGTTGTTAAAGTGTGCAGGGAGTGCTGCTGAACGTTGGGAAGGTGTTGACTGCTACTGGAAGGTCTCTCAGTACACCATTTGCTCCCAGTCATAGGGGCTCTAGTTGCAGTCCCCCTCATGCTGCAGCATGATAGGGAGATGGAACAGAGGCAGCAAAGAAGACAAGCAGAGGGAGGAGGAGGGGTGGAGGAGGAGGGCTCTCAGCAGGAGGCCTTTCCCGCCTAGGGTCTTCAGGGAGCACTTCCCCTACCTGCACCTAAGCCAGGACCAGTGTGTTCAGTGGCTCAGCTTCACCATGGAGGTGGTCACAGAACTCTGCCACCTCTAGCAACCAGAGCTGCAGTCTCAGAGCAGGGTGCCGACAGGTCTGCTAGTGGCCCTCAAGGTGACTGTGGCCCTGAACTTTTTCGCCAGTGGATCCTTCCAGGCTGGAACATGTGACATAATAAACATCTCGCAGTTCGCCGTCCATCACTGCATCCGAGAGGTCACAATGGCTCTGTACTCTAGGAGAGGGGACTTCATTGTCTTCTCTCTAAAGAAAGAGAAGCAGAAGGAGCATGCACGTGGCTTTGCCAGGATAGCGGGCTTTCCCACGGTGCAGGCTGCCATTGACTGCACACACGTGACTTTGCAGGTGCTATATCTCAATGGCGATATGTTCCATAACCGTAAAAGGTACCACTCACTTAATGCTCAGCACATCATGATGGTGAATGCCCGTTATCCTGGCAGCAGTCATGATGCCTTCATCCTGCGCCAGTCTGCTGTGCCAACATTCTTCCAGCCAAACCCAAGGGTGGTTGCTAGGCGACAAGGGCTATCCGCTCTACAACTGGCTGATGACACCACTCCCCAACCCCACCACTCGTGGCCACCACCCTAATGAGAGCCATGCTGCCATGAGTAACGTCATCGAGCAAACCATCGGCGTGCTCGAGCAACGGTTCCGCTGCCTTGACCACTTGGGAGGAGTCCACCAGTTTGTGGTGGTCTGCTGCATGCTCAACAACTTGGCCACCATGGGTTCCGCAACCACATGAGGAGGAGGAAGAAAAGAGGGAAGAGGGAAGAGAGAAGAGGAAGAAAAGAGGGAAGAGGAAGAAAAGAGGGAAGAGGAAGAAAAGAGAGAAGAGGAGGAAGAAAAGAGGGAGGAGGAGGAGGAGTAGTAGTAGTAGTAGTAGTGGTGCAAATCCATCTTCCGGATGGGCTGAAACCCCAGATTCCCATTGCTCAACACTTTCCCACCTTACCATCCCTCTGTCACGGAACATCACAGCGTCCTCTTGGCCACAATGCTGAAATAAAAGCCACCACAAAACAAACATAATTCATAAATGATTCAATCCAAAACTACATAACAAAGTCAACTAATCATCCTTGTGCATTCCCTTAATGCCTGTCTAGTGTGTGCCTTTGCCTGTCCTCATGCTCCTATAAAGTGCTACCCCAGTGGCTGCAGCATGGCTGATGGAAGGCTGCTGACTTTCAGTGGGGGAGACTGCAGATGGTCTTCCAGGACGACCTCGAGGAGCTGGTGGCTGGGAGTGTGAAATCGGGTGATGGTGTTTCTTCTTCTTCACTCTCCTCTCCCTTTTCTTGTTCAACCATTGGCTGGGCAGGCTGGATTTCTTGCATGTCTGAAATGAGGAAGGCACAAGGGTAGGGTTGTGGTGAGGGGAACGGGGGGAAGCAAGAGATGCATGCTTGTAAATCAGAAGAGATTGTGGGATGAGGGGGAAGTGGGATGTGAGAAGGAGGATAACGTATGAGGATATGCTTTCAGCCCCGTCACTGTCCACGAGGTCAGCCATGCCCCTGCCAAGAGTGGCCAGCACCGTCTCCTCCATGGTGGTGAGGTGAAACTAGGAATGTGAGGTGTGCCTCGTGTTTGGTAGAGATTGTTGGTAGGTGAGTGATGGCGGTGTGGTGGGGGGGGCAAGTGCATTGAGCAGTGTGTGAGGCTAGTGGTGTATTTGGTAGGAGACGGCTTTTGTCTGAGGTCATGAAACTTCTTTGGGCACTGGAGCCACATCCTGGGGGTGACACTGCTGGCAGTTGCCGCATCAGCGATCTGGTCCCACATCTTTCTTTCTGGAGGGCGTCCTGGCTCCCTTTGGGTAGAGGACCTCTATTTGAGGGTTCACCCTCTGCACAAAACTGGAGTGCTGCATCCGAGACCCTGGGTGCACTTTCCCTGGCCTCTTGAGCCATCTGAGTTAGCGCTGAAGCACTTTTAACATTTTTCATCACCAGAAGGCTGCTCACCTTTAAGAAGTGCAGAGTGCCTTTATAGAGGCACAGGCCAGTTTTAAGTAAAACTAGCCTTGCGCGAACATCGTGAACTTCGGCCCCCTGCTGAGTGCACAGCCTGTCAGCAGCACTTTCAGCGCTGGGCTGTGCGCTGCAATCATGTAAAGTAGCAGGCAGCATGAAGTTTATGTGCTACCTGAACTCCTTTCAATGGGCGCGGCCGATGGCGCATCGAGATCCCCACGCCCGTTTTTGAGCTTAATCGAATTTCATCCCCACAGTGTTATGAAAACTCCTGATAGAAGCAAAGATTAGAGTCTGAATCCTGTGACAAATACATACTGGGATGATAGTTATAGACCCATTGGTATGATGCACTGTACATTTTTGCAATAGTATCAGCACTGAAGCAAGAATGAACAACAAATGAAATGATTATAGAATAGAAAAAAAGCAACGGAAACTGCTTAAGCAGAAATGAAGGAAAATAAAAGAAATGTGATTAAACGACAGACAAGTCCAGAGGGGTCGAAATTAGACCTCGTTGCACCCATTTTATGGGCGTTAAACAGGCACACCAAGCCTGTTTCGGGGTACATTGTCCTGCACCCCAAAGAAGCCTGAAAAACATCTGGCCCAATGTTGGGTTGGGCCATTTTTAAGGCTCCCAGGACAGCTGCCTAAAACATGCATTAGACCCCTTGCATATGTCAGAGAAGTTGGACTGCACTGAGAGGAGCAAACATTGGGCCTCCATGTCAGGTTTTTTAGACATGGATGCAGGACTTACCTGAGGGCTGCTGCTGGTGCAGCAGGTGGCCCTTCGGTTGAATAAACAGCCACAACAGGCAGCGGCAACTCCCTGTGATTATTTAAATGAGGCCTGAGGACCTCAGGCCTCTGCCTTCGGGCACAGGGGTCATTCCGTGCGCCCAATTAGTGTCTGACAACTGGCCTAAAAGAATTTCTAGGCCACAGTATTTGATTTAGTATGTTTTTATTTATTTCCGTCATTTGCAAAGAGTGATTTCAGACAGAGAATGTTTGCGTATGTGGAAGGATGAATCAGTTATTTCCTCTATTTCCATTCAAACAGATCTTTGTTGTGGTATTTACTTTTTTTCCTTTCATGTCAGTGTAATTTTCACTTGTTGGCCTGCTATATCCTGTTTTAAATTCATCAAATTCAGCATTTACATTCTTGCCTGTGCATTACAATATTGTTAAAAGAAAAGAAGGAAAATGCAGGAACACTATGCTGTGTTAACCAGAACTGTTGTGGTGGTATGTGAAATGAGGCAGTCTTGTTCAATCTTTTTTTTAACATGGCTGGGGCTTTGCTTTTGATAAAAAAATATCCAGGGTTTTAAATGTAAGTTCTGAAAGTTGCAGATAAACCTGGTCACATGATACATTTTGGTACCAAACGCAACAGGGTTACAATTTTCCATAATTAGGTTACTGAACTGAAAACATGCCAGGGTTGCCTTTTTAAGTAAATCAGTAGAAATGCACTGGAATATTTAAAGTATTTTTTAAAAGAAACAATGTTATCTCTATGAAAACTAGCATAAAGAGTGTCCTATTACATGCACCTGACGCATTGAGATGAAATTAGGTGAACTAACAGAGATAATGTTATCCTTGCATGTTACTGAGAACATTAATATCATCTTCCTGCTGACGAAGAATTGAAACTCTGTGAATTTAGACTGTTTAGTACTTAGAAGGTAATTTAAAGAATAAAAAGCAAGGATTTCTTCCAAAAGTCTTATAAAAGGTGTTTCTCCATCTGACCATTTATGTGCAGTTTTTCTTTTTATCTCCCTTAGTTAAGCAGCGCCTTGATTTAAAAATTCTCATCCTTGTTTTCAAATTCCTCCATGGCCTCGCCCCTTCCTATCTCTGTAATCTCCTTCAGCCCCACAACTCCCCGAGATATCTGCGCTCCTCTAATTCTGCCCTTTTGAGCATCCCTGATTATAATCGCTCAACCTTTGGTGGCCGTGCCTTCTGTTGCCTCGGCCCTAAGCTCTGGAATTCCCTGCCTAAACCTGTCCGCCTCGCTACATCTCTTTCCTCCTTTAAGATGCTCCTTAAAACCTACCTCTTTGACCAAGCTTTTGGTCACCTGCCCTAATTTATCCTTATGTGGATCGGTGTCAAATTTTTGTCTTAAAATACTCCTGTGCAGTGCCTTGGGACGTTTTACTACGTTAAAGGCCCTATATAAATACAAGTTGTTATTGTTGTTGTTAGTTCAATCTGGACCATAGGAATTTTGCTTGGGATTCTATCATCACTCTGACTCCTTTATTTTAACACAGTAGTTACAGAAACAGTTACAGAAGACATTTGTTACTGTGCTTCGAATTTGTTTCACAATACAATGCTGCATCTTCATTTGATGTAATCCTTGTTTTTAATCAGTGAGGTAGTTAAGGAGAGAGAAGCAGCAGTAAAGTTACTGGACAACAGAACAGAAAAGAGAAAAAATGGAGAGATCCGAGTTACATTGCATATTTACACATCAAAACGCTCTAGTTCAAATGCCTATTTTAGCTACACAAATTTATACAAAAGAAGCAATGAGACAGAAACAATATTAAATGTGAAGTGTACACTCGAACAATTTGTATCAAGCATGATTTCATTGCTAAATAAGAACTTGGGTATGGCTTTATTAATGTGTAAGTGGTGCTTTTTATTTTAATAAGATATAATTGTGGTGGTTTCTACTGTAACTTTTGGGGCCATAAGATGGATTATGCAGGGAAAACACTAGTTATATGTTGACAAATTAGTGCTTCACAAGGAAAGTGACTTTCAGTTTGTTGTTACACATCTACAACAATGATAAAATAATTAATGAGTTGCTCACAATAAATTGGAAATGCACAATTTTTAGCATATAATTGTCTCTGTAGCTTGTCTGCATGTAAAGTGCAAATGCTTTGTCATCTTTAAAATAATAAAAACCCCAATTACATAAAGTCCTTATTCTAAATCACAGGAGCGATTTGACAAGAACCAGTACTGTGATTTAAACTGTTTAAAATATAATGCAAACTATATTCTTCAAATTGTATAATGTTTTTAATCTATTCTGTAAAAACTGAATAACAAGGAAAAGATCCTGCAACACATATGAGGGAAAAAATAAATGTGGACATAGGGAGAGAGTAAACTGCCTTTCAAGTTCTGGGTTGTGATCCCAGGACTTGCACGTCACTCAAATCTGGCTACCACTGTTAGCAATGAGTTTTCTATTCGCAGCAATGGTTGCTATGCAGTGGCCTGGGCTGGTAGTCCCCCAACAGAAAGGGTGTTGGAGAATAAGAATAACTTCTATGTGGAGAAAATCAAGGTAAAAATAGACACCACCCTAATTAGAATGCAGCTTTGGGACCTGAGCAATTTCCATGTTATATAAATGCTTGCTATAGTGAATGTCCTATAACATGGTATAAAAGATAATATGAAACAGAAATAAGTGAGAGTCTTAGAAATAGGTATTAGAACAGCTGCCACAGCCCTCAAAAAGATTATGTTTACTTCAGAAGGACAGATCTGTGCTATCAGTCTGTCATAACTATAAGCAGATTTTGCACACAGGTGTCATACATTTGTTTACATGTATATTTTCCTAGGTCATGTTATAGCACATTACTTTTCAGAATGTGATGTGCCACTGAGAGCACAGTTATGGATTGTTCTGTCTCCCGCTCTGGTCAGGTATTAATTCAGCTCTGTTCTTCAGCCTAAGAGTGATTAATGAGATGAGAGAATAAAATACTCCACCTGCTGCAACAAGTACAAAAACTGAATTAATGAGAAATATGAAAATGAGTTTTATCTCCCAACCTAGAATAGAGATGGATCAGCTGTTTATTTACCTCAGCTTGTAATGATGTTGTTAGCAGACAAGGATCCTGAATCAGGGACGTGCATAGAATTAATGGGATAGTCCATGTGCCCAGCTTAAGTTAGCATGGATAATTGCTGTGAACTATGGAATATGCTCATCGTGCTCAGAGGTCTGCATGAGACAGACAAATAAAAATCTCCAATGGAATGTTGACTCTTCTCTTAAGCTTAAGTAGTACAAATTGTCATAAACTCAATAGCGTATAATTACTGCAAACTGATTTAAACTTACCAGCCCCCGAATGCTATATCTTTCAGTTAAGTCTGTTGTTCATCTGTAATCATTCTAAATGGAAATTTGTAGTAAGGTTTATAGAAGTAAACATAAGTTACAAATATGAAGACATTATTAACCCTTCATAAAATTTGTTTTACATCAGATAATAAATAATTTTACAGGCCAACAATATCTTGTTGCCAAATGCTTCTTCACATTTCTCCTTAAAGGGTCATTCTTCTATACAACCTTTCAGTTGCAAAAGTAAGTAATAATTTGCTTAATTTTCAGACGCTTACATCAATGCCACACTTTCTGTTCATATGATAAACATTGTAGCTTGTGTGAAGCAACATGATGCAGGTAGACAAGCCATTACCCTGCAGTCCATTTGGGCTCCAACTCTCTTGGCTCCAGGAGCCATCCAAAAGACTCCTCAATTGGACCAATCAATTAAATACTGACAAAAAAAGATAGTTCTTTAGTTTGAAGCTGAAATAACTCAATGGTTCATGCGGATCTCCTTGATTTCTTCTCTCATTTTTGTGGTTTATGATTGATAGTGTGAATAATCAGTTGTGTGTAGCAACAAGACGCCAGTAACATTTCGAGCTTTAATTAGCCAAGTAAATTGGAATGGGACTACCTGTAAGAAAACACTGCAGAGACAAACAGTAAAAGTGATTGAGTGTAAAATAGCTGCATAATAAATATTGGAGTGAAGCTGGTACCGGCTTGGATCTGAATGTGATATCTTCATGCTCCCACAGAATGACCTAGGTCAGTATTCTATCCCCAAATAAAATGCTCAACAAAGCCCTGCACCCCAAAATAGAGGTAAGAATCAAACTCAACTAAAAATCTGAAGTTAACCACAATTTTTCTGTGTTGGATCCATTTGCAAAGTTCTAAATTTAATTCAAAATAGTGAGGATGTAGGAAGGAAGATGTGTGTGTAGGATAGCATATTTACAGCTTAAGAGAAATAAAAGAGGGAAATTCAGAGTAGCAACGACCATAGTAATAAAAGTCAAGGATACTTTGGCTGCGGTGTGTACGACCTATTGGATGTACTGCAGCAACTTGCCAAGAGTTCTGAGGGAATTTACTCCTGCTGGTTGTGCACAGTTTTGCAGTTTACAGTCTCTGGGCTAAAGTGGTCTTTTTCTCCTAGCAGACAATGAAAAGGGAGTAGCACTATGATAAGTATGGCACTTGTATATTGTTAACTGGACGCTAGCTATTACACTTTTCTTGTATTCCTTTCATATTCTTTGACGGGAACACTCGAGGGTCTGGAAATAAAAGTAGATTGTTATTACCCCACCAATTTGGGTGCTTATTCAGACATAACACATGGCTCCTCAAAATTATCCAGAAACTGCAGTTAGGAGATTATTAAGCATTTGAAATAGCACTGCAATAAAAGCCTTCAGTTTACTCTGCAAAATTGCTGTAGAATTAGACATTATTGAATGAGAAAAGTGTGTTTTAAAATCCACAAGACTCAGGGAACTAACACACAAAGTGTAATGGACTGATGGCCAAGCTCCCCTTGCCCCTCTGGAGAATCTATTGAACCGGCAGGTGATGAGGTCACTTAAAGTAGGAAATACCAGGTCAGTCACCACAGTCTCAAATGTGGCTTACTCACATGCAGAACCCTCATAATGTACAGCCCAGGGAGGTCTAAGACTGTCAGAATAACTCTGCAGCTAGACAGTGCACTTCTGACTTCCACAAGGTATTCACTTCAAAGGAGAAGAGCAAAGAGATGTCGTGAATCAGATACATAATTTTTTTTAAAGTGCAATGGCAAGTTGATAAACTATACAAAGGTTTGGGGTCATTTAACGAAGACGAGTATAAAAAAAAGTAATTCTAAGTCTATACAAATCTATTCAGAACTCACTTTCTCCAAATTAAAGGTGTTGCTATGGGGACCCGTATGGGTCCTAGCTATGCCTGCCTTTTCGTGGGCTGTGTAGAACATTCTTTGTTCCAGTCCTACTCAGGTCCCCTCCCTCACCTCTTTTTCCGATACATTGATGATTGTATCGGTGCCGTTTCCTGCCCTCACCCTAAACTAGAAAATTTCATTCACTTTGCTTCCAATTTCCACCCTTCCCTCACCTCCACATGGTCCATCTCCGACTCTTCCCTTCCCTTCCTCGACTTCTCTGTCTCCATCTCTGGGGATAGGCTATTGACAAACATATTGACTACACGTCCTCCCACCCCGCTTCCTGTAAGGACTCTATTCCATTCTCCCAGTTTCTCCGTCTCCGCCGCATCTGCTCTGATGATGCCACCTTCCATACTAGTGCTTCTGACATGTCTTCCTTTTTCCTCAACCGAGGATTCCCCTCTACCGTGGTTGACACGGCCCTCGACCGTGTCCATTCTATCTCCCGCACTTCTGCTCTCACCCTTTCCCCTCCCTCCCAGAACCATGATAGGGTTCCCCTTGTCCTCACCTTTCACCCCACCAGTCTCCACATTCACCGGATCATCCTCCACCATTTCCGCCACCTCCAGTGTGATCCCACCACCAAACACATCTTCCCCTCACCTCCCCTTTCAGCATTCCGAAGGGGCCTCTCCCTCCGCAACACCCTGGTCCACTCCTCTATCACCCCTAAAACCCCTTCCCCTTCGCCCGGCACCTTCCCGTGCAAGCGCAGGAGATGCAACACCTGCCCTTTACCTCCTCCCTTCCCACTGTCCAGGGCCCCAAACACTCCTTCCAGGTGAAACAGCGATTTACTTGTACCTCTTGCAATTTGGTATACTGTATTCGCTGCTCACGATGCAGTCTCCTCTACATTGGGGAGACCAAACGCAGATTGGGTGACCGCTTTGCAGAACACCCCCGTTCAGTCCGTAAGGGGGACCCCGAGCTTCCGGTCGCCTGTCACTTTAATTCTCCGCTCCACTCCCACTCTGACCTCTCTGTCCTCAGCCACTTACAGTGTTCCAATGAAGCTCAACATGAGGAACAGCACCTCATTTTTCGATTAGGCACTTTACAGCCTTCTGGACTCAACATCGAGTTCAACAATTTCAGACCATAACCTCTGCCCCTATCATTTTTTTTTCTCTCTCACGTGATAGCTGTTGGTTATCCTGCCATTGCCATTCACACTTCATCTAGAGTCATCTTTTGTTTCTTAACTTGTCCCATTACCATCTCCTTTTGCCTTACACCATCATCCCTTTTGTCTCTTAATCTCTCCTGCCTTCCATCCTATCACAGACCTTCCTTTTTGATCTTTCCTCCCCTCCCCGCTCTCCCTGCTCCTACACTTGCTTAAAAACCTGTTACATCTCCAAGTTTTTCCAGTTCTGACGAAGGGTCATTGACCTGAAACATTAACATTAACTCTGTTTCTCTCTCTCTACAGATGCTGCCTGACCTGCTGAGTATTTCCAGCATTTTCTGTTTTTATTTCAGATTTCCGGCATCTGCAGTATTTTGCTTTTGCAATTAGAGTATTGCCCTAGAAATTAATTCGCACTGGCCTACAAATGATCCCTGTGCTGGAAGGGGCCTGATCTGGTGTTACATTTACATCAGACCAGCGAGCTGCAGACAGCTTCTGGGCCTCCCCAGGCAGCTCACCGATGAAGAACATTTCAATTTCGGGCCCCTGCATCGCCAGCAGCAGCCTTCAGGTAAGTCTCGCAAGAGGGGCTAAACGATCGGGATGGGACAGGAGGGTAATCAGGAGGAGGTCGAGGCAGCGATTGGGGATGGTGGAGGGGGGTTAGTCGGGGGAGTGGTGGCTGGCAGCAGCCCGTGGTTTTAATGTGGAGCCGTGAGGGTACTCCTGCTCCTCGTGGCTCCACATTTAGGTAAGCATTTTGTAAAAACATACCTTTCTGGTGGCAGCCTGCAGCAGTCCCTTTAAGGACCACTTGTTAGGCCACCTGTGACTGGTTTTTGTGATGCAGCCGGATCAGCTGTCCAATACTGTGCAAAGCCAAAGGGTTTGGTTATCTTTCCATTTTTAGTTCTGATGTAGGGTGTACACCCAAAATGTCACAACCTGTCTTTTCTTTTTACAGACAATGGCGGATCTACTGTGTATTCCCAACATTTTCAGATTCTTGTTTTTAGACAGTATATTGTTCCCAAGTTGGCTGTCTTACAGTTTTTATTTTGGTAGGACATCTCACATTTATAACTGAATCAAGGAAATCTAGAAACTATATCCACAACATTTAAGCAAAATTATTATTGTGTAATATATGTTTTTATGTAATCATTTGAAATATTGCAGCAAAACTAATTACTGTACTGATATTTGATGGAAGTTAATGGCACATTCTCAAGCTGACTTGATGAAATCCCTGGTACAAGACAAAAAAGAAAGATTGCATTTATATAGCGCCTTTCACAGCATCAGGACGTCCCAAGGCACTTTTACAGTCAATTAAGTGCAATGACGTACAGAGAACGTTCTACATTTACACCTTAAATATGGAGAAGAAGCTCTTAAAACAAGTCTCATCAGAAAGTGAAA
Organism: Squalus acanthias; assembly: GCA_030390025.1. Lineage (NCBI taxonomy): Eukaryota > Metazoa > Chordata > Chondrichthyes > Squaliformes > Squalidae > Squalus > Squalus acanthias. The sequence goes on from CM059425.1 coordinate 190,464,185, forward strand.
ATATTAGACTCAAAACAGTTCCGAAAATCTAGTACCAGTATTTATTTTATTTTTTATACAATTTTTATGCAGTCTTACTGGATTTGTAAAAGAGGGGACTTGAAAAAGTGATAAAACTGTTTTTATTGAGCAGGTATTTAATAAATAGGTAAAACATATTTGCCAGCTCTGTAAGCTGGACTTTTACAAATTGCTTACATTGATAACTTTGGAAGAGACTAGAACCCCACCAGAGGGGTCTTATCAACTGCAGCGAAACTCAAGGTGGCCAGACTCTTCCCTCCAGCTTGGCCAAGAGTTCAAGAATAATTTCCCTAAATTGCATACAGTGTTGTGGAAAGTGCAATCAAGAACACTAACTTACTCAATAAACTGCCCCTGTTGACGTATGTACTTAGAAGCAATATCATTACATCCTTGTACATCTTACTATAGAAAAAGAACATGGAGCTAAAAATTCGATAAAACCCAAAAACAGGTGCGGGATCGCAATGCACGATCAGCCCATGCCCGATGAAAGTAATGCAAGCAGTACGTGACATTTGTGCTGCCTGCTAATTTACATGATTGATGCTTTCAGCCCAGCGCTGAGAGCGCTGCTGGTTGGCTGAGCGCTCAGCAGGGGGCCAAAGTTCATGGGAAGTGATCTCTATTTAAAGCTAGCCTGCAGTTTGAAACACTGTCTGCACTTCTGAAAGGGGAGGTGCTTTCTGAAATAAGGACCTTAATGTAATTGCTGTAAAGGAAACTGGAAGGTTGCCATGGCTCAACAGGGAAGAGAAAGGGCACCTAGGTTCTCAGATGCAGCACTGGAGGTCATGGTGCAGGAGGTCAAAAGGAAAAGACAGGTCCTGTACCCTCAGGGGTCCAGGAGGCCCTCCAGACTGATTGTAAGAAGGCAGTGGGAGTAGATTTCTGAAGCGGTCAGTGCCACCAGTCTTTCCCCCAGGACCTGGATCCAGTGCCAAAAGAAGAGACACCATCACTCAATATAACACTCGCAGGCATCAGCTCAGAAATTGGCACTGCACGTCTTTTAGAGGGTAGTATAGAGGTGGGATCTGCATGTGATGAGTCACCGAGCATGAGTGGCCTACAGCCAGGGCAGAGGAAAATTAGTTCAGGTGCTAGCTCCCTGGAGGGTGAGGTCGCACATGAGTTCTACTGCAGAGGAGTCAGACGAGGACTTTGATGGGGCAACCTTCAGAAGAAGGATGATGGGCATGCACACAGAAATGCTTGGTGCAATGGCAGGCCTACCAGAGAGCCTGTTGTCACTGTCAAGAAGCATGGACGAGTCCAGCTATAACCTTGCACAGGGCTTTGCACAGAGCTTGGAGCCCATGATTTTCATGTTGGAAGTGATGGGCAACTACATTGGAGCACTTGTGGACCAAACCATGATGCAGGGTCTGATGGCCGATGTCTCAGCTTCCATTGCTGCACAAGCGGAAGCAACCCAACATCTGAGTGCTGCAGTGGAAGCTCAGACTTCTGTTGTGCAAGCTCAGCTTGCTGCCACGCTTAGGTGCAGGTAGGAGAAGTGCTCGCTAAAGACCCTGGGTGGGTAAGGCCAACATTCCTGTCTGGTGGTCCCGCACAGACAGCTTACTGGCTTTTCAATGGGTGAAACCACGCATGCGCGGAATTTTGAATGGGCCGTGCAGCCTGTTAAAGGGACCGTGCACCAAAACAAAAATCAGGGGAACATTGGGTAAGGTCTCCTGCTGAGAGCCCTCCTCTCACTTTTCCTCCTCCCTCTGCGAGCAGCTTGTCTTCTTGCCTTTGTTCCATCTCCGTCATGTTGTAGCGCAAGGGAGACTGCAACTAGAGCCTGATGACAGGGAGCAACTGGTGTACTCAGAGGCCTTCCAGTAGCAGCCAACACCTTCCCAATGTCCAGCAGCATTCCCTGCACACTTTGCCAACTTCTTAAGTGTATTCCAGCAACCCAGTACTCATACAAACTCTGCAAGAGCCAGTACAAGAGAAATAGTCAAATTACCTGCAAGTTGGATGTTTCCCTTTAAATAGCACTTGTGAGGGGTCCCTCATGCACCTGAACGCACATTCAGCCATGCGTGTTTAGGAGAGGGCGTTGAATGGAGCAGTGACGTCCAAAATGGCAGGTCATGTGTCAAATCAGCATTACGCACTGACTGATGTCATGATCTGCCTACTCTGCATACTCCCAGTGCATGTATGTACCGCCCGTGCTACCACCCTCACCAAGATGATGAATAGTGTGGGTCGCACCAGAAATGGGCAGAAGTGAGGCGGACGTCATTTTTTTTCAAAACTAACCATAACTACCGGCGCTAAGGTGCCAAATTTCGCAGCCTTGCATTTATATAGCATCTTTCACATCATCAGGATGTCCCAAAATGTGTCACAGCCAATGAACTATTTTTGAAATGTGGTCACTGCTGTTATGTAGGCAAACGGGGCAGCCAATTTTCACACAGCAAGGTCCCACAAGCAGCAATGCGATAAATGACCAGATAATCCATTTTTGATGCTGTTAGTTGAGGGATAAATGTTATTCAGGACATCAGGAAAATGCTCCTGCTCTTTTTGAATACTGTCATGGAATCTTCACGCCCACCTGAGAGGGCAGACAGAGCCTCGGTTTAACATTTCATCCGAAAAACAACACCTCCGTGTGTGCATCATTGACTAAAAACCTGAACACCTACCATTATATTTTTCTGTGCATCAAGCTCTCACAGCACTTTACGTCTTCTTGTGTTTCAAGTTGCGTACATAGGCTAAAACATTGACAATGGTCAACTGGCTTATTTTAGTCGTTAAACGGATTCAATTTGCATGATTTCTACTTGCATCGACCTGGGTCACTTAAATTATTGCAGGCAGTTGTGAAACAGGAAACTGCATATTCGCACATGAGCAGTAAATAGACAATATAATGTCTGATTTATTGCCGAACTACTCTTAAGGCCTGTACACTATAAAATCCAACCTTCAGCTCTGTAATTAGAGATTTGCACTATTTTTATTTCTAATTTGAAATAATCAATTCATTTTTACTTTAAAATTTAATGACAACAATGAACCTGAAGGTCTCTGCATATTAAGCTTTTCATCACATGAGTAATTGTTTTATTAGTGAGCTTCACCTGGTGCAAAACAATTCTTGGCTTACTAACACCCTAACAAAATATACAGGGGGTTATGTTGGTGAAAGGGTAAAAACACACACTAAGTAGGTGCTGTGCTAATAAGACACGCCTGTTTGAAAGTCTGGATTTAGCATACAATTTTGATCCTAATTGCTGATTACGGAATTTTCATGGAGCAGTATATATGGGCTCCTCGCGCCCACTTCCACTGAAGGTGTGGAGTGCTGTGGCTGGCACACAGCGGCACGTTGCAGGATGGCTCAGGACCGAGGGAGAGGGCACACAGGTTCTCAGACACAGCACTGGAGGTCCTGGTGGAGGAGGTCACGAGGAGGAGGGATTTCCGGTACTCACAGGGGGGACGGACACCACGCCGCCCTCCTCATCCTCCTGTCCCTCTCTCCTGCAGCAGCTGGTGCTGCTCTGCCTGGCCTCATGTCCTACTCCCATTCCTCATCCAGACCAAGGGAGACGCCTAGCAAGATGCCCATGACCAAGAACTCCCTTTCTTCTGGTAACTCTTATAAGGTGTCCAATAAGGTGGCGTAGTACAGCACTTAGGGGGAAAAATTCAGTTGGTTGCGCCTCCCGTTAGCGCCTTAAGAGGGCGCTAATGGGGCGCAAAGCATCTAGCGCCCAGGCGCGGCGAAGTTTGCGCCGCTCGCGAAATTAACTAGACATTTTGCAGCGGCGCTAAACACTACCGCCACGATCTCCTGCGCCGGCAGATCGTGACGTCAGTCGAGTGCGCAACGCCCCGGTATCGCCCCGGAGCGGATATTGAGTGGCGCCCCCTGCCTTACCGCCTGACGCTAGCAACGACAGGTTGAGGGGAGCGTTCTCCAGTCATGAAGGGAAAGGGGGAGCGCTATTTAAAGGTGACCGCTTCCTGCCTTTTATTGTTGGTGCCATTTTTGAACTACGCATTCTGAGAGAGAGAGAGACTTCTGGAGAGATTCAACGTTGTGTGAAGGAGTTTTGGGTACTGAGCAGCACTTTGCAGGTTCATTTTGATTTGCCATTCCTTGTATCGATTTAGAAGAGACTGTGGGGGCTGCACTCTGAGCTCTTTGCCTGGTACTCTCCATTGTTCTTTCCAGCAGATTTGATGTGCAGGTCTCTCCAGGCCGAGATTCAAGGCTGCAATGAGCAGGATGTGGATGGAAAGCAAGATTAACCATCCCCTTTAAGAACTGGCCCGTGCCATTGTGTGTGTGTTCCATTGCTGACTGACATTACATGAGCTTTGCCAGCGCTCTGAGGTAGCGCCTCGCTCCTCGGCCTTTGCGCCTTAAGACAGGTGTGAAGCGCCTGATTTAGCGCTCCAATCACCTCCAGGGGCGATAAAAGTCAAGTTTGCAGTCGGTGGCGATAATTAACGCCAGGCGCTAATCTTTGCGCCCGGCCGATAATTGTGCCCCAAATGGGGCGATACTGAATTTCTCCCCCTTAATCTTTTTAGGTGAAGTCCTCAGAGAATTTTCAGAATAAATGTTGCTTGAGTGTTGGTGAAGTCTTGAAAAGTGTCCCAGAAAGTCTTTCGATGTGTTTCAGAGGTCCTCTTTACAGCTCCAGCTGCAAGTGAACTTGAAAAGACACCCATTTAAGTAGTGCTTGAAATCAACATCAACGCCGTGTTTACTCCCAAACAGCTGGGCGTTGTTAGAAGGATTAGGTCACGCGCTAGCCAACAAAATGTCATGCAGCCTCTTTAATGTGCGTTAGCAGGCATTTTAAGTGGCAATCAGCCCCCTAATGAGCTTCTGAGCAGCCATTCCTAGCACAGGCTTCAACTCCTTTACCAACATGGCGTCTTACGCTAAACGTGGGCAGCTCAAGACCCATCTTGGCCACCTCAGAGAATCGTTAGTGTCTGAACACACTGCCAAAAATCACCCACACACACAGCAGTGCTGAAAAATGAATTGTTGAAATGCAGCACAAATGCAAACGAGTGAACAAGTGCAACTTGAAAATGTTGAAAATACTCTGCAAGCAAATTAGCGTGTGAACATTGGTTGCAGTGCAAACTATTCAAGTATCCAAATAATCCAGAGAAAATAGAACAAAACTGATTATTTTTCTTTTCTTGCATATTTGTAATCATAACATGACTGACCTTCAATTGTACCAAATTAATTATAAAGTAATTTATCAAGTGATCCTGATCTAGTATAAAAGAAAATGATTTCAAACCTATGCAAAACCACCCAAAAAAATTGTGTTTTTTTTTAGATCATGCACCAACCATGAGTGACTCTAATTCATGTTGGCTTCTTCAGCCCCCTCACTACATGATTGGTTAACTTATAGCCAGGGACTTTATTCATCCAATGCACATATCTTTGATACCATCCTCATTTTAATCTCATTCTCATTTTGATTCCAATCTGGTGTACCAGACTCATATTATTCTTAACCGTAAATATTAATTTCATTGTTATTCATGAGATTCTGTATTTTTCTGAAATGAAAAACATTAAATGACATATTAAAAAAAACTGCACCAGAACTTCACATTTTACAGAAATAACATTTTCAAAGTGTGACTAACTAGGACTATCTTCCAAAGGCAAGAGAGGGCAATTTTAGGCACCTTAGAATATAATTGGAGGGGAAAAATCTATCCCGGACTTTCAACCATATCATCCACCCTGATGAAATTAAAAACTCTGCAGGTAATTAATTCAACTAACCAAAAAAAAGACATCCATTTAGCAATCAGTTGTATTCATTCAAAATGATACTGCATTATCTACCAGAAGTAAGCCACTTGACCTGCACAATTATGCTTTCTAATCCACAGGCAGCAAACAGCAGAAAATGATACTGTCAATTATGTGTGGCAGAAACCCAAATCCTTGTCAATAACTCTAAAAACTTCTGCTAAACAATTTAGAGAAATAAAAAGCAACAAAAAAAAATCTACCATTCAGGGCCATTGACTCAATGCACAGTTTCAAAAAAAAGCACACGCATACCTGAGGATTATCAAAAGCATATCAATGATCTGTGATGTGTAGCTAGGAATAACAATTGATTTGAATGATATTGTATTTATATAGCATATTGAAAATGTCTCAAAGTGCTTCATAGAATGAATTCCTTTTGAAAGGTGTTGACTGTTGTTATGTGGCAAACTATTGTACATCATAAAACAACCTGTGATACAGACACATATTTCTATTTTTTCTTTGACAATGGGCAGCAATAGCAATCGCAAGGCAGCATTTATTGTCCAGTCTTAGCTGCTCTAAGAGCCTTAAGAGTCAACCAAATAATGTCCCACAAGAGTTACTTGCAGGCCAGACCAGGTAGGAGCGGCAATTCCCTCTTGGAAGGGCATTTGTGAACCAGTTGGATTTCTGTAACAATTCAACAGCTTTTGAATTAATTCCACAATTTTCCATGGTGGGATTTGAACTCATGTGGTTGCTGATCCATTACCATAGCCACAAGGCTGCCATACCCACTTATATTAATGGCCCTAGTATAGGAAGGTCAACAAATTTTAAAAGTTGTTGGCTCCAACTGTTGGTAATTAACAGTTGAATCACAGCTCTGAAATTCTTAACTAAGCAATTGTTCAGCGCATGCAAAAATATACTTTTGATTCTGAAACTGATTTTGGATATGTTTGTATGAAGAATTGCATCTTTAGGATGGTGAACAAACAAAATACATCGAAATGATCATCTTTGCACTTGTATTAATCATGTATTTTTAAAAACTATTTCCTATTTTCTTCATTCCATAGTCAATCTCTCAGTGAAGGGGAGGTCAACAATCCATGGGTAGCATCAGTGACATTTCTCAACAGAATATTGCGAGGTGCAGTTGAGCCATGGGCATTTGGCTCACCCCTTCCCCCAAAATGGATTGGCTGAAATAGAAACTCAAGTATGGTTATTTGTCAAAATGGGGATTCAGAGTTGTGCTCAGTATCCCACTATCGCCATTCCCAAATAGGTAATCTTCCCATTCTTAACAAAAAATACTGAAGAAATCACATTGTAACTACAGATACTATTGATTGACATTGTAGTTTTGAAGTTATTCAGTTTTTAGAAATCATATATGCTGCCGATGTTTCAAGGTGACACAGTACCCCCCTTTAGGGCTTTTTGTCAGTTCTTTCAGATTGCGTTTATTCTAAAGTAATTTTTGTGAAGAAATTGGCTGTGTCACAGATGGCATATTTTTGTAACACTCCCTTGTGTATCTTGTTCTGCCACAGGGATCTCACAGACACCTTGGCAGCGTCTTTGAAATTCCAGGTAAGATGAAAAAAAATAAATGCAAAAGTTTCTTCATTTTTCTTTTAAATCTTAAACCCATTTCCGTTCCACGAATCTTTCCAGATTAATTCTCCTGCAATCTAAACTGACAGCCATTTGCAATGCTTATCAATCAACTCTACGGAACACTTAACTTATGCTTATATCTCGAGGTCTATGCGAATCTGACTGATAGCTAGGGATCAAAATGAACAGATATATGTCACAGTAAATCAGTGCAACACCATGGAATCTTTAAGTTTCAAAATCACCTTTTCACCCTAAAAAATTGTTATACAAATACATTCCACCCTCATTATTCCAAGGTCCTCACAAGCCAAGCCTTTCATTTTGTAGTTAGGGAGGGGGGCTAAAATGAAGATGCCAAAAAATAATGCACTGGAAAAAGTCGACAAAGCAAGAACCAACTCTATTCCACGGGGGTTAAAAATCGAGTCACTATTATATAAATACAAGATCTGACCTGCACTGATGTCAGTATGAAGACTCTTAGCAACTACTTTTGTGTTAGTCTGCACTTCCCAGGCTGACTATACTGGCTTCTATAAGTTGATGTAGATACTTTCCAATTCTTTCAGTTACACTTATAAACATTGGAATAGAGGTTTCCGATGTTTACTCGCATGTACAAACAAAAATATCACACAATTTTGCTCAGGAAGAGCTTAATTATTTACCTAAATTACCAGAACTATAATTAAAGCCATATTTAGGAACAGACTTATCAAGCACACTCCCGGATAGGCATGTATTTGCAAATAGCTGGTCTCTTGAACAAAACCCCCATTTTGGTTTTGTTCCAAGGTTAGAGTGCTAAGATATAAAATTGTATTTCCTATCTCTAGCTTCAACCAGCCCCTACAACTGTTCAGTTTGAGCTATAGAGTATCCTCCAGCCATCTACAACTTGTAAGGTTGTGGGTTAGAAACATAGAAACATAGAAAATAGGTACAGGAGTAGACCATTCGGTCCTTCGAGCCTGCACCGCCATTCAATGCGTTCATGGCTGAACATGCTACCTCAGTACCCCATTCCTGCTTTCTCGCCATACCCCTTGATCCCCCTAGTTGTGAGTGTTATATCTAACTCCCTTTTGAATATATTTAGCGAACTGGCCTCAACAACCTTCTGTGGAAGAGAATTCCATAGATTCACCACTCTCTGGGTGAAGAAGTTCCTCCTCAGCTCAGTCCTAAATGGCTTTCCCTTAATCCTTAGACTGTGACCCCTGGTTCTAGTTTTCCCTACCATTGGGAACATTCTGCCCGCATCTAATTTGTCTAAACCAGTCAGGATTTTAAATGTCTCTATAAGATCCCCCCTCATTCTTCTGAACTCCAGAGGATACAAGTTCAGTTGACCCAATCTTTCTTGATATGTCAGTCCGGCCATCCCAGGAATCAATCTAGTGAACCTTCGCTGCACTCCCTCAATAGCAAGAATGTCCTTCCTTAAGTTAGGAGACCAAAACTGCGCACAGTACTCCAGGTGTGGCCTCACCAAGGCCCTGTACAACTGCAGCATCACCTCTTCATAACCAGTGCTATTTGAACTCTACTGAATCAAAATTAATAAACTATTATGTGTTCTGATGCAACTGAAGTCAGGTTTCTAAGCTGTAGTCATGTAAACAGTCATGACAATGCTAAGGACAGCCTTTATACCTGCTAGTGGTATCACAGAGTGAACAATCTTCTGACCCAATCTTTAACAATTAAGAGTTGCCATTTTCCCTACCACCAACACTAAAACCAGTAGAAAATCAGAAAGTTGCCAGCAACACAGATTTACCACTACCATTAGAAAATTAGATTACTACTTCCACTATAATCTCCAAAATCAACCCATTTTGGCTTGAATTTTGTAATTGGCATGAACTTTTGGGAGCCTTTAATAATAATTGTGAACATTTTCAAAGTGTTAACTTCACATGTGCTGGATTTACCACCATTTCAATAATCCACTTGCTGCTGATGACCATTGGTAATAATTACTACTAAAATGATTTAAAGTCTATTCAGCTCATAAATAAGGACAGGAAGAATGTCAAATTGTACATTTAGTCACAAATTGAACCATTAAACACTCTCATTTTTATTCCAAGTTGTATTTGACTTAATACAGCTGGTGCAATATTCTGCTGCTCTTAGTAAAGTCTTAATTCTTTTACAGAACTGCCAAAGGAGTAGCATTGATCCTTTTTGACATAGAAAAACAGAATTCATGGGATAAAACAATTATCTATCTATTAATAAAATGAAGAGCCTGAGGAGATTGAAGTTAAGCATACAAGTTCTTACAGGCTTATATGGAGAATTACAGTGATTTACAAGATCAGTCTGTAATTTCACCTATATGAAGGTCTCACAACTATTAACTTCTCTGGAAGTTGCCAGATATACTTGCAAAGACCATGAGGAACCAGACAATTCTAAATTGGTGAATTTCATACAGCAGATGAATTGCTCTAAATACTATATTATTGCATAACGTTCACTATAAAAACTAACAGCAGTTGGAAAGTCGGCAATGATTTTGTGCTCTTGTAGACAAACAATAGACACCGTTGAGGCTAAACAACTCCTGTCAGTCTTTTCATTGTCCGTCCTGTGTCTATTTTTCTTGGAATGATAGCTTTTTCTACCCTGAGAAAAGCTGATTTACCTAGTCCAAAGGCCGAGCCGGGAATCTCACAGACTTGCAGGCTGAACTTGGTGGCTGAAAAAAGGTGACGGAAGTTCCTGGGAGCTCGATGGAGGCTCATTATCGAATTTAATAGTGTCTGGAATGTTTGTGCCATCCTTATGAATTCAGAATATTCACCAAGAAGACTACTTTAACAAAGTGGTTGTCTCACTTACTACACGTCCAGCTTCTAATACCGATCCTTCAGTGTTTATATAGAGTTGCTCTTCAAACTTTTTAAAGTAGCCGATAGACCCCTGTAATCGGACAGGAAGTCCATATATATTTAACAGCTTTCTTTGAGTGTATCTTTTCCTCATCAGGAAATTACCCAGAGCACTATAATAATTCCCTCAAATACATTTTTGGTACATAGTTGCAAGTTGCTCTTGCCCATGCTCTGAATTAACCTCAGGCTTGCAATGCCAAGAACAATATTCCCATGGACTTGAGATCAGCCAAATAATCAATACATGGTGCCCTGATGCTTTATTTTGGCCGTGAGCTGAAAGAAGAAAAGGACACCAACATCTGAGTTACTAGCCACGTATATAGCAAACATCGGCCATTAGCTGTGCCGCTTGCTGTGGCGTATTCCAATTATAAAACCAGGAAAATTTGTGAAACCAAGAGTGGGCTGGCAACGACGAGATCAGTGAAATTTACAGGGTGCGTCGCCAATCTCACCATTGCAGAAAATTTTAGGCTGTAATTTCGAGGGCCTCTGCTATTTCTGCCCCCATTTCCGTCATATCTTGGCACTTTGTCCTCCTTTAGCTTAACTACTCTAATACCTTCCTTTATTTATATTACTATCTCTCATCTTGCTTTTAACTAATTCAGGATTTACCTCCTCCTCAATATCAATCACTTCTGTAAACACTGAAGTAAAGTACACCGTCGATTTCCATTTATCATCTTCTAATTCACTGTCCTCTCCTCTCAGAGGTCCCACCTCACATTTCACAATTCTCTTTTTACTGATATACTTGTAGAATACGTTATTCTTTTTTAATATAATTTGAGATACTCTCCTTATCTTCCCTTCTTGCTTTCCTTATTGCTCTCTTAATTTCTTTCCATATTTTCTCATATTGTCTCTTATTTTTATCGTACCTATTGGGCTCTTCTTCAATTTTACTTGTTTCTACCCTCTTTATTTATCTACAGCACTTTATATGTTGATTAGATCTGCTGTTAATATTTGGGTAAACTGGCAGATTTTGTGATTGTGCAGAAAAAAAAATTCTCAATTTAACAATGAGTGGGACCAAATTAAACTCTGCCAAATCCCTGATGTCCTTCCAACATATAATGTTCTATTATTAGGAGGAACATAGGCATAGAATACTGACTGATAATTCACCTGCCCACATGCAACAAGACCTGGATGACGTTCAGGCTTGGGCTGATAAGTGGCAGGTAACATTCACGCCACAGAAGTGCCAGGCAATGACTATCTCCAACAAGCGAGAATCTAACCACCTCCCTTTGACATTCAACGGCATTACCATCGCTGAATCCCCCACTATCAACATCCTGGGGGTCACCATTGACCAGAAACTTAACTGGACCAGCCACATAAATATTGTGGCAACAAGAGTAGGTCAGAGGCTAGGTATTCTGTGGTGAGTGTCTCACCTCCTGACTCCCCAAAGCCTTTCCACCATCTACAAGGCACAAGTAAGGAGTGCGATGGAATACTCTCCACTTGCCTGGATGAGTGCAGCTCCAACAACACTCAAGAAGCTCGACACCATCCAGGACAAAGCAGCCCGCTTGATTGGCACCCCATCCACCACCTTAAACATTCACTCCCTCCACAACCAGCGTACCGTGGCTGCAGTGTGTACTATCTACAAGATGCACTGCAGCAACTCGCCAAGGCTTCTTCGGCAGCACCTCCCAAACACGCGACCTCTTCCACCTAGAAGGACAAGGGCAGCAGGCGCATGGGAACACCATCATCTCCAAGTTCCCCTCCAAGTCACACACCATCCTGACTTGGAAGTATATCGCCGATCCTTCATCGTCGCTGGGTCAAAATCCTGGAATCCCTCCCTAACAGCACTGCGGGAGTACCTTCACCACACGGACTGCAGCGGTTCAAGAAGGCGGCTCACCACCACCTTCTCAAGGGCAATTAGGGATGGGCAATAAATGCTGGCCCTGCCAGCGATGCCCACATCCCATAAACAAATAAAAAAAAACCTACAGCCCCATCCACCTCATCTCATGGGGTAGATTTAACAATTAGACAGCCAATCGGCAGAGTGTGCTGACCGCACCCTCAATAATAGCGGCAGGAGGCCTGGTCCATTTCAAGGCCACGCTTCATTAACGTTTATGCAGTTGCCAAACGGGCATCCCGATGCAGCTCGCCAGCACATTCTGCGTCCCGGCCAAGACAAAGGGATCCCAGGGTGGTAGCAGCCCACATTATTCATGTGGAGCCTGGAGGAGTATTCCTGCTCCTCCTGGTCCCACAAAACTAATTTTAGCACATATATACTCCAGCTTCTTCTGCTGTTCTCCCAGGTTTTACTGAATGGAGTGTCTACGGTACACCGTCCACCCAATAGGAAGTTAAAATGGCATTAGGGTCCTATGTACATCATAGGATCCCGAGTTGCATAGCTTATTGAGGCTCCCGTTTGATTTAGGCAGGCTCCTCGGCTGCCCAGCAGAAGGCTCCAGGATAAATGGAGGAATAGCAGGAACAGGGCAGTAAGTCTACCAGCTCCATTTTAACTCTGCTACCACCCTGTTTCTTGTGGGCAGAGGGAGTCTAAATCTAACCTTATGTCTCTCAGCTATGGAGGCTGAAGTGCAATGGTCCCATATTGAGAGAAGTCAAGAGCCTGCTGCAGTCAGGACAGTTTAACTCAAGGACACTTTTACAAATTCAAACAAATAGTCCTGGTGCTCATATGAACTGTTAAATAAACTTTGATAATCAATGTTGTGGGATGGATAAGTGAAATATACCATTATAACTCGATGAAAATCCCAACATAAGATGCATTAATACAGCAAATAACCTTCAAAGACTGTTAGAGCACAGAGCACCATGGACTGCAGCACACAATCACTCGCAAATTTCAATTCAAAATAGAAATGAGGTAAATGTTGCACTGGAGAGAAGTTTTCTTAATTAACAGATGTACTGCAAAAAATGCAATTTTTCACATTTTACTTTCTTGCCACAGGCAGGCTGAGTACTTTTGTTTTTTCTACTCATTGATCTCTACTGGCACCAAAAATGTATTGTTTCATTCAGTGGAAATACAAGTGAAAGGCTCAGAACTCAATTCCTGTTCAGGATTTGTTGGACTTGTAACAGTCTCAGCATTTCCTTCTGTCTGGCTACAAGGCATCAGTTCAGGATCTTCCGAGAGATGTGTGGAGCAGCACATTGCCTGTTGCTTGAAAAGTTCCCAGAGCTGATAGGCTACTCCGATAGTTAAATTGCAGAAACTTTCTTTCATACTTGTTTTTGTTGTTTGCATGGTGGTGTTCATTGTGTTGAAAGACAAAAGAATAGTGTCCCATACAGTAGTTACGAAAACCCTGATAACATCCCGAATTTCTGATGTGTCAATGTGCATTGTGCCTTGTAAAGCTCTTATCCCAACTTGCATGGTGGGTGGTCTGTCTTTAATACTGTACCACACACTTTGAACCAAATTTTTCCAGGCAGTTTTCAGATCAAACGGAGATGTCTGAGTTTCTCTTTCAAGTTGAACTGGTGACCTGGATTCAGGTTGAAATGGTGACCCACTTACAAAGGAACTGTCAGATGAGACTGGTGTCTCTCTTTCAGATGAGAAATGAGTCTCTCTTGCAAATGAGAGTGGAGTCTCTCTTGCAAATGAGAGTGGAGTCTCTCTTGCAAATGAGAGTGGAGTCTCTCTTGCAAATGAGAGTGGAGTCTCTCTTGCAAATGAGAGTGGAGTCTCTCTTGCAAATTCCACTGGCACTCCTCTCTTAGATTCCAGCGGTGGTGGACATGGGCATTCCTTGCTGTCAGTTGCTAGAGCCAATTTTTCCCCTTGCTCTGCCTTTGAAACATCTTGTTCAACAGATGCTGTGTCCTGTGAGGTGGAACAACCTGGCGGTGTTTTCTGCTCCTCTACCTCATCTGTAGCCTCCTTGGGGTCATCCATGTGGGTACTTGGAATGAGTGTCGGTTGAGTCACTTCCAGAGCTTCAGGCTCATCTGTAAAGCAAAAAAAAAACAAACAAGCAATAAATAGTCCACAATCCTAGGTACCCAACAAGGAAGTCACACTTGAAGAGATTGAGTTACAACACTGCGTTGCCAATTCTCCAACCTGTGTTCCCTATGACCATAGCTGGAATTTTCCCAGGTAAGAACGGGTGGGTTGGAGGAGTGGGGGGAAGTGAAAGTTGTAAAAAAGTAAAACCCGACCCCCAACCCACCCACTTTCACCTTTCACTCAGGCGGGACAGGGGGCGGGCTGCCAGGAGGTGGGTTGGCAATTTAAATATTATAATGAGACCTGAAGCCTCTACTTTAAGCTGTTTTGCAGGTTTTACTGCAGGCGGCCGGGGATCCCGGGGCTCAAGATTCCCGATGGCTGCAATGAGGCGGCCTCAGCCTCGGGAAGCAATACTTGTGGGCAGGGAGGAGAAGGAGTGCGTCCTCCCAGCCCACAAAGCTCCCCCACCAGCAGCCCACAACCCCCGGGGTCGGGGTTCTGACCCCCTCAGGAATCGGACCCCTCCTTCCCTCACCCTGGGCTTGGAACACTCCCCCTGGGGATCACGACTCAGCCCCGGGTTCGGGGATCGGACCCCCCTCCTCCAGGGGATGGGAGCCCCGCCCCAGGCTTGGAGCTCTCCCACCCCCCCACACCATCCTGGGCCCAGCACCTATCTGGTCCTGTGGCCTCCTGGTCTGCGTTCCCCACACGACTGGAAGCATGCCCAAACTTCCGGGTTTCCCGCCGTCTCCCGGGTCCCCCAGCACTGTGCAGGTGGGTCCCGGGATAATCCAGCCCCATGACTCCCCACTGAGAGCAAGGGATCACAGAACTAGTTCTATCAGTAGTTTGATGCTTGTTCCCTGTGATTTTCTATTCATTCAAATGAATGGATGGAAAATCATGGAGCAGGTACCTGAAATCTCAATATGTGCTCCTTGCAGTGGAAGTTCCATGCTGGGAATACGATTTCAGAAAGTTACCTCTCATATCTTACTAAGGAACCTACCCCATCCATTTAATCTCCTGACGGAAATTTCTTCATAAATGCTCTCTGATTGCAAAAGGGTACCAGGCAACCTCTAGACTATTCACAAATCCACACATTTTCATGATTCAATCTTTACCTGCTACCTCCAGAGAACATTTTCTCCCTATCCTAGGTAATTGAGGGTAATTTTAACCCCCAAAAACTAGTGGGTTTGGGTTGGCTGGGAAGTTAAAATGTTAAAAATCTGAAACAGGAACCCAACCCACCTCGAACCCACCCATTTCCGGTTTTAACGGAGGCGGGATGAGGGGCGGGCGACAAACCCACCCTCAGGAGGTGGATTGATTGTTGAAACCTTTAAAGGAGACTGCGTGCCTCCATTTTGACAGGGTTTCTAATTTTAACCCCTGCTGGCCGGGTTTCTCGGGCCTCAGGAAACCCGGCAGGTATAAGGAGGTAAGAAGGGCTGAATTATTCAGGTAAGTGCCTTTACAGCACTGCTTGTGGGCCAGGAGGAGCAGGAGTGTTCCCTCCCAGCCCAACAAGCTTGCCTGTAAACACCCACTCCCCCCCCCACCCCACCTCCACGATCTCCCCGACTACACTTCCTCCCACCCCGCTTCCTGTAAGGACTCTATTTCATTCTCCCAGTTTCTCCGTCTCCGTCGCATCTGTTCTGACGATGCCGCCTTCCATACCAATACTTCCGATGTCTTCCTTTTTCCTCGACTGAGGATTCCCCTCCACCATGGTTGACATGGCCCTCAACTGTGTCTGTTCCATCTGTTCCATTTACCAGCACTTCTGCCATCACCCCTTCCCTTCCCTCCCAGAACCACGATAGGGTTGCCCTTGTCCTCATCTTCCACCTAACCAGCCTGCACATTCAACGGATCATCCTCTGCCATTTCCACCAACTCCAGCGCGATGCCACCACCAAACACATCTTCCCCTCCCCTCCCCTCGCCTTTCAACATTTTGAACGGACCATTCCCTCCATGACACCCTGGTCTGCTCATCAATTACCCCAATAACCCCTTCCCTTCCCACGGCACCTTCCCATGCAAGCACAGGAGATGCCCTGTCCTTTTACTTCTTTCCCACCGTCCAGGGCCCCAAACACTCCTTCCAGGTGAAAGAACGATTTGCTTGTACTTCTTTCAATTTATACTGGGGAGACCAAACGCAGATCGGGTGATCGCTTTGCAGAACACCTCTGTTCAGTCCGCAAGCGTGACCCCGAGCTTCCGGTCGCCTGTCACTTTAATTCACTGCTCCAATCCCACTCTGACCTCTCTGTCCTCAGCCTCCTACACTGTTCCAATGAAGCTCAACATAAGCTCGAGGAACAGCACCTCATCTTTCGAGTAGGCACTTTACAGCCTTCTGGACTCAACACCGAGTTCAATAATTTCAGACCATAACCTCTGTCCCTATTTTTTCAGACTGCAGTTGCTGATGATTCTGCTATTCCCATTTACACCACTTCTGGACCCAACTTTTGTTTCTTTACTTGTCCCATTACTATCTCCTTTTGCCTTGCACCATCACCCCTTTTGTCTTTTAATCTCTCCTGCCTCCCACCCTATCACAGACCTTTCCTTTTGTTCTTTCCTCCCCGCCCCCTCTCCCTGCCTCTGTAGTTGCTCAAAACCTGTTAAAACATCTCTAACTTTTTCCAGTTCTGATGAAGGGTCATTGACCTGAAACGTTAACTCTGTTTCTCTCTCCACAGATGCTGCCTGACCTGCTGAGTATTTCCAGCATTTTCTGTTTTTATTTCAGATTTCCAGCATCCGCAGTATTTTGCTTTTGCTCTTCTAATCACTAGTTTCACTTGAGGCTTGTTAATGTTAAAGCTGTGTTTTCTGTTCTTGCTCACAGTCAAAATTATATGCCCTGCTTATCTTTACCTCTCAACATTTTAATTGACCTGGAATATTGGTCGCCGCTCAATTTTTTATCTCCATTGAAAACAACTTCTGCTCTGCAAGTCGCTGCTCATATCTTTTAGCTCGTAGTCCCTTAAGCTGCAGGATCTTCTGTAAACCCTCTAAAATGCATCAATGTCATTTTGAAATAGGATACCTAAAATAGCAAACAATGGGGTTGAAATTCAACTTCTGTGGTGACGCAAAATGGGCAGCAGTAACATGTGATACATGTGATACGCCCCATCCGATTTCAATGGAAAGAAAATTTTAAAGCTGTTAAAGACCAACGAGCGAAATATTTAACAGGCAGCTGCTCCGTTACTGCCTGTTTTGCACCCCTCCTGTCGTTGAATTTTACCCCCAATGTGTGATGATTTAAGAACATAAGAAGTAAGAGCAGGAGTAGGCCATACGGCCCCTCGAGCCTGCTCCGCCATTCAATAAGATCATGGCTGATCATCGACCTCAACTCCACTTTCCCGCCCGATCTCCATATCCCTTGAGTCCCCTAGAGTCCAAAAATCTATCTATCTCAGCCTTGAATATACTCAAAGACTCAGCATTCACAACCCTCTGGGACAGAGAATTCCAAAGATTCATAACCCTCTGAGTGACTATGTTTGCAATTTCACTAGATACTAACCAGAGAAAAGCAGTTTGTGTATATGTTATTGATGTGACTACACATAGAAAACAAAAAAAAATCATCCCCAAATGTGCTCTAGACAAGGTGAGCATAACTTCTTCTAACTTATAGTCACAGACCATTGCAATATAACCTTGTATCTCATTATCCTTTACTAAAGTACTTCCCTTCATTGTGAACACATGTTTCCTGTTTCTTATTCAAGATGTGTTACCTTCTTTTATCTGCCACTCTTTAGTCCATTACATTTATTATACTTTTCTGGAACAAAGTACTTTGCATTTAATTACTATCAATTAATAATTTTAAGATGTTTATATCTTAAATGCAAAGGGCTAGAATTTCGGCGCTACGAGTGCCGTTTTGTGATGAAACACACGCGTACACTTCTGGTGCGTGCCATCTTGGTGAGGGCAGTAGAGCAGGTGTTAGGAGAGTGCGCCGGATGTATGTTGAGTGGGAAGATGGTGATGTCGATCAGCGTGCAACACTGATTTGACGCCAGCGCTGCTATTTTCGTCCTCAACGCTGGAGGGAACACCCTGTCTTAACCTTGCACAGCTAACCACTCTAAGGTTGTGGAGATGCCGGCGTTGGACTGGGGTGGACAAAAATGAGAAGTCGCACAACACCAGGTTATAGTCCAACAGATTTATTTAATTTTACAAGGTTAGTTGCTGATTAATTTCTACTGGCTCTGTGTAAGTTTCTGGAAGTGTTTGGAGCTTTCCAGGGTTGTTTAAAGTTGGTGATGTGAGAGGGAGCAGTGCTGCAAGTGGAGAAGGTCTCGCTTCTGACTTCAAGGGTTCTGGTCAGACCACTTGCTCCCAGTCATGGGTGCTCTAGTTGTCATCCCCCTTGGCCTGCAGCATGACAGGGAGATGGAGCAGAGGCAGTGAAGAAGAGAAGCTGCTCACAGAGGGAGGAGCAGAAGGGAGAGAAGGGCTCTCAGCAGGAGGTCTTCCCCACCTTGGGTCTTCTGAGAGCAATTCTCTTACCTCAGCCTGAGCCAGGAGCAGTGTGTGAGGCATCTGCGCTTTACAAAGGAGGTGCTCACAGAACACTGCTACCTCTTGCAACCAGACCTGCAGCTTCACAGCAGGGCAAGGAAAGCACAGCCAGTGGCGGTGAAGGTGATGCAGCCCTGAATTTTTTTGTGTCGGATCCTTCCAGGCTGGAGCAGGCGACATCAAGATTTGTTGTGGTCTGCTGCATGCTCCATAACCTCGCCATCATGAGGGTACAGCCCTTGCCACCAGGCATACGGTGATCAGCTGAGGAGGAGGAGGAGGAAGAGGAGGACGAAGAGGAAGCAGAAGAGGAGGAGGAGGAAGCGGAAGAGGAGGAAGCAAAAGGGAGGAGGCAACTCAGACAGCTGCTTTCTGCCCGATCTGTCTGTGATTGACTCATCCGACTGCTGTACCAGTGAACGCAACCCCTATTCCCCATTCATAGGAACAGGAGTGGGCCATTCAGCCCCTCGAGCCTGTTCCGCCATTCAATGAGATCATGGCTGATCTGTGACCTAACTTCACATACCCGCCTTTGCCCCATATCCCTTAATATCTTTGGTTAACAAAAATCTATCATCTCAGATTTAAAATTAACAATTGATCGAGCATTAATTGTCATTTGCGGAAGAGAGTTCCAAACTTCTACCACCCTTTGTGTGTAGAAGTGTTTCCTAATTTCACTCCTGAAAGGTCTGGTTCTAATTTTTAGACTATGCCACCTAGTCCTAAACTCCCCAATCAGTGGAAATAGTTTCTCTCTATCTCCCCTATCTGTTCCCCTTAATATCTTGAAAACTTCGATCAGATCACCCCTTAACCTTCTAGATTCTAGGGAATACAACCCTAATTAGTGTAATCTCTCCTCGTAACTTAACCATTGAAGTCCGGGTATCATTCTGGTAAACCTGCGCTGCACTCCATCCAAAGCCAATATATCCTTCCTAAGGTGTGGTCCCAGTACTGCTCACAATACTCCAAGTGTGGTCTAACCAGGGCTTTGTATAGCTGCAGCATAACTGCTACCCCCTTGTATTCTAGTCCTCTAAATATAAAGGCCAGCATTCCATTAGCCTTTCTGATTATTTTCTGTACCTGTTCATGACATTTTAATGATCTATGTACCTGAACCCCCAAGTCTCTTTGGACCTCCACTGTTTTCAGCTTTTCACCATTTAGAAAGTACCCTGTTCTATCCTTTTTAGGTCCAAAGTGGAAGACCTCACATTTGCCTACACTGAAATCCATTTGCCACAGTTTTGCCCATTTGCTTACTCTATCGATATCCCTTTGTAATGTTATGCTTTCATCTACACTGCTTACAATGCCACCTATCTATTTGTTTCATCAGCAAATTTGGATATATGGCTTTCTATGCCACCATCTAAGTCGTTGATAAATACTGTGAATAGTTGAGGCCCCAATGCAGATCCCTGCGGGACACCACTAGTCACATCCTGCCAATTAGAGTACCTATTCATTATCCCTACTCTCTGTCTCCTGCCGCTCAGCTAACTTCCTAACCAGGTCAATAATTTGCCTTCAATTCCATGGGCATCTACCTTAGTTAACAGTCTCTTGTGTGGGACTTTATCAAATGCTTTCTGGAAGTCCATATAAATAACATCCATACACATTCCCTCCTCATAATCACCTCCTCAAAAAATTCAATCAGGTTTGTCAGGTAGGACCTAGCTTTCACAAATCCATGCTGGCTTTCTCTGATCAATTGATAATTTTCGAAGTGTTCAGTCACCCTATCCTTAATTATAGACTCTAGTAATTTCCCGACAACGGATGTTAGGCTAACTGGTCTATAATTCCCTGGTTCCCTCTCTCACCATTCTTAAATAGCGGAGTGACATTCAACAAGAGTCCCATTCTTTATCTTTCCTCTGTTCCGGACCAATACAGTGTTCTCCTGGCCACAATGCTGAAATAAAAGCCACCACAAAAGAAACATTCCAATCCAACTTTATACATCAATCCATCCAATATTACGTAACAAAGTCAACTAATCACCCTTGTGTAATCCCTTAGTGCCTGTCTTCAGTGTTCCTTTGCCTATCCTAGTGCTCCTACGAAGTGCTTCCCCAGTGGCTGCAGCATGGCTGGTGGAAAGCTGCTGACTTTCAGTGGGGGAGACAGTAGATGGCCTAACAGGATGACCTCGAGCAGCTCTGGGCCTAGAATCCTGTACTCAAATCCTCTTGCAATGAAGGCCAACATACCATTTGCCTTCCTAACTGCTTGCTGCACCTGCATGTTTGCTTTCAGTGACTGGTGTACAAGGACACCCAGGTCCCTTTGTACATCAACATTTCGCAATCTATCACCATTTAAATAATACTCGGCCTTTCTGTTTTTCCTACCGAAGTGGATAACTTCACATTTATCCACGTGATACTGCATCTATCATGTATTTGCCCACTCACTCAATTTGTCTAAATCGCCTTGAAGCCTCTTTGCATCCTCCTCACAACTCACAATCCCACCTAGTTTTGTGTCAACCGCAAGGGCTTCCACTCCCTTAACGTCCAGCTGCTGTGTAACCACAGGAAGAACATTATGCATGTTTGCGCCAAGTACCCTGGCAGTTGCCATGACTCGTTCATCCTTCAGCAGTCTACTGTGCCTCAGCTCTTCAATCCGCCAAAACAACATTGCGGATGGCTACTTGGAGACAAGGGCTATCCCCTAAAATAGTGGCTAATGACACCAATGAGGAGGCCATCAAACGAAGCTGAGGAGCGGTACAATGTGAGCCACATTTCCACCAGATGCATCATTGAGAAAACCATCGGATAGCTCAAAATGCGATTCAGATGCCTTGACAGATCTGGTATTACCCTACAGTATGCCCCAGCCAGGGTCTCCAGAATCATCGTGGTCTGCTGTGCCCTGCACAACATCACACAGCAGCGTGGCTTACCACTGCCTGAGGAACAAGTGGCTCAGCGCACAGCCTCCTTGGAAGAGGAGGAGGAGGAGGAGGAGGCAGCAGATGAAGGACACCTTGCAGGGGCGGATGTGCCAATTCCACCAGCACACGACCACATTGGTGGCCGTGAGGCAAGGGATGCACTCATCCATGCCAGATTCGCGTAAGTTTACGCATCAACCACATGTGGCTGGCTCATGGAAATGAATGTCTGGCCAACCTTCTTAACACACCATACATCATCTGTACAATAAACTGTGGTTTCCTATCACTCTCACCACCATCATTACAGATGAAAGGCGCCCTGACTCCTCACTGTGAAACTTCCATTTCTGAGCACACATAGGCCAAATCTTCGATTCTTTGCCATCACTTTTGTTTAATAAAGTTACAATCAGGATGACAAACTTTACTTTGTAAGAGAAGAAAACACCCAAGTGACTACCCTTGTGACTATTTGTGTGTTGACTTTCTCTTACGCGTGCTTCTATGTGATGCTTCCCCTGTGGCTACAGCAGATGTAGAGGCACCTTGCTCACTTCTATGCTACGTCTGCTTAGACGCCTTTGGCGGGCGTCCTCTGGGTTTGGGAGCCTGGGAGGGCTCCGCAGCAGTCTGCTCTTCCTGCGGCTGTGCAGGGGCTGAGACGGCCATCTCAGTTGGGTGCGGAATCTGGGGCTCTGACCGAGGGCACCGCAATGGCATGCTCATGTGAGCGCTTGGAAAGGAGCCCACACTTCCTTGTTGTCGACCACCAACATTCCTCTCATGGGTTGCCCGCACTTCACTGCTAGCAAGTGGCTGGAGAGCACCTTGCTGCACATCAGTGGAGGCATGAGGACCCATCTCTGTACTGACAGTCCTCATAATGGGGACATCCATGTACCTCTGGTGGCTCTCCTCAATAGATGCCCATCTATCCTCCATAGCAGACCATCTATTTCGAAGAGTCACCATGCTCGGTTGAGTCTGGCAATTTATGTCCTCCATGGAGGTTGCCATCCTTTCCATGGTGGCCCGTTCATTCACCATTGCATCCACCACAGCATTGCTCATGTTTGAGATGGACACCTCCATACTCTGCACACTTGCAGTTACCGTGGACGCAAACCCAGTCAGAGACTCCTGCACTTGTTCCCGAAGCTCCAGCACTGCTCTCTTTCTGGATGGCCCCAGAGGCACAGCGTCTACATGCAGCTGAACAGAGCTAGGAGCGTCCTGCGACCTCCGACGAGGACTCTCCACTGCCGTCGCTGTCTCCACCATCTGCTGATGCTCACTTGTGAGCTGTGATTCACCAGGTGACAACACTATATGTCGCGAAGGTCCCACCGAGGTGTGCGTATCTGCGCTGGTGCTGAGTGCGCTGAGTCCTGGTGACGCTGCTCCCTCAGAGGCTGCAGGTTCCTCTGAGGAGTCGTCCGGCTCTTCCTTCTGGACAGTGGGGAGGGGGGCTCTCGATGGTCCTGTGGGGGAGTAAAGGCATGAGTTAGACATCTGATATTTAGGTACCATAAACATCCTATTATGCAGATGATCAGAACTCAATCTGTATGAACATCAGATGCCATATCAGTCACTCATGAAATCTAAATGAGAGGGTTGCAAATCTATTCTGTCACCAACTTGCTGTATCGTGCCCGTCTCTCCATCCCCCACTTCCAGCTGCTCTGCACCTCCGACAATGTCGTCAGCAGCCTCCTCAGCGCTTGTTAAAGTGGCCAGGGATGGTGGGCTTCCTCCTGTCCTCGCTCTCTCCCTCTTATTATAGGCTCTCTTTTCCTGCAAGGAGGGACACAAGTGGAGTTTCAGTGAGATTGATGGATGAGTGTGAAGAATCCATAACATAGAAGCTTAGAGTGAGACAAAGATGGAGCGAGGTGCTAATACCAAGGTGCCTCCCTGTGTGTTGTTAGTTGTTGTCATTGCATAACAGTGAGAGCGAGTGTGAGGGGTGCATAGTAGGATGGTGAAGTGATTCTGTACATAGAGAGAGGGATAGGGAAGGGTGCAAGGGAAGTAAGGATAAGGTGGGATGTGGAGGAGTAGGCTGACAATGCAGAGTGCTGGTGATGAGAACAGATGGGAAGCAGATTGAAGGTAAGTGTGATGTTATACTCACTTTTGCTGAGCGTAGCAGATCATTGAACCTTTTTCGGCACTGCACCCAGGTGCGTGAACACAATGACCTAGCGCTTACCTCCTCAGCAATGCGCAGCCAGGCTGCCTTTGTGTGCTGAGGAGGCTTCCTCCGGCCATCGGGAGGGAACAGAACCTCCTTGTGCCCATTTACTCCCTCCACAAGAGCATGGAGGGAGTCATCATCAAAGTGAGGAGCAGCCTTACATCTTGGAGAAGTCATGTTGCTATGGGCTATTTTCAGGAGCTGCACAAAGGAAATGAAAAGCAAAGGCTACGTGAACCGCTTAAAAACAACTGAATCGATGACGTCAGCAGAGGCAAGCAGCAGACCCGCACCCACTGATTGGGCCAGGTAGCGCGCACAGTGGGCTTAATGAGCCCAGTTAAATCAAAATTGTTATTTGGGAGTGGCTGAAACCGGCAGCGGGACCGGGACCCGCCCACCAGCCAACCCGACTCCAACCCGCCTCCTGTGGCAAAATCGTGGCCATAGTGTTTAGAGTGTATGGGAGGGGGAGGTGTTCACCTAGACATAACAGGGATGTCCAAACTCCTAGGGGGTGAAATTCAATAGCGCTAAAAAATGGGCACGGGCACCGCAATGCGCGATATGCCCTTGCCTGTTCAAGGAGCGCAAGCAGCACGTCAACTTCGTGTTGCCTGCTAATTATAATGATTGTAGCGCACAGCCTAGCGCTGAACACACTGCTGACAAATTGTGCGCTCAGCAGGTGGCCGAAGTTTGTGATGTTCAAGCAAGGTGAGCTTTTCTTAAAGCTAGCCTCCGCCTCTTAAAGGCAAACTGCACCTCTTAAAGGTGAGCTGCCTTCTACTGATGAAAAATTTAAAAAGTGTTTCAGCACTAGGGAGTCTGCACCTCTTAAAGGTGAGCTGCCTTTCTGCTGAGGAAAAAAATTAAAAGTGCTTCAGCATTCACCCAAATGCTGCCTTTGCTCCATCGCCATGTCATGCCGTAGCCCAAGGGGGACAGCAATTAGAGCCGCCAGGACTGGGAACAAGTGGTGTTCTCAGAGGCCTTCCTTTAAGAGCCAAAGCCTTGCAAACATCCAACAGCACTCCCTGCACTCCCTTCACACTTTAACAACTTTTTGAATGTATTACACCAAGCCCTTACTCCAATAAAATGTAAAGCACAAAAGCAAAAATCTAAACTTACCTGAAAGTTGTGTGTATCCCTTTAAGAAGCGCTGATGGGGAGTCTGTTGTACAGCTGCATGCAAATTCTGCCACGCGTGCTTTGAAGAGGGCGTTAAAAGGAGTGGCAACGTCCAAAATACCAGATCGTGCATCAATTCAGCGTTGCATGCTGATTAACGTCAGGATCTGACTCATTTCCATATCTAGAGCGAGCGCAGGCAAAAGCAGTGCTGCCGACCTTCCCAAAGTGGCGGCCGCCGCCTCCCACACCGGATTGGGCGGAAACAAGGCGGCCACCATTTTTTCATCCAAACCGGCCTTAACGGTCGGCGCAAACAGCCCGAATTTCTCGGCCCTAGTTCTTTACAAAAAGAAAACTTTTCCTTCCTTTCCAGCACATATGCACACCTGAATAGGTAAAACAACCCCATCTAGGTGGAAAGGACACAGTCTGGAATTCACTTGCTAAACCCCGCCACTTTTCTACCTCACTCTCCTTCTTTAAGACATTCCTTGAAACCCATCTCTTTGACCATGTTTTTGGCCACCTCTCCTGATATCTTCTTTGGTTCGGCATCTACGTATAGGCCTTCTCTATCTCTTCCAGATGGTTCCTCTACACCCATTTAGCACAGCGGTTCTGTAATCTCAATAAGCATTTCTCCCTATTACTGTGAGGAGGAAGGTGGTCTAGGATATGCCTGCGTTAACTACAAGTCTACAAGAGGGAAGGGTGACTGAGTCTCCTGGTTTTTAAACATTATTACTGGGCAGCTCAGCTCAGCTCCAAAAGATCCTTGCCTGGGACCAGACTTCACCTTATACCTTTACCCAAGCATGCAGGTGAACATCACACTACCAGCTTCAGTTTCAGCTTCAGACCAACAGAAAAACAGCATCCATATTTTCTGAGCCTCCATTTTCCGCTGTCAGCAAAAAGTCCACTCTGTTAATTTACAGAGGTTAGGTTTTTTTTTAATTTGTTCTGGGATGTGGGCGTTGCTGGGAAGGCCAGCATTTAATGCCCATCTCTAATTGCCCTTGAGAAGGTGATGAGCTGCCTTCTTGAACCGCTGCAGTCCGCGTGGTGAAGGTACTCCCACAGTGCTGTTAGGGAGTTCCAGATTTTGACCCAGCGACAATGAAGGAATGGCGATATATTTCCAAGTCAGGATGGTGTGTGACTTGGAGGGGAAATTGCAGGTGATCGTGTTCCCATGCACCTGCTGCCCTTGTCCTTCTAGGTGGTAGAGGTTGCGGGTTTGGGAGGTGCTGCTGAAGAAGCCTTGGTGTGTTGCTGCAGTGCATCTTGTAAATGGTACATACTACAGCCACGGTGGTGGAGAGAGTGAATGTTTAAGGTGGTGGATGGGGTGCCAATCAAGCGGACTGCTTTGTCCTGGCTGGTGTCGAGCTTCTTGAGTGTTGTTGGAGCTGTACTCATCCAGGCAAGTGGAGAGTATTCCATCACACTCCTGACTTGTGCCTTGTAGATGGTGGAGTCAGGAGGTGAGACACTTGCCTCAGAATACCTAGCCTCTGACCTGCTCTTGTTGCCACAGTATTTATGTGGCTGGTCCAGTTAATTTTCTGGTGACCCCCAGGATGTTGATGGTGGGGGATTCGGTGATGGTAATGCTGTTGAATGTCAAGGGGAGGGGTTTAGACTCTCGCTTGTAGGAGATAGTCATTGCC
Source organism: Squalus acanthias (assembly GCA_030390025.1). Taxonomy (NCBI): domain Eukaryota; kingdom Metazoa; phylum Chordata; class Chondrichthyes; order Squaliformes; family Squalidae; genus Squalus; species Squalus acanthias. The sequence goes on from CM059425.1 coordinate 190,491,052, forward strand.
TGGCACTTGTGTAGCGCGAATGTTACTTGTCACCTATCAGTCCAAGCCTGAATATCGTCCAGGTCTTGCTGCATGTAGGCATAGACTGCTTCATTTTCTGAGGAGTTGTGAATGGAACTGAACACTCTGCAATCATCAGCAAACATCCCCAGTTCTGACCTTATGATGGAGGGAAGGTCATTGATGAAGCAGCTGAAGATGGTTGGGCCTAGGACACTGCCCCAAGGAACTCCTGCAGCGATGTCCTGGGGCTGAGATGATTGACCTCCAACAACTACAACCATCTTCCTTTGTGCTAGGTATGACTTCAGCCAGTGGAGAGTTTTCCCCCTGATTCCCATTGACTTCAATTTTACTAGGACTCCTTGATGCCACACTCGGTCAAATGCTGCCTTGATGTCAAGGGTAGTCACTCTCACCTCACCTCTGGAATTCAGCTCTTTTGTCCATGTTTGGACCAAGGCTGTAATGAGGTTTGGGGCCGAGTGGTCCTGGCAGAACCCAAACTGAGCATCGGTGAGCAGGATATTGGTGCGTAAGTGCTGCTTGATAGTACTGTCGATGACACCTTCCATCACTTTGCTGATGATTGAAAGTAGACTGATGGGGCGGTAATTGGCCGGATTGGATTTGTCCTGCTTTTTGTGGACAGGACATAACCTGGGCAGTTTTCCACATTGTCGGATAGATGCCAGTGTTGTAGCTGTATTGGAATAGCTTGGCTAGAGGCGTGGCTAGTTCTGGAGCACAAGTCTTCAGCACGACAGCCGGGATGTTGTCGGGGCCCATAACCTTTGCTGTATCCAGTGTGCTCAGCCGTTTCTTGATATCACGTGGAGTGAATCGAATTGGCTGAAGACTGGCTTCTGAGATGGTGGGGACCTCAGGAGGAGGCCAATATGGATCATCCACTCGACACATCTGGTTGAAGATGGTTGCAAACGCTTCAGTCTTGTCTTTTGCACTCGCGTGCTGAGCTCCACCATCATTGAGGATGGGGATATTCATGGAGCCTCCTCCTCCCGTTAGTGTTTAATGGTCCACCACCATTCACGACTGATAGCTCATTTGTCTGATTCATTTTCATCAATGGCTAAATATACTGATAATAGATTTATTGCTGTGTCAAAAGTGAAACAGTTTAGAGGTAATTGGTGGTGAGATTTTTAAAACAGTTAATTTAAGGAAACATCCTACACCTGAGCTGTTGGTGCAAGTACAGCATTTCAACTAAACGTATAGCAGCTTACAAGAGAATGTAATATGAAAAATTGTGCCACATGTAGCGCAGTGCCTCTTATCCTGTATACATGACTGGGCATCTACTTTGCATTACGGTTTTTATCACCGAACGCGCACCTAAATATTTAACTTAGTTACAGTTTTCAAAAAGCACTGCTGTTGAAATTAACAAATCAAAACCATACAAATATCAACTGATCTGTTCATTTCATTTAGGTGATCAACAGATATGGGCCTAGAAATTCATAGACACTGTGCCTGTTTTTCAGGTGTTAAACAGGTGCCTAAGCATCCAATATGGCGGGCGGTGTGCGCAGAATTCCGTAACACAAGTACGCCACCCGCCATATTGGTAAAGGCTGAAGTATAGGCGTGCAGAGACCGAGCCTAAGACAAGAATTAGACCCTTTACATATGCAAATATAGGGTCTAACACCTGTTTCAAAATCCCTTACCAAAATTGAGTGCCCTGAATGCAGCCGGTGCTGGGCCTGATGTCTACATATGACCTAACTGGGGATGCTTAAAGAGTCCGCTGGAGGCAGCCATCAAAAGGTTAAGTTTTTTTTTAAATGCTGACCTGAATGTGGAGCCAGGAGGAGCAAAAGTGCTCCTCCCAGCACCACAGCAGTCCCAGAGATGGTTGCTGGAACCTGTTCAGCTGCCTACCGATCACTTCCCCTCACCTGATCCCCGCCATCTGGAGTACTGCGTTCACTTCTGGGGTCCAAAATTCAGGAAGATATATTGTCCTTAGAAGGGTAGAGTGTAGATTTGCCAGAGTGATACCAGGTCTAAAAGGGTTAAAGTATGAAGACAGGTTGCATAAACGTAGCTCGTGTTCCATTGCGTTTAGGAGACTGAAAGGTAATCTAATCAAGGTGTTTAAGATGATAAAGGAATTCGATAGGATAGATACAGAGAAACTATTTCCTCTGGTGGGGGAATCCAGAACAAGAGGACATAATCTTAAATTTAGAGCAAGGCCATTTAGGAGTGAAATCAGGAAGCACTTCTTCACATAAAGGGTAGTGGAAATCTGGAACTCACTCCCCTTAAAAGGCAATGGATGTTGGGTCAATTGAAATTTTCAAATTGACAGATTTTTGTTAGGTAAGGGTATCAAGATATATGGAACAAAGGCGGGTAAATGGAGTTGAGGTACAGATCAGCCATGATCTAACTGAATGGCAGAACAGGCTCAAGGGGCTGATCGGCCTACTCCTGTTCCTATGTTTCTGTATATGTCTTGTTCTCAATGTATGTCCAGATGTCTTGTTCTCACTGTATGTCCAGACCTATCCAATTTTATTCATCCTCTTTATTTGTCTTCACCTGTTGCATCCTTCTTCCCCACTGCATCAACCATAACCTTTGGCTACAGTGTTGTAAATTCCTTTAGCCCCTTTTTCGAGCCTGAAAAGATCGCAGCGCATGGAGCGTGCACCCCAAGTGGTTGGCCTGAGGCTGGCCCGAAATTGGGCCTTGGACCTAATTAATATTATTTGGACGAGCTCCAATTTTACAAAGGGGGCTTAAAACAAGCGTTGGACATCTCATTTACATATCTAAGGGTTCTAATGCTTGTTTTAGGTGGCCACCAAGGACACCTGAAAGATGGCTTGACCCAATATTGCATCAGACATCGTTCAAGTGTACTTTGGACACAGGACATTGGTCCCTGAAATTGACCCTTGTTGCATCCATGTAAGGTCCAATTTCTACCCTACAAAGTCTGTCCCCATGGATAATGAGAAGTTGACCAATCAAGCTTTGCCTATTATGACAAACATTTAGCACTTGTGAAGCAAATAACAAGTCACTTAAATAGCGACAACCACAAAAGGATTGCTAACCCAACCAATTACTGAGGAAAATTCATAGTTAGGATGTTGCACCATGATGTAGTTTACATTCTGTAGTATTAAAAAATATAGTACCAGAGAAATGGTGGAAGAATGAATAAAACTTTCTCTCAAACACACAATATTAATTATTGCAAGAACCACATGACAAGTTATTGATTACTACTCTGAAAAGTTGTTGCTTTTCTGATTACTGTACATTCAACAGTGGGTTTAGTCGCACTTAAACAGCTGAGCGCAACATCCAGAAAGGAAAGGATGAGGAGAAATCTTGCCATCAACAGCACGAGTATCGTTGGCAAAAACAGTCGGAACAAATCATTATCAGAAGCAGGGTGATAAACCGGATCATGTTATTCAGAGGGTTATATCAAGGTTCCACTGCACTAATAATGATCTTATCATGTTGTTCTTACAGTACTGAATACTGTAAGTCTGCTATAAATTATTTGTTTTTATATCAATTCCTTGAAAAAAACTAGAGTACTATTTAAAAAAAACAGTAATAACTGGTAGTTTATTTAACTGTAGCAGTTACAGAGACCTATATATCCTTCTTTAACATTATCATCATTAAAAAGATGACTGGCATTTCAAAATATGACAGAGCACAAGCTGTAATCTATAGTCACAATGGATATGAGAAAGAAACAAGGAAGAGATGAAAAAGAAGCAGTGAGATAAAAATAATAAGAAACATTTATAAGAAAAAGTGAAAGAAAGCAAACTACAAAATAAAAAGGAGAAAGAGAAGTGTAAAAAGGAAATGACTGAATATGCAGTGGCAATACCATTTGCCATGTTACTAGAGCTGGAACTATGTATTGCCAGCCCCTTGGTTGCGCTCTACAACCCTCTCATGGTCTTTGGGGCTTTTGGTGATTGGATTGTACTGAAAGAAAAACTTGCATAGCACCTTTCACAACCTCAGGACATCCCAAAGCACTTTACAGCCAATTAAGTACTTTTGAAATGTAGTTACTGTTGTAATGTAGGAAACACAGCAGCCAATTTGCACCACAGCAAACTTCAATAAACAGCAATGTAATAATGACCAGATAATCTGTTTTTAGTGATGTTGATTGAGGGAGAAATATTGGCCAGGACACCAGGGATAACTCACCTGCTCTTCTTTGAAATAGTGCCATGGGATCTTTTACATCCACCTGAGAAAGCAGTTTAACGTCTCATCTGAAAGATAGCACCTCCGACAGCGTAGCACTCCCTCAGTACTGCACTGGAGTGTCAGCCTAGATTTTTGTGCTCAAGTCTCTGGAGGGGTACTATGAACCCACAACCTTCTGACTCAGAGGCAAGAGTGCTACCAACTGAGCCACAGCTGACACTGAGAGGGACGATGAGGAGTCTTGTTAGCTAGCTACTTATATTTATGTGAGTTCATTCAATGACGGTAAGACAATAGGCTTACAAGCAAAGTTTCACTTATTCAAAGTTTAATCCTTCAAATTAGCTGAAGTACTTACAAAGTATACAAACTTAATTCGGTAAAACGAGTTCTATTTTTATTACAATTTTCTGGTTTATATACCCTTCTTGATTACAAATCACTAATCTATATTCCCTTATAAGACATTTATATATATTATATGGGCTGGATTTTCAATGACCCGTGGAATCGGGTTTGGAGGCGTGTGGGGGGTTAAAGTTGCAGATTCGGGGGTCCCGACCCCATCCCGACTCCATTCCGCCTCCACGCAATTTTGACAAAATCGGTTGCGGGGTTCCCGACTCCGTCCCACCTCCAAGAGGCGGGAGAGGCCATTAAAGCCCTTAACAAGCCCTAAATTGGCTCTGTAATGCCATTTTGAAACGTTTTAGCTAGTTTAACCCTTTTCCGATGTGAAGTACGCCTGATGTGAAACACGCCAGTGAAACCTGGCGGGAGCATAAGTGGATAGCTGACTATCAGCTGCAGGTCCACTATTACAACGGAGATGTGATGAAGGTAGTAGTAGTATTAGGTCTGAAAGTCGCCTCTGATGCTACTGCATTGAATGTCTTCAGAGACTGCCTGGGAGGACTTGGTTGCAAAAAAAATTCATTCTCTCTCTCTCTCTCTCTCTGAGATGCTGCTCATTTTGCATCCAGGTCCTCTCACAGCAAAGGCCAGGCAGTCTCTGACCTGCAATGATGAGATCATCAGAGGCGACTTTCAGACTGAAACCACTAATTGGTTCATGGGTTCCCACATGCTGGAACTCAATTGCCCAATTAAGTGAAAATTGCATCAATCTCCCACACCCAATTGCAGGCGGGTGGATAACACAAAATGCGGATGACACGACCCCAACCCGCCCCAGTATCAAAATCCAGCCCTATATCTCTAGTAGTTTAATTATATATATAATATATATAACCAATGGGTAAAGTTATAGTATTAATTGACTTGGATGAAGATAAGCCAATCCTTCAATCAACTTCGCTTTCAATTTTGTTAGCTTCCTTTTCTCATTTTCGAGGTCACCATTTTAATTAAGTCTCAGCAGGCTAGCATCTATCAGTGTTCTCTCTCATGGTCCATACCATGATAAAAATGCAGGTGCTTTGGTGTAGAGCGACAACCTTGCTGCCTGTGATACACTGGCCTGATATTTACAGGGAGGTGGGGAGGAGGCGAGAGAGGCTGAAAATGGCCGAGGAACCCAGCAAGGTTGGGGACACGGAGGTCCTGCCGAACTCAACAGCTGGACTTCATTATCATCTTTTTGATCTGTTTCCCGCCCAGCAGCCGGCCAAATTGGCAGCCTGGCCAGTGGCCAGGAGGAAAATCCAATAGCAGGAGGCTGAAGCCAGGAGCCCTTGGAGCCTGTCCCCGGCAATCGGGAAAGAGGGTAGGTCGGCGATCAGGAGGGGGGAAGAGAGGCCACGTTGTGAAGGGGGAAGAGAAGTCAGTGATCGGGAGGGGGGAAAGAGAGCTCAGTGATCGGGAGGGGGGAAAGAGAGCTCAGTGATCGGGAGGGGGGAAAGAGAGCTCAGTGATCGGGAGGGGGGAAAGAGAGCTCAGTGATCGGGAGGGGGGAAAGAGAGCTCAGTGATCGGGAGGGGGGAAAGAGAGCTCAGTGATCGGGGAGGGGGGAAAGAGAGCTCAGTGATCGGGAGGGGGGAAAGAGAGCTCAGTGATCGGGAGGGGGGGAAAGAGAGCTCAGTGATCGGGAGGGGGGAAAGAGAGCTCAGTGATCGGGAGGGGGGAAAGAGAGCTCAGTGATCGGGAGGGGGGAAAGAGAGCTCAGTGATCGGGAGGGGGGAAAGAGAGCTCAGTGATCGGGAGGGGGGAAAGAGAGCTCAGTGATCGGGAGGGGGGAAAGAGAGCTCAGTGATCGGGAGGGGGGAAAGAGAGCTCAGTGATCGGGAGTGGGAAAGAGAGCTCAGTGATCGGGAGTGGGAAAGAGAGCTCAGTGATCGGGAGTGGGAAAGAGAGCTCAGTGATCGGGAGGGGGGAAAGAGAGCTCAGTGATCGAGAGGGGGAAAGAGAGCTCAGTGATCGAGAGGGGGAAAGAGAGCTCAGTGATCGAGAGGGGGGAAAGAGAGCTCAGTGATCGGGAGTGGGGTTAGAGAGCTCAGTGATCGAGAGGGGGAAAGAGAGCTCAGTGATCGGGAGTGGGGAAAGAGAGCTCAGTGATCGGGAGGGGGAAAGAGAGCTCAGTGATCGGGAGGGGGTTTTGAAGAGAAGTCAGCTCCTCCTGGCCTACAAGGAGTGCTGAGAAAGGCAATTACCTTGTGGAGATGGCAGCTCTTGCACAGCAGCAGTGAATTTTAAATCGGGCTCCCAATTGCACTGTGAGAGCCTGATTTAAATATGTTAATGAAGTGTCCCCCCTCTCCACCGCGGGACACTGGAATGCCCCGATGTGTCCCGCTGCATGTGTGTTGGGACGCATTCCCCGTATCTAAGTCTTTAAACCGCACCACCGCCCCGCTCCCACCCTCTCCCCGCTCCCACCCTCTCCCGCCCCGCTCCCACCCTCTCCCCGCTCCCACCCTCTCCCGCCCCCGCTCCCACCCTCTCCCCCGCTCCCACCCTCTCCCGCCCCCGCTCCCACCCTCTCCCGCCCCGCTCCCACCCTCTCCCCGCTCCCACCCTCTCCCGCCCCGCTCCCACCCTCTCCCGCCCCCGCTCCCACCCTCTCCCGCCCCGCTCCCACCCTCTCCCCGCTCCCACCCTCTCCCGCCCCGCTCCCACCCTCTCCCGCCCCGCTCCCACCCTCTCCCGCCCCGCTCCCACCCTCTCCCGCCCCCGCTCCCACCCTCTCCCCGCTCCCACCCTCTCCCGCCCCGCTCCCACCCTCTCCTGCCCCGCTCCCACCCACTCCCGCCCCGCTCCCACCACCGCCCCCGCTCCCACCCTCTCCCGCCCCCGCTCCCACCCTCTCCCGCCCCGCTCCCACCCTCTCCCGCCCCGCTCCCACCACCGCCCCGCTCCCACCCTCTCCCGCCCCGCTCCCACCCTCTCCCGCCCCGCTCCAACCACCGCCCCGCTCCCACCCTCTCCCACCCCGCTCCCACCCTCTCCCGCCCCGCTCCCACCACCGCCCCGCTCCCACCCTCTCCCGCCCCGCTCCCACCCTCTCCCGCCCCGCTCCCACCCTCTCCCCGCTCCCACCCCGCTCCCACCCTCTCCCGCCCCGCTCCCACCCTCTCCCCGCTCCCACCCTCTCCCGCCCCGCTCCCACCACCGCCCCGCTCCCACCCTCTCCCGCCCCGCTCCCACCCTCTCCCGCCCCGCTCCCACCCTCTCCCCACTCCCACCCTCTCCCACCCCGCTCCCACCCTCTCCCGCCCCGCTCCCACACTCTCCCCACTCCCACCTTCTCCCGCCCCACTCCCACTTTCTCCCGCCCCGCTCCCACCCTCTCCCGCCCCGCTCCCACCACCGCCCCGTTCCCACCCTCTCCCGCCCCGCTCCCACCACCGCCCCGCTCCCACCCTCTCCCCGCTCCCACCTTCTCCCGCCCCACTCCCACCCTCTCCCGCCTCGTTCCCACCACCGCCCCGCTCCCACCCTCTCCTGCCCCATGCCCACCACCACCCCGCTCCCACCCTCTCCCGCCCGTCGTGGGGGATTACTATCGAGGCGATTGTGTTTCACTGTGTGCTGAAGCTAAATTTGAATTTTTTTTACTCATGTCGTGAAATAGCCTACACCTTCTCCTTAATTGTAAACTTGTCATTGCTAAGTGGATCGGTGACAATCCTCTGCCTGTACTTAGTATCCCGAACAAATTTAGGGGATTTATTCAAATCCCCAAGAGTGCTTCCTAGAAAAAAAAAATAGGAGCAGGAGTAGGCCATTCGGCCCTTCGAGCCTGTTGCGCCATTCAATATGATCATGGGTGATCCTCTATCTCAATACCATATTCTCGCTCTCTCCCCATACCTCTTGATGCCTTTGGTGTCTAGAAATCTATCTATCTCCTTCATAAATATATTCAGTGACTTGGCCTCCACAGCCTTCTGTGGTAGAGAATTCCATAGGTTCACCACCCTCTGAGTGAAGAAATTTCTCCTCATCTCAGTCCTAAATGCCCGACACCATATCCTGAGACTGTGACCCCTCGTTCTAGACCCCCCAGCCAGGGGAAGCATCCTCCCTGCATCCAGTCTGTCTAGCCATGTCAGAATTTTATACGTTTCAATGAGATCCCCTCTCATTCTTCTAAACTCTAGAGAATATAGGCCTAGTCGACCCAATCTCTCCTCATACGACAAGCCTGCCATCCTAGGAATCCGTCTGGTGAACCACCTTTGCTGCACTCCCTCTATGGCAAGTATATCCTTTCTTAGGTAAGGAGACCAAAACTGCACACAGTAGTCCAGGTGTGGTCTCACCAAGGCCCTGTATAACTGTAGTAAGACATCCTTGCTCCTGTATTCAAATCCTCTTGCAATAAAGGCCAACATTCAATTTGCCTTCCTAACTGCTTGCTGCACCTACGTGTTTGCTTTCAGTGACTGGTGTACAAGAACACCCAGGTCCCTTTGTACATCAGCATTTCCCAATCTATCCCCATTTAAACAATACTCTGCCTTTCTGTTTTTCCTACCGAAGTGGATAACTTCACATTTATCCACGTTATACTGCATCTGCCATGTATTTGCCCACTCACTCAACTTGTCTAAATCGCCTTGAAGCCTCTTTGCATCCTCCTCACAACTCACAATCCCACCTAGTTTCGTGTCGTCAGCAAACTTGGAAATATTACATTTGGTTCCCTCATCCAAATCATTGATATATATTGTGAATAGCTGGGGCCCAAGCACTGATCCCTGCGGTACCCCAAGAGTTACAGCCTGCCAACCCGAAAAAGACCCATTTATTCCTACTCTCTGTTTCCTGTCTGTTAACCAATTTTCAATCCATGCCAGTATATTACCCCCAATCCCATCTGCTTTAATTTTGCACACTAACCTCTTATGTGGGACTTTATCTAAGGCCTTCTAAAAATCCAAATACACCACATCCACTGGTTCTCCCTTATCTATTCTACCAGTTACATCCTCAAAAAACTCCAGTAGCTTTGTCAAACACGATTTCCCTTTCATAAATCCGTGTTGACTTTGTCTAATCCCGTTGATATTTTCTAAGTGTCCTGTTATCACATCCTTTATAATAGACTCTAGCATTTTCCCTACTACTGATGTTAGGCTAACCGGTCTGTAGTTCCCTGTTTTCTCTCTCCCTCCTTTTTTAAATAGTGGGGTTACATTTGCCACCCTCCAATCTGCAGGAACCTATAGGGACTTGTTACCAGAGGACCAGTAAACTGTTCTGCAGCGTATACTTATAACAGTGCATTGCTAAGAGATGGCTTAAATTTCAATTGTAGTGACAGATCTCAACTGAAGTCAAATATGCTATTGCTGCTAATTACGTTTCCGAGGAAACGTAGCAGTTGTCCTGATAGGCCTTAACGTGCATTAAAATGATGTAACACTGCTTCTGAAGAAAATTTATACTATTGGTAAAAACATCTATTGTTGCAAACCTAAAACCAACTCTGTTGCTATTAGTTTTCTCCATATTTTCCTCTGCTATTAATAACTACACTTTTGCACTACATTTAGCACTGTGAGGGAATCAGGATCAAGCTGCTTCCATTCAGAGAGGAATAACTGGCAAGTAATTCATTTCAAGTAGCTATCATACATCTCTTCAAAAGAGATATTTTCACAGGTCTGCAGCTATATCATTTAACTTTATCTGAGTAGCAAGTGAACCTCCATCTGTTAGACTAGCTCAGAAAGCAGCTAAAAAAACAGTTTTTCTTGCGATGCCAAATGGTTATTTTATCTTTGGAATACTTTCAGTTCATCCAATGCGATTTTGTATGGTCAAAACATGTGGTATATAGTTATCTTTCCTCATGATTCATTGTAAGTTTGGGTCAGTTATTCATTTACAACTTCCAAGATCTGAGGGGAATATCTGATCTGTTCAGTTCCCAACTAAAAATCATCAACATATTTGTTTTAACTGATCTCTACAAATGTGACAGTTTGTAGGATGAAAGTTGTAATTCATAAACAAATCTGTTATGGGAATGACGACTTGAACACTGCATTTTATTTTATGTTATATACCCATCCAATTATATTAGTTCTATCCACTAATTACATCCCAACTAAACTGAACTCTGTTACATAGAAAGAGTGAAGTCCAAGTTGAGATATAAAAAACTTGGAAAGAAAAAGTAAGAGAGAGAAGTCAAAACTGCATTCCAACATTCCAAGTAAATGAACTTCCAGAAGAATTCAACATTCCAGGAGAGAGATTGAGGAGTTCATTTTTTATGACCCCATATTCCATCAATTCCAATGCATTTTTCAGGATAAAACCAATTTGGTTGGTGTTGGTCCATGGGCTCAGTTGGGTAGTGGCGGGAGGAAGGGGGAGATACAACAGCTCCTTCTTACATTGGCTGGTGGTCTTACTAGTTGAGCTTGTTTCTCTTGCTTGCCTTCGGGTGCTGAGCTGCTGTTGGCTTATTACCGCTCTTGTGTTGATCTGCTTCTTCCTTCTAATATCGAAGAAGTTCCTCAATTTCCATTGGACTAGAATTATATATTGCTGATCTTGAATGACCTTTGAAGTGCCAATTTCCTACTGCTCTGGTATATTCATCCAGCCAGCAATTTGGTTTGCAGTTTAGGTTTGTATCCATTGACGACATTTGTCTGGCAGCAGATTCAGAAATCTCTAAAATTGAATCCACAGCTTATTTATCATCTCGTACAAACTATGTATTTGACCCCGAGATGAGCTTCTGACCACATATCCGCACCATCACCAAGATTGCCTACTTCCATCTCCATATCATCGCTCGACTCCGTCCCTGACTCAGCTCATCTGCTGCTGAAACCCTCATCCAACCTGATAAGATCTCTGCACTCCTCCAATTCTGGCCTCTTGCACATCCCCTATTTTAATCGCTCTACCAATAGCAGTCGTACTCTCAGCTGCCTAGGGCATAAAGTCTGGAATTCTCTCCCTAAACCTCTCCACCTCTCTCTCCTCCTTTAAGACGCTCCTTAAAACCTACCTCTTTGACCAAGCTTTTGGTCACCTGCCATAATATCTCATTATATGGTTCAGTTTCAAATTTTGTTTGATAATGCTCTTGTGAAGCGCCTTGGGCGTTTTACTATGTTAAAGACACTACAGAAATGCTGGTTGTTATTGGTTCTGAGAGAAATCAATCCCAAGTCAAACATTTTTTGTGTGTGTGGACAGAGTTTCAAGAGTTCTTTCTGCACTTATATGACATGAAGTTCTCCCAATTAACATTCAGAGATGCAACTCACCTCTATATCACCCTCGGCCATATCATTTCAATATTTTAGAGTTTTTGGGACCATGGGAGGTTTTTGTCAACTTCACTTCATTGGAAACATTTTGTCTGGGAAATTCGATAAGGCCCAAAAACGGGCGGGGGCACCGTGGAGCGAGATTTGCTCGTGCCCATTTAGAAAGTGCAGGCATAATGTTCATTTGGTGCTGCCTGCTAATTTAAATTATTTTAGTGCAGAGCCCAGTGACTATTGCACTGTTGACAAGCTGTGCACTCAGCAGAAGACCCAAGGACGCGTCACTGGAGCGACGCAGCATTTTTTTAAAGCAAGGCTATTCAGTAGCTAGCCCTTAAAGCTGAACTGTCTTCTGCACATAAAAAATCGTAAAAGTGCTTCAGCACTAACACAAAGGGCTCAACTGGCATGGGGAAGGGCACCCAGGGTCAGCAATTGGCAGTAGGGGTGTCGGGATCGGGTGGGGAGGGGAGTCGGCAATCAGGAAGGGGTCAGCAATCGGGAGGGGGGAGAGAGGATTGGAGGTGGCTGCAGAATCAGCAGGGGATCGGCAGGTGATAGGGGGTGGTCGGGAGGTCGGGGATCGGCAGGCAAGTGGAGATCGGGGGCGGGGAACACCGGAGATCGCGGGGGGGTCGGAGATTGCGCGGGGATCGGCCAGGGATCGGGGGGGGGGGGCAAGGTTCATGGCAGGCCTCATCATCATCATTGCGGGGTGGAGGCCTGGGGCTAGTGGGGTGGGGGTGTGAGGCCTGGGAATGTGATCAGAGGCCTCGTGGTGGGGTCTCCAATTGCGGGTTAGGCAGGGACCCTGGATCCAGGGAGTTAGGTATAAAGCCACTTACCTCCTGGATGCAGCAGTCCCTGTCTCTGTTTAACTGCCGGGTTTCACGAATTGTGTGAAACCCATCCACAAGCAGTTAAATTCAAAATGGAGGGGAAAATAGAGGCTTCCAGCCTCATTTTAATATTTAAATTGAGATAACCGCCCCTTGGGAGCGGGTTGGTCGCCACCCCCCGTCCCGCCTCCGGCAAAACCAGAAGTGGGGCGGGTTGGAGGCGGGATCAGGTCAGGATACATATTTTTAACAATTTAACTGCCCCCACGCTCCAAACCCATCCGTTTTCTTATGGGAAAATTCCGGCCCATCACTCGATTTCACACTCCCAGCCACCAACTCCTCGAGGTCAGCCTGCAAGGCCAGTTACAGTCTCCCTCATTGAAAGTCAGCAGCCTTCCACCAGCTATGCTGCAGCCACTGGGGTAGCACTGCGTAGGAGCACTAGGATTGGCAAAGGCATACGTAAAACACTCACTAAGGGAATGCACAAGGGTGATTAGTTGATTTTTTGATGTAATATTAGATGCATATATGGATAAAGTTGGATTGGAAAGTTTGCTTTGTGGTGGCTTTTATTTCAGCATTGTGGCCAAGAGGACGCTGTGATGGTCGGTAACAGAGGGAAGGTAAGGTTTGGGACAAACGTTGAAAGGGGAATTGGGGTTGTGGTCACTGGTACCGCAGGCAGATGATTCGATCCCGGATATCCCGGCCAGAAAGGGGCTGTCTGGGTTACCTCCTTCCTTCCACTTCTTCCTCTTCTGCTTCCTTCTGCTTGTCCCCTTTGCTGTCTTTGCTTCATCTCCATGTGATGCTGCAGCCCAAGGAGGACTGCAACTGGAATTCCCAGGACTGGGAGCAAGAGGTGTTCTCAGAGGCTTTCCTTTAATGTCCAAAGCCTTGCAAGTGTCCAGCAGAACTTCCTGCACACTTTAACAACTTTTTAAATGTTTTGCACCAAGCCATTACTGCAATAAAATGTAAAAAGTCCAAAAGCTGAAATCGAAACTAACCTGAAAGATGTGTGTATCCCTTTAAGAAGCGCTGGCAGCGTCACTGTAGTACACATGTTCTTCCGTGCATGGCTAGAAGAGGGCAGTATGGAGAGCGATGACGTCTGGAATCGCACTCATGCGTCAATTCAGGCATTGCACGCCGATTGACGTCACGATCTGCATATTTACATGTGCGAGGCGAGCGCAGGCAACGGCAGCGCTAACAACCTCTACAAAATGGCAGCCACCGTGTTCCGTGCCGGAAGCGGGTGGAAGTGAGATGGCCGCCATTTTTTAACAAAACCAGCCTTAACGGCTGGCCCTACACCCCTGAATTTTGAGGCCCTTCTCTTTTGCTTTTGAGTACAAAATTTGAAAAATGGCATCTCTTGTTCCCTTGTCACAGGGGGTGAAAAAGACGTTGCAAAGTGGAGATCAATTCTGGATAACAAATCTTCATGTTCTTTTCTACTTGTTACTGGAGATGGATACATCAAAGAAAGGATGGGATGGCCTGTTGAGGAATCAACTGTCAGGAGAACTTAGTCAGATGAAAAAGATTTGCATAAACTATCTGGAACTCCAAACTATGTCTGAGTTCTTCAACTATTTATTTCCTTTCTCTTGAGCCTCACATTTAGGTTCTCGCAGACAATTATTTGGTGACAGACTGACTGAATAGAAAAGGAAGCACCTGGTATTCACATATCCATTTTAGCTGTCCAGATCCTAACCTGGCTTCACTCCAATCAGATTTTTAGCTTTGTAGCTCGTATTTGGGGAAACAGATACTCTGACTAGTGGAAAGAATCTTTCTGAGAATGTCTTTCCATGTTTTTGATAGTTTAACATCTTTGGTGTTTTCTAATTCCAGATCTGGTTATTTCTCACCAAAATTACAAAAGGTAGACTTTGCACAGGAATGTTTACATTATGGTAATGCTGAAACTGAGGTCCTTTTTATATTTCCCCCTTCTTGTTGATTGGCCAACAACTGGCAAAATTGCCTAAGCATGCTCCCCACAAAGCAATCCTAATTCTATTTCTAAGTTATCCTGGCTAATATTCAACATTAATTAAGGTTAAGAAGGTGGCCAAAAGCAGGCATGGACATTACGGGCAGAATTTTAAATTAGAGGCAGGTAGGGAGCTGGGGTGGCGAGGGAAGGGGCTGGAAAGCGGTCAGAAACCCGGGAGAATGGGTATCCCGCAGGCCCTGGCAAATTTAATGGCAGGGCCCGATTAGCATTTCAAAGCACTGATTCCCGTCCGCAGTCAGCCAGATGGAGAGGCTGGTTGGCTCTTGGGAGGGTAGGTCTGCGGCACCAGGCTGCTGAGAGGAGGGAGGGCGGGATCGGGGGACGGGGGGTGGTGAAAATTGGAGGCCAGAGGAGGATCAGAGGCCGGAGGGGGAGGTCGGAAGGAGATCAGGGGCCGGCGGGTAATCAGAGGCCAGAGGGGGAGGTCGGAAGGCCGGAGGGGGATCGGGGGCCGGAGAGATCAGGGGCCAGATATCAGAGGCCTCGTGGGGAGTGGGGTGGTGTCAGAGGCCTCGGCGGGGTTCGGAGGCCTTGGGAGGAGGGGGGTCAGATCGGAGGCCTCGGGTAGAGATCGGAAGGGTCGAGGGGGGTGTCTAATCATGGGGGGTTGGCGAGGCAGGGACGCTGGAACCAGCAGGTAAGTGGAAAGGCACTTACCTTCTGGATACAGCAGTCCTCGCCTTCCTTTAGCTGCCGGGTTCCCGAGACCCGGGAAACCAGACCAGCCAAAGTTAAATTTGAAATGGTGGATCACCATGAGGCATGGAGTCTCATTATAATATTTAAAGTGGCAACCCGCCTCCTGTGAGCGGGTTGGCTGCAGCCCCCATCCCACCTCCCTTAAAACCGGAATTGGGCGGGTTGGAGGTGTGTTGGGGTCAGGATTCACATTTTTAACTCTTTAACCTCCCAGCCAACCCCAACCCACCCGTTCTTTGAGATTAAAATTACCCCCTATCAGTGGCAGCGTCTTTGATTACATATTACACCAGGGCACGCTTCTTGTTTAACTCAGATCATACAAAGCATCATCTACTTATCCTTTTGGCTTCTAAAGGGACTAAAAACTGTTCATCCAGTAGTTTTTAAAGGTATTATAAACAGCATTAGGGCTCAGCTTCATGTAACATGCTAACCTGAATTTTCTGTCTTTATCTTTCCACCATTAATCTCTACACTTTTATTCATCTGTTTTGTACTTAGTTCTCCCTAAAAGCTTCGTCAGATATTGCTTGAATACTTAAGGTTTTATCTGTATTGCATACATTTCACCCAAATGCTATTCTTTCCCACTTGAAACTCACCCTTTTCAAACTAATCTTATTACCATCCTGTCTTCCTGCTAGATTTATTACGAGCATCTAAAATCGCAGATTTCCACACTGAATATCTTTGAGTCTTGCCTTCATTCTAATCCTTTGCATACTTTAGTTTAAATTTAACCTCATATTTCTGAAAATCTTTCCCAATTTTCCATTTTCAGGGTTTCACAGTACCTCAGTTGTGGATTTCTGCCCAGTGCTCTACTTAGATTTGAGGGTTCGCTGATAGCTGGATGCTTGTATATGCTGTGGGCCCTCAAAATCCAGTCAGTGTGAATACGATTTATTCTTGTATGATGTTGGGCCACATTCTATTAAAACAGCATCAGCTGCTGAATCATCTAACAGCATACCTGTTCACAACAATGACTAGCTCAGTACGCTCACATCTTTCCTAAGTTCATTGAAAGGCCTTCAATTCTTCAATTACTACATTCTGCTGACATCATGTAAGTTAATGTGATGAATCTCAAAATTTCAAAACCTGCCTAATAGAAATAACAGTTTCTATGAATTCATGAACTGGTACACAGTTTTCTATTAGTCGTGGTAACAAATCATTTCTCACTCGTTCCACATAGGTTCACATCATCCAGCATATAGTCCATGCAACAGTTTCCCATCAAATCACTTCCTCACCAGATTATTATACTTCAGAAAAGTAGGTGTTGTGTGCTAGCAAACCTTCTAAAGGTTCTAATGATAAGATAATGATGAAAGCTGCAAAGTCCACAAATGTACATCGTGGATCGGGTTTATGCTGTCCAAAAATTATCCATATGCTCCAGGCTTGCAGTTAGGTTTTTAAAATCTGAGTCTTCATGTGATTTTTTAAATAAACTTCCAGCTGTTTTCTTTTTAGTTAATGTCTTATGATCCTAACATGCCTGCACAGCTACATGATCTTATGTTTCAAAGCTGGTTTAATACAGTGACTCCCCATTATCACCAATCAAAACAGTTTACCAACCATGAATTCATGGTAAACTTCTATTTGTACTTTGACTGACTTACACATTTAGGAAGAGAAACCATATATGACCATATTACCATTTAAACTAAGGTCTTCATGAAGCCTTCAGCTGTACCGAATTTCCTGATTGTGTGTTTAAATCTAGATGCAGGATGATGTAGTGCTACCTAATCAGTGAGGTGTATGTGGTTGCTAAGGAAGATGATATCATAACAGTTAATTGTCTGCTACTGTGATGCCTTGAGACAATCATAAAGAAGAAAGTAGAAACAAACATATAACAAATAAAAATAAATATTTTGGATTGACACCAATATACCTGGGCACTTCATATCTAGCACTTTCACACATGACTGTATTTCTTTTGTGATTGTGTGATTTCAATGGGCAGTGGAGCCAGGATTTTTTGTTTCAGAGAAATCAGGTAAATATATCATTGGCACACCAACTTCAATACTAACATGTTTTTCTAAACTGGGTAAAACAGATTGAATAAACCTTTAAATGGAAGTACAATAAAGAAACTATGGGGGAGAAATTGGAATTCACTGTGCCATGGAATGCCAACATATGAATGCTTAATGTGTTCATCTGAAATTTCTCTCTCTGCTATTTTAACAGAGGCATTAATCTTAGACTGCTTCACATCTATCTAAATTTTAATAATACTATTAAGAACAGAGGGGGTGATTTTCAACTGGTGGCTATCCATTTCTTACCTGAAAAATAGGCAGCTAGCAGTTGGTATTTGGGGAGCACCTCAGCCTTCCGTGGGGGCTCGAGGCCCACCTGATGCAATTTTCAGGTGGACCTGTAAATGAGTGAGCAGCACACCCACCTGTTTTGGGCAGCACACTGCTTACTTTGACATAACTAAATGGTTTACATATGGGACTAGAGGGAGGTTTCCTTCCCTAAAGGGCATTAATGAACCAGCTGGGTTTTTACAACAACAAATACATTTAACCAGCTTTTTATTTCCAGGTTTACTCAATTCTCAAACTGCCATGGTGGAATTATGAACTCATTCTCTGGATTACTGGTCTAGTAACATAACCACTGCACCACCAGTTTACCTAGGAATTCTTAGAATGACATTAGGTTCTTGTTTTTGTGAAGTTATCTCCCCATATTGCTTCCATTAATTACAGATTTTTATAATTTGCTATAATTCTTATTGACTTCCATCCACAGAGTGAACAACTTGGGAGTTTGGTGAGTGTGGGAGTGAATCTTAAGGGCTAGTCTCTGCTTGATAAAATCTAGTCTTGTGTACTTGCAATTAGCATTTAAATTAAATTTACTGTTTTAAGTTTTAATTTTCTTCCAGGTTTGGGCAGGACTAAGCAAGCTCTGTACTGGAGAGTGGGTGGGGCTAGGTAGTTAATTAACTGGTCTAATCTGGTTCTGCAACTGCTAGGGAGCTGACTCATAAATCTCAGCAGTACAAACAAGGGAGGTTGGAGTGTAGTTTGTCACGGAGTGCAGCTGGAACAGAGTGAACAACTTGGGAGTTTGGTAAGTGTGGGAGTTTGGTGAAGTGGGGGCAGGAGGTGCTTGCTTTTCCTAACTTCTACCGCAGAGTGGCAGCAGACCTGAGTGGGTGCAGACCGAGGCCAGATGGCGGGGATAAAAGCATCAGCAGACCTGCAACTAAAAGAGAAAATTACAGTGTGACGGCACAGGTAAGGCAGGTAAGTGATTGGTAGTGACTGTGGGCTAAGTTTGAAGTTAACATATAACATATAACTAAATTTAAAAAACTAAACTTAATTTAATTAATTTAATAAACTAAACGAGGTAAATAATTTGACTAACACTAAACTAATTAATTAAATAAATAAAATAATGGGAGAACAGGAGATGTGTTGCTGCTGCAATATGTGGGAGCTTGTGGACATTTTTGTCCAGGGTGACTACATCTGCGGTAAGTGTCTGCGGCTCGAGGAAATTCGGCTCCGAGTTGAGGAGCTGGAGTCCGCACTGCAGACATTGCGAGACATCAGGGAGAGAGAAAGTTACCTGGACCTTATGCTCCAGGAGGCAGCCACACCCCTTAGATTAAATACTTTAGAATTGACACGTGGTCAGGGACAGGAGGGTGTGACAGCGAGTGAGGCAGGTACGGGGATCCAGGAGTTAATATTGCAGGACCCTCAGTCCCTGCACT
This sequence comes from Squalus acanthias, assembly GCA_030390025.1. Lineage (NCBI taxonomy): Eukaryota > Metazoa > Chordata > Chondrichthyes > Squaliformes > Squalidae > Squalus > Squalus acanthias. The sequence continues at coordinate 190,510,324 of CM059425.1, forward strand.
TGTCCAATAGATTCAAGGTTCTTGCAACCCTTGTGGACAAGTGCGGGGACTGCGGGGAGGACGAGCAAACTGACCACGGCGCCGTGGTACAGGAAGCCGTTCAAGTGGGGGGAGCAAAAAGGAAGGTGGTTGTAGTAGGCGACAGTAAAGTTAGGGGGATAGACACTGTTCTCTGCAGCCAGGAGCGTGAGTCCCGAAGGCTATGTTGCCTACCTGGTGCCAGGGTAAAGGACATTTCCTGGAGAAGAACTTGGAGTGGGAGGGGGAGGATCCAGTTTTTGTGGTCCACCTAGGTACCAACGACATAGGTAGGACTAAGAAAGAGGTTCTGCTGAGAGAGTTTGAGCAGCTAGGGACTAAATTAAAATGCAGAACCACAAAGGTCATAATCTCTGGATTATTACCGAAGCCAAGAGCAAATTGGTATAGGGTCAATAGGATCAGGGAGATGAATGCGTGGCTCAAAGATTGGTGTGGGAGAAGTGGGTTTCGATTCGTGGGGCACTGGCACCAGTACTGGGGAAAGAGAGAGCTGTTCCGTTGGGACGGACTACACCTGAACCATGCTGGGACCAGAGTTCTAGCGAATCGAATAACTAGGGAGGTAGATAGGGCTTAAAACTAAATAAAGGGGGGAGTGGGTTCCGGTGGACAGAAATCTAGAATGCTAAAAAGAAAAGACAAGGAAGCAGTGCAGGAAAGTGATTGGGGTAAGGATAACCAGATTGTGTCTGGAAGGGACAGAGCATACAAACAAAAGAGTGCACGAACAAAAAGGGTCCGGGTAAGAAAAAATGGTAAGACAAATAAGGCCATAGTACAAAAAATGTTAAGATGTCTAAAAATGTTAAAAAGGCAAATCTAAAGGCACTGTATCTGAATGCACAAAGCATTCGTAATAAGGTAGACGAATTAACAGCGCAAATAGATGAAAACGGATACGATATAATTGTGATTACGGAAACATGGCGCAGGGTGACCAAGGCTGGGAGCTGAATATCCAAGGATATTTGATATTTAGGAAGGACAGGCAAAAAGGAAAAGGAGGTGGGATGGCGTTGTTAGTAAAAGATGAAATCAGAGCAATAGTGAGAAAGGATATTGGCTCAGAAAATCAAGATGTAGAATCAGTCTGGGTGGAGTAGTACAATCCGAAACTAGGGTCCTAAATATAAACAAAGGAAACTACGAAGGTATGAGGAGGGAGTTGGCTATGATAGATTGGGGAGCTTCATTAAAAGGCATGACGGTGGATAGGCAATGGCTAACATTTAAGGAACGAATGCATGAATTGCAACAGTTATACATTCATTTTTGGCGCAAGTACACAAAAGGAAAAGCGGCCCAACCATGGTGAACAAAAGAAATTAAGGATAGTATTAGATCCAAAGAGGAGTCATATAAATTTGCCAGAAAAAGTAACAAGCCTGAGGATTGGGAGCAGTTTAGAGTTCAGCAAAAAAGGACCAAGAGATTGATTAAGAGGGGAAAAATAGAGTATGAGAGTAAACTTGCAAGGAACATAAAAGAGGTCTGTAAAAGCTTCTACAAGTATGTAAAAAGAAAAAGATTAGCGAAGACAATTGTAGGTCCCTTATAGTCAGAAACAGGAGAATTTATAATGGGAAACAAGGAAATGGCAGAGCAATTAAACAAATACTTTGGTTCTGTCTTCACGGAAGAGCACACAAATAAGTTCCCAGAAATGCTAAGGAACCAAGGGGTAAAAATTGAGTCGCGCCCCATTCGGGGCGCTAACCTCGCCGGGGCGCGACTTTTAGCGCCCCGAAAAAATTAGCGGCCCCGCGCCGGAACTTCAGTGGTTGCGCCCCAAGAGGGAAGCGGGGCGCAACTGGAAGCACCCCGCATCCCTCTTGGGGCGCTGCGAGTGAATATCCTGGCGCTACGTGCCGCAGCGCCACGCGCTGCGGCACGTCGCGCCGCGGTATTGCAGGCCTTCCTCCCCTTCTTAAAGGGGAGGGGCCTTGCGCAGCGCGAACCGGGGCCCAGCTGGGCTCCCAGGGATCGGGAGTGCCGGCAAAAGAGCCCGGCACTCAAGAGAAGTGCCGGGCTCTTGGAGCGCAGCCGGCACTTCACGGTGGGGGGGCTTCACGGGGGCCGGGGACAGCAACGGGGGCAGGTGCTGGCAGGCGGCCAGCAACAAAAATGGCCGCCTGCCACCTCCCCTTTAAATATCGCCGCCCCGGCCGCACGTACGCCCCCCTGAACCCGTCGGACATAGCGTCTGGCGGTAAATCAGGGGGCGCGACTGAAGACCACGGCCGGGGCGCGAGCGGGGCGCTGCGCACGGCGATGATGTCATCGCCGGCGGCGCAGCGCCACAGGGCGCTACCGGCTGCCGCCGCCGCTAACCTCCCACTAAATTTTTCGGGAGGCGTGGGCGGCGCTGCGCCCGGGCGTTAGCTGCTTTACGCCCCATTAGCGCCCATTTAAGGCGCTAACGGGAGGCGCAAGCAGCTGAATTTTTCCCCCCAAGGGTCTAGTGAGAAGGAGGAATTAAAGGAAATTAGTATTAGTAAAAAAATAGTGCTGGACAAATTAATGGGACTGAAAGCCGATAAATCCTCAGGGCCTGATAATCTGCATCCCAGAGTACTAAAAGAGGTAGCCATGGAAATAATGGATGCATTGTTTGTCATCTTCCAAAATTCAATAGATTATGGAACAGTTCCTGCAGATTGGAGGGTGACAAATATAACCCCACTATTTAAAAAAGGAGGGAGAGAGAAAACAGGGAACTACAGACCGGTTAGCCTAACATCAGTAGTAGGGAAAATGTTAGAGTCTATTATAAAGGATGTGATAACAGGACACTTAGCAAATATCAACGGGATTAGACAAAGTCAACATGGATTTATGAAAGGGAAATCATGTTTGACAAACCTACTGGAGTTTTTTGAGGATGTAACTGGTATAATAGATAAAGGAGAACCAGTGGATGTGGTGTATTTGGATTTTCAGAAGGCCTTAGATAAAGTCCCACATAAGAGGTTAGTGTGCAAAATTAAAGCAGATGAGATTGGGGGTAATATACTGGCATGGATTGAAAATTGGTTAACAGACAGGAAACAGAGAGTAGGAATAAATGGGTCTTTTTTGGGGTGGCAGGCGGTGACTAGTGGGGTACCGCAGGGATCAGTGCTTGGGCCCCAGCTATTCACAATATATATCAATGATTTGGATGAGGGAACCAAATGTAATATTTCCAAGTTAGCTGACGACAAATGGGATTGTGAGTTGTGAGGAGGATGCAAAGAGGCTTCAAGGCGATTTAGACAAGTTGAGTGAGTGGGCAAATACATGGCAGATGCAGTATAACGTGGATAAATGTGAAGTCATCCACTTCGGTAGGAAAAACAGAAAGGCAGAGTATTATTTAAATGGTGATAGATTGGGAAATGCTGATGTACAAAGGGACCTGGGTGTCCTTGTACACCAGTCACTGAAAGCAAACATGCAGGTGCAGCAAGCAGTTAGGAAGGCGAATGATATGTTGGCCTTCATTGCAAGAGGATTTGAGTACAGAAGCAAGGATGTCTTACTACAGTTGTACAGGGCCTTGGTGAGACCACACCTGGACTACTGTGTGCGGTTTTGGTCTCCTTACCCAAGAAAGGATATACTTGCCATAGAGGGAGTGCAGCGAAGGTTCACCAGATTGATTCCTAGGATGGCGGGACTGTCATATGAGGAGAGATTGGGTCGACTAGGCCTGTATTCACTAGAGTTTAGAAGAATGAGAGGGGACCTCATTGAAACGTATAAAATTCTGACAGGGCTAGACAGACTGGATGCAGGGAGGATGCTTCCCCTGGCTGGCAGCTCTAGAACGAGGTGTCACAGTCTCAGGATATGGTGTCGGGCATTTAGGACTGAGATGAGGAGAAATTTCTTCACTCAGAGGGTGGTGAACCTGTGGAATTCTCTACCACAGAAGGTTGTGGAGGCCAAGTCACTGAATATATTTAAGAAGGAGATAGCTAGATTTCTAGATGCAAAAGGCGTCAAGTTTTATGGGGAGAGAGCGGGAATATGGTATTGAGATAGAGGATCAGCCATGATCATATTGAATGGTGGAGCAGGCTCAAAGGGCTGAATGGCCTACTCCTGCTCCTAGGTTTCTATGTTTCCATTTCACATTTATTATCCTTATGAGAAAATTTCAGCAGTCAAAAAACTATCAATTTGTCTCCTGCAAGAATAAACAAACGTTGATCTCTCTTGATGTTGTTCACTGTCATTTTTACCCAGATGCGCACAGCGTTGATGTCACAATCTCTGGGTGAAGGAGATCGGGGCGCAACGCCATACCACCGCTGCAAACCTCCCGCCGAATATAGCAGGAGTCGATCTTCTCGCCACGCCCGGTCGCTAAGTGCTTAGCGCCCCCTTATCGCCCCCCCCCCCCCCAAGGTGATAACGGGAGGCGCTAAGGTGCTCAATTTCTAACCCCAAGTGTTGTCTTGTCTCAGTTGATAGCAGTCTTGCCTGAGTCAGAGGTGTGAGTTTAAATTCAAAAATATAGGCTAATACTTCATTGCAGTACCAAGGGAGTCCTACATTTTTAGAGGCTCCATCCTTTTGGATGAGATGTTAAATTTAGATGTCTGCCTGTTCAGGTGAAGATAAAAAGATCTCTTAGTATTATTTGAAATAAAGCAGGGCGTTCTCCCAGTGTACTGGACATCACAACCAAAACAGATTAACTGGTAGTTTATCTCAATTGTTGTTTGTGGGACATTGCTGTGCAAACTGGCTGACAACCTGCCTTCAAAATAACTGTGGCTACACTCCAAAAGTAATTTATTGGATCTGAAGCTCTTTGGGATAACCTGAAAACATGGAAGTTGCTACATGAATTCAATTTCTTTATTTCTTCCCCTACCAGATCTCCACTTAACCTTTATTGAATCTAGTGAAAAAGAGTCAAGGCTGAAAAATTTATTTTGCACAGGAAGTGGGCAACGCACACCTGCAGACGTCAACCCAAGGCTCACTCCAAATTGGGCTTCGAGCCTCATTTCCATAAAACCAGTGATTGCAGATGCCAGTTGTGCTTCCCGATGTCAAGGCTTCTCAAAATTGTCTGGTTCGAACACCGAGCCGTCCCATAGGTAGATCCCGGGAGGGGGACGACATGAATGGGAGGGAGGTGAACTTGGGTCGGTAGCACCTGCAATACCATTGCGGAGTCAGGCAGAGCATTCCTGTCCCTCCTGGCTCCATATTTCTATAAGTAGGGAAAACATGAATGACCTTTACATTCCCTTAAAGGACCACGGGCTAGGCTGCAGTAGACATGCAGCATTCCCAGTGCATGTAGGGTCCTAAAATAGGTATTAGGTACTTGATGAGCATATTTAGGAGTGTCAAGAGTGCGCCCTTGACACTCAGCAAGCGCCAACTTCAATTTTGGCAATGGGCGCACTTCTGGGGGAGATCGGGCACAGAATACTGCCACCCAATATTCTTCCCCCAAACACTCATTTAGCGCCCATAAATTGAACGTGACGTGTGCCAATTTCTCCCCCCCCGCCCACTCAAATCTTCCCAGATGTCACACAATTAACAATGTCAAAGGTAGAATGTTAAATGAGGTGAGACAGAGCAGGATTGAACTGAGTTAAACTGGGCTAAGCTGAAGCTGCCAAGGTAAAGAATACTAACATGCACCTGGCAGGCACATGTCTTGTCCAATACAGGCTGAAAAACAAAACAAAATAGATGGAAAACTGAGTGTTTGATGACACAGAAAGTAAGGAAGCTTTAGCGTAAAAGTAATCATAGGCTGAGTCAATAGAAAGATGAATTAATTTAAATCAGCCATTGCAGTATATATTTTAAAGGAAGGTTAGCCTTCCATTATGAAGGAGAAAACCATTCTAATTATCTGTAACCTCCATGCTCACTGTCAAGCCTTTCCCTTACAAAAGTGAATAAAACTTCAGCATTAAGTGCCATAAAAGGATGGTTGTTTATACAGCAACAGATAACCACTGCACAATATTTCACAGAGTGAAGGCTTTAAATCCTAAATCTATGTCCCTCACTATCAAGAAGAATGGAGTGTAGAAACACACATATTAAAAGGTCATTAAAGTCACCAAGTGCCTTTACCAAACTGGAAGCAATACAGAATCAACACCTGGGCTCAAAGCGAAATCATATAGGAGTGATTTTTTGGGTGTCAATAATATTTCCCATGGTCTCACTGTACCAGAAACAGCAGTACTATCGGCATTGGTCAGTTGGCTGCTGTGGACAGAGTTAACCAGTTGTTGACATAGATGCAGAAATACCAATTTAAATTGATTTGAAATGGGATAGATCCACTACAGTTGGTAATTATTCAAATGACCTGTGGCTGTTGCACTAGCTCAACTCCAGCTCAAAGGCTTCACTAAACATCACCCATCACAAAATCCAGCAAGAAAACAGCAATGTAATTTTTGTTCCTACTGCAGAAACTGAATTACATAAACTTACTGCCACTCATGGTGGGTGGGGAGGGAGAGAAATAAATAGACCAGATATCAGGACCCATGCAATTATGACTCTTTGGCCATAAATAAAGAAGATCCAAGGAGTCTGAGAGTCAATATTAAACATTCATTGACTCATTATTATTTCAGTTTGTTCAGTTTATATCTAAAATTGAAAAGATACGAGTTGAATCCATTGTGAGTCAAAGCATAAATTTACTCTTTCTCAGATCAAAGGTAGATATTTTTAAGCAAGAAGAGCCCAAGGCATGTTAAATGATCCTGAGCATCCGTTTCCCCAGTGGTAAAATAACTAAGATTCCCATTGAGAGAAGCAATGGCTTTAATGATTTTACAGCAACAAATTTACTCCTCGGGAATTGACAGGGAAAGATTTGGCTAGAAATTATTTTCAAATCCCTCAATATAACCTAAGATCTCTGTTATCCAAAAACGGGGCTTTTGATGAACCTAAAAACATGGCAGTGCAAAAAGCATTCAATTCTTTCCTCTGTTGAAAGCTCCTGCTTCCAAAGGCTTGCAATTTGATCACATGGCTTGTGCAAGCATTTAAATCCTAATTGCCTTCTTGATGAAGCCACAGTAAGACATTCACTTCAGAAACCCTTGGATGCACAATCACGTTCATCCCCTCAAACTGGGGAGAGAATCCTCATTAAACAGCAGCTTTAGATCCATCTCACTCATCAACACTGACTTCAAAACATTCACAAATGTTCTGTCTCGGAATTTGGATTGCATTCATTTATTGGAGAAAAGCACTGACTAAACATAATCAAAAATGATTTATTAAGTGGCATCTCTCATCTGATAACAAGCAAAATATTTTCTGAAATGATCATGGCATCCAAGGAGATGATGGACCTAGGAACAACAGTCTTCCTTGATGCTGGAAACGTTTGGAACTGGTGGAGTTTGACACAATGAAAAAATTCAGCTTTGTCAAAAGATTTATAGGAGACAATATGGAATGCTGGAAATCTGAAATAAAAACAGAAAGTGCTGGAAATACACAGCAGGTTTGTCAGGATCTGAAAAAAGGAAAGATAAGTTTGGGCTTCATCAGAACTGAAAAGGAAGAAGGCAGCCTCATTAAAGAACAAATCAAAACAAGGAGAAGTGAACAATAGGCAAAGACCAAGCATACAGAAATACTAACTGTTAGTACAAAGTACCAGCTAAAGGATTTAAGCTCCTGCAAAACAGATTTTCTTTTAAATACTGAAAGACGTAAAAAGTGGTGGATGAAGTATAAAGTTCAGTCATGCTGTGAAAAAGCACAAAAGGGCAAAAAGGCAAGTAAAACAGCTCCAAAATGCAAATGAATGATGTAAAAGGTGAATGGGAGGAACAGACAAAAACAATGGAGGGCACAGCTGAGTTGCTACAGTCAATCCTCAGACCAGAGGGCTACAGAGTTCCTGCAAGGAGATGAGCTACTGTTCCTGCTGGACCAGTGCAGAAGATGGGTCAAAGTGAGAATGGGAGGAAGAGTTGAATAACCAGGATCACATTTGCAGACAGAATGAAAATTTTCATCCGTTTGATGACCAAATCTATATTGCATCTCCCCGGTATAGAGAAAATGACGTTGTGAGCGGTGAATACAGTGTACACGACTGAAGGAAGCCTATGTAAATTTCTGTCTCATATGGAAAGAGTATTTGAAATCCCAGACAGTGATGTGGGAAAAAGGGTGGAATGGACTGATTGTGTATCTGCTATGGTTGCATAGGAAAGTATCTCCAGAAGAGCAGTTTGTAGTGGGAATGATGGAAAAGTGAATGAGGATGTCACAGGGGCAGCAGTCCTTCCAGAAAGTAAAGGTGGAGGGAATATTCGCCTGTTTTTGTATCACATTCTGGATGGCAAAAAGAGTAGATGGTTTAGGGGATGCAGAGGCTAGTGGGCTGAAAGGGGAGGACGAGAGGGATCCATTTATTGTGAAAGGTGGGAGAAAAAGTAAAGACGGTGCAAGAAATGGGTCTTAATACAGACAAGGAAAAACCCTGTAGAGGAAAGGGGACATTTCAGAAGTCTGGTGCAGAAAGTCGAGCGAGCAGACCACATATGAGGATAGATTTTCCATTCTGCAGATGCCAGTGGTGTAGAACAGCAAGCAGGTGCTGGGAAACCAAATGGCTATTGCTTTCACTGGTCCTCTGACCACTGCGCACCACGCATCATCTTTCAACCAGACTTTTAGGCTGGCCTATGGCACTCTTGCCCAAAAAGAGCAAGAGCCCCCTTTCAATATAAAAAACAATGAAAATCAAAATTTAAATTAGGATAGGCATGATTCTTGAATGCTCTCACAGAGAATGTACTGTGTACTCAGATCACATGAATGAAACAGACAATCAGGGTCTGCCACGTACTGAGCTGTAGAAATGTCTTTAACATTGACTTCACTTTAAAAGTACTTCATTGGCTGTAAAGTGCTCTGGGACGTCCTGAGGTCGTGTAACGCGCTATATAAATGCAAGTCTTTGTTTTCTTTTTTTTTAAAGAGGCAGTAATTTATTTAAGCCACATTTTAAAGTGGCTTTTATCTTTGGGATTGTGACAGCTGACTTGATCAGGATTTTTTGACATTCTGTTTATTCTAGAAGTCTTTCACCCTGGATTTTTTTTTCACAAAGTTTATCATCGCTGCAATCAAAATTCTGAATGTGGGAATTCCAAGGGGTGTTTTTCTCTCTTTGTATTATTTGAAGGAGGTAGAAGAAGATTAAAAGGCGGGATGCAAAGCAAGTTCAATTGCACCAGAAGCTGACTGCTGAAAGCAATCTCCGAACACAACCATGAATCGAACAGACTCAATTAGTGCTACAAGAGCAGGAGCACAATTGATTATTTCTTCTATTGTTATTATTGGATATTATGTAATCTTTCTCTTAGTCAGTATTTGTGTACTATTTTCTGATTTGTGGGATATAGTTTTAATGGAGTCGACTAATTAACATACTTTTGCTTATTATACACAATGGGGTTGAAACTCGTCTGGGGCGGTAACACAAAATGGGTGACAGTGAATTAGCCCGTTTTACACTCGGCCCTCTGTGTTGTCATTTACCACAATATAGGTACTATTTTCCCAAATCATTTTGGCACTTTAACATTCATATATATAGTTATGTTTATTTATTACTATTTAGTGAAATATATGTCATAATTACATTATGATGTGGAGATGCCGGTGTTGGACTGGGGTGGACAAAAATGAGAAGTCGCACAACACCAGGTTATAGTCCAACAGTTTTATTTGAAATCACAAGCTTTCGGAGCTTACGTGGCCCCTTCCTCAGGTGAAGTCACCTGAGGAAGGGGCCACGTAAGCTCCGAAAGCTTGTGATTTCAAATAAAACTGTTGGACTATAACCTGGTGTTGTGCGACTTCTCATAATTACATTAAGCATAGGGTGTTGTTAGAGGGAATACCAAGAAAAGGGCATTCTTCACTTGTGCAGGCTAGGGTCTGATACTTCTGGGCCTAAAACTGTTTGGTTGTATAGTTGTTGATGTTTAAGATCTTTACAACAAAGGTTTGCTCTTTTGACTTTGCTGCTCATGTGTCTTCCCTTTGAGCAATCTACTAAATTCAAACCAAGAACCGTAACAATGGCCTGGATTTTGTGGGGCCAATGACGGCTCAGCGTACACTGTCGTAAGCCCTCAAAATTGCCCCGCAAGTTCCTGGTTTCCGCATGCAGAACTTGCCATCTGTCAAGGTTTGCCTTGACAGATCTTCCGCCTGCATCCCATAAACACTTTCGCTGGTGCAGAGACTGCCCAGCAAATGCGCACAAAACCCTTACGCCTGGTAAAAGCAGGCGTAGTGCCTGCTTTTACCAGCGTAAGGGTTAAAATAAATGTTAAATTAAATTTTTTAGAATGATTAAAACATACAAAAACATTTTAAATTAAATTAATTTAGGTAAATTTTGGCCTGGATTAAAATGTTTAAAATTATTTTTCAAAAAATTTAATTTTTATTTTAAATGCTTAATTAAAGGGACTTTTAATTAATTTTGAACATGGAAACATTATTTTTATTTCAGTTGTGTTAATTATTTATTTATTTGGGGATTCCTCATAAGCTTATGGGGATTCTGTTTGTAAATGGAATCTCCATAAGCTTCTGAGGAATTCCTCTTTCTAATTGGTTGACCTGGCCCACGTGATCCCAGGGACGCTTCCGAACCGCCTGCATCCCTGGGATCAGTGGGTCTTTACACAGGCGTACGCCTGCAGGCCCAGGACCCGAAGACCCCGAAGCCCGGGAGCCAGCAGGTATGTTCGTATTTTTTTTCGGGTCGAAGGCGTACTCCAAAGGTATGCCTCCGACCGCAAATTTTGCCCCATTATAAACATATGTGTTCAAATCCTAACTGATTGAGATTCTGTAAAATGTCAACAGCCTCTTTATTATTTCCTTGATTTACAATTTGCAACAAACTGAACAAAATATTATTCTTACAATCAGATGTGTATCTGCAGCATTTGGAATTCCCTCGATTCTCCCTAATATCCAATTCACTTTGCTTAGTCTCACTGAGTTTAGCGTTTTGTGTTCAGTTCTATTATTGTTTCCATTAAGAACATTACAACAATGCAGTTCCGTGAAGTACAGTATAATAAATTTATGAATCATGATGTTCTCCATGCCAATTTATCCTGGACTTCAATCCGAAACCACTTCTACTGCAAGAGATAGAACCATTCACAGTAGTTCTCCACACCAGAATTCTGGGAAGAACAGGCATGTCTGTAAGAGATTATTATCAATGCCAGTGCTACATTTGTAAACTTGCATGCTCTGCTGGTTCTCTGTTATGTGAGGCAAAGGTTTGAAACTGCCTGCCCCACTCACCCATTCATGTGGATAAAGACTGCTCCTTATCGATCGGAAGTTACTTACGGCATTTAAAAAAAATTCCAGTGATCAATGGTCGCTGGACCTCACATACCCTTGAGATCTAGATCCAGTGGTTGGTTGAACTGTCTCCACAACATAATTACATAAAAAATCATTGGAACAGCCCATCGAGACCATTCTTTCCACAGATATAACAACAGGAAACGCTGGAAAAACTCAGCAGGCCAGGCAGCATCCATGGAGAGAGAAACAGAGTTAACGTTTCAGGTCGAAGACCTTTCGTCAGAACTGGAAAAAAGCAGGAAATGAAATAGATTTAAAGCAAGTATAAAGCTGGGAAAAGGGGGAGGGGATGAAAGAACAAAAGGAGAGATTAAGAGACATTGAGAGACATTAAGAGATTGATGACTGTATCGGTGCCGTCTCCTGCTCTCGCCCTGAACTGGAACATTTCATTCACTATGCTTCCAATTTTCACCCTTCCCTCACCTTCACATGGTCCATCTCCCTTCCTCGACTTCTCCGTCTCCATCTCTGGGGATAGGTTATTGACTAACATTGACTACAAGCCCACTGACTCCCACAGCTACCTGGACTACACTTCCTCCCACCCCACCTCCTGTAAGGACTCTATTCCATTCTCCCAGTTTCTCCGTCTCCGCCGCATCTGCTCTGATGATGCCACCTTCCATACCAGTGCTTCCGACATGTCTTCCTTTTTCCTCAACCGAGGATTCCCCTCTACTGTGGTTGACACGGCCCTCGACCGTGTCCGTTCTATCTCCCGCACTTCTGCCCTCACCCCTGCCCCTCCCTCCCGGAACCACGATAGAGTTCCCCTTGTCCTCACCTTTCACCCCACCAGCCTCCACATTCAACGGATCATCCTCCGCCATTTCCGCCACCTCCAGCATGATCCCACCACCAAACGCATCTTCCCCTCACCTCCCCTTTCAGCATTTCGCAGGGACCGCTCCCTCCGCGACACCCTAGTCCACTCCTCTACCACCCCCAGCGCAGGAGATGCAACACATGCCCTTATACCTCCCCTCTTCCCACTGTCCAGGGCCCCAAACACCGCTTCCAGGTGAAACAGCTTGTACTTCCTGCAATTTAGTATACTGTATTCGCTGCTCACGATGTGGTCTCCTCTACATTGGGAAGACCAAACGCAGATTGGGTGACCGCTTTGCGGAACACCTCCGTTCAGTCCGTAAGGGGGACCCCGAGCTCCCGGTGGCCTGTCACTTTAATTCTCCGCTCCACTCCCACTCTGACCTCACCATCCTCGGCCTATTACACTGTTCCATGGAAGCGCAGCGTAACCTCGAGGAACAGCACCTCATCTTTCATTTAGGCACCCTACAACCTTCTGGACTCAACATCAAGTTCAACAATTTTAGATCATAACCTCGGACCCTATCACATTTATATTTTAGTTTTTCATCCACCCTTTTGTTTGGCCCCCCTCCTTTTTTTTCCTCCCAGAAGCTGGCAGCTGTCCTTCATTCTGCCAGTGCATTTCACACTTCATTTAGCCTCAACCTGTTACATCAACACCTCCTCTTGCCTTGATTATATCTTAATGTCTCTTAATCTCTCCTTTTGTTCTTTCATCCCCTCCCCCTTTTCCCAGCTTTATACTTGCTTTAAATCTATTTCATTTCCTGCTTTTTTCCAGTTCTGATGAAAGGTCTTCGACCTGAAACGTTAACTCTGTTTCTCTCTCCACGGATGTTGCCTGGCCTGTTGAGTTTTTCCAGCGTTTTCTGTTGTTATTTCGGATTTCCAGCATCCGCAGTATTTTGCTATTCTTTCCACAGACTCTTCCTGGTCCACTTCAGCTTCTGTGGGAAAGTTCTATCATTCTGATTTGCAAAAGCAATTGAGCAAAACTCTGATATATTAATTCGCCCTCACATCTCCATTACTCAACCGTACCTGCTGACACTCAATTCTCCATATCCCACAGCTTCAGCTGCAGAGGCCATTGTGCCCTACGGAGTATGTTATTAGTTTTTATTATATTAACCTATGCCAATATATCACTCATTATCATCAAGGTGTTTCAGATTGGCCATCATTATGAGCTAGTTATTTTTCCTACAATGTTTCACGTCCAGGCTACAATAATAGATCATGAAAGTAGATCAATTATTAAAGGCAATTAGAAATGAATCAAACTTCTCTTAAACCACATGTTAAAATCACTCGATAGAAGATTACGAACATATGAAAATGACACACAGAAAAAAACAACTGCTTCACTGATTCTGTCCCATACAGTCATATTGCAATTAAATATCATGTAAAATATTAAGCATTTTGGGATGTCATGAGAAAGTGATAAGATACTATATAAATGCAACTTATTTGATGATTTGAATGTTGATGTTACATCAGAACTCCAAATATTAGCCCATGAAGTTTTAAAGGGACAGATCTTTTTGATTCAATTTTTCGATGTTGATTTTTCCAGTGCTAGTATTTGCATTACTTTATTCTCCAAAAATGTTTTCCTTGTATTTAAAAAAAATTACTTGTTTTTGATTTTTTTCTTTAAAACATGTCATTTATGTTTATTGCGATAAAGAAAAGCAACTGAATGCAATTGAGCACTGACAAAACTTTAGCAGGAGAGGATGAACTTAAAAAAAAATACCAGACATATCAAGGGGTTTTTACAATACAAAATTTCACAGGAGCTCTGGGTGAAATAAGACACTGAAGTCCAAGCTGCAGAATTGCCTGGTGGTCATCAAATCAAGTTACTATTAACAATGGCATTCTTTTTACAGCACCTCAGAAGTAGTTTTCCATTGTTGAAGTGGCACAAGATGAAAGGAGGCATGTCAGGGAGCTCAGCACTCAGCAGCACTGGGCTTCCCAAACTTGCTATTTTGCCACCAACCATGGAAACAGGCACACCTACCTCACTATGATGGAGAACAACTCTGCTTCAGCAGGAAGCCAGCTGCACAGCTATGATACCCACTACAAGGAGACCTGTAGCCAACCCTCACCATAGGGGCAGCACTGTCAATGGCAGTCAAAGTCAATACTGCCTTCAACTTTGCAGTCTCTACCTTTTTCCAATTTACTGCGCACATATGTATTAAGCTAATTTATTGGGCAGCATCATTGACACTTTCTCCTCCTTCCCCAGTGAATAGCATAAGGAACTTGACACAACTTCCCAATATGACTGCCCTGCTGCATTTTTCAAAGAAGATGGCTCCTTGATGGCAGCCATGTGGTCACCTGGGCAGCAGGTTCCTACTCATCCTCTGCCATCACCATTTGCTGCACCTCACCTGTGTACCCTGATTGACATGTTGCTACCTCCTGAACCTCACTAACAGAATCCTCCAGGATGTAAGTGGCTGAGATGTTGCTTGAAAACATTGGCCCTGAATTTCCAACCCCCACGGGTGCGTACGAGGTGTGCAGGGGCCGCGCAAGTTCCAGGATTAGGCATACCAAGCGCATGCGCTGAAACACGGAACTTGCAATCTGTCAACATCCGCATACCCAAGAAAAGTGCCTCTGCGGGTGGAGAGTTGCGCTATTTGCTCAACTTCTGCCTGCTGAAAGGCCATAGAATTATTACGCCTGGTAAAAGCAAGCGTAAGGCCTGCTTTTATCAACATAAGAGTTTAAAAAAATAGAAAAATAAGATTTTATCACTCACTTATAAATTAAAAACCCTGTCCAATAAGGTAAGGTTATATTAATCCCTGTTAAAACATATTTTAAAAAATTCAAAAAATGCAATGTTTGTTTAACATAAAATGCCATTTTAATTAATTTTATATATGTAATGATTTTTCTTTATTTATTTCAGTGTGTTGGTGCATTTTTGCAGTCATCCCCATTCATACTTTTGACAGTTCCATGCGTATAGAACTATCAAAAGTATGAATGGGGATTCCCTTCTTCCATTGGTTGAGCTGGCCCATGTGATCCCGGGGCGCTTGCGAACCGCATGCGCCCCTGGGATACGTGGGCCTCTGCATATTTCCAAGAGGAGAGACCCAGAATCGGAAGCCTCGGTATCTATGGAACCAGCAGGTAGGTTCGCAGAATTTTTTCTGATCAGAGGCATCCGCCCGCAGGAAGCCTCCGATCGGAAATTCAGGGCCATAATTGCGAGAAACGCATGGTGCTGTGAATTATTATCTTGTACTGGGCCACTGGCAGTCTGATCCAGGAAGCTGTGCACCAGGAGCACTATCGATGCAAATGTACTCCTTTGTCCCCCACATGTGGTCACTTACCTTTGTGCAGGTGGGAACTCACCTTGAATATGAAATGAAGTTCGACCCCAGAAGATTCAGTGGGGTTGGTGCTGCACAATTTGTGCAAGTGAAAAGCTCACAGTGCTTTAGACCCAGCACTGGGACAGGTAAGTATACTCAAGTGTCCTGTCAAAGATTTTCTACAAAACAATGATTGGCATTGCAGCAAGAATTATCAAAACTATATTCTCTGGTGTCAACTTCAGCCATGTAATATGGTCTTCTGACTAACATCTAGGGGGCAATTTTGCCAGCCCTGGGGAGGCGGCTATGGAGGCGGGACTGCCGGGAAAATGGCAGAATTTGGGGGCGGGTGCCCAACCCACCCCCAACCCGCCTCCATGCCATCTTCCCAGGAGGCGGGTTGCCGTCCCGCGCCAGGTCCCGTCTCCTTGGAGGCGGGAAGAGATTAAAGCCTATTAACTGCCTGTTAACAGGTAGTTAACAGGCAGAAAATAGGATTATCCCCTTTTTGCCCTCACAAGTGCAAGCTTCCCAAAGGTTCCAAAACACGCCAGCTCAGCGAGGCGAGGACTGGGTCTGCGGGGGTCGGGGGGGGGGCGCAAAAGTGTGGTGTGAAGGTAAGTGATGGGTGCAAGAGTGTAGAGGTGAGTATCTGAGGTAAGTGCTAAGTGTTTTTAAAAGTGTACTTACCTTTGTTTCTTCCTGCAGGCTTCAGTCGGTTTCTATGCGGACAGTCTCGTACCTCCGTGTTGCAGATGAGAGATGGCCGTTGCATTCTCAGATGCAACAAACATCTCATTTCTGTAAAAGAAAGAAGGCTGATGAGGTCTTGTATGCAAGACCTCATCAAACTGCAGAAATTGTCAGTGTTTGACAGCTTCACAGAACTGCTCTGCAACCAGCTTTCCCTTAATTGGCCTGCTAAGCCCGCTGGGCGGGCTTAACAAGGTCAATCAAGGGAAAATAGTGTGGGTTGGCCACAAATCGATGGAGGCGGGACATCGACCCGACAAGCAGCAGTCCCGCCTCCAACGCGCCTCCATTCACAAGATCGCCCATCTAGAAAAATGGTGGTCGTGAAATTGGAGCCTTTAGCGCCAGCTTTTAAGGCCAGTTTGGAAGAAACAATGGCAGCCGCCTTACTTCTGCCCGCTTCTGGCGTCTTTGGGCACGTTGCCTGCGCTCGCTGCCCATATTTAAATGATCCCGATCGTGACATCAATGGGCGTGCAATGCCTGACTTGACACACAATCAGTGATTTTGGTCATTGTCGCTCTCCAAACCACGCATGGAAGAACGTGCGTGCAGCAGTACAACGGATGCGCTGCCAGCACTTCTTAAAGGGACATGCACAACTTCCAGGTAAATTTAGATTTTTGCTTTTGGACTAGTTTCTTTATATTTTATTGGAGCAGTGGCTTAATGCAATACATTTAAAAAGTTGTTAAAATGTGCAGGGAGTGCAGGGAATGCTGCTGGACATTTGCAAGGCTTTGGCTCTCAAAGGAAGGCCTCTGAGAACACCACTTGCTCCCCATCCTGGCGGTTCTAGTTGCAGTCCCCCTTGGGCTACAGCCTCACATGGAGATGGAGTGAAGGCAGCAAAGGGGACAAACTGCTCGCAGAGGGCGGAGGAGGAGGAGGAAGAGGACGAAGCAGTAGAGAAGGAAACAGAAGAGGAGGAAGAAAAGAGGAAAAAGGAGAAGAGGAGAAAGTGGAAGGAAGGAGGCAACCCAGACAGCCCCTTTCTGGCCAGGATATCCAGGATCAAATCATCTGCCTGCGATACCAGTGAACAAAACCTCAATTATCCTTTCAACATTTGTCCCACGCCTTACCTTCCCTCTGTTACTGACCATCACAGCGACCTCTTGGCCATAATGCTGAAATAAAAGCCACCACGAAGCAAACTTTCCAATCCAACTTTATACATATATGCACCCAATATTACATTAAAAAATCAACTAATTACCCTTGTGCATTCCCTTAGTGACTGTCTTGCGTGTGCCTTTGCCTATCCTAGTGCTGTTATGCAGTGCTACCCCAGTGGCTGCAGCATGGCTGGTGGAAGGCTGCTGACTTTCAGTGGGGACACTGCAGATGGCCTTGCAGGATGACCTCAAGGAGCTGGTGGCTGAGAGTGTGAAATCAAATGATGGTGTTTCTTCTTCTTCACTCTCCTCGCCCTCTTTTTGGTCAACCACTGGCTGGGCAGGCTGGATTTCTTGGGTGTCTGAAATGAGGAAGGCACAAGGTTAGGGTTGTGGTGAGGGGAGGGTGAGAAAGCAAGAGGTGCATGCTTACACCATGTGCAGCGTGTAAATCAGATGAGATTGTGGGATGAGGGGTAAGTGGGATGTGAGGAGGATAATGTATGAGGATACCGGCATCTTGTATTCTTTCTGCCCCGACGCTGGCCAAGGTCTTAGCCAAACCCCTGCCAAGAATGGCCAGCACTGTCTCCTCCAAGGGGGTGAGGTAAAGCTAGAAATGTGAGGTGTGCCTCGCGTTTGGTAGAGATCGTTGGTCGGTGAGTGATGGGGCTGGGTCGTGCATTGAGCAGTGTGTGAGGCTAGTGGTGCAGTTGGTAGGAGGCAGCTTTTGAAGATACATTCACTGACATTGACCACTCGTTTGAAGTCATTAAACTTCTTTGGGCACTGGAGCCAGATCCTGGGGGTGACACTGCTGGCAGTGACTGCCTCGGCGATCTGGTCCCACATCCTTCTTTCTGGAGGGCCTCCTGGCCCCCTGTGGGTAGAGGACCTTTCTTCCAGTGTTGACCCCCTGCGTCGGAGACCCTGGGTGTCCTTTCCCTGGCCTGTTGAGACATTTGGGTTAGTGCTGAAGCACTTTTTGCATTTTTGATCAGCAGAAGGCAGCTCACCTTTAAGAGGTGCAGACTGCCTTGAAGAGGAGGCTAGCTTTAAGTAAAGTTAGTCTCACTCCAGCGGCGCAAACTTCTGTCCCTGCTGAGCGCACAGCCTGTCAGCAGCGCATTCCGTGCTAAGCTGTGTGCTACAATCATGATAATTAGCAGGTAGCATCAAGTTGACGTGCTGCCTGCGCTTTTTGAAAGGTCGCGGGCACATCTCGCATCACGGTGCCTGTGCCCGTTTTCCAGCATTATCGAATTTCACCCCCAATGTCTATTCCCTACATGTTCCCATTTTCCCTGTGAGACCTATGTTAGACAGTGACTGCAAATGGTACATATTGGAAACTGGAGACAAAAATAAACTGTGACTAATGAAACTCTTAAATAAGAACAGAAAGTGCTAGAAAAGCACATCCGGTCAGTCAGCACCTGAAATAGAAAGGCAGGTTAATATTTTGGGTCTGAACTTTCTTCGGGTCTGAGGAAAAGTCACACCAGATATGTTAATCTTTCTTTTTCTTTCAGATGCTAGAAATTGCTACATTCAAGTGTGGTGGAAAAGAACAAAGGTTAGAAAGAACCAGTTCCTTGTGAATGTAGGGCCTGCGGTGAAGTGAAGAGAAAAATGAGTGGCAATTAGTCTTTTTTCTCAAGTGCTTTTCCCCAAGTGCAGCTATCAACCTGTACTGTGTATCATCTCAATTCTCCTCTGGGCAGACTGACAACATTTTGGTCTGAGGTCAC
Source organism: Squalus acanthias (assembly GCA_030390025.1). NCBI lineage: Eukaryota > Metazoa > Chordata > Chondrichthyes > Squaliformes > Squalidae > Squalus > Squalus acanthias. Next base: position 190,529,612 of record CM059425.1, read on the forward strand.
TGCAGCTACAATATTCATTTCTGAATTCCATATATTTTTACTTCTTTTTTGCATGATTTTCTCACGATTTACATTTCTGTACTAACTTCCATCTTTTCCAGGTTTCTTCCAGTACTACCCTATAACTGGATATGATTAAATGTATGAGAGAGTCTTGAAGAGACTCATGGGCTGATTTTCCCTCCCTCCCTCCCTGTGAGGAAGTGCTTCCCCACTACTTAGCATTTCCTACAAACCTCCCCTCACCCCCCACACAAACCTCCACCAAGGCACAGTCAAAAACTCTGCCATGTGGCAAATCATAGACAGAAATTTGCATTCTGCTGCACTCCCACCTCTATTGAATGGAATCATTATAACTAAGGTAACCAGAAACATCGCAATGTAAAGCACTATAAAATCTCATTATTCCCTTATTTTGTGATAGATATTTGTTTTCATTACATAGGTCTTAAACTCTTGGACTTCTTCCAAAGGGCCAATGAAAGAGAAAGTTACAATTTGCATCGCTGTTTTTTTCTCCAAGCTCCAGATAAATAAATTTTTTCTGCTATTTCTTTCAATGGACACAGAAAAAATAGTTTAATTTCTGGTACAGAATAGTTATATTACAGCTTATTGGGGGAAAAATTCAGTATCGCCCCATTTGGGGCGCAATTATCAGCCGGGCGCAAAGATTAGCGCCTGGCGCTAATTATTGCCTCCGACTGCAAACTTGGCTTTTCTCGCCCCTGGAGGTGATTTGAGCGCTAAATCAGGCGCTACACACCTGTCTTAAGGCGCAAAGGCCGAGGAGTGAGGCGCTACCTCAGAGCGCTGGCGAAGCTCATGTGATGTCAGTCAGCAATGGAACACAATGGCGCCGGCCAGTTCTTAAAGGGGAGGGTTGATCTTGCTCTCCATCCACATCCTGCTCATTGCAGCCTTGAATCTCGGCCTGGAGAGACCTGTACATCAAATCTGCTGAAAAGAACAATGGAGAGATCCAGGAAAAAGAGCTCAGAGTGCAGCCCCACAGTCTCTTCTAAATAGATGTAAGGAAGGGCAAATCAAAATGAACCTGCAAAGTGCTGCTCAGTACCCAAAACTCCTTCACACAGCATTGAATCTCTCCAGAAGTCTCTCTCTCTCTCTCTCAGAATGCGTGGTGCAAAAATGTAACCAACAAAAAAAGGCAGGAAGCGTTCGCCTTTAAATAGCATTCCCCCAGTCCCTTCCTGACTGCAAAACGCTCCCCTCAACCTGTCGTTGCTGCGGCAGGCAGTAAGGCAGGGGGCGCCACTCAATTTCCACTCCGGGACGCTACCGGGGTGTTGCGCACTCGACTGACGTCACGATCTGCCGGCGCAGGAGATCGTGGCGGTAGTGTTTAGCGCCGCCGCAAAATGTCTAGTTAATTTCGCAGCGGCGCAAACATCGCTGCGCCCAGGCGCTAGTTGCTTTGCGCCCCATTAGCCTTAAGGCGCTAACGGGAGGCGCAACCAACTGAATTTTTCCCCCAATCTCCTGTGCTGTAATTAAGACATATCACTTTCAACATTGTTCTAATTTTCTGGGTACAAAGCCTCCTAAATTCTCATTCATTGGCTGAGGTGAAGTTCTTTTCTCATTTGGCTTTCAGTAAGACTTCATGCCTCACGCAGAATAAATAGCAAATGACACCTGATTTTCAATATTTAAGAACTTAATTGATTTGAGGAATACATTTTAAATAAGAGCCTCTCCTCTAACAGAGGGAGTAGGGGAAGGTAAAGCAACTAGCCTCCCTCAAGCTCATGGACAATGCCATTCAGCTCTTATGCCTGGTTCCTCTCCCACTCAGTCATGCATACAACCACACAAACAGCACACACAGTTAATTATTTTGTAATGAGAATTGTGTTTAAAGGTGTGTCTTCGAGCCAGCACTACCCGTGAATCAAACTAAGACAGCACCTAAAATACCCTACATCCATCTCACCAAAGTTTGCAAGCATCTGCAGTTATACATATCCTGGATAATGACATTAGTGAACTTGGGTAGTGCAAAGGCTTTCTGTATATTCTGTATATTTTACATAATTTTGTCCTATTTAATGAGACGCTTATAGATTTTGTGCAAGAGCATTCTCAGTCAAGAATTGTTTCTGTCTGTAAAATAGCATGTGCATCGCATTGGGTGAGAAACGTGCCTACAGCCAGATTGCCTGATTTTCCAACCCCTGTTCATCTGATCTGTGCCTCGGTAGATCAAAAAATCTACCCCGACATCACTATACACAGGTCATTTTGTTCTTTCACTTTTATAAATGTGCCACAAGTTTGAGATTTGAACTGATTTATATGTAAATTACCAGTAACATTTTCCCCAGACAAGGACTAAAAGATGATTTCTGTTCTGATTCTTTAGTTTAAAAGTACTATTGTAAATATCTGGAGCTGTGTCGTGCCTGTATTAAAGGAATTTTACTTTATAAATTGGTCCCTGCCATTCAATGTAGAATCAAGGTCTGTTTATAGAGTTTGTTAATGGATAAGTCTGACATAAACGCATCTTTGTTGCTGTTTCGTGTCAATAATGACTGGCCATTGTTTTTGAAATCAGATAGGTGGTATGTTCCAGTCTGTGCTTACATTCTCTTTAGCAGGTGTCAGCTGTGGCTCAGTGTTCACTCTTTTGCCTCTGGGTCAGAAGGTTGTGGGTTCAAGCCCCACTCCATAAGACTTGAGCACCACATCTAGGCTGTCAGAGGTGCTGTTTTTCAGATGAAATGTTAAACCACCTCTCAGGTGGGAGTAATAGATCCCATGGCACTATTCCAAGAAGAGCAGGGGAGTTCTCCCTGGTGTCCTGGCCAATATTTATCCCTCAACCAAGTGATAATGACTATCTGGTCATTATCACAGTGCTACCACATTTCCTACATTACAACAGTGACTACACTTCATTGGCTATAAAGTGCTTTGGGACATCCTGAGGTTGTGAAAGGTGATATACAAATGCGAGCTATTTTTTCCTTTTCATTCTATAAGGTCATTTTCCTAATATTGTGATTTCATTTTATGAAAAGTTGTGCTATTGTTGTGTTGGTCATTATTGATTGACTACTTTGTTAAGTGTATAAAACATGATTATCTTTTAGTAGTCAACAGTGCTACTTGGATTTCTGAGGATCTACCCAGTTACAAGAGCTTTTAAATGTTTAACTTGTGCATTCCATGGATGACACTGATAATTGAAGGGACTGCAACATTACATGAATTATAAAGATAGACCTGAAAAAGTCTGCTTAAAGAAGTATGTATTTGAACATAGGAACATAGGAACAGGAGTAGGCCATTTAGCTCCTCGAGCCTGTTCTGCCATTCAATGAGATCATGGCTGATCTGCGACCTAACTCCATATACCCGCCTTTGGCCCATATCCCTTAATACCTTTGGTTAACAAAAATCTATCAATCTCAGATTTAAAATTAACAATTGATCTAGCATCAATTGCCATTTGCAGAAGAGAGTTCCAAACTTCTACCAGCCTTTGTGTGTAGAAGTGTTTCCTAACTTCACTCTTGAAAGGCCTGGCTCTAATTTTTAGACTATGCCCCCTAGTCCTAGATTCCCCAACCAGCAGAAATAGTTTCCCTCTATCTACCCTATCCCCTTAATGGCTTGAAAACTTTGATCAGATCACCCTTAACCTTCTAAATTCACCCTAATTTGTGTAATCTCTCCTCGTAATTTAACCCTTGAAGTCCAGGTATCATTCTGGTAAACATACGCTGCACTCCCTCCAAGGCCAATATATCCTTCCTAAGATGTGGTGCCCAGAACTGCTCACAGTACTCCAGGTGTGGTCTAACCAGGGTAGACTTCTACCCTTGTATTCTAGTCCTCTAGATATAAAGGCCAGCATTCCATTAGACTTTTTGATTATTTTCCGTACCTGTTCATGACATTTTAATGATCTACGTACATGGGCCCCCAAGTCTCTTTGGACTGCCACTGTTTTTAGCCTTTCACCATTTAGAAAGTACCCTGTTCTATCCTTTTAAGGTCCAAAGTGGATGACCTCACATTTGCCTACATTGAAATCCATTTGCCACAGTTTTGCCCATTCACTTAATCTATCGATAGCCCTTTGTAATTTTATGCTTTCATCGACACTGCCTGCAGTGCCACCTATCTTTGTGTCATCGGCAAATTTGGCTATGTGGCTTTCTATCCCATCATCCAAGTCGTTAATAAATACGGTGAATAGTTGAGGCCCCAACACAGATCCCTGCGGGACACCACTAGTCACATCCTACCAATTAGAGTACCTGCCCATAATCCCTACTCTCTGTCTCCTGCCGCTCAGCCAATTTCCTTACCAGGTCAATAATTTACCTTCAATTCCATGGGCTTCAATTTTAGTTAACAGTCTCTTATGAGGGACTTAATCAAATGCCTTCTGGAAGTCCATATAAATAACATCTATAAGATAGTCACCAAGAAATCCAATAGGGAATTCAGAAGAAACTTCTTTACCCAAAGAGTGGTGAGAATGTGGAACTCGCTACCACAGGGACTGGTTGAAGCAAATAGTATAGATACATTTAAGGGGAGGCTAGACAAGCATATGAGGGAGAAGGGAATAGGGGGTTATGCTGATATATTTAGATGAGGAAAGACGGAAGGAGGCTCGTGTGGAGCATAAACGCCGGTAGGGACTGGTTGGGCCGAATGACCTGTTTCTGTGCCATATATCTTATGTAAACATCCATAGACATTCCCCGTCCACTACTTTAGTCACCTCTTCAAAAAATTCAATCAGGTTTGTCAGGCATGATCTACCTTTCACAAAACCATGCTGGCTCTCTGATCAGCTGAAAATGTTCAAGGTATTCAGTCACCCTATCCTTAATTATAAACTCTAGTAATTTCCTGACAACAGATGTTAGGCTAACTGGTCTATAATTCCCTGGTTTCCCTCTCTCACCATTCTTAAACAGCTGAGTGACATGCGCAATTTTCCAATCTAAAGGAACGGTTCCTGAATTGAGAGAACTTTGGAAGATTATAGTTAGGGCATCTGCTACATTATTTTTAGCTGGTTAATGTCTGAAACTTAAAACAGATAAACTAACCATTTCTGGACTGTTTCTGCATCTTTTAGATACATTCATTGTGCTGTTTGTCCAATATCTGTACATCAGTTAATTGTAAATAAATTGAATTAGTTGTTTTAACCTTCACAAGTTGCATTACCATGTGGTATTTTCACCATTCATGGATCTGAAGATAGTCCAGAAATCCTATGCAATTTCCAGTAGGTAATTTTCCACAATTATATTTACATAGAAACATAGAAACATAGAATCTAGGAGCAGGAGTAGGCCATTCGGCCCGTCGAGCCTGCTCCGCCATTCAATACGATCATGGCTGATCATCCAAATCCAGTACCCTGTCCCTGCTTTAATCCCCACAGTACACATATCCCACCCTACCCCCGTAACCCCACGTATTTAATTCCCCCTAACATATCCCATCCTATCCCCATAACCCCACATATTTAATCCCCTCTAACACTAAGGGTCAATTTATCATAGCCAAATCAACCTAACCCACACATTTTTGGACTGTGGGAGGAAACCGGAGCACCCGGAGGAAACCCACGCAGACACGGGGAGAATGTGCAAACTCCACACAGACAGTCACCCGAGGTCAGATTCGAACCCGGGTCTCTGGCGCTGTGAGGCACCAGTGCTAACCACTATGCCACCGTGTTGCCCGTTTAATTGTTGGACGCAAGCTAATAGGCCCAGGCTGTGTAGTGTGAATGGCCAAAAGTGAAAGATGCAAGTTTCAACACATAAGAAAGATAGTCTACTTGCTGAAACTGGTACCAGGCTGATTGAATGAGAAAACAGTGCTGGTAAAATCCTTAACAAATGGACAAACAATTCAAAGTGCATTAAAATCCAAATCTGGCAAATTTGGATTCTTCGGGTACGATTACTCATTCTAATTTGATGCAGTTCGGATTCAGAAATAATCCCTTGTGAGTGTGTGCGTACATGTGTATGTATATATCAGTGGCATAGGCAGGATTATTTTTCAAGGATAATATTTGAATATGAGTTTGTCAAGCCAAACAAAACTACTTCAAAAGGTTTATTTTTCAAATAGGAATTTCACAATAAGATTTAAATAGAAACATTATTAGTTCCATTACTCTAACAATTCAAATAAAGCGAATGAACAAAAACAGTCTTGTTGGACAAAAATTCTGAAGTACAAAGTCTAAGCACCAGTTAAGTGTTGCTAGTCTATCGATAACTTTGCAACTACTCACTACAATAACCTGGTGAACATTTAGGAGTGCAAGCCCAACTGATCAGTTTCCTCCGGTTGAATTGCGAACTGACTAGCTCTGGAAGAATATCCATTACTTCTGTGTTCTATCAAGTGATCTAAGGTACGTTCTTTTGAAAGAACGATTGGTCCGATAAAAATAATCATGGAACTTCCGGAGGGGTGTTTGTACATTCGGATCAGCCCCTACATAAGCCACCGAGATATATTATTTTATTTATTTGCTATTTAGACTTAATCAACATTACTATATTTAGGTTTGCTGAAAAATTATGATTGTACCCGTTTCATTCCTTCCAGTTTTATAACCCTCTGAGCTATATTTAATTTTTGTGAGTGAGTGAATCAAATGAACTTTTTAAAAGTTTGTTTCAAAACTTCAGAAACTGCTTAAATAATTTTAAAATGCAAAATCAAATGCTGAGTAATTTCACTACTTCCTCCCTCTCTCCCACCATTCCCCTTTGGCCAGTTATTTAGGCTGGTTATGTTACCTCAGTGTTACAATGTAACTTCTTCACTCTTGTTGGGAAACTAGGTCACAGGTACTGCCGGCAAGCAATGACTCGATTTTTTAAAAATGTTTTCCAATGAAGGATTAGTTCACATTTATGAAACAAAATTGTTTATGAACATCAACACACAAAATATCTTTTTCCTCCAGTATAACATTTATGAAGTAAACATTTAGTTTGAGTGAAGGATGAACAGCCTAATCTACATACAGAAACAATTTGTCAATGGTATTTAATACAGCAACACAGATTTTCAATATTTGAAAATGTTGTAAATTACTTTATGAAATAGTTTAATTGTTTATATCAGTCAGAATGCATTTTCAGCTAAAACATTATAATTAAGGGCTATAACGTTTATAGATATATTAATTTTGACAGTGCTTATAAGTTATGATCAGGTAACCTTCTTGTAATGAAGGAGGAAAGACTGAATTTTAAGCTATGTGCCATAATTCACATCACACATTAGATGAAGTCATTATTTTGCTAATTTCGAGAACACATTCAAATTGCCAGTGAACATTGTGCCAATTTAAACAGGAAATAGTCTAAGAAAATGACAAAACATTGTAATGGCAAACACTTTGTCTAAAGACTTATATGATCTTAATAAATGATGGCATCTTACGAGATTGCAAGTGACAATATGTTCTCATGCAACATACTGCTTCACAGACCAGATCAGAAAAAAAACAAGGTCACTAAACATATTTATAAAATAACACCAAGCTGGCAAGGAATTAAAGCAAAGCCTAGGAAACTTATTTCTATCCATTGATCCTCCTTCCCAACTACTTCCAATAAATAGGCCAAAGAGGTAGTCAAAGTTATCTTGGAAGCAATGGATCTTCCCTCACAAATCCAATGACATTTTTTGGTGCTTTAAGTAAATCAATGGACAAAAGGTTTAAAATATTATTTATCTGGATATCAGAAGTCGTTTCCTGAAGTCCTGCATACTTTTAATGAAGACTAGCTAGGGATACTGTTACCAGTAAGTCTACAAAATATGGCTGCACAGCTTTACCTTGTCTTCATTCTCACTCTCCTCCTTCACTTCTGTTTATCTCTCTTACTCTTCTATTTCTCCATGGAGACAGGGGACAAGACAGCCCCAAAAAGTTATTAGCTGAAACATATATATTTAAAAAGAAAAGTTAACTAAACATTCTGGGTGGCCAGAGGCAGGGAAGAAGGTGGGCAGATGACCAAAAACAGGACCAAGGGAGAAAAAAAGAATTAAATATTTTAAACAAACTTCAAAGTTATGTAAAAGGAGTTAATAAAAAACTAAATTAAATAAAGTATTTTTACCAAGTAATTTCAGTATAAAATAGCACCTCCTGTGTTGTCACCAGGCTGAAATCTATGGCAAGCAAGGTGTGACTCCTATTACATCGCCACCTATAGGTGTAACCAGTACAATGGCGCTTATAATGGGGTTTAATAGATGCAAACTTCACACGAAGATTTTCTATGAAACGTGTACATATCAAATTTAATTTACAATGGATATGTATCTGTACACACTGGATAATGGATGACAATATTGTAGAACAGGGCAGTTTTTGACTTTTTTGCATCCAACTTGAGCATTAATAATTTCCAGATCAGGTGCATACTAAAGAAAGAAAGACTTGCATTTATATAACAACAACAACCTGCATTTATATAGTGACTTTATTGTAGTAAAACATCCAAAGGTGCTTCATAGGAGCATTATTAAACAAAATTTGACACCGAGCCACAAAAGGAGATAATAGGACAGGTGACCAAATGCTTGGTCAAAGAGGTAGGTTTTAAGGAGCGTCTTAAAGGAGGATAGAGAGGCGGAGAGGTTTAGTGAAGGAATTCCAGAGCTTACGGCGTAGGCAGCTGAAAGCACGGTCGGCAATGGTGGGGCGAAGGGAGTCGGGGATGCTCAAGTGTGTACCATCTACAAGATGCACTGCAGCAACTCACCAAGGCTTCTTCGGCAGCACCTCCCAAGCCCACGACCTCTACCACCTAGAAGGACAAGGGCAGCAGGCGCATGGGAACACCACCACCTCCAAGTTCCCCTCCAAGTCACACACCATCCTGACTTGGAAATATATCGCCATTCCTTCATCGTCGCTGGGTCAAAATCCTGGAACTCACTCCCTAACAGCACTATAGGAGTACCTTCACCACACGGACTGCAGCGGTTCAAGAAGGTGGCTCACCACCACCTTCTCAAGGGCAATTAGGGATTGGCAACAAAAGCTGGCCTTACCCGCGATGCCCACATCCCAGGAACGAATTTTTTAAAAGGCCAGAATTGGAGAAACAGGAGCGGAAAGAGGAACCATTGCAAGTGATTCGCTGGCTACAACCGGATGAATAAAAATGGAACCAGGCAAGAGCAGTTCCACCCAGCTGCATGAGAGAGGAGCGGCGGTGGAGGAGGATGGTGTGGTCAACCATATCAAAAGCTGCAGACAGGTCAAGAAGGGTGAGGATGGATAGCTTACCACGGTCACAGTCACATAGGTTGTAATTTGTGACTTTGATAAGGGCCATTTCAGTGCCGTGGCAAAGGCAGAAACATGATTGGAGGGATTCAAATGTGATTGCAGGAACGATAGGCATGGATTTGGGAGGCGACAATACGTTCAGTGACTTTGGAGAGGAAAGGGAAGTTGGCGATGGAGCAGTAGTTTTCAAGGACAGGGGTCAAGGGTGGGTTTTTTGAGGAAGAGGGTGATGACGGCAGATTTGAAGGGGAGGGGGACAGTATCTGAGGAGAGGGAATGGTTAACAATATCAGCTGACATGGGAGCCAGGAAGGGAAGTTGGGTGATCAGCAGTTTGGTGTGAATAGGAACGAGGGAGCAGCAGGTGAGTCTAATGGACAAGATGAGCTCGAATAGGGCATATAGGAGAGAAACTAGAGAAAGTTGTGAGTTCAGGACTAGGGCTGGGGGATCCTTAGGGGAAGTTTTACTTGGTGGGCTAGGAGAAGGGAGGGAAGTGGCAGAGGGCGCTGAATGAATGGTCTCAATCTTAGTGACGAAGTAGTCCATGAGCTCCTCGCATTTGTTGTTGAAGGTGAGGGTGGAAGGGGCAGGGGAGAGGGGTTTAAGAAGACAGTTGTAGTGGAGTAGAGAAGAGAAGAGAAGCCAGGGATGATCCTGGAATAGTGAGCAGTATTGGCAGAGGACAGCAGGACCCAATAGTGCTTTATGTGGTCCAGCAGATCTGGTGATGAATGGCTAAACCAGTTGTCCGCTCTAAATGTTCAAGCCGCCTTTCGCTGGGAGGGCAGACAGGACCTCGGTTTAACATCTCATCCAAAAGATGGCAAAATCTAGGCTGACACTACAGTGCAGCACTCCCTCAGTACTCTTCTTCTTAGGCAGTCCCTCGGAACCGAGGATAACTTGCTTCCACATTAAAAATGAGTTCTCAGGTGACTGATGAGTCCAATGCGGGACCTACAGTCTCTGTCACAGGTGGGGGCAGATGGTGGTTGAAGGAGCAGCATCGAAGCTTTGACCACGCTCGATCAGCTCTGATGGACGGGTCACATTGTCCGCATGCCCGATACGAGACTCCCAAAACAAGTGCTCTACTCGGAGCTCCGGCATGGCAAGAGAGCACCAGGTGGGCAGGGGAAACGCTTCAAGGACACCCTCAAAGCCTCCCTCAGTACTGCACTGAAGTGTCATCCTAGATTTGAAGTTCAAATCTCTGAAGTGGGACTTGAACCCACAACCTCATCGGCGAGCAGGCTACCATGGAGCCACAGCTGACACCATATTCAGCTATAGGGTAAAACTCCCTCAAAACTGCCCCATCTTAAACCCAACATCAGAAGAGCATCAGTGCGATATTCCATTTCCCATACCAATCATGTTTATTGCCTTTCTTAGTGAGATTGACAATTTAGTGTCAAGTTATGGGTTGTGGACTCATGCCGTCTAGGAACTGGGTCAAACTCATTTCATTTAGGAACTTTATAGCTGACAGCAAGAATAGTATTACATTACATCTGTCGGGACTGGATTTGAACCTGGGTCCTGCAAGCTTGACCCACTGCACTACTTAGTCCCCAGCACAGTTAATTTAAAAAATAAGGAAGCTGATGATGAGATGAAATTCTGGGTATATCAATCAAGTCTCCCGAAGTAGACTGGCACAGCATTATTTTTGTCTTTTCAAAATATGTTTTCAATATATTCTGAGGCTTTATCTGATTATAGATCACCAGAGGCTGATTAATAGTAAATATTACAGGACAAAAATGTGCAAGAACACCAGTGTACATGAAAACTAAACATGTAATAGGAATGAATATTGTAGCAACTAATTTCATACATGGATGTAACTTTTTTCAAGAACCCATATATATTTAACTTACTCTTAAGAAGAGAAGCATGGAAATATGTAGAGTTTCAGTATATAGTGAGATTCACATATACATTGTTTTGAAAAGCACATTCTTAATATTAGCAAATTGGTACCATGCTCTAATTAGTACTGATATAATAGACACCATTACAGCCATTCCTGTAATAATTCTAGTTATATACAATTTTTTTGCTATGACTGATCAATTTTATGCAATGGATTTAATTCTATTGTCTAGTTATTTTATAGTTAGAAATATATGTATAATTCCCATTTTGTGGAACAGTTTAGTACATTTTTGTAAAACTGTGAGGAGCAAATCATATCACATGCCGCAGGAGGGATCTTGTGTTAGCAATGCAAGTTGTTATCCTATAATATAGTGTAAATGTAGTTCATTTGTGCCTCTGAGATTGAGGATGATTTAAAAACCAGGGTGCATATTCATGATATCTCAAAATTATTCATTTTGCACTGCAAGTAATAAAAAAAAGATAAAGCTTTCAAGTATTGCTGTACTTGAATGGAGCATGCAGTGCAAGGGGAATAATCATGCATTTTCTTTGCCTTTTTCCAAAATCTTATGAAGTCATTTGGAACCATTTATAACAGGATATAAAAGAGAATAAAATAAGTTTTGCAGCTTCTAACCTATCATCATTATTCTACATGAACTGTCACTGAACCGAGCTTCAGTATCACTATGTAGCTATCATATGAAGAATAGCACAAAATTAAAAATGTTCTTGTTTAAGACCGAGAACTTAATACTTTCGTACATATGTTTTATAAAACATAATTATATCAATTGGAGATCAATGTAAGATTCAATAGGTCACTTAAAAAGCTGTCAGTGCTGCCAGTATATGCTTACCAGAGCAAGGCCAAACCACTTTTTACTGTTACAGTTGCTGGTTTAAGGCTAGTTATACTAGCAGCAGCCAGCTCCTGTTTTCATTTTAGAAAGAGCCATTTTGACACATCACAATGTGCTGATACATCTAATGCTTAGGCTTTGTTGAGTTCTGGCTTTGAATGCTGCTTTCTGTGAAAATGTAAATTACAGGTGTGCTAGATTATAACATGTTGAATGGCAATAGTTTTAGTTCATTTCAGCAGTCCTGATTTTTTTAATTTGTTTTTATTCATTTTGGGGATGTGGGTGTTGCTGGCAAGGGCAGTATTTATTGCCCATCCATAATTGCCTTTGAGAAGGTGGTGGGGAGCTGCCTTCTTGAACCGCTGCAGTCCGTGTGGTGAAGGTACTCCCACAGTGCTGTTAGGGAGGGAGTTCCAGGATTTTGACCCAGTGACGATGAAGGATCGGCGATATACTTCTAAGTCAGGATGGTGTGTGACTTGGAGGGGAACTTGGAGGTGGTGGTGTTCCCATGCGCCTGCTGCCCTTGTCCTTCTAGGTGGAGAGGTCGCGGGTTTGGGAGGTGCTGCCGAAGAAGCCTTGGTGAGTTGCTGCAGTGCATCTTGTAGATGGTACACTCTGCAGCCACAGTACGCCAGTGGTGGAGGGAGTGAATGTTTAAGGTGGTGGATGGGGTGCCAATCAAGCAGGCTGCTTTGCCCTGGATGGTGTTGAGCTTCTTGAGTGTTGTTGGAGCTGCACTCATCCAGGCAAGTGGAGAGTATTCCGTCACACTCCTTACTTGTGCCTTGTAGATTGTGGAAAGGCTTTGGGGAGTCAAAAGGTGAGACACTCGCCGCAGAATACCTAACCTCTGACCTGCTCTTGTTGCCACACTATTTATGTGGCTGGTCCAGTTATGTTTCTGGTCAATGGTGACCCCCAGGATGTTGATGGTGGGGGATTCGGCGATGGTAATGCCGTTTGAATGTCAAGAGACGGTGGTCAGACTCTCGCTTGGTGGAGATAGTCATTGCCTGGCACTTGTGTGGCATGAATGTTACCTGCCACTTATCAGCCCAAGCCTGAACGTCGTCCAGGTCTTGCTGCATACGGGCATGGACTGCTTCATTATCTGAAGAGTTGTGAATGGCGCTGAACACTGTGCAGTCATCAGCGAACATCCCCACTTCTGACCTTATGTTGGAGGGAAAGTCATTGATGAAGCAGCTGAAGATGGTTGGGCCTAGGACACAGCCCTGAGCAGTGTTAGTAACTTATGTGCACAATCATTCGGAACATTATATTAATATGGGCAATACTAGTCTTCAGTTCTACATTCTCAAGTGAAGATTTGCAGTATCACAAAAAACATACCTGATGGGTTTGACAATAATAGTAACAGATGAAAGAAAGAATGACTTGCATTTCTATATCACCTTTCATGACCTCAGGACGTCCCAAACCGCTTTACAGCCAATGAAGTACTTTTGAAGTGTAGTCACTGTTGTAATGTAGGAAACGCGGAGGTAATTTCCACACAGCAAGGTCCCACAAACAGAAATGAGATCATGACCAGATAATCTGTTTTTTAGTGATGTTGGTTGAGGGATAAATATTGGCCAGGACACTGGGGAGAACTCTCCTGCTCTTCTTTGAAAATCCTCAGGAACCCACATGTTGGGCTGGATTTTTCCAACTTCGGCAGGTCCATGGCGTGTGGGGACCCCGCATCTGTCTCGATCCCAGCCTCCAACATGATTTTCTGTTGATGGGGCTTGATAAGCCTGCCCTGCGTGATTCCCGGCCAATTAATAGGAAGCGGGTCTGATGACGTCATTTGATGACGCGTCATCAGCCGGTTTCTTTAAAGGGACCATGGCCACATTAATTTTGACAGTTGTGCTGTCAGTGTTCTGCAGCATTGAGGTGCTGTAAACACTGACAAGCACTGCACAAAGGTGCATGGCTGCACCCAGACTCTCCCATTACTCCCTCCATAGGCTTATGGAGGGTGTCACAGCACGCAGGAAGGTTCTCTTCCCTTCCCATGAAGAATTGTGACAGTTGATTAGATATTCTGAATGCTACAACTGCAGGTCTCAATCATTCAAACTAACAACATACAAGGGTAGGCACGTGTGTGCTTTAGCCAATGTTTGTGTAAAGTTTCTGTTAATGTGTTGTCATGCATTGAAATCTTTATTTTCAACACTTTGCCTTCTTGGACAGATTTGTGTGCACCTTTGGAAGTGGCTTAGTGAGTTCCAGTGAATGGTGAGACCTAACGTTTCCCCCCCCTGCCCCCCCCACCCACCCCCCCAATTGGTGATGAGTGTGAAAGGAATGGCTTGGACATTGTAGGGATGCTTTATGGCGCTGGTGTGGGAGCCAGGGTGTACAGTGTTAAGTGAAGTCAATCTGGATATGGTGAGGCCATCCCTGGCGTCCCAGGCAGCAATGTGCATGGGTGATGATGCCCTGTGTCCTGTGCAGCATCAGTTGATTGCGGAGAAGGTTGGTGTGGATGTTGGTTCTGCTGGTGTGCCCGGTGTTGCTGGTGTTGGGGCTGATCATGGTGGGATTCTGAGGACCAAGGTGAGATTTCTTCAAGGGCACCGATGCTGATGGAATAGATGAAAGGTGACGTTGAGATGACAGAAGCAATCTGTCAATGGTGAGAGAGGTTGTTCCAATGAGGTGACACTGGATACAGAGTTTGCTCCAAACACTTGCAAGCTGCATAAAGCTCACTCTGTCTTCCAAATGCAGTAAGCAACAGCTTCTATCCTTGGAAAGTGAAGACCTATGAAATGGGAGCTTTTATAGAACATTTGCAGCTGTCAGGTTAGTAAATCATTCCACGCTGACACAACACCCGACCTACTTACCTAACGTGATCCCTGCGCGCCGGAAAACTCGTGGAAAAGCTGGTAAAATGGTAAGTACATGGGGAAATGGTGCTTAACTACCTTTTAACAAGCTTTTAATTATCTAAATTGGCTGACCCGCCGCTTGGTGTCAGGTCTGTTCAGGGATGACAGACCCGACACTTGGGAAACTGATAAGGAGGCGGGTTGACAGCGGGATATCGACCCGCTGTCAATCTTTGTGATTTTGACAGTGGACCCGCCTCCAAACCCGCACTCTGAGCGCCGGTAAAATTCCGGCCGATGTTTTTGATACTTCCCTATCAGGATGGCCTATGTTTTTTTCTCATTCTATGCATTTATGTCAGCTTCCTTGATGTCCCACATGCTAATTTTATTTGTTTCTATTCAGCTTCTACACTTTCCTGTTCCTTTCACTACTCTAACTATAGCTGTGAACAAGGTATTTACCCCTGTTGTGTGGGAAGTGCAAGACTGAGGAATTTAGTGTGACTGCTTAATTTAATAAGTTTAACTGCAGTTAATCACAAAATCTTTGTTTTTATTCTCGACACTAGGGACAACATTTTGGATAATGCACAAAATACGAAAAAATAATGAGCTGTGATAAAAATGAAACATTTTTGTCTAAGATTTAGCTTGGTATAAGCTTCTTTAATGCTATAATGGCACATAATGGTTAAAATCAGCTTCATTCATAGAAGACCATTCCAATTCATTTTTCATACATTTGTTGCTGAATCTGCAGGTGTTGTTGGTAGATGACCAAGGGAGGAACCAAGACAAGAAGGAAAGAAATTGGACCCTTCTGTGCCTGTTTTTTGAGTACAGAATGGAGGTAAAAAGCACCATTTTCACAGTGCTGCCTCCCACTACAAAGGGCTCCTGAATTGCATCCTACCTCATAGTGGATCGGGCGATATTCAGGCTTCCCTGGCAGCCACATAAAACAGGCATTAGGCCCCTTGCATATGTTAATGAGGAGGCTACCGCCTCTATCAGCACACATTCTGGAAATTGATTAGCACTGAATAGAGCATGTTCCCACAACAACAACAACAACAATGTGTACTTATATAGCGCCTTTAATGTAGTAAAACATCCCAAAAGCTTGGTCAAAGAGGTAGGTTTTAAAGAGCGTCTTAAAGGAGCAGAGAGAAGTAGAGAGGTGGAAAAGTTTAAGGAGGGAATTCCAGAGCGTAGGGCCTTGACAGCGGAAGGCACGGCTACCACTGGTGGAGCGATTAAAATCGGGGATCCTCAAGAGGCCAGAATTGAAGGATTGCAGGTATCTCGGGGGTTGTAGGGCTGGAGGAGATTACTAGTAAAAGGCATTAAGATGTGACTTGTGATGTTGCCTGGAAGAAGACTATAGATCAAGGGCCAAAAGTTTACGCTTTGAGCGCAATTGGCAACCCGGGTGTAAATTGCACTCAAATTTGTGATAGTTTTCAGAAGTGGTTTTTTTTCTCAAGGTTCCGCTCAAACTCATTTGCATATCACCGAACAGAAAATCTTCCATGAATCAGTGCAATCAGACAGCGTTTTAGAATATAATTTTTTTTTAATTTGCATTAAAAAAATGTCTTGATATATTTAAGAGTGGTAATCTGATGCAGTTTTATCAATACAGCTGAAAATGAGTTTATCAAAAAAATAAGCATTTTTAAGTGTCTAGTCTGCCACCTATGAGTAACCCAATTTTAAATAACTGAAAATGTTTTTAAAAAACTATATGAGACCATTTACTAGTTTACGAGCTTCTACAGGTATATAAAAAGGAAGAGAGTAGCTAAAATAAACATTGGTCCCCTAGAGGATGACTCTGGGGAATTAATATTGGGAAACAGGGAAATGGCGGAGACGTTGAACAAGTATTTTGTATCGGTCCTCACGGAAGAAGACACTAAAAGCATCCCAATAATGGATAATCAAGAGGCTATTGAGGTGAGGGGGGGGAACTTAAAACAATCACTATCACTAGAGAGAAAGTACTAGGCAAACTAATGGGACTAAAGGTGGACAAGTCCCCTGGACCCGATGGCCTGCATCCTAGAGTCTTAAAAGAGGTGGCTGCCGAGATAATGGATGCATTGGTTGTAATCTACCAAAATTCCCTGGATTCTGGAGAGGTCCCAGCGGACTGGAAAACCGCAAATGTAACGCCCCTATTTAAGAAAGGAGGGAGACAGAAAGCAGGCAACTATCGACCAGTTAGCCTAACATCTGTCATTGGAAAAATGCTGGAGTCCATCATTAAGGAAGTGGTAGCATGACATTTAGAAAATCATAATATAGTCAAGCAGAGTCAGCATGGTTTTATGAAAGGGAAATCATGTTTGACAAATTTGCTGGAATTCTTTGAGGATGTAACGAGCAGGGTGGATAAAGGGGAATCAGTAGATGTCTTGAATTTGGATTTCCAGAAGGCATTCGATAAGATGCCACATAAAAGGTTACTACACAAGATAAGAGCTCACGGGGTTGGGGGTAATATATTAGCTTGGATAGAGGATTGGCTAACTAACAGAAAACAGAGAGTCGAGATAAATGGGTCATTTTCAGGTTGGTAAACTGTAACTAGTGGGGTGCCGCAGGGATCAGTGCTGGGGCCTCAACTATTTACAATCTATATTAATGACTTGGATGAAGGGACCGAGTGTAATGTAACCAAATTTGCTGATGATACAAAGATAGGTGGGAAAGCAAATTGTGTGGAGGACGCAAAGAATCTCCAAAGGGATATAGATAGGCTAAGTGAGTGGGCAGGAATCTGGCAGATGGAGTTTAATGTGGGAAAATGCAGGGTTATCCACTTTGGCAGGAAAAATAAAATAAAATAAAAGCAAATTATTATTTAAATGGAGAGAGATTACAAAATGCTGAGGTACAGAGGGATCTGGGGGTCCTTGTACATGAATCACAAAAAGTTAGCATGCAAGTACAGCAAGTAATTAGGAAGGCAAATGGAATGTTGGCCTTTATTGCAAAGGGAATGGAGTATAAAAGTAGGGAAGTCCTGTTACAACTGTACAGAGCGTTGGTGAGACCACACCTGGAGTACTGCATACAGTTTTGGTCTCCTTATTTAAGGAAGGATATACTTGCATTGGCGGCAGTTCGGAGATTCCGGAGATGAAGGGGTTGTCTTATGAAGAAAGGTTGAGCAGGTTGAGCCTATACTCATTGAAGTTTAGAAGAATGAGAGGGGATCTTATTGAAACATATAAGATTCTGAAGGGGCTTGACAGGGTAGATGCAGAGAGGATGTTTCCCCTCGTGGGGGAATCTAGAACTAGGGGGCATAATTTCAGAATAAGGGGGCACCCTTTTAAATCGGAAATGAGGAGGAATTTCTTCTCTCAGAGGGTCGTGAATCTTTGGAATTCTCTTCCCCAGAGAGCTGTGGAGGCTGGGTCGTTGAATATATTTAAGGTGGAGATAGACAGATTTTTGAAAAGTAAGGGAATCAAGGGTTATGGGGAGCGGGCAGGGAAGTGGAGTTGAGGCCAAGATCAGATCAGCCATGACCTTATTAAATGGCGGAGCAGGCTTGAGGGGCCAAATTACCTCCTCCTGCTCCTACGTCTTATGTTCTTGTGTTCTTATGTAACTCGCCGTGGTGATTCATTTGATTTGGGGACGTGGCCAGTTTTGTGGGCGGAGCCGACTTCCAGTGCAATGTGCTTTAAACCAGTGCAAAAGATCGGCCGAAACTCAATTTGTGCTGAAAGTAATTTTCGCTTAAAATTCCACGATCTTTTGCGCTGGTTTGGCTGATTTTGGGAGAATTGCGCTGAAAAAAGCAGCACAAGCTCCTGCCCAAAGTCTTTAAATTCATGACTAAAGGTTCATTATATTTGCATTTTATAGTCACTTTCCAATTTCAAATCGAGTTTCATTAGCAATAAAATGAAATAAACACAATTCCCTATACTTGTGACGGTGGTGACAGTTGATTAGATATTCTGGCTTCACTCTCCAGTAATGGCTGTTCTCCAGCAATCAGATAGGAGGACTGAACAACCGGTCCACTAATTGGACCTTGTTTTTATTCAATATTTTGATCCATAATAAACATGCAACACTTTAGCACACTGACTGTACAATATGTGTTGAGAGGAAAAAAACAGACAAAGCATTTTTTGTGATACTTTAGATACATTGAAGAATCCCAGTGCAGTCACAAGTTTCTTTACATTCTACATTTTTGGAAACTAAAATTTATAACACTTGTTCATAGCTCTTTGTGCATTCATTTCAATGCAACATTAGTCGACTTTATTGTAATATATGACATTATGTGCATAGAAACACGAAGATTGCTATATAATTGGATGAGATGTTAAATCGAGGCCCCGCCTGCCCGCTCAGGTGGACGTAAGAGATCCCACGGCACTATTTTGAAGAAGAGCAGGGGAGTTCACTCCCGTTTCCTGGCCAATATTTATCTCTCAACCAACACCACTTAAGCAGATTATCTGATTATTCCCACATTGCTGTCTGTGGGATCTTGCTGTGTGCAAATTGGTTGCCGTGTTTCCTACATTACAACAGTGACTACACTTTGAAAGTACTTAATTGGCTGCAACGCGCTTTGGGACGTCCTGAGATTGTAAAAGGCGCTATATAAATGCAGTTATTTTGTTGCTTTTATAATCAGTGAATAAGGGTTGCTTGTATGTGCAAGCTGAATGTTTTCAATGAATTGTAAACATTAAGGTTGGGAATATAGCCTTATCGGTAATGTAATCAAATTGCAGTGTTCCCAATCTACATGTGAAAATATAATCCTGTTATTTAAAATAAGTATAATTACTACAGATGAACTATTTTAACAGTCATAGGGGGAGAAATTCAGTATCGCCCCGTTTGGGGCGCAATTATTGGCCGGGCCCAAAGTTTAACGCCTGCCGCTAATTATCGCCTCCAACTGCAAACTTGGCTTCTATCGCCCCTGGAAGTGATTGGAGCGCTAAATCAGGCACTACGTACCTCTCTTAAGGTGTTAATGCCGAGGAGCTAACTCAGAGTGCTGGCGAAGCTCATGTGATGTCAGTCAGCAGTGGAACACAGACACACTGGCGCCGGCCAGTTCTTAAAGGGAAGGGTCGATCTTGCTCTCCATCCACACCCTGCTCATTGCAGCCTTGAATCTCGGCCTGGAGAGACCTGTACATCAAATCTGCTGGAAAGAACAATGGAGAGGACCAGGGAAAGAGCTCAGAGTGCAGCCCCCGAGTCTCTTCTAAATCGATGCAAGGAAGATCAAATCAAAATGAACCACCAAAGTGCTGCTCAGTACCCAAAACTCCTTCACACAGCGTTGAATCTCTCCAGAAGTCTCTCTCTCTCTCTCAGAATGCGTGGTGCAAAAATGTCGGCAACAAATAAAGGCAGGAAGTGGTTGCCTTTAAATAGCGCTCCCCCAGTCCCTTCCCGACTGCAAAACGTTCCCCTCAACCTGTCGTTGCTAGCGGCAGGCGAAAAGGCAGGGGGCGCCACTCAATATCCGGTCCGGGGCACTTCCGGGGCGTTGCACACTCGACTGACGCCACGATCTGCGGGCGCAGGAGATCGTGGCGGTAGTGTTTAGCGCCGCCACAAAATGTCTGGTCAATTTTGCGAGCGGCGCAAACATCACCGCGCCTGGGCGCTAGTAGCTTTGCGACCCATTAGCGCTCTCTTAGGGCGCTAACGGGAGGCGCAAAGCAACCGAATTTTTCCCCATAGTTTTTAGAATAGTTTCTTTTTCACATTTGCAGTTTTTTTGATGTGGTTATATTGCCTCGTCTGGTTAGATGCAAATTTGGATCCATGCCAGTTTTCAAAGCTCCATTATTTGCATATAAGTTAATTCCGATCTTTTCATTTCACAGCCTTCCAGTTGTTTAATGTTTTGCTCTAGTTTCTCCCCTAGACCAATACGAAGAATTAAGTTTAGTTTCTGATGTTTGTTTTCCTATTTTAGTGCATTTCATAAATTGTCATGTTGTGAGGACACAGGTGCACAAAAAACACCTGGCATTCCAACTATTTAAATCCAGTCCAAAGGCAATTGCACGCCACACGCCAACAACTGCAACCCCATGAAATTAATTTCCAGTTTTACAAACTGATAGGTTAAGTAAACTAATATTTTGAAAAGACACGACCTTTCTTGGATTTCTATAGCCTAGATTGGAGTTTTTTTTAAATCATTAACATTACAAATCCGGTAAAAGGACTGAGAAGTGTCTATACCAATTACAATAAAAATCGTTTTAAATGTGTTTGTGTGTTTAAAATAAATAACACAGTTACAATAAACTGAATATATAAGCGTGGGCATGACGAAATAATCTGATATATTGCTATTGTTGTTTAGGGTTACCTTGATAAAACAATTCTGTTACAAGTGAAGGGTATTTTATATTCAGTGTTATTTATTTACGGTAGATTTTCCCTGTGTGCTCTTGGCAATGATTGGCCGCCTTTGGTCAGTAGGAGGGGCTGGAAGTGACAGAATAGTCCTGGCTGCTATAAGAAGCTCTCCCTCACTCTCTCCTGGTGCCAGTGAAATTCACATACGGATGAACGGCGCAGATGTCATGTGAAAGGCCACATGCTCCATTCAGACTCGGAGCGCTAACGGAACAGTACTAACAGACTGAGAGGAGATCAGCAATGGTGGGAGAGCAGCCTACTGACAGTCTTCTTATCGCCTTCTAGCCGTCGCTCCTTTTCTCGCGGAGGATTGGGTTTTGATATATATTCATGATCGTTTTGCATTTGAAGTCGCCACCATGCGAGGTAAGAGATCGTCTGGAAGCTGCTGGACAAATGTTTGTGACAGCTGAGAGATGGAGGGGGGAGAAGGACCACGCTTGCAATATACACCGAGTTTAGAGCGGGGGGGGAAACCCCGTGTGAATCTAGATTTAAAGGGTGTCTGCATGGACGGTTGCTTCAAACTTTTATTTCCTGGCTTTTCGGTACCGTGCTCTGAGCGGCTGCGCTCTAAATAATGTTGTGTTTTTCTGTAAACATAAACTTTGATAATCGCTGATAATATGCTCCATTGCATCTGAGATCTGACGAGTTCAGCAGGCGGGAGCTGGACAAGCTGTCACATCAGTTTTGTTTACTACAGTAGGCTACTTTTGAACGAATCTAGTGCAGGGCTTCCAGACATCCTTGCAGCGCTTGTCATTCTTTAGCCCATTACAGAGTAGCATTGGCTGTATTCCCTCTCTGAGCAGCGAACTTTATGCAATTTCAGCTTTGAGGTTTGTTTTAATTACTGTCAGATGAGAGAAAATTCACTTTTAAAATCAAAATATGTTATCCCGACATATTTGGCGTTTTGGATCCAATTGTAAACACTAGTGAATGGTATAGGACGGGTGCATCAAAGTGGTAGATGGCAACTATCTATAGCGATGGATATTTTGGCTTGTTGGCATATGTCGGTGTGTTTATATTTCTTTTTGGTAACGCAGTTGGCGAACTTGTATTTTTTTAAGTATCCAATTTCCTCGCTGCCTCCACACTGAATTCTAGCACCGTGTTTCAATGGACGGTCAGTGCGGAGGATGCTATTGGGCCCTTGATGCTGTGTTAAAGGTGTTGGGGCTGTGGACATAGTCAGTGTCATGTGTTCCACTGACCTACTTCTATCCGTCAAGATGCTGCTGTGTGCCGGTGCTTCCCCGAAACAAACAAAAAATAGCAGCCCAACCTCTTCACACGTTACACACACACACACCGCACTCCAGCTTAGCCCCGCTCCAGTCGTGTGTGCACCGTCATGTGGATCGGATCAGAGGCTCTATCGCCACAGTGTATTAGTACTGTTTAAAATATCAGCCAAGTCTGTGGTTGTTTGAACAGGGGTTTACAGAAAGAGAAACCAACAGCACAAGATCAGTTAACATTGCTGGTCATATGGTGGTGTTGTGTCCTTACCAAGTGCGAGAGGTACAAGTACCTTTGTGTTAACTGTTGTTAATAAAGTGCACCAGAGTAGGTTTGTGTCAAGGCACGGGGTTGGATAGGTAGGGGACCTGTCGCCACTGTCTCGTACACGCCAACTGCTTTTAGATCAGCGGCGACATTACAAGACGACTATTTTACTGTTTTGTAATTTGCAGTCCGTTTTTTAATAAGTAAAAATAACAACTTGGGTCTGGTCTATGTGGCGAGATAAACCCGCCTGTCTCCCAGCCTTTTCCGCCGCCGTTCACTTTTTTTCCCGTACCAAGTTTATTCTGTTTAAGTTGCACTGGTTTATTATTATTTTGTTGAAATGTACAATATCGATAAATAACTCTCGAAAAACGAAAGTAATTTTAGTTTCTAAAATTTGAAAGTTTTGGCTCATCTGTTAATTTTTTGAGGTTGTCCTGCTGCTTATCGCTCATGCCACCATCACGCTACATGCTGGCGATTAGAACTCATCTTCTCCATGTTTTAATATATTTATAATGGAATACAAGTCAAAACTAGAGATTTCTTTGTGAGCGGTACCTAAACCGCTTTGGATGATCTTTTAAAAATGTTTTTGCAAGAGGAAGACAATTGCTGATTCCAGTTCAGTTAACTTTTTCATTTTCAGTTTTATCAGCAAATTCGGTAAACCAACAAAAACAGTCAATTTGTGTATCTTTAGCCAAACAGTTAATTTTGACTTTATGAAAAGTGTTGTTTTGTTTTAGTTTATTTAATAAATGAAAGCAAAGGAAAAGCTAATATTTGAAAATGTAATTTGCCTTGTTAATGCAAAAATACAATAGGAAAGTACAATAAAGTAGCATAAAAATGATTTCCTTTATTTAAGATGGTACTTGTGACTCTAAAGTGAATTTAGTCCACAATGTGTGTGCAGCTCTTTAATCCAGTAATTGTGCTGTTCCCCAATGTTGTGGCAATAAGATGCTTGTGCACAGATTGTGCCATTTGATCACAGCAGATTATGTTTCTGCTGAAGCAAAGGAGCAAGCAAGCATCGAAGTTGATCCCTTTAACAGCATTTGGCAGTAGTTTTTTTGATGAACTGCTCCAATAATTAGCAGAAAATGTGGAGTAGAAGCCAGACGTGCTTCATATCAACTTGCACCAGAGGCAGTAAACAAATGAAATGAACACGTATGTAATGGGGGGAAGGGGTGGATGACCAGCGAGATCAAGATGACAGAAAAATGTGAAATAATGATCACTTGGATTACACCCCACCTTCATTACATGGCTCTTGGCTCTTGTTTGTAGCACTAATAGTTAAAAGGTGTTTGGATCATAACTCTCAACTTTTTTTTTAATGTTTCATTTTGTTACTGTGTCATCGGATGGTCACTATAGTGTGCCCCCATTATAACATGCATGGCTGTCAAAGACTGCATTATAATGATGGTAGGGTGTAATGGCAAAGATGATAACATCACTATGTGAAAGTGGTTTTGAAAAAAAACTCAGTGGTGAAGAAATCCAACTGATTTAGGAGATGTGGTAAGCCTACGATAGGAATTGAAATTGGAGGAAAGGCCACCGTCCTCCACAATAAAAGAGGAAAATCAGATCCCAATTATAATCCGCTGAAAGAAGGTTCTGAACCCAATAACAGAAAACTGAGAGGGGACAGTTTCAGTAATGAAAAGAAAAGGGGCCATATTTCCAGAAAATAGAAAATGAGTGAAAGGGTATTCACATCACTAATGGAAAGTCAGAAAAGAATGATCTCAAAAAGGGGCATAATTGTGAAGGCAATAACCCCAATGATAAGCCAGCAGAAGAAAGGTTAGGAGTTCACTAATGGACTTGCAGTAGGGAGCTCAATAGAAGGTATTATAGGTAATCTACTGTCATTTTTTCCTACACTCGTGGAGTAGTGGGAGATAATGCAGGAGGAACATTTGATAATTGCTGTGAGAAAGTAATCATTAACAAAGTGCAGTCCTTTTATTATTAGACCATTTTGCCAGTTAAATGAATTGTATTAACCGTACTATTACTTTCAAACAGCCAATAAGACAAACTCAAAATGTAACGGAAAGGAAATCTAGACCAAAAGAGTGCTTTCAGGAGATAAAGCAATGAGAAAGTGGGGGCAAGATGTCATAAAACAGGTGTGAAAAGGCTGGTGGAATAGTTCATTGTCAGGGCTATTCACATGTTAATATATCCAGGGCTCTAATGATTGAGCAAATTGCTTCAAGACCAGCAGTGTTTGCTTATTAAACCCAGGTTAGCTATGGCTAACAGAAAACAACATGGCACTGAACGGGCTCTGTTTTGACATATATCTGCGAAATTATGTGGAATTGAATAATTTTTTTCAAACTTCTATGATAGTAACTAGATTATGAGAATAACGATGCTTCGTTGCAGTTAAAGTAACTTCCACATGCAGGCTACATTTCTTTTTTCCTTCTCATAACAGTGCAGTAATTTTGGATACTAGGAGGACAATAAGTGAATAAAGCACAAATATTAAAATAGTGGATGAACAAAATGGATTAGACATGTAAATGGAACATCAGCTTCATGAAGCAAAATAACGGATATCATTACCCAACCTCTATCTCCTGCAGATTTGTCCATTTTTCAGTTTTGGAGGCTCTCCTCCATGGCCTCGCTCCACACTGAGCAATCAACTTTGGCCGTCCACCCCACATGCATGGCCTCCACTCCTCTAGATTACTGTTCATTCCCTGCTCCTCCTGCTCCACCATTGGTGGCAATTATTCAGTCACTTTGCACCTGTCCTCTGAAATTCTCTCCTCAAATCACTTCACCTTATTAACTCCCTCCCTGCCTTCAAAGGTTGCCTAAAAGCACTTTTCTGTGATTGTTCCTCCCCCTAAATTATTCCTTTTATTTCCTGTTCAGTGTCCATCTTTTTATTATATATATATATATATATATCCCCGCTGTGGAGAAGCCTGTGGTCTTTTTATGAATTACTCATAAGGAAAGCCTGCAGGTGCTGCTAATTTCCTCTTGAATAAATGCCACTGTATTAAAAGCATATTGTGGAAAGTATATTCCCATGTAAAACCTAGCATAACGTATACTTTATTTCTCTCTCCCTTGCTCTCTCTATAATTAAATGGCATCTGCTCTTCTTAAATCCAGGTTAATGTAGGGTTTGTTTTTGTATCTTAATCACATGGCAGCTTCATGAAGTGTCATTGTAGATTTGTTATGCAGCTTGGCTATACTGTACAATATTTATTCATTTCAAGATTATAAGGGTTTTCCTTATTCATAGCAATAAAACTTTGTATTAATCTGGCCCTCGTTGTATATCCTTGTGGTGGTTGAAATCAGGTCTGTTTTCAGCTATATTGCTATTAGAATCTCTTAGTGTGTTCTCAGTCCTTGATTATTTTTTATTCATTCATGGGATGTGGAAGACGAACAACTGGGGGAAGAAGTAGTTTAAAACTGAACAAAAAACTGTATTCATTATGGAAATTATGATATTTATACTTAAAAGTAATTGCAATCAAATGGAAGTACTGAATGTGAAGGTGTATATTGTAGATTTTACCATATCAGTGAATATTTAACTTGTCTCCTTCACCTAGTACCAATATAATTGCATGTGTCAAATAACTCCTGTATGTGTACACCATCTTGTGCATTATTGCCTAAATTACCTGCAACATAGCTTCACTAAATGTTCTTGGCACAGATCAGTACGTGTCTGGGTAATGTGGAACATGAACATCCTAATACATACAACTGATATTACTGTTTACCAGTAAAGCACTCTGAAAAATGATCTCACCTGAGTGTCATGATCATGATCACTGTTACACTCTCTCTTCATGTGATGTGAGATAGGAATTGTTATTGAATCATAACTGATCACCTCCCATCAAATGATAGAAACCGCTATATAAGATGATTAAAATAATGAAAACAATTGGTCTCTGAAAACATTATTAACATGCACTTTTGACTCTAATCGACCAGGAGAGGGAACGGTTAATGACCTCAGGCTGACACTTTAGAGTTGACTTGTTCCAATCAGAAAGTGCAGAAACCATTTGGAAGTTGAAAATTTGTTTTAAATGAGATTACAAAATATGTTCTGCGTATATACTGCATGAAAGAACAGTTTGTGTGCTATGAGCTGTACCAAAATCTCTGTTTAGATGACCAAATAAAAAGCAAATGTGCAGAGCCTCTCAGTTGTGTTACAGGCTTCTAACACTCTCCAGCCTAGCTGTCCTATATGCAAAACATTTCTATTACAAACACATTTTCCAGTGTTTTCACAGAATATTCTACTAATGGAATCTAAATAACTGCTGGGAATGTTTTCTCCTGGAGACAGTTAATAAAAGTGTAACCTATTCTGTATGTGTTTGTCAAGTGGCTTTCAAAATGGACATTCATTGACACAATAACAACTAAAAGTGAACATTTAGTAGACTGCAAAATCTTCCCTGCCTCTTGCATTTTCAATTAGTTTTAACCAGTTTTCTATCGGAGCCTACCATACTAACATTTTCTAGCATCCATTATAAATGGCCAAATACCAAAAAAAAGTAATTTCTTTAACCAAATTCTGGATCGCTACAATTGGAAAGTTACAAAAGTTTAGTGGTGCAGCACATTGAAGCACCAATGTGTAGCGCCACAGAGTGGAGCGATGTGAATTTGCACTGGTGATCAATTTTACCTCGGAGTTCTCGATCTCGGGTGTGTTACTGTTGGGGCTGGCACTAAGCAGGGCCAACACTTCCTCGCAGGGAAAGGAAATTAAAGGGAGTGTCCTCACTGGATCGCTGTCACACCCTCCTTTATAGCAGCATTGGCAAAGACCTGCGACCAGGTCATCCGCCTGGCCTCTCACTTACAGCATTGCCCAGAGACTGTAGAAAAAGGAATACAGTAAATTGACAAAAAAGCGATTTGTATCACCACTAAAAATAGAATTCTTCATTTTGAACATATCCATTTGGCGAGGAAGTCAGAAATTCCAACCAATATGAAGAATAATTTGCCTACAAGGCAAATGCACATTTTTACTCACAATCAACCCTCCTGTCTTTTAGGGAGGTTTAGCAATTGCCATGTTGCAGACTTTGTCAAATAGCCAACAAGCTACCTTTTTTGGAATAGAGGAAAACTATCAACACTTGGTAGTTTGGAGTTGACACTGTAAATATTGACACCCCCTTAAGGCCATGACTTCATAAATTATTTCTCCACTGGTCAGTCTGTGAGATAATCTTTACAGCTCAGTCTGCTCTCAGGATATTTCCTGTTTCTGTACTGAAGCGATGTCTGCACAGCAGTGAGTTTCAAAATGACCCCAGGCAATTCATTTAAGTATTGATTGTCTTGGAACTTAATTGTCTTCTTTATAAATATTCATTATAGTCTCTAGAGCATATATTTTTAATCCATTGTTACCCTCGTTAACAGAAATTGTGAAACTTTTATTGTATTTAGTGTACAGGTAAAATAATAGTGCGTTTTTATTGGTGGTTAACATGGGCATTATTTTAAGAATGTTTACAACATGCCTACAGAAAAAAATTACTGCCAGACTCTCATGCCTTTAATGTATAATAATATAATATAAAACAATCTATTTCTTCACCAATTTTTTTTTAGCTCTCCATCTTTTGCATGTTCTCTCGCTGACATACACCATTGTCTGATTCACACAGATAACCTGCTCTGAGAACACTGTACTCCTGAGCTGGCTGATAGAGGGGTTCACAAAAGTACTGCAGCTTGCTCCGACCCCTCCTTTGTGAAAAGCACCTTGTCTCGACTCAGTGCTTCTCCTGATGAATGGCTAAGATTCAGTGCTTGCTGTACAGTGGGGAGCATGTCCAAAGCTTGTGTCCTCCCTCCTGACTCATCATTTATGCCACCTCCATCCCCCTTTTTTGTATTGTTCTGTATGTGTTTATTAAACTATGAAATGACCATGCTGTCTGTAGAATGTAACATTTTTTGTCACATTGCTCATTGAAACCATGTAAATCTCCCTTCATTAACCCTACCCATGTGTCTGAACTCTCACATCAGAAGAGTACCAGTATGACATTTCCATTTCACCTACTGTCTGTGTTCGAATGAGATTTCCAAACCAATGTTTATTATGCAGAATTAGAGTGCTGCTGACTCATGTCTGGTAGAAGCCTGCATTGAGAGCCTCCCCATGTTCACCTCACCGTAAATCTCTCAGTGGATTTACACCTAGGCTCCACAACTGAGATTGTTTTAATCTGATATATCACTCGGTTACTAGCAGTTTCACATCTACATGTGATACATGTTGGGTGAATGAACCTGTGATTTGGAAAAATAAATGTAAAGCAGTACAATAACAGTAGGATTGCCAACTCTCCAGGATTGACCTGGAGTCTCCAGGAATTAAAGATTAATCTGCTGGACACTGTTGCGATGTGGTTTTTTTTTCATTTTCTTTGAACATTTTCGTTTGTTAATTATAATAATAATTCAGTTAGATTTAAGGTAGTTGTGGAAAAGGACAAGGATAGACCAGGAATAAAAATTCTAAATTGGGGAAAAGCAAATTTTGCTGAGCTCAGGATTTAGCCATAGTGGACTGGAAACAGCTACTTGAAGGTAAATCAGTGTCAGAGCAGTGGGAGGCATTCAAGGAGGAGATCCGGACGGTTTAGACCAAATTTGTGCCCTTAAAGAAAAAAGGTGGGACGAACAAATCTAGAGCCCCCTGGATGTTTAGGTACATACAGGGTAGGATAAAGAAAAAAAGGGAGGCGTATGACAGATACCAAGGGCTAAATACTCCAGAATCTTTACAGGAGTACAGAAAGTGCAGGGGTGCAATTAAAAAGGATATTAGGAAAGCAAAGAGAACATGAACAATTCTTGGCAAGTAAAATCAAGGAAAACCCAAAGATGGGAAAAAGGGCTGTAGTCCACGAGCCAGTGGTGAGTGTAGGGAGGTACTGAGGAGGGTATCAAGGTCGCAGGAATGTACTGGCAGACAGGAAGATGGCTTGAAGTGTGTCTACTTCAATGCAAGGAGCATCCGGAATAAGGTAGGAGAACTTGGAGCGTGGATTGGTACTTGGGACTACGATGTGGTGGCCATTACGGAGACATGGTTAGAACAGGGACAGGAATGGTTGTTGGAAGTTCTGGGGTATAGATGTTTCAGTAAGAGTAGGGAAGTTGGTAAGAAAGGTGGAGGAGTAGCATTGTTAATCAAGGATAGTTTAACAGCGGCAGAAAGGCAGTTCGAGGGGGATCTGCCGTCTGAGGTAATATGGGCTGAGGTTAGAAATAGGAAAGGAGCGGTCACGTTGTTAGGAGTTTTCTACAGGCCCCCAAATAGTAATAAAGATGTGGAGGAAGAACTTGCAAAGCAGATTATGAATAGGTGTGGAGGTCACAGAGTAGTTGTCATGGGTGACTTAAACTTTCCAAATATTGATTGGAACCTTTATAGGTCAAACAGTTCGGATGGGATAGTTTTTGCACAGTGTGTGCAGGAGGGTTTCCTGACACAATATGTGGATAGGCCGACAAGAGGTGGGGCCACGTTGGATTTGGTACTGGGTAATGAACCGGGCCAAGTGTTTGATTTGTATGTGGGAGAGCACTTTGGAGATAGTGACCACAATTCGGTAACTTTCACTATTGCAATGGAGAGGGATAGGGCCATACGGCAGGGCAGGGTTTATAATTGGGGGAGGGGTAATTATGATGCGATTAGGCAAGAATTAGGGAGTATAAGATGGGAACAGAAACTATCAGGGAAAGGCACAAACGAAAAGTGGAGCTTTTTCATGGAGCAATTACTGCGTGTCCTTGATAGGTATGTCCCTGTCAGGCAGGGAGGAAATGGCCGAGTGAGAACCATGGTTCACAAAAGAGGTTGAATGTCTAGTCAAGAGGAAAAAGGAAGCGTATGTAAGGATGAGAAAACAAGGTTCAGTTGGGTCGATTGAGGGGTACAAGGTAGCAAGGAATGAGCTAAAAAAAGAGCTTAGGAGAGCTAGGAGGGGGCATGAGAAGTCCTTGGCGGGTCGGATCAAGAAAAACCCCAAGGCTTTTTACTCTTATGTGAGAAATAAAAGAATGACCAGGGTGAGGGTAGGGCCGGTCAAGGACAGTAGTGGGAACTTGTGCATGGAGTCAGAAGAGATAGGAGACGTGATGAATGAATACTTTTCGTCAGTGTTCACCGAGGAGAGGGGCCATGTTCTTGAGGATGAGAGTGTGATAAAGGTGGATAGGCTGGAGGTGGTAGATGTTCTGAGGGAAGATGTTTTAGCAATTTTGAAGAACCTGAGGGTCGATAAGTCCCCTGGGCCAGATGGGCTATATCCTAGGATTCTTTGGGAGGCAAGGGAGGAGATTGCAGAGCCTCTGGCTTTGATCTTTGGGTCCTCACTGTCCACGGGGATGGTGCCAGAGGACTGGAGAGTGGCGAATGTTGTTCCTCTCCAAGAAAGGAAATAGGAATGACCCTGGTAATTATAGGCCGGTTAGTCTTACTTCGGTGGTTGGTAAGATAATGGAAAAGGTCCTGAGGGATAGGATTTATGACCATTTGGAAAGGGGCAACTTAATCAGGGATAGTCAACACGGATTCGTGAAGGGTAAGTCTTGCCTAACAAATTTGATTGAATTCTTTGAGGAGGTAACTAAGTGTGTAGATGAAGGTAGAGCAGTTGATGTCGTATACATGGATTTTAGTAAGGCGTTTGATAAGGTTCCCCATGGTCGTCTCATGAAGAAAGTAAGGAGTTGTGGGATAGAGGGAAATTTGGCCGATTGGATAAGTAACTGGCTATCTCATAGAAGGCAGAGGGTGGTGGTGGATGGAACATTTTCGGACTGGAGACCAGTTACCAGCGGTGTGCCACAGGGGTCGGTGCTGGGTCCTCTGCTGTTTGTGATTTTTATCAATGACTTGGAGGAGGGGACTGAAGGGTGGATCAGTAAATTTGCTGATGACACCAAGATTGGTGGAGTAGTGGATGAGGTGGAGGGCAGTTGTAGGCTGCAAAGAGACATTGATAGGATGCAGAGCTGGGCCGAAAAATGGCAGATGGAATTTAACCCTGATAAGTGCGAGGTGATTCATTTTGGTAGGGCAAATTTGAATAAGGATTACAGGGTCAACGGCAGGGTTCTGAGGAACGTGGAGGAGCAGAGGGATCTGGGGGTTCATATCCACAGATCTCTGAAGGTTGCCACTCAAGTGGATAGAGCAGTAAAGAAGGCCTATGGTGTGTTGGCGTTTATTAACAGAGGGTTTGAGTTTAAGAACCGTGAGGTTATGCTGCAACTGTACAGGACCTTGGTGAGACCACATTTGGAATATTGTGTGCAGTTCTGGTCACCTCACTATAGGAAGGACGTGGAAGCATTGGAAAGAGTGCAAAGGAGATTTACCAGGATGCTGCCTGGTTTGGGGGTGAGGTCTTATGAGGAAAGATTGAGGGAGTTGGGGCTTTTCTCTTTAGAGCGGAGGAGGATGAGAGGCGACTTAATAGAGGTTTATAAGATGATGAGGGGGATAGATAGAATGGATGTTCAGAGACTATTTCCTCGGGTAGAGGCAGCTGTTACAAGGGGGCATAACTATAAGGTGCATGGGGGGAGATATAGAAGGGATGTCCGAGGTAGATTCTTTACTCAGAGAGTGGTTGGGGTGTGGAATGGACTTCCTGCTGTGATAGTGGAGATGGACACTTTAGGAACTTTCAAGTGGTTATTGGATAAGCACATGGAGCACACCAGAGTGATAGGGAGTGTGATAGCTTGATCTTGGTCTCGGACAATGCTCGGCACAACATCGAGGGCCGAAGGGCCTGTACTGTGCTGTACTGTTCTATGTATCTATGTATAAATATATTAAGAGTAAGAGGATAACTAAAGAAAGGGTAGGGCCTATTAGAGATCATGAGGGTAATCTGTGTGTGGAGGCGGGAGATGTCGGTAGGGTTCTTAATGAATACTTTGCGTCTGTTTTCACAAAGGAGAGGGGCGAAGCAGATATTGCTATCTGGGGGGAGGAGTGTGAAATATTAGATGAAATAAACATAGTGAAAGAGGAAGTATTAAGGGGTTTAGCAGCTTTAAAAGTGGATAAATCCCCAGGCCCGGATGAAATGTACCCCAGGCTGTTAAGCGAAGCAAAAGAGGAAATAGCCGAGGCCCTGACCATCATTTTCCAATCCTCTCTGGCTTCAGGTGTGGTGCCGGAGGACTGGAGGACTGCTAATGTGGTACCCTTGTTTAAAAAGGGAGAAAAGGATAGACCGAGTAATTACAGGCCAGTCAGCCTAACCTCGGTGGTGGGAAAATTATTGGAAAGAATTCTGAAGGGCAGGATAAATCTTCATTTAGAAAGACACGGATTAATCAAGGATAGTCAGCACGGATTTGTTAAAGGAAGGTCGTCTCTGACAAACTTTATTGAATTTTTTGAGGAGGTAACAAGTAGGGTAGATGAGGGTAGTGCGTTTGATGTAGTGTATATGGACTTTAGCAAGGCTTTTGATAAGGTTCCACATGGCAGACTGGTCACGAAGTTAAAAGCCCATGGGATCCAGGGCAAAGTGTCAAGTTGGATTCAAAACTGGCTCGGAGGCAGGAAGCAGAGAGTAATGGTTGATGGGTGTTTTTGTGACTGGAAGGCTGTTTCCAGTGGGGTTCCGCAGGGCTCAATACATGGTCCCTTGCTTTTTGTGGTATATATCAATGATCTAGACTTGAATATAGGGGGTATGATTAAGAAGTTTGCAGATGATACTAAAATCGGCTGTGTGGTTGATACTGAAGAAGAAAGCTGTAGACTGCAGGAAGATATCAATAAATAGGTCAGGTGGGCAGAACAGTGGCAAATGGAATTCAATCTGGAGAAGTGTGAGGTAATGTATTTGGGGAGGGCTAACAAGGAAAGGGAGTACATGTTAAATGGTAGGACATTGAGTAGTGTAGAGGAACAAAGGGACCTTGGCGTGCATGTCCACAGATCCCTGAAGGTAGCAGGCCAGATAGATAAGGTGGTTAAGAAGGCATACGGAATGCTTGCCTTTATTAGCCGTGATGCGGAGATGCCGGTGTTAGACTGGGGTGGACAAAAGTGAGAAGTCGCACAACACCAGGTTATAGTCCAACAGCTTTATTTGAAATCACAAGCTTTCGGAGCGCTGCTCCTTCGTCAGGTGAAGTGAAGAAATACATATGGGCATGGGTCTTTGATGTAATGTCTTCCTGACTGACCTGGTTGGACACCATCTATACCTTTGATTGCCGTGATTGTCTCTCTGCCGAGGTGTGATAAAGGGCAGTTAGAAAGATTAACTGTAGTCGTCTGGCATTGTTCTGACTATTTACGCTGTGCCCATATGTATTTCTTCACTTCACCTAACGAAGGAGCAGCGCTCCGAAAGCTTGTGATTTCAAATAAAGCTGTTGGACTATAACCTGATGTTGTGCGACTTCTCACTTTTATTAGCCGTGGCATAGAATACAAGAGCAGGGGGGTTATGCTTCAACTGTATAAAACACTAGTTAGGCCTCAGCTGGAGTAATGCGTGCAGTTCTGGTCACCACATTACAGGAAAGATGTGATTGCACTAGAGGGTACAGAGGAGATTTACAAGGATGTTGCTGGGAGTAGAGAATCTTAGCTATGAGGAAAGACTGGATAGGCTGGGTTTGTTTTCCTTGAACAGAGGAGGCTGAGGGGAGACCTTATTGAGGTGTATAAAATTATGAGGGGCCTAGATAAAGTGAATAGAAAGGACCTATTTCCCTTAGCAGAGGGGTCAAAAACCAGGGGACACAGATTTAAAGTAATTGGTGGAAGGTTTAGAGGGGATTTGAGGGGAAATTTCTTCACCCAGAGGGTTGTGGGGGTCTGGAACTCACTGCCTGAAAGGGTGGTAGAGACAGAAACCCTAACCACATTTAAAAAGTACTTGGATGTGCACTTGGGATGCTGTAACCTGCAGGGCTAAGGACCAAGAGCTGGGAAGTGGGATTAGGCTAGATAGCTCTTTGTTGGCCGGTGTGGACACAGTGGGCCGAAATGGCCTCCTTCCGTGCTGTAACTTTCTATGATTCTATGAAAAATATTGGAGATGCGACAAAAGGCTGCTTGACTGATCGGAGCAGTTGGAGGCGGGAGGTCATGTGATGAGACTTCCAGCAATGCGTCCAACCAGAGTTGGCAACCCTCAGTAACACCTAATTTATTGGAGCTGAGTCCGGGCCAGTTTATTTATTTTATATAACCTTTGTGTTCGTGAGTCACACTGGAAGGTAGATCACAGTTCTTGTGCTGTGAATGACCATTGTGCATAAAGTACTGTTTCCACAGTGCCTACTTCATTCCTCTTTTTCAAGTTTTCCTGTCCATGGAATTCTGCCCACACAGCTAATAATGTAAAGTTCACTGGATTTGTAGGTGAATAAATAACCATTCAAACAACAATATTTCCCTCTTTTGTAAAGCAACGTCGGTTATTGTTGTGAATGCAGCTATTTCAGCACCAATGGAAATACTGTCTAACCCTACCTGTAATGTGCTCTACTGCTATGATGAAAGGTCTCAGCTGAGATCCTGTTAAAGTCAATCAAATTTACTTTTTAATAAGATCAACTTCAATATATGCAACATCCAATTGTAGCCTGCAGATTACCACATCCCATGACACCACTTCAGATTAATGTTAGCCCGTAACAACAAATTGCAGAAAGTCATAACTCTAATTGTTCAGGTAGTCCCAGGAAGGGCCTGTAGTATCATTAGAATGTCCCGAATAAAATCCTAGTACACGCACAACTGGGGAGATGCACTCTGGTCAAGGGGTAAAGAGGAAAAGAGATTACATTTCAAATGTACCTCTGAGAGGGTCTCAAGACAATGGCCTGCTCCTATTGCAACTGATAAGAAGAGAAAAAGCACAATGAATTTCAGAAGTTAAGAAGTTAAAAAAAGATTTACAAGTGAAATGCATCGCACTGTGGAATTTGTTTGACTGGATCTCCCCTGGCTTGTTTCAGATGAGGAGTTTATTAGTTCTAATGAGGGGCTGCATGTTTTGACAATGAACCGAGTGTTTGCTGCTACAACTACATTGCTCATCACCACAAGTTAGATATAAATAAACCTAGGAATACTGTAAAATAAAAATGCAATATGCCAGCTCTATAATCCAGTAATTATGTCAAAAGTCCACTTGCTGATGGCATTTTATTTTCAGTATGAGTCTAAATATTGAGGTAATGAGTTATTTTGCATTTACACTCTATGGGGATAATTTTGAGTATGAACAGCTGATGTGGAGCAACACAAATCAGAAATTCAGGCACATGCAGCTCATTTCCTAGCTGTCTGCATGTATAGTGTCTTCAAGCTATTACTAACTGAGCCAAGCTAACACGCAGTAGTAACTTATGGTTGTAAAATCATGAACAGAATGTGCTCAAATTTTCCAAACTTTAAAACTTACCCCTCTGCGTCAGCTTGGCTCAGTTCGTAGGACTCTTTCCACCAGGCCAGAAGGTTGTGGGCTCAAGCCCCAGAACAGGACTTAAGTACAACTTCCCAGTGCTGAATTGTCAGAGGTGCTGTCCTTTGCAGAAGATGCTAAAATGTGCTTCCTTGGCACCATGCAAAGATGTGCTGGTCAAACATTGCTCCCTCAACCAACAGCAATAAAAAAGTGTAGCTGATCTGTCATTTCATTGCTGTTTTATGTGAGGTTGCTGGTGTAAAATGGCTGTGTTTGCCCAAACAATAACAAAAACACACTGCACTCCTAACTCACTTATTGCATGAACTATTGACACGATGGCCCATAATTTGCGGGCAGCAAAGAAGCAAAGGCATTCGCCGCTGGGCCCAAAGTAAGCTTCCCACAAAGATCTTGAAATCTCTGTGGCGAAGTTCGGCTTTTCTGCCGTGCAATTGAAATCCATGCAAGTTAATGGGGAATCCCTAACGCGAGCTGCTGTGACGTCAACAAGCTGTCTAAGTAGTCAATCAAAAATGCAGAATTCTCAGACAGCGAACCAAGAAGTGAGTAAGCTCCTTTGATTCTAACTTTTTAACAATGTTAGAGAGCAAAACAAAGACTGGGGCTCTCACATGGGGAAATGGCAAACCTGAGCTAAAGATGAACAAACTTTTTTAAAAATTAATTTTTTTGAAAGTTTCTTAATTTTCAATTTTTATTAAAATGCATAAATTTGACACCACAAAATTAAAATGAGTTTTTCAGGGCCATAACCTTTGTTTAGCAGTCAATACACTGTTAAAACCATAATTACACCTAACCCAAAAGACTGTTAAATACCCATAAAGGGTATTTAACAGTCTAATTACTCCGGAAGAGCTGAAGTTTTCATCAGTGTCCCTGATTGGACAGATTACACTGATTGTCGACGGTGGGGGGGGGCGGTTGGTGGCACAGTATAGCCAGTGTCGGAGCAGTGAATGACTGAACACAACTTCAGGATTTCTGCGTTAGGATGCGCATGTGGTACATCCTGAAATTGCGGTCAGTTTCAACGGGGTAATAACAGCGAACGCTATTCGTTCGCTGCTATTACCCACCGCAAATTGATGATGTGTTACTTAAGTATTTTTTTAATAAATGGGGGCCATGAAATTGGAGCCTTTAGCACCGGCTGTTAAGGCTGGTTTGGAAGAAAAAATGGTGGCCGCCTCACTTTCTCCCGCTTCCAGCGGGTCCCGCAGTGGCCACCATTTTGAGCAGGTTGGCAGCACTGCCATTGCCTGCGCTGGCTGCAGATATTTAGAAGAGGCAGATCCTGACGTCAATGAGTGCAACGCTGACTTGACGCTCGATCTGCCATTTTGGACATCGCTGCTCCATTTAACGCACTCTCCTAATCACGACCAGCTGACCGAGTGTTCAGCAGCAGGAAGGACCCCCTGACCAGCGCTATTTAAAGGGATCATCAACAACTTGCAGCTGACTTGCTTTTTCATTTCTCCTGGCTCTGTCTTAAGTTTGTGCAACTGTTTGGTGCTTTCTACAGTTATTTAAAGTTGGTGAGGTGATCGGGAGTGTTGCTGCAAGTGGAAAAGGCCTTGCTTCTCATTTAAAGGGTTCTGCTCACACCACTTGCTCCCAGTCATGGGGGCTCTACTTGCAGTCCCCCTCACGCTCGAGTATGATAGGGAGATGGAGCGGAGGCAGCGAAGAAGAGGACAAGATGTTCACAGAGGGAGGAGGAGGGGCAGGAGGCCTCTAAGCAGGCGTCCTTAGCCACCTAGGGTCTTCAAGGAGCACTTCTCCTACCTGCACTTAAGCCAGGAGCAGTGTATTCGGAGGCTCCGCTTCACCAAGGAGGTGGTCACAGAACTCTGCCATCTCCTGGAACCAGACCTGCAGCCTCAGTGCAGGGTGACGGCAGCTCTCCCAGTGGCCCTCAAGGTCGCCGTGGCCCTCAATTTTTTCGCCACTGGATTCTTCTAGTCTGCAGCAGGTGTCATAGCTAACATCTCCCAGTTCACCGTCCATCGCTGTATCCGGGAGGACACAGAGGCTCTCTACTCCAGGAGAAGGGACTTCATTGTCTTCTCTCTGAACAGGATCAGCGGGCATGTGGCTTTGCCAGAATATCAGGCATCCCCATGGTGCAGGGCACCATTGACTGCACACACGTGGCTTTGTGGGCACTGCATACCAATTCCGAGATGTTCCGTAACCACAAAGGCTACCACTCACTTAATGTGCAGTTGTGGTGTCAGCACGCCCAGTGCAACATGATGGTGAATGCCCGTTATCCTGGCAGCAGTCATGATGCCTTCATCCTGCGCCAATCTGGTGTGCCAGCAATCTTCCAACCACCACGTCAAACCCGAGGGTGGCTGCTTGGAGACCAGGGCTATCTGCTCTACACCTGGCTGATGACTCCCCTCCCCATCCCCACCACTCGTGGCCAAGAGTCATATATTGACAGCCATGCTGTTATGAGGAACGTCATTGAGTAGACCATCGGGGTGCTGAAGCAACGGTTCCGCTGCTTTTACCGCTCGGGAGCAGCCCTCCAGTACACGTCGGAGTGGGTGTCCCATTTCATGGTGGTCTGCTGCATGCTTCACAACTTGGCCACCATAAAGGCACAGCCCTTGCCAGCAGGGATTGTGGGGCCCCTCAGGAGGAGGAGGAAAAGGAAGGGAGGAGGCAGGCAGCAGAACCCTGTTCTGGATGGGCTGTTTGTGAGCACCTCATCAGACTCCGGTCCCAGTGAATGAAACCCCAGATCCCGTTGCTCACCACTTTCCGATCTTACCATCCCTCTGTCATGGAACATCACAGCATCCTCCTGGGCACAATGCTGAAATGAGAGCCACCACAAAAAACATTTCAAGCATAATTTTATAAGTTTATCAAATGCAAATCAAAACAACAATGTTAAGTAATCACTGTTGTGCATTCCCTTAAAGTGTCTGTCTTTCGTGTTCCTTTTTCTACTCTAGTGCTCCTACGAAGTGCTACCCCAGTGGCTACAGCATAGCTGGTGGCAGGCTGCTGTCTAAGTGGAGAAGACCGCAGATGGCCTTGCAGGACGACCTCAAGCAGCTCTGGGCCAAGAGGGCCTGGCTGTAGACTGTACCACCTCAGCTTGGGCAGCAGCAGTCTGGGCTGGCTGGATGACGGGCAGCAGCTATGGCATTTACGGAGAGGCAGTAATCGAGTACGAATGCTGTCATTTTGAGGGTGGACAGCAGGTTCTTGCTCCACAGAGCCTCTGCCACTCGCCCGGGGTGGCGCCTCAGCATTCCTAGCCATCTGTTGGGGTATAGATTGCTGGAGTGCTGTGAGACCCTATCACACTTTAAACCCAGCCACGATGGCACAGTCTAAGCTTCCACTGCAGCACTTAGATGTTGGGTCGCTTCCGCCTGTGCTGCAATGGAAGCTGTCACATCACCCATCACATGTAGGATCATGGCTGGGTCCACAAGGTCTCTGAGTTGCCCATCATTTCCATCCTGGAAATCACTGGCTCCAAGCTCCGCTCAAAGCCCCATGCAATGTTGGAGCCAGACTCCTCCATGCTCCTTGACACTGACAAGAGGCTCTCTAGCACCTAGCATTTCTGTGTGCATGCCCAGCACCCTTCTTCTGAAGGCCACCCCATCGAGGTCATCATCTGAGTCCTGTGCAGCAGAACTTGTGTGAACTCTCCCTCCGGGGAGCTGGCACCTGAGCTACCACTTCCCCCTGGCCTGGTTGCAGTCCATTTGTGCCCGGTGATGCACCGCGTGCAGATCCAGCCTCTATTCTACCCACTAAAGTACACGCAGTGCCATTTTCTGAGTTGGTGTCTGCGAATGTCCGATGCAGTGACTGCATCTTCTTCTCCTCTATCACTGTCCTCCTCCATAACTTCGAAGACTGGCTGGCCACTTTGGAGTTCTTGGGTATCTGAAAGGAGAAAGGCACAATGGTCGGATTGTGGGGTGGGGAAAGCAAGATATCCATGCATACACCATCAGCAGCCTGTAAGTGAGAAGAGATTGTCCAATGAGGGGGAAGTGGGAAGAAGGATTAGGTATGAGCATACCGTCATCAGCAATACTTTCAACTTCCCCACTCGTCACGGACTCTGTGACTGCCGCTCCAATTATGTCCAGTACTGCTTCCTCCAGCGCTTTCTGGTTTTGAAGTCTTACTTCCCCTCCACCCATCTGCTGCTGCTCCCGGCACTTGTGTGCCACCTTTGCCTGCAAGAGAAAGTGAGTGAGTGTGGTGCAATGTGTTTGGGTGATGTGCCTGTCATGTTTGAATAGCTGGCAGTGTGTGCAAGGTGTGAGATGTGGGTGTGAGTCGTGCAACAGTGTTAAGTTTGTGAGGAAGTGAAGCTCCGATTGTGAGGTATGAGTGGTGATTGCTAGAGATTGTTGGTAGGTGAGTGATGGGAGTGTGGTGCATTGAGCAGTGTGTGAGGCTAGTGGTGCAGTTGGTGAGATATGGCATTTGAAGATGCATTCACTCACCTTGACCACTCGTGTGAGGTCATTAAACGTTTTGTGGCGCTGAATCCAGGTCCTGGCGACAGCACTCGTCGCAGTGATGGCTTGATCGATCTCCTCCCACAGCCTTCTGGTGGTCTGCCTTGAAGGCCTCCTTCCCCCCTGCAGGTAAAGGACCTGACGGTGTCTTTGTACTCTCAGAACCAAGGCCTCTAGTGCCACATCCAAAAATCTCCTCGCCCTTTCCCTTGGCTGTTGGGCCATGGCGCTCTCCACGCTGACTGAGATGCTTCTACAACAAAGCACCTCCCCTTTAAGTGGTGGAGAGAGCCTCAGCTAAACTGTCTTGGCCAGTAGACTGCATCCGATATTGGCCCCTGTTCAGCGCTAAGCCAGTCAGCATCATTAGCGCTGAGATCAGGCTGCAATCATTATAATGAGCAGGCAGCATGAATTTTGCATGCTGCCTGCACTATTTTGAATGGACGTGGGCGCATCACGCTGCGTGATTCCTGCACCCGTTTTCTGGCCTTAACCAATTTTTAGGGCGGGGAGTATTATATATTATATTTTCCATGTAACTGAGGAATGAAGTTGTGCAGTTTATTCAGAACAGAGAAATAATATTCTACTTAGGTGACAGATTACAAAAAATCTATTTTTAAGCTGTTCAAGTAGCATTCTACTGAACAAAATCAGGTATAGTTTTGCTACAGAAAGCAAAGCCTTTCTTGTTGCAGGGGTGTTAACTTTTGGTGTTTCAGAGGTTTGATTTCGAACTCTAATGAGTTTTTGACACGTTAAAATGGAAAATTTATATTATATTTTAAAGGATTTTTTTCATTTCAATTATGTGGTTATTACTCCAGCCTGTCAATCAGACAAATGCTTATATGGGGATCAAAGTTTAAAAAAAAGTTAAAACTGAGTACAGTTATCCATTCTCAAATTCTCCAGGGCCTCTCTGAGCGAGAATAAGTGCTAATGTGGAAGTTTCATTTATCAGGAAAAATAAAGCACTGTTGATCTTTCAAACTTGTTGATTGGATACTGTTTAAAATTATCGCCTGGCTTTTAAAAACTTCTTTCACTATTTAATAGTGAGCCTATCATAATTTAAACACTGAGGAAACCAAAGTTGTTATGAGGGTAAAAGATGGAAGGTTTCCTTAAACATGAAGGCAGGCAGCCTTTTTAACCAGTTCTGTTCTGCTCCTTTACTCTATTCCTCCTGAACCCTTACATTATAGCCGAGAAATTGCTAGTACTACACCAGACAAGGGACAGCAATGTCAGGAGTTCACTACAGCACGCACTTACCATATGTTTCCTGACCTAACAAAATTACTCGAAGGTGAAAATAGACTGCTAATGCACTCAGTCATGTGGAACATCAATTAAGGGGCCAACTTGTATATTTAAGGGGTACTCTCTGCACAGTACTGTTGTAATACTGGTGCAGCAGCAGGCATATTGAAAGAGGCTGAAGAGAGGAAGCCCGAATATTTATTTAATGAAAGAAAGACTGACATTTATATAGTGCCTTTCAAGTTCACATGATGACTGAGTGCTTCACAAGCAATGAAGTACCTTTAAGTGTTATGTAAGCAAACACAGCAGCTAAATTGTGCATAGCAAGGTCCCACAGGTAGCAAATGAGAGAAATGACCAGCTAATCTATTTTTGGTAGAGTTGCTTGTGGGATAACTGTTGGCCAGGACACTGCTCTCCTTCCAATAGTAAGTTGGGATCTTTTACATCCATCTGAATAGGCAGACAGGGCTTCAGTTTAACATTTCATTAGAACGACAACACCTCTGACAATGCAGTACACCCTCAGTACTGCACTGAAGTGTTCACCTAGGTTATGTGCTTACGTCCTGGAGTGGTGCTTGAACCCACAACCTTCTGAATCTAGGGGCGGAATCTTAACTCCAAAAAAACAAGTGGGTTGGGGTCACATCAGAGGTTAAAATGCAAAAAAGATGGAACCGGAGCCGAACCCGCCCACTTCTGCTTTTAATGGAGGTGGGACGAGGGCCGGGTGACCAATCCGCTCGTAGGAAGTGAGTTGGTCATTTAAATATTATAATGAGGCTGCCTGCCTTCATTTTAACAGTCATTCTATTTTTAACTACAGTTGGCTGGGTCTTGCAGGCCTCAAGAAATCCGGCAGCTTAAAGGAGGCGAGAAGGACTGAATCCATAAGCTAAGTGCATTTACAGGACTGCTTGTGGGCCTGCAGGAGCAGGAGTATTTCCTCTAGGCCCAGCAAGCTATCCAGTAAACCTCCCTTCCCGCGATCTGTCTGCTCCCTCCTGACCACCATCTGCACCCCCCCCCCCCCCGACCACCGTCGGACCCCAGCCCCCCAATCAGAACACCATCGGACCACCCACCCCCCACCCCCCCCCCCCCAATCGGGACCCCTCAGACCAATATCGGACCCCCTCCAGCAAACTGGACCCCCTAGACCACTATTGGAATGCCCCCCATGATCCACACCACCACCCCCCCCCCCCCCCCACAACCTGGACTCCCCTCCCACGATCTCTCACTCCCACAGTATACCTATATGCTCACGTAGGCTTGTGAGGCAGGCTTCCTGCCCAAAAGGCCTCCAACCTGTCAAACATGCTGCCTGTGGGCAGGAATCCCACTTAAAGGGACCCTGCAGTTAAATTCTGCAGGACATTTGGGAAACCCATTCTTCTGGGTTTCCCAACCTCACAACAGTCCGCCTGCACAGAACCTGCCTGCAGGCTAAAATCCAGGTCTAGATTTTTGGACACTTATATAAACTGCATTCAGTGCTCCACTAGCAATGCACATGGCAGAGGAGGCTGAAAGAGCCAAACCGAGGTGACCAAAATGTCGGATGGCACATTTGGTGTACCAAGTCTCACCATTTCACTGTACCTGTGCCAAACACAGTTACCTGCTAATGACAGTAAAGATGAGCCTAAGGAGGCTTAGACAAAGCAGGAAGGCACTGACAAAGCTGTGCCATCTCTTTTAGGAAGGTTTCCGTACATGTACAACATCCATCTAGCACTGCCAGAGGCCATCAAAGTCAGCATAGCTTTCAACTTTTATGCATCAGGCTGCTTCCAGACTGGCATAGGTATATCAAGGAGCTAACAGATACATTATTCAGAAGGCCTAACAACTTCTTCACTTTCCCCACTGACTAACAGCAGCAACATGAGAGAACATACAGTCTACAGAACTGTTAGCTTTTCCTGAATCCCTAGGTTGAACATCTGT
Organism: Squalus acanthias; assembly: GCA_030390025.1. Classification (NCBI taxonomy): domain Eukaryota; kingdom Metazoa; phylum Chordata; class Chondrichthyes; order Squaliformes; family Squalidae; genus Squalus; species Squalus acanthias. The sequence goes on from CM059425.1 coordinate 190,573,823, forward strand.
ACCCATGTTGCCATTCAAGTTCCTGTGCAGGATGCCGTGTATATGATCCAAAGGGGATTTTTCTATCTCAACATGGCATGCAACTACTATTATGGAATCACGCAGGGCAACTCCTGCTTCCCAAGAGCTCTTGCAGTGCCTTCACTTTAAGGCAAATATCTTGTGCCATTGTCTTATTTGAAAAGGAATTAAAAAGGGAAGGATGTCATCAGGGAGACCAAGTTTGCAGCCCTGGGTCATGTCATCTATGTACACAGGTGCACTGAAGCTCATGCTACAAACAGAATTATTGTCAAACATAACATTGATGTCTTGAAGGAGCACATGTCTGGATCAGTCAGATTCAGCCTTACAGAACAAAACCACTCCCCACACCACCAGGGTTTGCTGAATAATTGTCATTGGTGGCATGCTTCCTGACTTTACTCTGGAAAGAGCCCCCACGTACAATTCAGTGATCAAAACCATGACAACGCAAAAAGGTAAAAAAACAATTTTTCCTGGTTTCCACACTATTCTCACCGAGAATTAAAGTCTATTAGATACATTTGTTTATTTTTTACCTGCTAGTGTACAATATACTGAGTGATTTTTTTTTTTTGTTATGTCTATACCCATATGTGAGTGAGTGAGTAGGGCGACAAGACATGGAAAGAGTGGAATGATGATATCGGTTTCATATGTGAGTTGCATCCTGTGTGTGTGCCTTGCCGCTGTAGGGCCAGGTAAGCTAAGCATTCAAAGGACTGCAAGATTGTGTGAACGTTTTGGAAGAGTAACAAGTTCTGAGGACATATATTTTGAACCATGCACAGGTGAAGCATATACTTACTTAAAAAAAGTGCTGGGCAGCATTAACTTTGGCAGCTTTCCTCAGGTATGGTTCTTTGGTGTCAGCCTGGCTCAGTAGTAATGCTATTACCTCTGAGTCAGAATGTTGTGGGTTCAAGCCCTATTTTAGAGGGATAATTTTCATTTTAGGTGTGGGCAGAGAACTGGCAGTTGCGGATCGGCCTCTCGTTGCCCAACTTCAATGGAAAGGAAAATCGGAATGGGTGTATAACAGGTGGCTGATCTGGAACCATCAGTTTTCCACTTGCGCCCAGAGTGAAAGTTATTCCCCCTACCCACCCGCCCCCACCCTGGACTTAAGCACATAGAGGGTGAATTGCCACAGGGATCCTCCTGCTAATCCACCTGTAACCTTGGTGGAAGAGCCAGGGAAACAGTGGAAAAATGGCAAACACTGACACTTCAGTGCAGTACTGAGGAAGTGCTGCAATGTCAGAGCTGCCATCTTTCAGCTGTGAGGTTCAACCGAGGCCCCATCTGTTCAGGTGAATGTATAAGATCCCATGCACTATTTGAAGAAGAGCAGGAGAGTACCCCCGGTGCCCTGGCCAACATTTATTCCTCAATCAGCAACATCGAAAATGGATTATCTGGTCATTTATCTCATTGCTGTTTGTGGGGCCTTGCTGTGTGGAAATTGGCTGCCACATTTGCCTACATGGCAACATTAACAGCACTTCAAAAGTAGCTCATTGGCTATAAAGCCCTTAGGGGGAAAAATTGAGTCGCGCCCCCTCTGGGGTGCTAACTTTGCCGGGGCACTACTTTTAGCACCCCGAAAAAATTAGTGCCCCCGCGGCCGAAATTCATTGGTAGCGCCCCAAGAGGGAAGCAGCGCCCCGCCTCCCTCTTGGGGCGCTGCGAGGGAATATCACGGCGCAATGTGCTGCAGCGCCACGCCGTGGTACTGCAGGCCTTCCTCCCCTTCTTAAAGGGGAGGGGCCTAGCGCAGCACGACCCAGGGCCCAGCTGGGCCACCAAGGATCGGAGTGCCGGCAAAAGAGCCCAGCACTTGAAGTGCCAGGCTCACGGAGCGCAGCCGGCACTCTGCGGGGGGGCTGAAGAGGAGGCTGGGGACGGCAACGGGGGCAGGTGCTGGCAGGCGGCCAGCAACAAAAATGGCCGCCTGGCACCTCGCCTTTAATTAGCGCCACCCTGGCCGCAGGTAGGCCCCCTGACCCCCTCGGACATAGCGTCCGGCGTTAAGTCAGGGGGTGCTACCAAAAATCGCAGCCAGGGCGCGAGCGGGGAAATCCACAGCACAGAAGGAGGCCATTTGGCCCATCGAGCCTGTGCCGGCTCCCTGAAAGAGCAGTCGTGCTTAATCCCACATCCCTGATCTTTGTCCATAACTCTAAGTTCCTCATCCTCAAGTACCTGTCCAACTCCCCCTTAAAATTATCTATGGAATCAGTTTCCACCACCCTCTCAGGCAGTGTTCCAGATCCCGACAACTCTCTGAGTGAAAAAACTTCTCCTCATCTCCCCTCTAGATCCTTTGCCAATGACCTTGAATATGACCTCTAGTCATTGACACACATGCCAGAGGGAATTTTCTTTCCCCAGTTACTCTATCAAAACCTCTCAACCTCTCAAAAACCCTCTTTGGGGCATCCCAAAGGCATGAAACGCACTGTATAAATGCATGTTCTTTCTTTCTGGGGAGGATACCCTTAGTTCCAATGAGAACAACAGTCCTTTACCTAACCACATGCAGCAGCAACTCAAAGGCACCATCCATAAATGTGCTGGTGGCGTGTGGTTTCTGGAATCCTTTCTTGTACAGTGATGGTGCACAGCCTCAAACCCCTTCCATTCTGTTCATTTCATTTGGATGACCTTTAAATGGCTGCTACAGCCTTTTAAATAGTTACAGCAGTGCTTTAAAATTCCAATTGAGTGTGTGCACGCTCCCTCAGACGTATCACTACGCGGGCGGGAGCCAGGAATCCAAAAAATTATTTAAATTGCGAATTTCTGGCTAGAATCACGCACAAGCTGGAATTTCTACCCTAGAAACATTTAACAATTCATGCTTAACCCCTGAATAACATTCCAACTGCACTTTTTAGGGCTACATTTCACTGTGTTACCTGACTGTTTCTATCTGATGATCACTCTTCTGGTTTTGCTCACTGTAATTGTCTTCACCCAATTGTTTTAGATTCCCTAATTTTATTTTAACGGTGAGTTACTCACTAGCCATCCCTCTGTGACTGTATCCCCTTGCCTCTCAGTCTAATTCACTCTTTCTTTCTCTGATCTAGAGCTGTGCTGATTTTCTCTCTGGTGGGAAACAAAATCCAGCCACTATCTCACCTCCTGCTCTTGGCACCTCAACTTAATACAAATGAAAACTAAAATGAGATAACCTATTCCCTACAGGACAAATCTGATCCAGCAATACAAGATTACGCACAGGACTAACTCCTCACTAATCTTCTTTCCATCATTCCAATTATCAGTATCTGTGGTGACAGAGTGAGCAGCAGCAGTAACTCCATCTCCATTAAGCAAACCACAAAAACAAAACAACCTCTCTTCTCAATCCTATTTTCAAAATGTGCAAAAACTTTAACAATATAGTAGCTTTCTGTTCTTCCCAATGATATGTATCTATACAGGAATGAAGTCATATTTACACATTTTTTGAAATAACTAGACATGTAGAATACTGTCACCCTCCTGAAACAGATTTGAGAAAAGGGATGGTTGTAAAAGTATGGTTTGAAGTGGAACAGAGTTCAAGGAATGGCCCACGTTCATTTTTTTCTCTTTTTAATCTTATTATTCACTATGTTTTGCTCTTTGTCATAATGTTTCTTCTTATTCTTTGCATTCGATTTCTCATCTGAACACTGCCTTTTTGTGGGTTTTTTAAAGCTTTTTTTTCCAGCATATCAATTCAATTCAAAATTAAGATTTCTAAACTAGCCATTTGTGCAATAGTGCACGCTTGTTTCTGTGGGACTGACGGCCCAGGGATGCGCCGATCTGGACCGATATGTGAACCGAGGAATTGCAAGGCGTTTTTTTCACTAACTCTATGGGCCCTTTAGAAGCATGATCTGTTTGTCATTGCACGCTACAGACAGAAAGGAAAGTGTGAATTGCTATAAGACTGTTTCTGGTGTGGAGGAATGCACTTGATACCCATATAGAATCATAGAATGATGCAGCACAGGAGGAGGCTACTCGGCCCATCATGCCTGTGCTGGCTCTTTGGTAGAGCTATCCAGTTATTCCCACTCCCTTGCTCTTTTCCCCATAGCACTAATTTTTTTCTCTTCATATTTATTCAATTCCCTTTTGAAAGTTACTATTGAATCTGTTTCCAACATGCTTTCAGGCAGTACATCCCAGGGTCTTAAGAAGTGGCTGCAGAGATAGTGGATGCATTGGTTGCAATATACCAAAATTCCCTGGACTCTGGAGAGGTCCCAGTGGATTGGAAAACCGCTAATGTAACACCCCTATTTAAGAAAAGAGGGAGACAGAAGGCAGGAAACTATAGACCAGTTAGCCTAACATCTGTCATTGGGAAAATGCTGGAGTCCTTCATTAAGGAAGCAGTAGCAGGGCATTTAGAAAAACATACTGCAGTCAAACAGTGTCAGCATGGTTTTAGGAAAGGGAAATCATGTTTAACAAATTTGCTGGAGTTCTTTGAGGATGTAACAAGCAGGGTGGACAAGGGTGAGCCAGTGGATGTGGTGTATTTGGATTTCCAGAAGGCATTCGATAAGGTGCCATATAAAAGGTTACTGCATAAGATAAGAGCTCAGAGTTGGGGGTAATATATTAGCATGGATAGAGAATTGGCTAACTAACAGAAAGCAGAGAGTCAGGATAAATGGGTCATTTTCTGGTTGGCAAACGGTAACTAGTGGGGTGCTGGGGCCCCAACTATTTGCAATCTACATTAATGACTTGGATGAAGGGATCGAGTATAATGTAGCCAAGTTTGCGGATGATACAAAGATGGGTGGGAAAGCAAGTTGTGCAGAGGACTCCTAGGGGGAAAAATTCAGTATCGCCCCTATTGGGGCGCAATTATCAGCCGGGCACAAAGATTAGCGCCTGGCGCTAATTATCGCCTCCGACTGCAAACTTGACTTTTATTGCCCCTGGAAGTGATTGGAGCGCTAAATCTAGCACTACACATCTGTCTTAAGGCGCAAAGGCTGAGGAGCGAGGCGTTAACTCAGAGCGCTGGCAAAGCTCATGTGATGTCAGTCAGCAATGGAACACACACACAATGGCGGCGGCCAGTTCTTAAAGGGGAGGGTTGATCTTGCTTTCCATCCACATCCTGCTCATTGCAGCCTTGAATCTCGACCTGGAGAGACCTGTACATCAAATCTGCTGGAAAGAACAATGGAGCGAGCTCAGAGTGCAGCCCCCACAGTCTCTTCTAAATCGATACAAGGAAGGGCAAATCAAAATTAACCTGCAAAGTGCTGCTCAGTACCCAAAACTCCTTCACAGTGTTGAATCTCTCCAGAAGTCTCAGTCTCTCTCTCTCTCTCTCTCTCTCTCTCTCTCTCTCTCTCAGAATGTGTGGTTCAAAAATGTCGGCAACAAAAAAAGGCAGGAAGCGGTCGCCTTTAAATAGCGCTCCCCCAGTCCCTTCCTGACTGCAAAACGCTCCCCTCAACCTGTCGTTGCTAGCGGCAGGCGGTAAGGCAGGGGGCGCCACTCAATATCCGCTCTGGGGCGCTACCGGGGCGTTGCGCACTCGACTGACGTCACGATCTGCTGGCGCAGGAGATCATGGCGGTACTGTTTAGTGCCGCTGCAAAATGTCTAGTTAATTTCGCGAGCGGCGCAAACATCGCCGCGCCCGGGCGCTAGTTGCTTTGCGCCACATTAGCGCCCTCTTAAGGCGCTAACGGGAGGCGCAACCAACTGAATTTTCCCCCCCAAGAATCTGCAAAGGGATATAGACAGGCTAGGTGAGTGGGCAAACATTTGGCAGATGGAGTATAAATGTGGGAAAGTGCGAGGTTATCCACTTTGGCTGGAAAAATAAAAAAGCAAACTATTATTTAAATGGAGAGAGATTACAAAATGCTACAGTTCAGAGGGACCTGGGGGTCCTTGTGCATGAAACACAAAACATTAGCATGCAGGTACAGCAAGTAATCAAAAAGGCAAATGGAATGTTGGCCTTTATTTCAGGGGGGTTGGAGTATAAAAGCAGGGAAGTCCTGCTACTACTGTACAAGGTATTGGTGAGACCACACCTTGAGTACTGCGTACAGTTTTGGTCTCCTTATTTAAGGAAGGATACACTTGCATTGGAGGCAGTTCAGAGACGATTCACTAGGTTAATTCCAGAGATGAGGAGTTTGACTTATGAGGAAAGGTTGAGCAGGCTGGGCCTATACTCATTGGAATTTAGAAGAATGAGAGGTGATCTTATCGAAACATAAGATACTGAGGGGGCTCGACAGGGTAGATGCAGAGAGGATATTTCCCCTCATGGGGAAATCTAGAACTCGGGGTCACAGTCTCAGAATAAAGGGTCGCCCTTTTAGAAGTGAGATGAGGAGGAACTTCTTCTCTCAGAGGGTCGTAAATTTGTGTAATTCTCTACCCCAGAGAGCTGTGGAGGCTGGGTCATTAAATACATTTAAACTGGAGATAGACAAATTTTTGCAAGATAAGGGAGTGAAGGGTTATGGGGAGCGGGCAGGGAAGTGGCTTTGAGCCCTAGATCAGCCATGATCTTATTGAATGGCAGAGCAGGCTCGAGGGGCCAAGTGGCCTATTCCTGCTCCTATTTCTTATGTTCTTATGTTATGTTCTTATTAGTGCATTCCAGATCACAACTCGCTGTGTAAAACAATGTTTCCTCATGTCACCTCTGGTTCTTTTGCCAATCACCTTAAATCTGTGTCCTCTGGTTACCACCCTTCTGCCACTGGAAACGGTTTGTCCTTATTCACTCTATCAAAACTGTTCATGATTTTGAACACCTCTATCAAATCTTCTCAAACTTCTCTGCTCTAAGGAGAATAATCTCAGCTTCTCCAGTCTCTCCACATAATGGAAGACCCTCATCTCTGGTACCATTCTAGTAAATCTCTTCTGCACCCTCCCTAAGGCCTTGACATCCTTCCTAAAGTGTGATGCCCAGAATTGAACACAACACTCCAGCTGAGGCCTAACCAGTGTTTTATAAAGGTATATGTCACATGTTTCAGGATTCTGTGGCTTTTTTTTTTACACAGAGGCTCGAGATATGAGTTATTCTAAGATGTGTTTTAAATTGAAGTATTTTTTAAAGGAGTTAGACTTACAGGACAGAAGAGTTGACGGTGTGTATTGGCTTTCAGCCGGAGCTGCTGAAACCTGAAATCCTAGGTATAATGAAAGAAAGAAAGATTTATGATTTGACATTCCACCAACCATTCACACTGCACTGTTATGACAATCCGATTCATTGGAAGTCAGCAGAGACCACTGCAGTCAGGCACTTAAGAGGCACAGACACCAGAAAAGCAACTTGACTGTTGGGAATAAGCCTGCACAGGCAGTCAGGCAGCAAAGTCCTGCAGGAAGGTTAAAAGTACAGGAGACTGCATGGAGAGAAATTCTGCCCTGGGCTATAGGACATGGTGCAGTAAGGCGACCCACTGAGTGAGGATGATGTCACCCATTCTTTATTTTATATTATTACACAAATATAAATTGTACCAATTGAATTAAGTGACTCTGATCATACATATTGCTCACCTTAGTGTGAAATAAAGCAGCTTATGATTCAAATGAAACTTCACCTCATCTAGTGTTAACTCAGTCTGCCTTTGGAGAGATTGAAGAAGTATATACGGATCCTGTACAGATCATAAGGTGGAGGAGGCGGGGAGGTTCATTGTTACACGCCCAGGTCTTTCCACCATTCGAGTAGATATAGGGCAAACAGTCAACTTCCATATAAGTAAGGTGTTCAGACCTTTTATGGGAGTTACTGGCTCCACTGAACTTGAAGGTATCTAGCGGCACATCTGAATTTGTAACTGTATACAGGATGTAACTAAACTTTTGCATTTATATAGTATCTTTCATATCCTCTAAACATCCCAAAGTGCTTCACAGTAAATGTTTTACTTTTGAAGTGCAGTCACTATTGTTATGTAAGCAAATGTATCAGCCAATTTGTGCACAGCATGGGGGTGATTTTGCCAATGGGGAGCTTTTGGAGGCGGGACTCCCACTTGTCGGGTTTCAGTCCCGCTTCCATCAACTTCTGGCCAACCCACGCTATTTTCCCTTGATTGACCTTGTTAAGCCCGCCCAGCGGGTTTAGCAGGCCAATTAAGGGAAAGCCGGTTGCAGAGAACGTCAACGTATGACGTTTATGAAGCTGTCAAACAGTGACCTTCTCTGTAGTTTGATGAGGTCTTGAATTCAAGACCTCATCAAACAGCTTTCTTTTGCAGAAATGAGATGGTTGCTGCATTGGAGAATGCAACGGCCATCTGTCATTTCCAACGCAGAGGTGCGAGACTCTCTGCATACCCACCGATTGAAGCCTGCAGGAAGAAACAAAGGTAAGTACACTTTAAGTAACACTTTGCACTTACCTCAGATACTCACCTCTCCACTCTTGCACCCATCACTTACCTTCACACCACACTTTTGCACCCCCCCCCGATCCCCGCAGACCCACTATTCACCTCACTGACCTTATGGGTTTCGGAGCCTTTGGGAAGCCCGCACCTGTGAGGGCAAAAAGGGGATAATCCTATTTTCTGCCTGTTAACTACCTGTTAACAGGCAGTTAATTGGCTTTAATCCCTTCCCGCCTCCAAGGAGACGGGACCCGGCGCGGGACGGCTACCCGCCTCCTGGCAAGATGGCATGGAGGCGGGTTGGGGGCGGGTTGGGCACCCGCCCCCAAATTCTGCCATTTTCCCGGCAGACCCGCCTCCCCAGGGCTGGCAAAATCACCCCCCATGGTCCCACAAACAGCAAATGAGAGAAATGATCAATTAATCTGCTCTGCTGGTTTTGGTTGACAGGATGAATGTTGGTCAGCACACCAGGAGAACTCACTGTTTGTCTTCGAACAGTGCTGTGGGATCTTTTACATCAACCTGAATAGGCAGACAGGTTTTCGGTTTAAAGTTTTACCCGAAAGATGGTACCTCCAACAATATATTGCTTCCTCACTACTGCACTGAATTGTCGGCCTAGATTATGTACTCAACTCCTGGAGAGAAGACCAAACCTGCAATGTTGGGTCTCCGAGGCAAGAATGCTACCAACTAAGCCAAACTGACACAATGGGAGGAACTTTCAAATTTGGCGGGAGTGTAAAATGGTCGCTGTCAGATTGGATGTCCGCTATACACTGCCCGATTTTCCTTTTCATTGAAAGGAAAATCAGGCAGGGCATATAATGGCGCCTGATCTGATATCACCTGTTTTGCACCCCTGCCAAAGTTGAAAGTTCCGGCCAAAGTATCGGATGTAGGATTGAAGAAATTACATTCTGAAGGCTATAAACACCCAAGAGTGTTCACATTGCCAGTACTTCAGTCCAACGCAAATCCTTAGCGTTGGTTATAAGTGGGTCAACTTCTGTTATTAGTGAAAAATAGATGCATAAGGAGTAAATTTTAATCTATCTCATCGGGCGGGAAACCATTAAGTTCAGTGGAGAGTAAAATCGGGCGGGGTGTGAAACCAGCATTGCACCCGATCGCGTCCGTTTCCCAACAGGCAGGTTAGATTAAAATTGCCCCCAAACTTGAATTTACTTGTTTTATTGTTTTCAAATTCAAAATAGCAACAGTTTGATAGTCCCTAAAAAAGAACTTACAGTAACTAATCACTTCTCTTAACATCTCAAAGAACTTCATATACAATGAATTGATTGAAGTGCATTGACTGTTCAGTTACAGCAATCGGGTGTGGTGTATAATGGGTGACTGATCCAATGCTGTCAGTTTTCTGCCCCTGCAGAAGTTTAAATTTACCCCCACCATAGTTAGAGACAGAATGAAAGAATTCTTAGAAAGGCATGGACTGATCAACCATGGTCAACGTGGCTTTGTGAAACTTAGATAATGTTTGCTTAATCTAAGAAGAACGGAACATATAGACAAGAGAGATGCAGTAGATCTTATTTGATAAAGTGCCACATAAAAAAAAAAGAGAAAACTAAGGACTGTGCTATAAAAGGGAAAGTGGCAGTATGGATAGAGAGATGGCTGGAACGTCGATAACAAAGGATTGCGCTAAATGAATTCTTCACAGACTGATAATCGTGTACACAAGGATCAGTTTTGTTCGAGCATATATGCATGCATGTAAATTTTTTATATATATATATATATTTCTATAATGTTATGGATGTAGACATAAAGGAATGGATATCAAAATTTGCCTATGATAGCAAATTTGGAGGGGTGGCAAACTGCCAGGAAGAATGCAGGAGACTACAGGAGAACATACGCAGGCAAGCAGAATGGGCAGATAAATGGCAGATGCAGTATAGTACAGAAAATGTGAGGTAATACATTTTGGGAACAAAAATAATTCATGGAAATATGCTTTAAATGATAAATATCTCAATTTACTGGAGGACGAAAGGGATGAGAAGATAAACAAATTCCTAAAAGTGTGTTGGGAGATAAAAAATCCCATTGTGATGGCAAATGGGATTTTGGGGTTTATTTATCCTCCGTGCTGGAGAAAGTGTGGTGCAGATTTATTAGGATGATACCAGGGATGAGGGACCTGAGTTATCATAAAGATTAGAGCAACCAGGTTTTTATTCTATTGAGGGAGATTTCAAAGAGGTGTTCAAAATAATGAAAGGAATAGATAAGCTTTATTAGATATCCCTTTGTAAGTAAATTGAAGATAAGAGGCTGTGATAATCATTAGATACATAAAGCAGGAGATTAGAAGACATTTTTTCATGCAAAACTTAGCAGAATATGGCATGCTTTACCTCAAATAGCAATCAATGCCAAATTGATTACAGCGTTCAAAAGGGTACTGGATAATTACTTGAAGAATATCAAGGGATATGGAAAGAAATCAGGATAATAGGATTAATGTGTAAAATCAGCCCCCAAGGGAGCCAGTGATTTAGTTGGTGGTCAGGAACAGGAGGATGCAACTGCGACTCAGGCAGGTAAGGGACTGCAGATGCAGACGGGTAGGAGCCTCAGCCTTTGGCATTGTCCAGATATGAGGTATTTGCTACTGGTGTGGATGAGAACAAAGACTGCAGGGAGGATGGACAAAAGGACCACGACATCGCTCCCCCCCCCCCCCCCCCCATTCAAGTGGGGGGAGCGAAAAGGAATGCGGTAGTGGTAGGAGATATTATGGTCAGGGGAATTAATACCATTCTCTGCAGCCATGACTGGGAGTCCTGAAGGTTGTGTTGCCTGCCTGGTGCCAGGGTTAAGAATATCTCCTCACAGCTGGACGAACCAACGACATAGGTAGAACTAGGGGGTCCTGCTGAGGGAGTTTGAGGGAGCTAAGTAAGCTGTAAGGAGGACACAGAGGCTGCAAAGGGACATAGACAGGTTAAGTGATTGGGTATAATGTGGGGAAGTGTGATATTATCCAATTTGGTAGGAAGAATGGAAAAGCAGAATATTTTCAAAAGTGAGAGAAAAGTAAATGTTGGTATTCAGAGGGATTTGGGTGTCCTTGTACATAAATCACAAAGTTAACATGCAGGTACAACAAGCAATTAGGAAGGCAAATGCTATGTTAGCCTTTATTGCAAGGGGGTTGGAGTATAAGAGTAAGGATGTCTTGCTGCAATTATATAGGGCTTTGGTGAGACCACACCTGGAGTAATGTATTCAGTTTTGGTCTCCTTACCTAAGGAAGGATATACTTGCCTTAGAGGTGGTGCAACGAAGGTTCACTAGATTGATTCCTGGGATGAGGAGGGATTGAGTAGAATGGGCCTACATTCTTTGGAGTTTAGAAGAATGAGAGGTGATCTCATTGAAACGTATAAAATTCTTGACAGGGTAGATGCTGAGCGGCTGTTTCCCCTGGCTGGAGAGTCTAGAACTAGGGGTTCTCAGGATAAGGGGTCGGCCTATTAGGACTGAGATGAGAAGAAATTTCTTCACTGAGGGTTGTGAATCTCTGGAATTCTCTACCCCCGAGGGCTGTGGATGCTCAGTCGATAAGTATATTCAAGACAGATCAATAGATTTTTTGGCACTAAGGGAATCGAGGGATATGGGGATAGGGCGGGAAGGTCGAGTTGCTGTAGAAGATCAGGCATGAATTTATTGAATGGCGGAGCAGGCTCAAAGGGCCATGTGGCCTACTCCTGCTCTTATTTCTTATGTTCTCTTGTGCTAAATATCTAAATAAATAGATATCTGCGCTCCTCTAATTCTGCCCTCTTGAGCATCCCTGATTATAATCGCTCAACCATTGGTGGCTGTGCCTTCTGTTGCCTAGGCCCTAAGCTCTGGAATTCCCTCCCTAAACCACTCTGTCTCGCTACCTCTCTTTCCTCCTTTAAGACGCTCCTTAAAACCTACCTCTCATCTGCCCTAATTTCTCCTTATGTGGCTCGTGTCAAATTTTATGTTTTATAACACTGCTGTGAAGCGCTTTGGGACGTTACTATGTTAAAGACGCTATATAAATACAAGTTGTTGTTAAATTTCTATATTTCTAAAACCTTCAACATATCAATTCGGACAATCAACAAATACAAAGTTGCATTTATATAGCGCCTTTCAGAACCGTTGGATGTCTCAAACCACTTTTCAGCCAATGAAGTACTTTTTGAAGTAATAGTCACTGTTCTAATATAGGAAACCCGGCAGCCGGTTTGCGCACAGCAAGCTCTCACAAACACCAATGAACTAAATAACCAATTAACCTGCTTTTGTGCTGTTGCTTGTGGGATAAATGTTGGCCAGGACACCAGGAGAACTTCCTGCTCTTCTTCGAATAGTGTCATACAATCTTTTATGTCAACCTAATAGTGCAGTCGATGCCTTGGCTTAATGTCTCATCCAAAAACTTGGCCCTTCGAAGGCTTTTAAAATGTTAAACTCTTTTTTTTTTCTCTCCATATAAAGGGGCCCAATGAGCACACTATTGGGATCTAACCAGATGCCTTTCACAGAGGTATAATCAGATGGCTCCTGGGCTGGCAGCTCCTTACTGAGCTGCTCTTCTCTTTAACTGTATCCATTGTCATCCTTTGCCCTTTGTTACCCCAATCTCCTTTCTTCCATTGCTTAAGATACCCTGCCTCTGATAGTGAAGGCATTTCAGCCCAAACTACAAGTTCAAACTACAAGTTTAAAGCTCCCCCTGCAGTGTCCACTGCCCATCCCTCGACGCGGTGTGTCTTTGTTCTCACTGAGCTCTTTCAACTGCCGGAACTCTGCTGAAACTTGACTTCCATCACTGGATTCCTCTACCAACAAGACTACTCTACGGACTACACTGTTTGACTCCGCGGCAGTGACTCTGCTCTGCTTTTCAGTCGCTTCAAGTCTTATGCTGCTGAATTCTTTTCTCAAATTGGTTTCCAATTTCCTGGACTTCTCTGGATATCTAGATTACATTTCTGCTTTGAACTAAAGTGGATTACACCACTACGTTTCTGCACTGGATTACACTAAGACTTACCTGCTGTGTCTCTACCTCTGCAGCTAAAAGATTTTTTAACTTTTTAACTGCAGCTGTGTCTCTGATGAACTGGTTCTACAGGTTTTTCAGCTCTGTTGACTTCTAGCTAGCAGCTGCTGTTTCACTTGCTGTCTGGTGACTCGTTCTACCAGTTTTCAGCTTTGCTGGTCACTGGCTTGTGGTTTTAATTTTTCTTCGCCGCTTTGATCTATGGTGACCTCCAACTTGCGTCAATTTTGTCATCATCTTTCTGCACTCTCATTCCTATGGCAACAACCTCCATCCTCTATACCCTTCAAATGGCTTCTGGACATCACTCACCTGCTTTAGACAGTGGTTTGTCAATGCTCCGTGCCGGCTCCATCCTGCTTACGTCAGCTTTGTCCCTCCATGGGACCTCCGACTTTGACCTTGGTCTCCCTACTATTGTCTCCAACCTATTCCCTGCTACCAGGAAATATTTATCCCATTAATTACTAAATTACTACAAGGCCTATGTAACCTGAGCTTTTCCCCTGTGTCCTTCACATGCGCACTTTGGCTGCTGCTCTGGACCCGAGTCATTCAATACATTTCAACTTTTTCTTCCCCTTTTCCTTTTCTCTCTATCCCTCACTGACCGCTCTCTCCTGTCGTCATGCCTCCTTTCATCTCTCCTCTCTCGGATACTCTGCCTTCGCAAATCCCTACCCCAATCCTTCATTACTCTTCAACCTTCTTACTCTCCTGCCGCCATCCCAGGCTTGACTACCTCTTGGATAAGCCTACAGCTTCCCTCTGGGCCTTTCTTCGCATCCTACAAAGGGCCCATCGAGGCCCACAAATGACATCCTTTGTGACTGAGAAAGGTAAACTATCCCTCCTCATCCTTTTTGACGTGTCTACAGCCTTTGACATGGCTGGCCACTCTATCCTTCTCCAACGCCTCTCCACCGTTGTCCACCTGGGTGGGACTGCACTCGCCTGGTTCCATTCTTATCTATCTAATTGTAGCTAGAGAATCACTTGCAGTGGCTTCTCTTCCTGCTCCTGCATTGTTACCTCTGGTGTCCCCCAAGGATCTATACTTGGCCCCATCCTATTTCTCATCTACATGCTGCCCCTTGGCAACATCATCTGAAAACACAGCAAGGGAGTTGGAGAGGTTTTGGGAGGTAATTCCAGAGTAGGGCTGAGGTTGCTGAAAGCATAGTTTCCACATGTATGCTGATGACGCCCAGCTCTACCTCACCACCACTTCTCTCGACCTATCCACTGTCTCTAAATTGTCAGACTGCTTGTCCGACATCCAGTTCTGGGTGAGCAGAAATTTTCTCCAATTAAATATTGGGAAGACCGAAGCCATTGTTTTCGGTCCCCGCCACAAACTCCGTTCCCTAGCTACTGACTCCATCCCTCTCCCTAACATCTGTCTGAGGCTGAAACACTGTTCGCAACCTTGGTGTCATATTTGACCCTGAAATGAGCTTCCAACCACATATCCGTGGCATAACTAAGATCACCTATTTCCACCTCCGTAACATCGCCCATCTCTACCCTTGCCTCAGCTCATCTGCTGCTGAAACCCTCATCCATGCCTTTGTTACCTCTAGACTTGACTATTCCAATGCACTCCTGGCTGGCCTCCCACATTCTACCGTACATAAACTTGAGGTCATCAAATACTCGGCTGCCCGTGTCCTAACTCGTAGCAAGTCCCGTTCACCCATCACCCCTGTGCTCACTGACCTACATTGGCTCCTGGTTAAGCAATGCCTCGATTTCAAAATTCTCATCCTTGTTTTCAAAACCCTCAATGGCCTTGCCCCTCCCTATCTCTGTAATCTCCTTCAGCCCCACAACGCACCCCCCCCCCACCCCCCCGAGATATCTGCGCTCCTCTAATTCTGCCCTCTTGAGCATCCCTGATTATAATCGCTCAACCATTGGTGGCCGTGCCTTCTGTTGCCTAGGCCCTAAGCTCTGGAATTCCCTGCCTAAACCTTTCCACCTCTCTACCTCTCTTTCCTCCTTTAAGACGCTCCTTAAAACCTGCCTCTTTCACCAAGCACCTGCCCTAATTTCTCCTTGGTGTCAAATTTTTTGTCTCCTGTGAAGCGCCTTGGGGCATTTTACTACGTTAAAGGCACTATATAAATACAAGTTGTTGTTGTTGTTGTTGTAAAATAGTCACCAAGCTAAAGAATATTATGAGGGGTGACCAAAAATTGGTCCATGAGATGGGTTTTAAGGAGGGCATTAAAGGGGGCAAGGGAGTTGGAGAGGTTTTGGGAGGTAATTCCAGAGATTAGGGCCGAGGTTGCTGAAAGCATAGTCACCAATGATTGGGAGAAAGGTGGCGGATGCACAAGAGAAATAGTACAGTAAAAGCAGTTCACTGTATCTGGAAATTTTCAGAAGAGTCTGTTTCGAAGGTCTCATTAGTCTGCAACCTTTGAAGGACTGCAGAAAGATTTCTACACCTAAAGGAAAGATGTTGTTCAAAGCAGAGTAATATAACAAGTGACTCATCAGTCTGTATACATCTCCAGTTCTGTAAGTGTTGAGTAGCTGAGCTTTTAGAATTTTGGGGGATTTTATAGTTAAATGATTTAAGATATTTACTATAAAAGTTTAATGTGTAAGTTATACTTTTTATACAGTTTCATGACCATCAAACCTTAGGAGGCAATAGTGTTATTTACAGATTTTAACATAGTAACATAGAATCTAGGAGCAGGAGTAGGCCATTCGGCCCGTCGAGCCTGCTCCACCATTCAATACGATCATGGCTGATCATCCAAATCCAGTACCCTGTCCCTTCTTTAATCCCCACAGTACACATATCCCACCCTACCCCCGTAACCCCACGTATTTAATTCCCCCTAACATATCCCATCCTATCCCCATAACCCCACATATTTAATACCCCCCTAACACTAAGGGTCAATTTATCATAGCCAAATCAACCTAACCCGCACATTTTTGGACTGTGGGAGGAAACCGGAGCACCCAGAGGAAACCCACGCAGACACGGGGAGAATGTTCAAACTCCACACAGACAGTCACCCGAGGTCAGATTCGAACCCGGGTCCCTGGCGCTGTGAGGCACCAGTGCTAACCACTATGCCACCGTGTTGCCCTATTAACAGTTGTCATAAAAAAAAAATCAATGAGATGTGACTGTTAAACCAAATGTTATAATTAAACAACTAACGGGGGAAGGAGGCTCCATGAATATCCCCATCCTCACTGATGAAGGATACCAGCATGCAAGTGCAAAAGACAAGGGTGAAGCATTTGCAACCATCTTCAGCCAGAAGTGCCGAGTGGATGATCCATATCGGCCTCCTCCTGCAGTCCCCACCATCACAGAAGCCAGTCTCCAGCCAATTCGATTCACTCCACGTGATATCAAGAAACGGCTGAGCGCACTGGATATAGCAAAGGCTATGGGCCCTGACAACTTCCCGGTTGTCGCGCTGAAGACTTGTGCTCCAGAACTAGCCACGCCTCTAGCCAAGCTGTTCCAGTACAGCTACAACACTGGCATCTACCCGACAATGTGGAAAACTGTCCAGGCATGTCCTGTCCACAAAACACAGGACAAATCCAATCTGGCCAATTACCGCCCCATCAGTCTACTCTCAATCATCAGCAAAGTGATGGAAGGTGTTGTCGACAGGGCTATCAAGTGGCCCTTACTCAGCAATAACCTGCTCACCAATGCTCAGTTTGGGTTCTGCCAGGACCACTCAGCTCCAGACCTCATTACAGCCTTGGTCCAAACATGGACAAAAGAGTTGAATTCTAGAAGTGAGGTGAGAGTGACTGCCCTTAACATCAAGGCAGCATTTGAACGAGTGTGGCATCAAGGAGCCCTAGTAAAATTGAAGTCAGTGGGAATCAGGGAGAAAACTCTACACTGGCTAGAGTCATACCTAGCACAAAGGAAGATGGTTGTAGTTATTGGAGGACAATCATCGCTGCCCCAGGACATCACTACAGGAGTTCCTCAGGGCAGTGTCCTAGGCTCAACCATCCTCAGCTGCTTCATCAATGACCTTCCCTCCATCATAAGGTCAAAGGTGGGGATGTTCGCTGAAGATTGCACAGTGTTCAGTTCCATTCACAACTCCTCAGATAATGAAACAGTCCTTGCCCGCATGCAGCAAAACCTGGATGTCATTCAAACTTGGGCTGATAAGTGGCAGGTAACATTCGTGCCACACAAGTGCCAGGCAATGACTATCTCCAACAAGCAAGAGTCTAATCACTGCCCCTTGTCATTCAACGGCATTACCATCGCCGAATCCCCCACTATCAACATCCTGGGGGCCACCATTGACCATAAACTTAACTGGACCAGCCACATAAATACTGTGGCTACAAGAGCAGGTCAGAGGCTAGGTATTCTGCAGCGAGTGTCTCACCTCCTGACTCCCCAAAGCCTTTCCACCATCTACAATGCACAAGTCAGGAGTGCGATGGAATATGCTCCACTTGCCTGGATGAGTGCAGCTCCAACAACACTCAAGAAGCTTGTCACCATCCAGGACAAAGCAGCCCGCTTGATTGGCACCTCATCCACCACCTTAAACATTCACTCCCTCCACCACCGGTGTACCATAGCTGCAGTGTGTGCCATCTACAAGATGCACTGCAGCAACTCACCAAGGCTTCTTCGGCAGCACATCCCAAACCCGTGACCTCTACCACCTAGAAGGACAAGGGCAGCAGGCTCATGGGAACACCATCACCTGCAAGTCTCCCTCCAAGTTACACACCAACCTGACTTGGAAACATATCGCCGTTCTTTCATTGTCACTGTGTCAAAATCCTGGAACTCCCTCCCTAACAGCACTGTGGGAGTACGTTCACCACATGGACTGCAGCGGTTCAAGTAGGCAGCTCACCACCACCTTCTCAAGGGCAACTCGGGATGGGCAATAAATGCTGGCCTTGCCAGCGACTCCCTCATCCCAGAAATTAATAAAATAAAAACAGTCACTCGGATTTTACAACATTTTGAAAGCATCATAGAACATTTAGCATGGAGAGATTTTACATTTTTTTCAGGTTGTTGAACTGACAAGCAAACCCATTCATTTGATCAGTTGATGTTAGTTGGAAACCTATTACAGGTCCAGTTGTTAAAACTGTGTGGAATGTCTGCTTCCTGTCAATGCTAACTGTAAATTTATATTTTTATATATATTTGGAGACCCCTACCTTTCAAGACTATCTGTAGCCAATCCTAAAGAGACACCTTCAAACACATATTTATTATGTCCAGTCATTGTTTTAGTTATGTATTTTCAATGTACAGTTTTTCAAATGTTCATATTGTAAAACATATTTTCCTTACTTCCTATGTTTTTTGTACTTTTCTATTCACTTCACGTCTGTCCAGGCCCCACACCATTTCCAGAAAGTAAGGATGAGCTAAGGCTGTTTTTCGTGCTCCTTGAGTGAAATGAAGTTTGGGGTGACTGACCTTTCATTTCTCTCTTCCCTGTAGGGAAACAACTTGCCTCCCTTTACTAATCGCTGCATCCCCCGCCCCAATCCCCATCCCCCTACTGTGGGAGGAGGACCAGCTGGGATCGGGATCTCACTGTGCTTGCAACTTTTAAAGTTTGCCACTTTTAAAGAATAGAGGTATTGAAATTTCCATTGGTAAAAATGTATTCCAGTACATCTTTAAGTAAATGCATTAATATGGGTGCAGTTTATAACTCTATGGACTTTTACTGAGTGATCAAAGTTTTGAATTGGAATTAAGTTAGTGCAGCTATTTATCATTCACTTAGGTGAACAGCAATAAATTTAATACAAATGTAATAAATTTACAATGTCATGCAAAAATTTACTAATTGTGTTATTATAGAAACTAGGTCTTCCCCACTTTAATTTCACCCCCCACCTTCTATGCACACTGCATTCCCCAGCCCAGTCCAGACTGTCTGCTCCTGGACTTCTAATGCAGATCTATAATAGGCCACTAGGAGGTGCATCACAGTGGCCTGCAGTAATTTATCTCCTGAAGCTTCTCCACCTGATTGCATAGCTGAAATTGGGAGCTTGCTGTGTCGGAGTCATAGGTGTGAAGAAGCCAGCTTTTGAAAACTCAGAGAATTTGGAGAGACTGATTTTACTGAAAAAATGTCAGTCTCTATTAAATATGGCAAGGTGATACCTGCACAGGCACAGACTCGTGACCTGTTTTTCCATGGTGGTACGTGTTTGAACACCAGTGCCATTCAGTCAAACTACATAGGATATATGGCACAGAAACAGGTCATTCGGCCCAACCAGTCCATGCCGGCGTTTATGCTCCACACGAGCCTCCTCCTGTCTTTCCTCATCTAAATCTATCAGCATAACCCTCTATCCCCTTCGCCCTCATATGCTTGTCTAGCCTCCCCTTAAATGCATCCATACTTTTCGCTTCAACCACTCCCTGTGGTAGCGAGTTCCACATTCTCACCACTCTCTTTGGTATAGAAGTTTCTTCTGAATTCCCTACTGGATTTCTTGCCTCTTAATGAGAGTGCTTCTCCTATATAGTTGTTCCTATTTAAGGAAACACTGTACAATGTGCAGGGAATTAATCAATGTCTGAGCAACCCGTACCTTCAAACAAATGTCTGTTAACTACTGCATATTGTGGAAAGAAAGAATTTATAACCTTTGGAGCCTCATTTTGCAAATTTTGTAAAAATAAAAAGGCTTGTAGTGCCATTGAGTACAAGGACAAGAGTCACACCGTCAATTCTCCATATGGAGAGCAGGGCTGTTGGGAGAATGGGACAGAGGTTAGGTGCTTTCTAAGCAAGACTGATGAATATGAGACCAGCATCCGCACCAGCACAGTAGGACAAAATGGAGGGGATAAAAATACATTAATAATGGTAGAAGATAATTTTAATACGAATTTTGCAAGGTCATAAGACCCTTTGCAACTTAAAATAATCTCTGAATATTTCATGGGTGGGTTGGAGTCAGGATTCAGTTCTGTAACACTTTAACTTCCTAACTGGCCCGTTTTTTGGGGTTAAAATTCGCCCCTGTAAGTTAGTTGTCACCAAAGGGTAGTCACAATATTAAGAAGTTGTAGAAAGGGAGAATTGATTTTGCTGCTACTTTCTGTTGAATGTTGTTGTTTAAGGTAGAGACAACTTGATCATATAGAGTTGTGAATTCATTCTGTTACTGTTTTCAGCTTTTGGGAGTTGGATAATGGCAGGGTAAGAGTAGAATTCTGTCTTATGAAGGATCTTGGCAGAAATCTTAAAGTGAAAGATATTGCGGGGGGGTGGGGCAAGAGAACAGGTAGGTGCGAAGTGACTTTTTGGTGAGCCAACCTTTAAATTTTGAAAGCACTAGACTGTTGTTTGTGCTGCCTTTGCTCTGGCAAATGGCTGCTTGATCTCCTGTTCCACTTCCTCTCTTAGGCATTCCCACAGCATGAATAGGATGCACAAAGTCCTTGTTGATCTGTATACCCAGTCAGGGAGAAGTTTGGGACATTGGCTGAAAGGTATTATACTCAATCACCATCCCTGGGTATGTCCTGTCCCACCGGCAGGACAGACTCACCAGGGGTGGTGGCACAGCGGTATACGGTCGGGAAGGAGCAGCCCTGGGAGTCCTCAACATTGACTCCGGACCCCATGAAGTCTCATAGCTTCAGGTCAAGCATGGGCAAGGAAACCTCCTGCTGATTACCACCTACTGCCCTTCCTCAGCTGATGAATCAGTACTCCTCCATGTTGAACACCACTTGGAAGAAACACTGAAAGTAGCAAGGGCACAGAATGAACTCTGGGTGGGGGACTTCAATGTCCATCACCAAGAGTGGCTCGGTAGCACCACTACTGACCGAGCTGGCCGAGTCCTGAAGGACATAGCTGCCACTCTGGGCCTGTGACAGGTGGTGAGAGAACCAACACGAGAGAAAAACCTACTTGACCTTGTCCTCACCAATCTACCTGTCGCAGATGCATCTGTCCATGACAGCATTGGTAGCAGTGATCACCGCACAGTCATTGTGGAGATGAAGTCCCATCTTCAAACTGAGAACACCCTCCATCGTGTTGTGTGGCACTACCACCGTGCTAAATGGGATAGATTCAGAACAGATCTAACAGCTCAAAACTGGGCATCCATGAGGTGCAGATTTGTATTCCACCACAATCTGTAACCTGATGGCCCGGCATATCCCTCACTCTACCATTACCAACAAGCCAGGGGACTAACCCTGGTTCAATAAGGAGTGTAGAAGAGCATGCCAGGAGCAGCACCAGGCGTACCTAAAAATGCAGTGCCAACCTGGGGAAGCTGCAACACAGGACTACATGCATGCTAAAAAGCAGAAGCTGCATGCTATAGACAGGGCTAAGCGATCCCACAACCAACGGATCGGATCAAAGCTCTAGTCCTGCCACCTCCAGTCGAGAATGGTGGTGGACCATTAAACAACTAACGGGAGGAGGAGGCTCCATGAATATCCCCATCCTCAATGATGGCGGAGCCCAGCACGTGAGTGCAAAAGACAAAGCTGAAACATTTGCAGCCAGAAGTGCCGAGTGGATGATCCATATCGGCCTACTCCCGGGGTCCCCACCATCACAGAAGCCAGTCTTCAGCCAATTCGATTCACTCCACATGATATCAAGAAATGGCTGAGCGTACTGGATACAGCAAAGGCTGTGGGCCCCGCCAACATCCCGGCTGTCTTGCTGAAGACTTGTGCTCAAGAACTAGGCGCGCCTCGAGCCAAGCTGTTCCAGTACAGCTATAACACTGGCATCTATCCGACAATGTTGAAAACTGCCCAGGTATGTCCTGTCCATGAAAAGCAGGACAAATTCCAATCCGGCCAATTACCGCCCCATCAGTCTACTCCCAATCATCAGCAAAGTGATGGAAGGTGTCGTCGACAGTGCTATCAAGCAGCACTTACTCACCAATAATCTGCTCACTGATGCCCAGTTTTGGTTCCGCCAGTACCACTCGGCTCCAGACCTCATTACAACCTTGGTCCAAACATGGACAAAAGAGCTGAATTCCAGCAATGAGTTGAGAGTGACTGCCCTTGACATCAAGGCAGCATTTGAACGAGTGTGGCATCAAGGAGCCCTAGTAAAATTGAAGTCATTAGGAATTGGGGGAAAACTCTCCACTGGCTGGAGTCGTACCTAGCACAAAGGAAGATGGTTGTGGTGGTTGGAGGTCAATCATCTCAGCCCCAGGACATCACTGCAGGAGTTCCTCAGGGCAGTGTCCTCGGCCCAACCATCTTCAGCTGCTTCATCAATGACCATCCCTCCATCATAAGGTCAGAAGTGGGGATGTTTGCTGATGACTGTACAGTGTTTAGTGCCATTCGCAACTCCTCAGATAATGATGCAGTCCATTCCCGCGTGCAGCAAGTCCTAGACGACATTCCGGCTTGGGCTGATAAGTGGCAGGTAACATTCGCACCACACAAGTGCCAGGCAATAACTATCTCCAACAAGCGAGAGTCTAACCACCACCCCTTGACATTCAACGGCATTACCATCGCCGAATTCCCCACCATCAATATCCTGGGGGTCACCATTGACCAGAAACTTAATTGGACCAGCCACATAAATACTGTGGGAACAAGAGCATGCTGGGTATTCTGCGGCGAGTGTCTAACCTCCTGACTCCCCAAAGCCTTTCCACAATCTACAAGGCACAAGTCAGGAGTGTGATGGAATACTCTCCACTTGCCTGGATGAGTGCAGCTCCAACAACACAAGAAACTCGACACCATCCAAGACAAAGCAGCCCGCTTGATTGGCACCCCATCCACCACCTTAAACATTCACTCCCTCCACCACTGGTGCACCGTGGCTGCAGTGTGTACCATCTACAAGATGCACTGCAGCAACTCGCCAAGGCTTCTTCAGCAGCACCTCCCAAACTGTGACCTCTACCACCTAGAAGGACAAGGGCAGCAGGTGCATGGGAACACCACCACCTCCAAGTTCCCCTCCAGGTCACATTCCAACCTGCCTAGGAAGTATATCGCCGTTCCTTCATCGTCACTGGGTCAAAATCCTGGAACTCCCTCCCTAACAGCACTGTGGGAGTACCTTCACCACGTGGACTGCAGCGGTTTAATAATGCGGCTCACCACCACCTTAAGGGCATCTAGGGATGGGCCTTGCCAGTGACGCTCACATCCCATGAACGAATATAAAAAAAAATATAGGGAAGAGATACTTTCAGTGATGCGTGACTCGAAGAGCCTTCAACTCTTTCACACCTGCAATCTTCTCCTCATAACCTTAAAATAAAAGTATTCCCATTGAGAAATCCATATCTGGAGTGTAAAGCAGTACTTTGACCAGAGCTGAGTAAAAGTATCAGCAAATGCCCTGACTCAGCCCCCAAAGTAATAAAAAGATCACTATACAGGCAAAGAAACGGGAACCTTCAGTAGCAGCACATAAACTGGCCTCCTCAGTGTGGTATCCACCTCCGGGGTATCTTGCAGCAGCTTACAGTCACTGATTGATATAGAGGTGGTAATGTTGTGCGACAGAAGTGGAGGGGAATGGGGCAGAGGGGTTAGCTACTCCTCCTTGACCCAATTTAAATGTGGTGGAGCAGATTTCTGGCAGGCCTTAAAGGGAACTTGCAATTTTTGGCGTGGAGAATACAGGTGCAGTTTTTCATTGCGAATTTGAGATGGTAGCCTTTAAGAAATCTTTTCATGCCAAAAGGAACGGTGATTCAGAAGGGAATCCAGACTGGGATCTTAACACCTACCTGAACTACCAGACCAGGTTAAAAAAAAGACCTCGGTTTATCATCTCGTCACAAGGATGGAACCTCTGTCAATGCAGCATTTTCTCAGTACTGCATTGGAAAGTCAATTTAGATTATGTCCCAAAATCCTGAAGTGGATCTTCAATTTACAACCTTACATCTCAGAGGCGAGACTGTTATCAACTGAGCAACATTGCTGGTAATAAAATTTAAGTTCAATAACATTTCTCAAAATCAAAAGAAAAATTAGCTCCTGGTTTTAGAACTTCCTCTTTTAGATTTCCCTCCCAAGAGAGCAGGCAGGTGACTTGCTCCCTGATTTCTGTGCAATGCTGTTCTGTAACCTGTTTCAAGGATATGCGATAAAAGTGACCAAGAGTGACTTAGTGATGATTTTATGTTTAAAAAAAGAAAATTCTTCCTCTGTGGAAGTCTCATCAGCGCATCTCACCCCCTTGATTACTGTTTACAGAAGCAGCAAACATAACCTGAAACAAAGGGGGTGAAATTCCTCACTGCTTCACTGACTCCACCACCATAACTTTGGCAGAAACCCTATTTTCCCATGGAGTGGAAGAAGCTCCAATGAAATTCAGCCCCAAAATGTCAGCAACGTTTCTTATCATGAGCTCCCTGGACAACAAGATGGGGGTGAAATTTGCTATGTCAGAAATCTGGCCCTCTAATGGACCAATCTGATGTAAAATAGAAGTGATGATGGTGGAGCCCAGCACGTGAGTGCAAAAGACAAGGCTGAAGTGTTTGCAACCAACTTCTGCCAGAAGTGCCGAGTGCATGATTCATATTGGCCTACTCCCGAGGTCCCCACCATCACAGAAGCCAATCTTCAGCCAATTCGATTCACTCCACGTGATATCAAGAAACGGCTGAGCGCACTGGATACAGCAAAGGCTATGGGCCCCGATAACATCCCGGCTATCGTGCTGAAGACTTGTGCTCCAGAACTAGCTGCACCTCTAGCCAAACTGGTCCAGTACTGCTACAACACTGGCATCTATCCAACAATGTGGAAAACTGCCCAGGTATGTCCTGTCCACAAAAAGCAGGACAAATCCAACCCAGCCAATTACCGCCCCATCAGTCTACTCTCAATCATCAGCAAAGTGATGGAAGGTGTCGTCGACAGTGCTATCAAGCAGCACTTACTCACCAGTAACCTGCTCACTGATGCCCAGTTTGGGTTCCGCCAAGACCACTCGGCTCCCGACCTCATTACAGCCTTGGTCCAAACATGGACAAAAGAGCTGAATTCCAGAGGTGAGGTGAGAGTGACTGCCCTTGACATCAAGGCAGCATTTGACCGAGTCTGGCATCAAGGAGCCCTAGTAAAACTGAAGTCCATGGCAATCAGGAGGAAAACGCTCCACTTGCTGAAGTCATACCTAGCACAAAGGAAGATGGTTGTGGTGGTTGAAGGTCAATCATCACAGCCCCAGGACATTGCTGCAGGAATTCCTCAGGGCAGTGTCCTAGGCCCAACCATCTTCAGCTGCTTCATCAATGATCTTCCCTCCAACATAAGGTCAGAAATGGGGATGTTCGCTGATGACTGCAGTGTTCAGCGCCATTCACAACTCCTCAGATAATGAAGCAGTCCATGCCGCATGCAACAAGACCTGGACGACATTCAGGCTAGGGCTGATAAGTGGCAGGTAACATTCGTGCCACAGAAATGCCAGGCAATGACTATCTCCAACAAACGAGAGTCTAACCACCGCCCCTTGACATTCCATGGCATTACCATCGCCAAATCCTCCACTATCAACATCCTGGGGGGTCACCATTGACCAGAAACTTAACTGGACCAGCCACATAAATACTGTGGCAACAAGAGCAGGTCAGAGGCTAGGTATTCTGTGGCGAGTGTCTCACCTCCTGACTCCCCAAAGCCTTTCCACCATCTACAAGGCACAAGTAAGGAGTGTGATGGAATACTCTCCACTTGCCTGGATGAGTGCAGTTCCAACAACACTCAAGAAGCTCGACACCATCCAAGACAAAGCAGCCCGCTTGATTGGCACCCCATCCACCACCTTAAACATTCACTCCCTCCACAACTGGCGTACCGTGGCTGCAGTGTGTACCATCTACAAGATGCACTGCAGCAACTCGCCAAGGCTGCTTCGGCACCACCTCCCAAACCCACGACCTCTTCCACCTAGAAGGACAAGGGCAGCAGTCGCATGGCAACACCACCTCCAAGTTCTCCTCCAAGTCGCACACCATACTTGGAAGTATATCGCCGATCCTTCATCGTCACTGGGTCAAAATCCTGGAACTCCCTACCTAACAGCACTGTGGGAGTACCTTCACCACACTGACTGCAGCAGTTCAAGAAGGCGGCTCACCACCTCCTTCTCAAGGGCAACTAGGGATGGGCAATAAATGCTGGTCTTGCCAGTGATGCCCACATCCCATAAGCGAAAAAAAAAATGAACAAGTGCAAGTGCTGAAGTTTTCTTTCAGAAACCTCATGCTGTTCATTAAGTATGAATAGGTTACAGGAGAGCAGTTAATATCACAGTTTAGTATCTTAAGAAGCAGGAAATAAGTCTCATGAAGAAATTAACACATCCACATTATTGCAACATTGAATGGAACTTTAGAGGCAGGATGGGAAAGTCAATCAGACAACATTGTGCAAGTAAAACAATCGTGAGTTGGATTTTGCAAGTTTCTGGCCTGAAGGGTAGCAACATTTAGCTGTACCGCACACCCAATACAAGAAAGTAAGCCTGGGAAGATCACCTGTTAGGTCAATGCCATACGTACCTGGGGTAAAAAGTAGCAAGAGGTCAGGGTTAAAACAAAATCTAGCTTTTAATCATCAGACATGCAAGGCTACAAGTGGTGGATCACAGGTCAAAGTGTTACCACTACCCAAAGAAGCTGCTCTGGAATTGTTTGGAGGGAGCTAAAATGGGTGTATCTCGCTGCGACAATGATAAGTGCTTTTTTTGTTAT
Organism: Squalus acanthias; assembly: GCA_030390025.1. Lineage (NCBI taxonomy): Eukaryota > Metazoa > Chordata > Chondrichthyes > Squaliformes > Squalidae > Squalus > Squalus acanthias. The sequence continues at coordinate 190,601,099 of CM059425.1, forward strand.
TTAATACTTTTCCTTACAAGATGAGAATTGTATTCTGTGATCAATGTTGGCCCTCAATACATTCTATTATCTGCCTTGCAGTAGGTATATACAATCAATACTTTGGACCCTCATACTTGTACAGTAAGTAAATATTAGCTAACCTTATGTTCTCTTCACCAAACAAACTCGATTGTTCAATTTCCAGATTACAGCTGAATCACATACCACATCGAAAAAACCCTCAATCACCCTTACTTTACCAGATACCAGTAAAGACAGAGGCACGTACATCTCCACAACCAAATTAGTCCCCAACACAAGAACACACAGAACATGGAGAGATAGAACCTCTGCTGGCTGAGGTGATTTTGAGAGGTGAATGAGGTGTTGTGGAGATCATAGAATCAAGGCTAAAACAAAAGTCCTGATAGCTAGAGACCAGTGGGCCCACCTTCAAACTGAGAGTCACGGGCACCATCCACATGGTAGAAGCAAAATTGGGCAGAATGGAAACATTCATCTCTGACTTCTCATCTGAGCTGATGGCCTGTATTTTAGAGATGTGCTTGACAAACAGTTGGCTGAAGTGGAAACCTCAGGGAATGCATAAAATATGAACATTGATCCAAACTACTGCTATATCTTACATGGCATCTAGTATCCAAAAAGGCTCGCAGTTAGGCATAGATAGGCTTAGAGCAAATTTTTGCTCATCTTTATAGATGTACATTGTTCTGTCCTCAGACAGATCAGTGGTAGCCATGAGGAAATGCCCACCACCAATGGCCGACAGAGGATACTGCAAATTCAGAAGGAGGATGCTGGAACCTGTGCCAGCAACTATTGTTTATATCATGCCACTTTGGCCACATTTTCTAGGCCCCATTAGTGGTAGCTGTTTATTCCTTACCATGATACTCCAGAATCAATGAGTGCATTAATCCTTTTAGCATTCCCTAAGAACTGTCTGAAGGTCCATAGTTGATTGATCCACTTATCTCGAATGGTACCCTTGCCAGATGGAGCAAAGAGAGAGCACCACTACAGGCACTTACTGTGATAGTTCCTGTGAAGCAACAATGTTTCCAGTGAATGCTAAATCATTTCAATGGGTGAGTATGTGACCTGGTATCAGCCACTTCAGTATATGAAGTAACTTGCTCTCGATCATATGCAAGATTCTCTTCCTTGAAAAGGATGGCAATCATCAGATTTTCTCAAGCCTCCTACTGGTCGGTCTCCTCAACCAAGTGTTGCTGTGCTGCTGCTAGATTTGGTGGAGAGTTCATCTCTTGGCTGGACTTAGGTGACAGGTCTGTAGGCTCCTTAAATAACAATTTGAATTTATATCGCCCCTTTAACATAGAACAATGTCTCTAATTGTTTCACAGAGGCTTAAGGAAAAATTGAAGGTGAGCTAAAGAGGGAGGGTTGGATTTTAAGGAGAGTCTTAAAGGAGGAAAGGGTGGTAGAGAGACAGAAGGAATTTAGGAAGGAAATTCCAGAGTGGAACCTAGAGGGCTGAAGGCACAGTCGCCAATGTTGAGGTGGAGGGTAATCGAGATACACGAGGCTGGCGTCAGAGGAATGAAAAGTTTTGGAGGAAAGCTGTATGGCTGGAGGGGATTACAGAGATAGGGAGGGTGTAGGGTGGGAGGGGATTACAGAGATAGGGAGGGTGTAGGGTGGGAGGGGATTACAGAGATAGGGAGGGTGTAGGGTGGGAGGGGATTACAGAGATAGGGAGGGTGTAGGGTGGGAGGGGATTACAGAGATAGGGAGGGTGTAGGTAGGGTGGGAGGGGATTACAGAGATAGGGAGGGTGTAGGTAGGGTGGGAGGGGATTACAGAGATAGGGAGGGTGTAGGTAGGGTGGGAGGGGATTACAGAGATAGGGAGGGGTGTATGGCTGGAGGGGATTACAGAGATAGGGAGGAATAAGATGGATTTAAACACAAGGATGAGAATTTTAAATTTGAGGCTTTGGAGAGTTAATGTAGGTCGGGGAGGACAGGAATGATGAGCGAACAGGACTTGGTGCAGGATAGGATGTGGATTGGTGTTATCAGAAACTGATTTTGGAAACTTGTAGCCTGTGCTTCCTATGGACGAACATGTAGAACTATGGAGCATGCAGTTTCCATGAGCTATTCTACAAACAGAACATTTTTTGATGTGGCATTTCACCTACCATTTTTTTTTTTTAAGTCAAATTATGAATGAGTTTTGCAAGACATGTAGAGTTACTACTTATTTATAAATCTAATACTCTGTGTATTAACAAGCGTGTCTGCTTTGTGCATATAAAATCAGTAACTAGCTAACATCAACAGGTCCACAAGGAAGCAGCAGGTGCCACTGTCAGTTCCACAGACTTTTTCAGCAGCTTGTCATAAATAATTACACTGAGCACCAGAACTGCTGTAGATGACTTCTAGAAGTTCACTATAATGGAGACTTTGAGATGCTCTGCTTACCGATGATAATTGTGCGGTCAAACCGTAATCCTGTGTGGTATAATACAGACCTGCAAAAGTAGGAATAGCCTTTGAATTTTAAATTCCTCTGGAACATTTGATACTGATCTCTGAATGAATTGTCTGTTTCAAGCTGATTGTATTTTTTGAGACTTGAGTTTTTCCAGAATTTTCAACTCAGTCTGTATTTGACTGCACACAAACCACCAGGAGGTCAAAAAATCACATTAAAAGTAAAGATTGAAATTCTCTGCACATACAGTATCTTGGAACAAAATACCACTCACTGTTAATTGTGTTACTTTGTTCTGCTGTAGCAAAACTGTCAGGGAAGTGACCCTCTGCTTCCTTGAAGCAGAAAAACGAAAGAGAATCGCAGTGTTTTTAAAAGGAGCTCATGGGACATGGACGTTTACCAGAACAACATTTTTACTCTGTCATTATGGAATTGTATAATGCTGGGAGTGCTTCAAATATACCACTCCTAAGAATTCCAGTGGGATGCTCCTTCTTTAGTGGGGCTGGATTCCTGGACCTACACACAACAGAAGTTGGAGAGATTAATGTATGAATTTGTTCTAGCCATTTTAGCATAAACTGAGAATATAGAGAATGAGAGTTTTAAATGTGTAAAGTAATATGCAGACCCAGGAGTTAAGTAGGGTGTTAGTGTTAAAAAACATGGAAAATAGAATCAAAATTACTGCTTTTGAAGCTGAAAAATGCATTGATTCCACAATTTGTAATTAGATTATGGATATTTCTAAAGGAGAATTTTGATTGACTAAAATCTGTTGTAAAATTTCATATTAAATGCAATCTTTGTGTCTGACACAAAACATGGAATAAAAACAGTTGGGAAAAATTGACAACTAGATAGCAAAGTGAAGTACAATAATGTATTTGAATTCTGGGTCCTGGACTCATTTAAATCTGATCTTTCTTTCACATTCACCTCAACCAGTTGTAATGGTCCTAAGCAAAATGTGTTTGGCCAATCTAGTGAATGTCAGTTCACAACCCAAAACTCTCACATTTCCGTGCTAATTGGCATTCTTCATCAATGACTCTGAAGTAGAAAATATATTGGAATCTCTTCAAAAGGAAGTGACTCGCGCATCTGGTGAAAGTAAAGGGAATAAATTGAAATCAATGTAGGTTTATGGAAAGAAAGTCATGTCAACAAACTTAATGGGATTCTTTGGGACTGAAACAAAATTTGTGGATGAGAGTTTGCAAGTGGACATTATACATCTTGACCTTCAGAAAGTAATTTAGAAAGTCTCTCATAGACTTATGAAAACTTAAAGGATTCAATGTGAAATTGTAAACTAGATTATTAATTGGGTATGTGGAGTAAATGGAAGCCTAGAAACATAGAAACATAGAAGATAGGAGCAGGAATAGGCCATTCGGCCCCTCTAGCCTGCTCCGCCATTCAATGCGATCATGGCTGATCATCCAAATTCAGAACCCTGTCCCTGCTTTCTCCCCATATCCCTTTAGCTTTAAGAAATATATCCAACTCCTTCTTGAATATATTTAATGAATTGGCCTCTACTGCCTTCTGTGGTAGAGAATTCCACAGGTTCACCACTCGCTGGGTGAAGAAATTCCTCCTCATTTCTGTCCTAAATGGCTTACCCCTTATCCTTAGACTGTGACCCCTGGTTCTGGACTCCCCGACCATCGGGAACATCCTTCCTGCATCTAGACTTTTTGCCTGCACGAAATCCCAAGAAAATAAATGGCAGAATGAGATTCACCTACCCACAAGAAGTAGGCTGATTCAACTGTAGTTTCTGGGGTCAGCCTAATTAATGTAATGATGGTGAGCTTCCAGCTTCAGGAGCACCAGTCATTGGGAGTTTGCATTTTGGGGGCATGGGAGCTAGCCTGCTGCCTGAAACTGCTTTAAGGAGCATTAAACACAAAACATAATTTCTGATGCAGAATAAAGTTTGCTCACTTGAATATCTGAGGTCTGCAAGGTTTAGGCTCACAGATGAAGGTTTAGAAGTTTTTTTGGCATGAAGTCAGGCAGAGGAGGGAGGCATTGTTTTGCACAGAGCAATGATGACTCACAAGGAGCAGTGGCAGGCGGTGGCCAGGATAGTCAGTGCCAACTCAGCCACCCCACACATTGCAACTCAGTGCTAGAAAAAGTTTAATGACCTTACCGGGGTAAGCAAGGCAAAATGCGCCAGTCAGACTTTTGAAGAGTGCACTGTAATAAAGATACCAACCACTTTTACTGACACTTTCTTACACTCTGTTAAAGTGCTAAAATTGCTTACCATCAGCACCCAGGGTGTTGTGCGGTACCCTTTACATCTTTAACCTTCACCTGAAAGTGTTAATTCACTTACATCCTCGCATGCATTCACCTACTAAAAGTCTCAAGTGGAATCTAATTGCTTGGTGCTTGCACCCATCAGCAACCTCCTCCATTATAGGTTGCATGCTACAAGGTGATGTCATTCTCGTCTGCTTCGGGTGGGAGTCTATGTCGGGATATGCTAATGAGGCCCAGGAGCTAAAATCTCCTGGGCCTCCCACTCCACCGCCCACTTCAGTCCCCACACCTGATTTTCACTTGGCGTTAAAATCAGGGCTCATGTTTCTCTCTTTTATCCTACTGTACCCTGCAATACGTTCGTATCAGCAAACTAGATTTCGAACCTTCATGTCACGCCTTCTACTGCAAGTCACAAATGGACTCTGCTCCTTGGCAACTCATTTTAACTTCTCCTCTTTTCTATTCTAGATGTGGCCAAAGAAGAAGCAAAAGAAGAGAAAGAATCAGGACCCCTCTACATGCAGCCATCACTCACTCTCCCTCACCAGCACCAACCCAGAGATATCAGCCCCAGGGAAATTAGGGAGTGATTCAGTGGAGAGTGCACTGAGTGAAGCACAGAACATGAGTGAGCAGGGACAGTTAGGGGTGGCACATGAGGAGGCAGACATGGCTGACTGAAGGGTCAGGACAGATTGCTCTTCAACTGAAAAGTCTGAGGATCCAGATCTTAGGGGTCCTGCTTTTAAAGCCAGGATACTTGCAAAACATCAAGTGTATGTGGAGGCACTAGGAAACATGTAGGATAGTGTGCAGCAGCATAATAGATAACTTTACAGTACCACAATCTATCCTGGAGCATATGACAAATCCAGGCAGATTTGCAGTAGAGACTCCCATGACAGGATCTAAGGGCAGTCTGTACTGAAGGGATATTTACTAGTCCTAGCCCCTTTAGGGCTACCCCGGATCAGGCATATTTCTCAGATGTTCACTTTCAACTAAAGTTTGAGGTAGCCGAATCCTAAAGATGCTTAATTGGGTCTAAAGGTCCGGGCTATCTCTCCCTAAAGGAAAGGAACAACCCAAGAATGTTACTGTCCTCCAGGTAGCGCTTTTAATAAGTTTAGCTAGACTGTAACGTCCCGGATATTATGAGGGTCCGGAAAACTCCCTCAGAATTCTGCAACTCTTCACCAAAGAGTGTACAGAAATTGAGTTTGTGAGTTATTGATACAGAAGACTTATGTGAGACAATTCTAAAAATATATAGAGATTTATTAAAAGAACCAACATGCAATTTACAGTTGGCGAATGAGTCAATCGCAACGCTAACAGTTCTAAAGAGAAAAAATACTATCTTATTAACAGAGAATCTTACTTTTAAATCTTAACTTTGCTACAGTATTACAGTTCTTAAAGTTTTCTATACAGGATATTCATCAATATCAAATACCTTTGATCCCTGAGGTACAAAGAGTTGGAGACTACAGAGCCGCCTCTGTAGCCGAGAATCGCTTTGCCCAATTAAAGTGACTCTGATATCTCATTTGAGAGTTCAATATTTATACCCTTTTCTAGTGGTATTTCCTTTAAAGTTTCTGCTGATGCAAGTAAATTATCCCTATTCATCTTTCTGCCGACCTCTGCAATTCTTACTGCCACATCAGCTTGTAATATTACAGAATCTTGTCTCATCTCCAGGTGTTCTGGGTTGACCATATAAAAATGGTGTGAAGGGCAGGTGTTCCTTATTTTATGTCATCTTTACGAGGGCAGATGTTCCTTATCTTATGTGCCATCTTTACGAAGTTTAAATTAAAACACCTTATCCAGGGTGAACCATTGTTTTGTTCCCAAAGGTCAGTCTGTCGGAGCCATGCACCTTCTGTTTCAATAAGGTTATTTATTCAGGGTCAACAACTGTCTTATCTCAATAGCCAGAATTCTTTCATAGCTATTTCATAGTTAGGTTTCTAAATTTCCAAACCCAGTTTGTCATGTTTTAATAAGGCCAGAATTCTTTCATAAGATAGTGTATTTTTCTGAATAGGTTATATGGCTTATCCCTTCACAGCACTGCCTCCATGGATGCTCTGACTGCTGCCATCGAGGCCTGAGTTGCCAGATTGGAGAGGGTTGTCTCTCGCAGACTCCAGGCAATTAGAGCAGGGTTGCAGATAAGTATCTCTCAATGGCCTTACAGATCTCATTGTTATCATTAGGTCTGATTTCTTGCAGATCGATAGCCAACAGTACAAATAATAGTAGCATTGCAAGAATGGGGACCCTAGATACTGCTCTAACTCAGGGTGGCAGGATGTTTAGGCACTCCCGCCACCCCTCTCCAATTCTGCACGTGACCACGCTGCACATGCAACAGTGCAGGAGATGCAGCTTGCAACAAGTCTGTCTCATTGCTGTGAGACAACCTCCATCTTAAAAGACTCATAGATATGTAACAACCTCATGCGCTCCGGACATTCAAACTCTTAAGAGAAGCACTAGATTAGGCTTCACACACTAGCACCAAGGGGAAGCACAGAGTTAAGAAGAAGTCGGCACATACGCACAGTATGAGTTATAAATAAAATTAAGGTAGTGTTATAATTGTAGTGCTTGCAAACATTGTTCTTGGCAATGGTTTGGAAATGTCTTTGAGAGAGCACAAACGGCAGCTTTGTGAATTGATGGACACAGGGAAGGCTTTGTAGATAGTGGCATTCTTGTGGCAAGAAGGAGGAAGATGTAGATTGGACTACCGATGCACTTGGCAGATGAGGTAGTCAAGTGTAGTTCTCCCATAACAGACGGCATGAATGTCTCTTTCAGTCAGCAGTGGGTTATCCTCTATCTTCTTCAAGCTGTCGCTCCTCCTCCTGAAACCCTTGCTTTCCATGGGGGTTTTCATCCTCTGCGGCATAAGCAGCACACAACACTCCACCACACTCCTTGAACTTTCCCAGACTGTAGTACATAATTTCCTCAGATCGATTCAAGGAAGCGTGCCCCTTCAATGTGCCTAGAGCATGTTCTATGATGATTTTAGTAAGTGGAGCAGTGTGCAGCTGGGACGCTTGGAAAGCACACGGGTGTCATCAACCATAGCCTTGATCTCCAAGGATCCACCCAGAATCTTGCCTTTCCAGGTTAAAGAGTGCTGGCACAGTGGAGTTCCTTAACATAAATGCATTACAGCAGCTCCTAGGGAAGCAACTGTTCACTTGAATGATGCAGTACTGCTGGTCTCAAACAAGCTGCATACTGAGGGAGTAATGTTCTTTAATGTTCACATATGCATGAGTGTGGATCAAGGAGGCACATGTGACCACTGTGGTTGCAATCAATGACTCCTTGGACTTTGGGGAATCATGCTACTCTGTGAAATTGCAGAGGCCTGTCATGTTACTGCTAGTTGTCCATGGGGAACCTGATGAATTTGCTAGATCTGAAGAGCAATGCATCCGTGACTTGCTTGCTACATCTGTGCGCAGCTGTTTGCTATATGTTATATCTCCAGTGACATCCTAGACTGACTCCATGGCAAAGAAATTAAGGGTAGGTATGGCCTTAATAGCCATTGGCAGAGCAGTGTGTGTGTGGTGGAGGTGGTCTTCAGGTCTGCTTGCAACATATGCATAACTCTCTGACCACTTCCTTTTGGAACAGGAAGCCTCTGCAGAAACTGCTCCTGCAGGTAGAATTGTTCCTTTCTGTATATTCTATGCAATCTCATCAGCCTGCCACCATCCATTGCTTCCTCTCTTATTCCAAGAAGCAAATGTAGAAGGGAATTCCAATATGGCCATGATTTTGCCTTGTCTAAAAAGGGGAGAGGCAAATGGTAGCCCTTCAGCTATTGGTGCAAAGACAATTTACAGAGTAGGTGACAACAGCAAGTAATTTTAAAAAATGTAAAAAGTGACACCATAATAAGGTTTTTACAGCGCTATTGGTTTGCCACTTCTAATTACTTCTGTCTTGAAGGTAGTGCCTAGCAAACTTGGACATCTGTTTCATAGTGTTGTAATTATGACTGAGCACAAATGAGGTGGAAATAATGGGAAAAGGGATTTAGGATATCAACACATGATTACGGCTTTTGCGCACTTCTGCTGGCTGCCAGAAATGACAACAGGGAATTGGGCAGGTGCAAATGTGAGTGGGAATTCTGTGTAATGGATTTCTGCCTCCTTTACTGTCCCAGGCTGATACTACCCAAAATTGGTGGAACATAAGAACATAAGAATTAAGAGTAGGAGTAGGCCATACGGCCCTTCGAACCTGCTCCACCATTCAATAAGATCATGGCTCATCTTCGACCTCAAATCCACTTTCCCGCCCGATCTCCATATCCCTTGATTCCCCTAGAGTCCAAAAATCTATCTATCTCAGGCTTGAATATACTCAAAGACTCGGCATCCACAGCCCTTTGGGGTAAAGAATTCCAAAGATTCACAACCCTCTGAGCGAAGAAATTCCTCCTCATCTCAGTCTTAAATGGCTGACCCCTTATTCTGAGACTATACCCCATAGTTCTAGACTTGTTAGCTAGGGAAAACAACCTCTCAGCATCTATTCTGTCAATCCCCCTCAGAATCTTATGTTTCAATGAGATCACTACTCATTCTTCTAAACTCCAGAGAGTATAGGCCCATTCTACTTAATCTCTCCTCATAGGACAACCTTCTCACCCCAGGAATCAATCTAGTGAACCTTCGTTGCACCGCCTCTGAGAAATGTATGTCCTTTCTCAGATAGAGACCAAAACTGTGCACAGTACTCCAGGTGTGGTCTCACCAAAGCCGTGTACAATTGTAGTAAGACATTTTACAGTTGTACTCCAACCCCCTTGCAATAAAGGCTAACATGCCATTTGCCTTCCTAATTGCTTGCTGTACCTGCATGCTAACTTTCTGTGTTTCCTGTATGAAGCCACCTAAATCTCTCTGAACACCAACATCCAATAGTTTCTCACCATTTAAAAAAAATAAAATAAAAAAAATTCTGTTTTTCTATTCTTCCTACTAAAGTGAATAACCCCACATTATCCTCCATCTGCCACCTTATTGCTCACTCACTTAACCTGTCCCTTTGCAGGCTCTTTGTGTCCTCCTCACAGCTTACTTTTCCACCTAGCTTTGTATCGTCAGCAAACTTGGATACATTTCACTCAGTCCCTTCATCTAAGTCATTAATATAGATTGTAAATAGCTGAACCCAAGCACTGATCCTTGCGAGCACCCCACTAGTTACAGCCTGCCAACCTGAAAATGACCCGTTTATCCCTACTCTCTGTTTTCTGTCTGTCTGTTAACCAATCCTCTATCCATGCTAATATATTACCCCCAACCACATGAACGCTGTGGAAAATCCAGGCCAGTAGCTCTAGTTTGGTGACTTTGTCAAGCAGAGCCCCTGTGCTATTCTTAATATTAATGACTTCGGTGTATTGCAAGTACAATGTCTAAGTTTGCAGATGACATAAAATTGGAAAGATAAACTGGGCTTCTGTGAAGCCTGATATCTTGAGAGTTTACGGACACAACTACAAAGAAGAATAGCAAATAGCTATTAATACTGAAATATATAAGATAATGCATATCATTATTAAAAATAACAAATATAATTTTCATTCCAGAATATATCAAATAGAGGGCAATAGGTAAAAGATCTGAATTTGCTAGTGGGCCAAGCATTGGAAGTGTTACTCTGCTTGGCAGCAATTGCCAAGGCAAATAGAATGTGTAATAGATCCCTAGCATTTCACTCAAAGTGGGTAACACTGACAGCATAAAGGCTTGATGAAGCCACACTTGAAGTATTGTTTCCAGTTCTAGACTGTGACAAGACATGGAGGCACTAGGAAGAGTTCAAAAAAGGGCAACAGAGATGGCACAGGATCTTAAATCAATCAAATATGAAGGGAAGCTAAGGGAACTAAATCTTTTGCAATAGAAGATGACTAAGGAGATAAAACATAATCCTAGTCTGTGAAACAGTCAGGGGAATTGGTTAAACAGTCCTGATTGAATAGGGAATACATAGGTAAAGCTTGATGCAAAGGCAGGAGGAAGAAGAAAATAAGCTGAATAGGTGCTGTGCAGTGATTTAGGCCCGGAATTTCCTCAAACTGACTTAAGCCAACATTGTGCCGAAGTCTACATCGATCTTGTCATCAGCAACTTACGCCAAAAGTTTGAGAATCTCATTAGCACATGCCAGGATGTAAAAACAGTGTGAAACAAATGGAAATCAGTGCAAACAATCGGGGCCTAAGGAAAGCGTGGAACATATGCCACCTTCCTTCTTTAAGCCCCTCTTTATCTTACTGATGTTATGAAAATTAAAGTTTGAAGCCATCAAACTATCATGTACATTCAGCACAGCATGTTTAAGCAAAGCAATTGTAGAAGCTTTTCTCTTTTTAATGTAACCGATTCTGATGCCATAAAAAGCATTGGAAGATATAGAAAATACAATGCAGGTCTCAGTAAGTAGAAATACCAAAAAATCGCTAAGAAAAATTGCTGCAAACACCAGAAACAGCGACTTTGGGTCCTGCTGCACCTACAATTTTGGGCGTAAACTTACGTCTGTTCAGAACTGAAGTCAATACAGGAAACTTGTGTTCTATGATCCTTTGTATAGGGGCGGGGTTATATTAATGAGCTAAGCGGGGTTTCGGACGTTAGTTGGGAGTGGCGCAAATAATCTAGGAAATTTGCACATAGTGAAAAAAAACGGCTCTTGCACAGGAAATTACGAAGAAATTCCAGGCTGTAAATTGTAACGAGGTGGGTGGTGTTTTGGTGTCCTTACTTTAGGTTCTTATGCTGTAAAAAAAAAAATGGAAATGTCACACTCAACTTGCACTTATAATGGGCCGAAAATTGATCCCGGGACGCGAGAGTACGCACTGCGTACTCTCGCGTATTCCCACTCCAATTGCCGGTTTTCTGCATGCCCTGCGCATGCGCTGAAAACCGGCAATTGCTCTTCTGAAAAGGGGGCGGGTCCTCGGTGCATCGCGTGCGCGCTACAGGCTGCGCGCACGCTGTGCACTTCATGCTTTGGACGCGCAGGTAAGTACTGAAGATTTTGGAAATGTAAAAAGGAGGAGTAAGACCCACTTTTAAGAAGGTAAGTAGTGAATTAAGTATTTTTTTGAAATTTTTTAACAGGTATATATTTTTTAGAGACTTTAAAGACAGGTAAGTTTATTTTTATAACTTTTTAAAAGATTTTAAATTTTTTCAAAAATTTAATTTTTTATTTAAAATGGTTAATTTAATTAACTATACTTATTTTATTAATGTGATGGGTTTTTTTTAAAATTTAATTGAGGTTTAGCTGTTATTTTGGGGGGGTGTAAGATTCATAGATTTCACAGCAGGTCTGTGAAACTTATGAATGGAAGATGGTGTGCTGCCATTGGCTCTAACTGAGTCACGTGATCCCACAGCTCGCACGAATTCACTACGCCGGTGGGATACGCAAGCCCAGCACAGCAGCTGTCCAGAACATCAAGTTCGTGCGAGCTGGATCTGAAAAAGCACAAGCGAGGTGAGACATCGCGGGGAAGGCTTACCCCCGCGGGAACAGAGCGAGATCAATTTCTGGGCCATTAAGGTTCTGCCTCATTTTGTAGACAACATAGATGTGCCCTGAATCAAACCTATTCTTCTTCTACTATTCCTGACCTGCAAATGCTTGACGCAGATTCAGGGTACAAAGAGGAGTACGTTCCATTTCTCCGTACTGTCCTCCTCACTTTACTGATCGCAGAATTTATTTTATTACCAAAAGGAAAACAATCTTGCCTCATAAAAGGAGCAGCTGACAGTTGCCTGTTTGTAGTTGTCAGGAGAGGATGTTTTGACACTCAACTACAGCTTGTAACAAAGGGTTCACCGCTGTGGTGGCGCTTATGAGAAACACATTTTGTTCCTTACTGCAGTTTGTGGATTTGTGATGTACAGGGTAAGCAAATGCTGTTACGTTCAGAATAGTTGGCTAAAATTTCCCCTTATTTAGGCATGAAATGCGTCCAACCCCAAGTGAATCCAGACTCAACCCAGCTCCTCTACAGCTGTCAGAATTCACAGGCATATGGTACATTATAGAACATCTGTAAAAATTACTACCCAGAAATGTTTGCCGCTGAATATCATTAAGTAGAAATGGAAATTGAAACAGAATTGTGGGATGCCTAAAAACACAGGTTAAAGCAGGTTAAAGTTCCAAAATGTCTAAAGTCTCCGTGATGAAACTTAAACAGCTTCATTAAAAGTCAGCAGACTGTTTTTAATCTCTTCTTAAAGAAGGGTTAAAGTCATTACTGGGCAGGACCATTTAGAAACTGGGCAATGAAATGCTGTATCTTAAACATGTTCAGTGTCCTATGCCACCCTGGTGTACATTTTCACAGTGAACACAAGAAGCTCGCTTGTTTTTCCAGATGGATCATATGACCCCCCTTAGATTATTAATTTGTGGAGATATTTCAACCCTATGGCAAAATCATATCTCACAGAAAAACTCATAGACTGGGCACATAGAGAACATTAGAACTGTCCTTCTTAGCTGCCAGTCTAAGTCAGTGCTTATAACTGTTGTTGGCATAAAATTTGACCCAAAACATTAAATCCAGCCAAAAAAATGAACTGTATGTATGTGTGTGTGTGTATATATATATATATATATATATACAGAAACCCTGAAGTGATATCAAAGCTGCATTTTTTATATTTTCCTCCACTTCCCTTAAAGTCTACCCATGGTGCACAGAATCCCTGACTATAAAGGGGAGTAATACACCTGCTGCTAATGTCGCTGTGTATCCAGCCATTCGAACATACACAAGAGCTGCCCAGGATAAGTAACCTTTTAACTTCCCCTCCCTCCCTGTGGGGGAATGTCTAGCCTCCGCTCGGCACCTCCCTACAATGATAGGTAACATTTAATGTTTGCTATAAAATTAGCAAATTATAGTTCACTGTATGTGAAATGTTTTGAGATGGTTGAGACATGTGATAAGGTGCTGCATAAATCCAAGTCCTTTCTCTTATTAATTCAGGAAACTTGTCTGTTAGAGGAAATAACTAGTATAAATGACATAGAATCTGCTATATAGTCAGTACAGTTACCAATACTGTACCAGAAATATTGCAGAATCTTAATGTAATTTATACAAGACTTGGGAGTAATTTTAACTTTAGACAATAGTGTATAACTGGCAATATCGGATTGGACGCCCATTATACATCTCACCCCATTTACCTTTCTATTGACTTCACTGGAAAGCAAACTCGGGAGCGATTGTATAATGGGTGACTGATCCGATATTGCCCATTGTACACTACCGGCAAAAGTTTAAAATTACCCTCATGCTCCTTGATTGTGCAGTTTCTCCATTTCCCTGTATTTTGTTGTGATGACGCTGGTCAGAAACTCTAAAGACAACACGCTATGATAAATCTGAGTAGAAAATTTAGAAGATACCCCAATATGGAACAACAGACACAAGACAAACTCTTGGGAAGCTGAACACTGTTACTGTTACAGAATCTCATTCTCAGCTTGTACCTGAATGAAATCAGGTTTTGTGGTCCAGGATAGAATTTAAAGTGTTAATAGAGCTGCTGTTCAGTAATACAGAACTGAGAGGCCCTCTTGTCTTTGCGAGCTGAAGGGTGCAGTACGACTAGCCTCTGGCTCTTACATAACCCTGAAATCGGATATACTGGATTGTTTACTCTGGCCTGTGTCAGTTCCAGTCATTTTTTTGGCAGGCATTAGTTTGCATAGCATATGACTGGGAAAATCTCCTGTTTCGCATTCCATGGGCATGCAGGGGACCTTTGTACAGTATCCACCATGGCCCAAGATTTTGACGTTGTGCAATGAAAAAGCAATTTTGCAGTTCTAGTTGCCAATGTTTTTCTATAAAAATAAATGAGCTTTCTACGTGTCCTGTTGAGTGTTGTGGAAGTATACAATATTACAAGAATTAGATACATTAGATTATTCAAATAATAAGCCTGGATTTTAATTCCAGACGTGTGGCAGGTGCCTAGGTGGGCAGCAGAACGTTTGCCCCGCCCACACAGCAGGAGGCCTGGCAGACTCCAACTCCCGGGCCTCGTTTGCATGCCTCCAAGGCTGAGTTGTGACTGAACTTGGTGGGAAACGGCACGTGGCCGGTGGGTACAAGTGGGACCTTGAGCGGCAGGAGGCCGCCACCTGGGACCCGAGGAAACAGTCTGTGGCACCATGTTAAAGGAACAGGGGATCTGGAGGCCATCACGGCCGGGGGAGCAGAAGGGATGCCCGGAGGAGATGAGGCACAAGGTTTCCTTGTGGGGACCGGAGGCAGCACTCTTTTTTTTGAAAAAGAATTAAAACTTAGCTGAGCCTCTTGTGGCCACAATCCTGCCTGCTGTCGGGTTTCACTGGCGGGCCCAGCACTGAACGTCACTGCCGCCACCGGCAGTTAAAATCACGTCAGGATCCAAATGACCTCATAAGACCTAGGGAGCGAAATTGCCCTCGTTTGCGCCTCCAGTGGGAGGCGCTAATGGGGCAAATAATGGCTCCCCCCCCCCCCCCAGGCGATAACCGCGCCTCCCGCGAAATTCCGCACGAGGTTAGCGGCGACGCTACTGGGTATCGCCCCGATCTTCTGCACCCGGAGATCATGACGTTATCTCTGGGCGCAGTGCCCTGGTAGCGCCTCGGGAGAAAAATTCCCCCTCGCGCTCCGCAGCAGCGCGGTGCGATGTTACCGGCTGCTGCAAGGGTCGCGAACAGTGAGGCCAGCCGCTCGCGGGGCGCAACTTAAAGGCGCTGATCGCGCGGCACTCCCACTCTCAGAAATCTACAATGAAACCTGCAGAGCTCGCAGCGTGGGGCCCTTCCCTTTAATGCAGGGAATAGCCCCTGCAACGCAGCAGTGCCACACACAGCCACTCGTGCCACTGCTGAGCACATCACCCCGGATTGGGACATTCCCCGCCTCTTGCGCTCCAAGAGGCAAGTGGAGCGCTTGATTTAGGAATTTCTCCCTCCCCGCACCCCCCCCCCCCCCCCCGAGTTCTAAATATTAATGAGGCCCCTGCCTACCTGTGGCAGGCAGCCCTGACGCTGCTGAAAACCTGGCAGTTAAAATGGCGGCAGGCACAAATGTGTCAGGAACTCAACGAGAAGCACCCGACCGCCATTTTAACCATCCACCCACCTGCCCCATTCTAGCCGGTCAGGCAGGTATGAAAAGTGTTAGTGTTTCTTTAATAAAAACATTATAGCCTTCTGGCAATGGTCAAAATTATTATATATAATTTCATGAAGTGTGCATGTTTGTGCGCACGCATGCACAATAGGGAGCATCCCATAATATAAAAGCAAATTACAACATAACTAGGTCTCCTTACTGAAAGCCTAATAGTAAGGGTGATGACTTGCAGTGCAGAAGTTGAGGACATCTGGGCTTATTAAGCAGGGGTTTTCAATTGGGGGTCAGTGGCACCTTCGGGGTTTCGAGAGAAGATTTCAAGGGGTCCATGCCACGGAAGATCGACTAGAATCATAGGATAGAATCATAGAATGGTAACAGCACAGAAGGAGGCCATTTGTCCCGTCGAGCCTGTGCCGGCTCTTTGCAAGAGCACTTCAGCTAGTCCCACTCCCTGGTCTTTTCCCCGTAGTCATGCAATTTCTTTTCCTTCAGATACTTATCCAAATTCCTTTTGAAAGCCGAGAATGAGTCTGCCTCCATCACCCTTTCAGGCAGTACATTCCAGATCCTAATCAATCGCTGCGTAAAAAAGTTTTCCCTCATGTCGCCTTTGGTTCTTCTGCCAATCACCTTAAATCTGTGTCCTCTGGTTCTCGACCCTTCCGCCAGTGGGAACAGTTTCTCTCTATCTACTCTGTCTAGACCCCTCATGATTTTGAACACCTCGATCAAATCTCCTCTCAATCTTCTCTGCTCTAAGGAGAACAACCCCAGAGTCTCCAGTCTGTCCACGTAACTGAAGTCCCTCATCCCTGGAACCATTCTTGTAAATCTTTTCTGCACCCTCTCTGAGGCCTTCACATCCTTCCTAAAGTGCGGTGCCCAGAATTGGACGCAATACTCCAGTTGAGGTCGAACCAGTGTTTTATAAAGGTTCATCATAACTTCCTTGCTTTTGTACTCTATGCCTCTATTTATAAAGCCCAGGATCCTGTATGCTTTTTTAACCGCTTTCTCAACCTGCCCTGCCACTTTCAATGATTTGTGCGCATAAAGCCTCTCTGTTCATGCACCCCCTTTAGAATTGTACCCTTTAGTTTATATTGCCTCTCATCGTTCTTCCTACTAAAATGTATCACTTTGCACTTTTCTGCATTAAATTTCATCTGCCACGCATTCACCCATTCCACCAGCCTGTCTATGTCTTCTTGAAGTCTATCACTATCCTCCTCACTGTTCACTATACTTCCAAGTTTTGTGTCATCTGCAGATTTTGTAATTGTGCCCTGTACTCCCAAGTCCAGTTCATTAATATATATCAAGAAAACCAGTGGTCCTAGTATCGACCCCTGGGGAACACCACTGTATACCTTACTCCAGTCCAAAAAACAACCGTTTAGCACTACACTGTTTCTTGTCACTTAGCCAATGTTGTATCCATGCTGCCACTTTCCCTGTTATTCCATGGGCTCCAACTTTGCTGGCAAGCCTATTATGTGGCACTTTATCAAACGCCTTTTGGTAGTCCATGTACACCACATCAACCGCATTGCCCTCATCAACCCTCTCTGTTACCTCATCAAAAAATTCAGTCAAGTTAGTTAAACACGATTTGCCTTTAACAAATCCTGACTAGTGTTAGCAGGTGGCTTTGGGTGGACCTGCTTCACTGCTGCCGTCTGTAGGTGGCAACCTGCGGGAAGGTCGGCGGTCGGGCCTGGGCTCCCCGGGCCTTCGGTGGTGGTAGAGGCATGCACTGCCTGTGGGTGCTCTGTGAACCAATTGAGAGCAGCAGGTGGAGGAGGAGGACGGGCCGGAGCTTCTGCGGGAAAGCAAAGACTTGGGGCCCATCTCACTCTGCCAAGCCAGCCTGGGGCCTCAGTCTCTGTTGTAAATTGGCGCAGGTGGCCCTGAGGTAAAAAAAAACCTCAAACTTACCCCATAGGAGCCATGGCAAAGGTGCCAGTGAACAACGTGGTATCGCTGGACAACCCTTTTCAGTTCGAGATCACCTTCGAGTGCATCGACGATCTGTTCAAGGGTGAGTGAGGCCTGGGACCTGGACATGAGGGCCTCCAGGCATCATAAAGTGGGTGGAAAGTTATCCCTGTTTGTGTTGAGGGGCCGAAGCCTAGTGAACTTTGACGGTTGCATGTGAGAAGAACCCTCCATCCTCGCCCCTTACACACCCCCTTCTCCCTCCCACCCCCGCCCACAGGGGGTCCGTGGAATTTTTATAACACGGGAGGGAGCGCTCAGTAGCAAAAAAGTTGAGAACCCCTGTTATTAAAAGTTGAGAACCCTGTTATTAAGCACTAAAATGTACTTAACAGACATCTGCTGATCTACTTAGAGAGGGGGGTATCAGAATTTCTGGTGTGTATATCTTCCTAGCTTTGCCATAGCTTTGCACCTATGTATATTCTGAATGTTTCCCCCCTGATATTTAAGTCACAGGGAGTCTTGGACCCTTAGGACTGAAATGCTTTAAAGAGCTCAGATTTGTTTTTGGCAGTGTCACTTGAACCACTTTGTGTGGTCTAACAATTGACAGTTTAAGAGCAGTTTGAAATGCTACTGGCTAAGGAACCAAATAGTGAACTCCAAAAAGAAAGGCCTTTCAGTGCTATACAAAAAAAACTGTTGCTTCCCGGTGCCAAAATTAGGGGTTGGGCTGAATTACATCAAACGTTTAGTTTTCTGTCTTTATCAAGAATAACTTGGGAGGATGGCACAGTAATCGATCTTTTTAAACAGCAACAGAGTATAAAATTGAACAAGAATGATCTGTAAGATTGCTGGAACTTGGCTTTCTGTTTGAGTCTATTCACAAGCTTTGTTTTTGAGCTACACTGTAGATGTGGTGTTGCCTCTGAGTCAGAAGGTTGTGGGGTCAAGTCCCACACCAGTGACTTGAGCACGAAATCTAAGCTGACCCTCCAGTGCAATACTGAGAGAGCGCTGAACTGTTGGAGGTGCCGTCTTTCAGCTGAGACATTAATCCATTTTGCGTCTGGCCTCTCAGGTGGACGTAAAAGATCCATGGCACTATGTTGAAGAAGAGCAGGGGAGCTCGCCTCGGTTTCCTGGCCAATATTTGTTCCCTCAATCAACATCACTAAAATAGATTATCTGTTCATTATCACATTGCTGTTTGTGGGAGCTTGCTGTGTGCAAATTGGCTGCTGCATTTCCTACATTACAACAGTGACTACACTGCAAAAGTACTTAGTTGGCTGTGAAGTGCTTTGGAATGTCCTGAGGTCATGAAAAGTGCTATATAAATGCAAGTCTGTCTTTCTATCTGTGACCTCTTTCAAGAATAACGTAAAGTGTCCCTTCTTCAACAGGGCAGTGATTTCATAAAAAAATAAAGAAAATGCCTTGATTTTAACCAGGTGAAAAGCAGGCGGGTCAGGCACATTTAAAGTAGAACGAATGACATACCCAGTCCTTTCCCGCCCCAATCTGGCCAAGCCGGAACGTGCAGATCGGGCTCTGATTACATCATCACGGCCCTTGTCTGCTATTTTAACCTGAGGCCTGAGCAAGGGAGCAGTAATGGCTTCCCTGCCAGGCCAAACCTGCCGGGAACAACAGCCAGGGTCAGATGAGTCCCAGCAAGGTAAGTTTTTTAAATTGTATTTGTGGACCAGGAAGAGCAGGAGTGTTCCCCCAGGCCCAACAAAGAAGTCTTGTGCTCCCTTCCCTGGGCTTCCCTTCCCTCTCCCAGACCACAATTCCCTTGCAGGTCCTCAACCTACTTTTTATGCAGGAAACAATTTGAATTATCCAATACTTTGAATTAAGCAATGTAAATATCAGAACAAAATGGGAACTAAGTGGCAAAAAATTTAATTCTCAGATAATTTGAATTAAACAACTTTGGTTTAAGTGTAGCAGATTTTATTAATGAAGGAGGGTTGGTGGAGAATTTGGATTGCTTCTAGCATTTGTTCACAGACATCTAGGTCTAGGCTTTCTGCTGCTGCCCATTCCCCCTGCCCCAGGGTCATGTCCCCCCCCGCCCCAGGGTCATGTCCCCCCCCGCCCCAGGGTCATTTTCCCCTGCCCCAGGGTCGTTTTTAGTACTCATCAGTGTGCATTATTGAAAATATTCAAAATAGATTTTCTAATTTTACTAGTTAAAAAGTTAAATATTCTGAGTTTTTTTTTAAACTAGGACATTTCTCTAAAAGCTCCCAAAAAGCAAAGTTTGAATTCTACTGTGGTTTAGCCAAACCAGCCAGAGCCAGCAACGTCTGTTTTCTAGATCTAATTTAATGCACATCAAATTAATCTTTAATTTCCCATTAGATTTGCATGGAAACTCAGTGAGAGAGGATGGACCTTATTACACAAATCCCAGCAAAATAGAACATTCAGTGCTGTAGGGTTTGAATCTAACCCCCAGAATATTATTAGATCACATCCATAAACAAATAATCTTACAGGAAGTATTCTACAATATTCTAAGATGGGTAAGGTCACAGGCTCTTCCAAAAACATGACTGGTAACAATTACTGGATATACTGCTGAATTTAACCTATATACAGTGACACGCAACTCTATGTGCTGACCTACATTGGCTCTGGATCCACCAATGCCTCGAATTTAATATTCTCATTCTTGTGTTCAAGTTCTCGCCTCTCTCTAACCTCCTCCAACCCTCCGAGAACTCTGCGTTCCTCCAATTCTGGCCTCTTAGCACCCCCAATTTCCTTCACTCCACCACTGGTGGCTGTGTCTTCAGTTTTCTAGGCCTTAAGCTCTGGAAATGCCTCCCAAAACTCCTCCACCTCTCTACCTCTCTCCCCTCCTTTAAGACGCTTCTTAAAACCTACCTCTTTGACTCAGCTCTTGGTCACATGTCCTAATATCTCCTTATGTGGCTCGGTGTCCATTTTTGACTGATTACGCTGCTGTGTAGCACCTTGGGATATTTTACTACATTAAAGGCGCTATATAAATGCAAGTTGATAGAATAGAAAAGGCTGTGCAACCGCAAAAAAAGAGAATAAGAACACGCTTTATGACAATCTTTTCCAGCTCTTTAAACAACATAAAAAACATTGGAGCTAGGGAGACTGAGGTCTAGGTTTATCGAACCAGGGAAACCTGCTAGATTGGCTTTGCGCCTGCCCATCTCTTTGCCGATGTTCTGGGCTCATTGTATATATGTGGCTGGCTCCCAGCAGTGGTTCCACTGCCTCCAGGTCACACATTACAGGTGGTGGGAGGGAGGGAAGTGACTGTGGAACCTGCTGCCCTGATGCATGGCTGAAGTGAAAAAAATATTTGTTTTTCTTTCACTTATTTTGAAATGTCCTACTTTGCCCTGTGCACTCTGCTATATGGCCACGCAGGCTAGGATTTGTCAAACCATTGACAGAACTGGGCAGAAAATAGTGGGCTGCAAGTCTGTGAGGTTCCAAAATGCACTCCCTGTGAACCCCATTTGCTGATTGGAGGACCAAATCGAGGAATTGCCCCTACTATTCCTTCACCTTCTGAATCTGGTTTTGAATAAATCTCAGGATCTATTGGGGGGAATTTTAACATGGGTGAGCTTGTGGGATTGGGTACGGGTGGGGGGTTAAATCGGGAAAAATTTCAAGTGTGTTGGGAAGCCAGCTCCAACCCGCCGACTTCAGGGTTTAATGAATGTGGGACAAGGACCGGGCAACCTACCCGCTCCCAGGAGGCGGGGAGGTGGGTTGGCGGGTTGGCAATTTAAATATGTTAATGAGTCTGGCTGCCTCTGATTTCACCTGCTTTGCAGGTTTTACAGTGGGCGGCGGGGTTTCCCCGGCCTCGTGAAACCCGGCAGCTGAAGCAAGACAAGGACCGCTTTGGGGCTGCTTGTGGGCCAGGAGAAGCAGGAGTGCTTCCCCCTCGCGCCCCCCCTCCCACGTTCCACCCAATCAGACCCCTCCCCGTACAAAGACCTCTGGGGTCTGGGATCAGATACACCCTCAGTGTCAGTGATTGGACCTACCTGGTCCTGCGGCCTCCTCCAGAGTGCTCACTGCCTGATGGGAAACCAAGCCTGTTAATCAAGCTGACTTCCAGGCGGGGAACCTATCAAGGCCAAAAGACGCAAGTCGTGGAGTTAAAACTCCACAGCATGCAGGGAAACACACACTTGTGGGTTTCCCATACGAAATGCCACCCCAGTAACTATCCAGCCCATTGTATTTCATGGAGTAAAAGTCTACTTTTTATGACAGCTGTTAGAATCCTATTTGTAATTGGTGTGGCTATCTTTACCTTAGCCCATTCCTAGTGAGCATGGTGCACAGCACAGAACTACCCACCATTTGGAATAAATTGGCATGACACTGGCAATCTCAGGTCATAAAGGTGAATGATGTTGGAAGTGGAAAAATACATCTGCCCCACTCATCACAGACTAATTTCTGTAAGAGGGCCTAAAACAGACGTTATGTCCCTTACATATGTAAACGAGATGTCTAACTCCTGTTTTACAGCCACCAGGGATGCCTGAAAAATGGTCTGACCTAATTTTGGGTCGTGCATCTTTCAGGCGTCCTTGGCACACAGGATTTTGGTCCCCGAAATTGGACCTTGTTGTGCTTGTAAAATGGGTGCAGCATGATCCAATTTCTACCCCAAAGGTGAGTGTTTGTAAATAATCCATAATACAGTGTCTGTTTCCTTTTTGGTATCTAAAAAAAATTGAACATGAAATAAAGAACCAACTTGCATTTATATAGTACTTCATAGCCAATTAATACTTAATCACTGTTTTATAGGAAAACACAGCAGTCAATTTGAATGCAGCAGCAGCAACCAATTAGATAAATGACCAATTAATCTGTTTTGGTGGTATTAGTTGAGACCACAATATTGGTCAGGAAAACAGGGAACTCTATGTTCGTCTTTGAAAAGATACATGCGATCTCTTGCATCCACCTCAACAGTCTGAAAGAGCTTTGGGTTAACGACTCATTCAAAAGACTGCACCTCCAACAATGCAGCAACAACGACAACTTGTATTTATATAGCACCTTTAACATAGTGAAACATCCCAAGGTGCTTCACAGGAGCATTATAAAACAAATTTTGACACCAAGCTACATAAGGAGATATTAGGGCAGATGACCAAAAGCTTGGTCAAAGAGGTAGGTTTTAAGGAGCATCTTAAAGGAGGAAAGAGGGGTAGAGACGGAGAGGTTTAGGGAGGGAATTCCAGAGCTTATGGCCTCGGCAGCTGAAGGCACGGCCGCCAATGGTGGAGTGAAGGAAGTTGGGGATGCGCAAGAGGCCAGAATTGGAGGAGCGCAGGGATCTTGGAGGGTTACAGGGCTGGAGGAGGTTACAGAGATAGGGAGGGGCGAGGCCATGGAGGGATTTGAAAACCAGGATGAGAATTTTTAAATCGAGGCATTACTTAACTGAGAGCCAATGTAGGTCAGCGAGCACAGGGGTGACAAGTGAACAGGACTTGGTGCAAGTTAGGATACGGGCAGCAGAGTTTTCGATGAGCTTAAGTTTCTGGAGGGTGGTAGATGGGAGGCTGGCCAGGAGAGCATTGGATTAGTCAAGTCTAGAGGTAACAAAGGCTTGGATGAGGGTTTCAACAGCAGACGAATTGAGGCAGGGGCGGAGTTGGGTGATGTTACAGAGGTGGACAGAAGCGGTCTTAGTGATGGTGCGGATATGTGGTCGGAAGCTCCTCTCCCTCAGTACTATACTGAAGAGTCATTTTAGATTATTTGCTTAAAACCTTCTGATACAAAGAGGGGAGTGCTATCACTCAGCCAAGTTGAAACTGCAAATTTGCAAAACGGCATACCATTCATTCTATCTATTTAAAAATGTAGTCTGCCCTTAGTTTAAACAAGCTTTTAATTGAAGTATTTCACAGTAAGTGTATCTAAGAATGATTTATTAATGCATTTGTTTTTAAGTGGTTGACTTAGGATATTTTTCCAACATGGCACTGTGCATACTAGGTAATAAATTCAGCTAAGAATTGTTTAATACCACTTGATTTTTTTAAAAAGTCTGTATCACTTAAGAGCTCTAGTAATGTTTTCTTTTTGCCAGATTGTTGCACCTTGGCTTTAATTGAATCTGCAAATAATTCCAACGTGCATATATTAGACTAATCCAGAAGCCGGCCTGTTTTATTAATTAATATGTTCACTTTGCAGTAAAAACTAGATTGATCTGTAATGGCTCTGTTTAAACAGCAGAAGATGTAAATGTAATAAATGGAACGGCCATTGTTCACTTTAAGCATGACTCAGCTCCAACTGGCTGCTCCCTCTCTCTCACGCACCTTTAGGTGTAACTGAAAGCAACTCTTAGGACTTGTTTAGCATGGAGATCCTGACAATGTTTTCATGCACCCGTCAAGTTCAGAGAGCAACCCTTCCGATCTTGCAATTGACTATAAGATTAGTACAGTATTAACAAGTGTATCTCCGAACACTCCCAAATGGTTTGCACAGTCTGCAAAGCACAATTTTTGGGGATACGAAGAGAAGAAAACTGTAAATGTTGGAAATACACAGCAGGCCTGTCGTCACCTGGAAAGAGGTTACTGATTCAGATGTAAACTCCTCAGCAGAGATGTTGAAGAGTCTGTCGCTGAAACATTGGGGTAGATTTTCAGTTTCACTGCCTGGACGTTAATCTGGTGGAGCGGGTCACCCAGAGTTACAGAACCTGCCTGATTTTCATTCCATTGAATTCAATGCGGATTCTATACAGGGCATGCAATCCACTTCTCCAAATTACCAGACCCAGACGTAAATCTAACCCATTAACCTTCCTTTATCTTTTTCAGATTCTAACAGACTTGTAGCATCTTTGGTTTTTATTAAATTTTTAGTTCTCAGAATATTAAGGGGGAAAATTGGATATAGCCCATTTTGGGGCACTAATTTTAGCGCCCCCAAAAAGTTAGCACCCCTACCCTGTAAATTCAGTAGTAGCGCCCCAAGCAGGAGGTGGAGCGCTACTGGAAGTGCTGCACCTCCTTCTTGGGGCGCAACTACTCAATGTCGCAGCGCTATGTGCAACAGCGCCACGCGCGGCGGCACTTGGCACCGCGTCGTTGCAGGCCTCCTCCCCTGATAAAAAGGGAAGGGGCCTAGCGCCACGTGCACCAGGGCTCTGCCAGACCACCAGGGAGCAGGGTGCCATGGAAACAGCCCGGCATTCAAGAAGAGTGCCGGGCTGAACGATCGCAGCCGGCACCCCGCATAGAAATGTTAAAGGGAGCAGCTGCTGGCAGTCTGCCAAAATCAAAATGGCTGCCCGACACCTGCCCTTTAAATTGCGCCGCCGCCCGCTACCGCCGCTGCAAAACTGACCCCTGATCCTGTCACACATCGCCCGGCGATAGGTCGGGGGTGCAAGGGAAGTTTGCGGCCGGAGGGCAAACTGGGTGCTGCGCACGGCATAGAAACATAGAAACATAGAATCTAGGAGCAGGAGTAGGCCATTCGGCCCGTCGAGCCTGCTCCGCCATTCAATACGATCATGGCTGATCATCCAAATCCAGTACCCTGTCCCTGCTTTCCCACACAGAATCCCCATCGAGCCTGCACCGACACATATCCCACCCTATCCCCGTAACCCCACGTATTTAATTCCCCCTAACATCTCCCATCCTATCCCTGTAACCCCACATATTTAATCCCCCCCTAACACTAAGGGTCAATTTATCATAGCCAAATCAACCTAACCCACACATTTTTGGACTGTGGGAGGAAACCGGAGCACCCGGAGGAAACCCACGCAGACACGGGGAGAATGTGCAAACTCCACACAGACAGTCACCCGAGGTCAGATTCGAACCCGGGTCTCTGGCGCTGTGAGGCACCAGTGCTAACCACTATGCCACCGTGTTGCCCTTGATACCTTTAGCTTTAAGAAATATATCTAACTCATTCTTGAATATATTTAATGACTTGATTTAATGACATCATCATCGCCAGCGCATCGGAGCGGGGTGCCACCGGCTACCGCTGCCGCTAACCTCCTGCTGAATTTTGCGGGAGGCATTAGTGGCG
This sequence comes from Squalus acanthias, assembly GCA_030390025.1. NCBI lineage: Eukaryota > Metazoa > Chordata > Chondrichthyes > Squaliformes > Squalidae > Squalus > Squalus acanthias. Next base: position 190,627,143 of record CM059425.1, read on the forward strand.
CTGCGCCCGGGTGCTAGGGCATTTGTGCCCCGTTAGCATCCCCCGGGGGCGCTAACGAGAGGCGCAAAGCAACCCAATTACTATCCCCAAATAGTTTACTCAATGCTGCACTGTGTATGTAGTTTATTTACTTGGCATTTGCAGAAACAGAGATTCATACAATGGGCAGTTGGAGCTGGACTCCTCCATTCTCTGAGCCACTGCTCGCTGGCAGGCTGCCCAATGCACATAGCTTTTTCTGGTGTATGCCCATCAGCCTTCTTCGGTAAGCTGGGCCTTCAAAGTCCACATCTGAGTCTTCTGCAGCAAAACTAGTATGTGATCTGGCAGTGGTGACGTCCTATCCCCCTGCCCTAGCTACGACACACTTGTGCCCAGTGATTCACTATGTGAAGACCCCTCTTCTAATCTACTCTCTAAAGTACATGTGGTGCCAATATTTGAGTTGGTGCTTGCGAGGGTGAGATCGAGTGACGGTGCATCTTCAGGAAGGCTGGCCTCCTCTTCCTAATGTGGCACAGGGACATCGACATTTTCAGCCCCTGAAATGGAAAGTGGGATTAGACTGGATAGCTCTTAATTTTATACACACCAGAGGTGACTATGTGAGTAGAGAAGGGTAGTCATTACATGAGATGTGCTGGCTACATGGGACAGGTGGGGATGGGGACTTGTGGGAGCAATGCCATGGAGATTTATCACAGTGAAGAAGCAATGGAGGAGGATGATGTGGTCGACCATGTCAAAAGCTGCAGAGAGCTTGAGGAGGGTTAATGCACCATTGTCACAGTCACAGTGTTGTGGCGACATTGACCAAGCTGCTCTCAACCAGATTGAAGGGATTAGAATAGGGAGAAGTTGGATAGTGACAGCACGTTCCAGAATACAATACTGTACATACAAATCAAAAAAACACACCATAAAATATCTGTACTAATCACTCGTATCATTGAGAATTGCACACCAAGGTTTGCAAATTGTAAAATCCTGCATAAAGGTGCCATATATGCACTAAATTGTACATTATATGAATTTAATTTTAATTTAGTTCTGAATATTTAAGTATCTGTACATTTGGTTAATGTTAATATGTTTTTCTAAAGCTGTGTTTGTGACTTGGTTAGCAGTTACACAAACAAAACAATGTATCTCAGCTAAGTGCATCTGCGCAGGTCTGTCAATTAGAGCCTAAAAGAGAACAAACACCCAGTGAATGGCTTCAGTGGCTTAGTAAAGAAACGATGGTAACAGTTGCAATGAGGTAATCAATATTAAACCATGATTGTAAGTATAACTGTCATGTCGGGTTTCTGCTGTCGTCTGTCATCCTTTTCACAAGCTTCACCAAGATCCACTTTTAAGACTGAACAAAAACTCTTTAATGTGAACGCATTTACATTACATTTCATTTCCAAATAAATTCATAAGCGCGTTGCCTCTACAGTTTCAGTGATTTTTGTTCCTGTAAACACCAAATAAAAAGAAAGGATTCTTTATCTAGGAGGAAATAATGTTGATGAAAGCAGTTCAGCTTTGATGTAGGTGACACTGCCATCTTGTGGCTGTTGTTGGTGTGTGCCAAACACTAGGAAGGGTGTAATATATGTGGGTTAAACAAATGAAGGACAGAGACACGATGGGCTCAATTTTCACCAGCCCGTGGAGGCGGGAGTGGTGTGAAAATAGCAGATTTGGGGGTCCTGAACCCATCCCGTCCCCAACCCGCCTCCATGCCAGTTTCCCAGGAGGCGGGTACCCGACCTGTGCTGGGACCCGCCTCCTCGAGGCGGGAAGGGGATTAGTGCCAATAAACTGCCTGTTAACAAGTAGTTAACAGGCAGTTTTTTGCCTAATCCCTATTTTTAGCCCTGAAGTGTGGGCTTCCCGACAGGTCCAAACCACGCCGATTTAGCGAGGTGGACCGTCGGTCTGGAGGGGTCGAGATGTCCGGTGTGCAGGTGAGTGATGGGTGCATGAGTGCAGAGGTAAGTGTGTTTGGTGTGTGTAAAGTGTTTTAAGAACTTTTACTTACCTTAACTTTGTCCTGCAGGCTAGCTTCCTTAAGGTGTCGGGAGTCCCTCACATCCACGGCACAGAAAGCAGAATGGCCGCGGAGCTGTCAAAAGCTGCAGTCTCTGCTTTCTGTGCTGGATTGATTTCTAACTGAGTCTAAGTACAGGGACTCAAGTTAGAAATCATATTGTCAGTGTTTGACAGCTTCACAGAGCTGTCAAACGCTGAAATTTCATCTGTCAAAAGCTCTTGACAGATGAAATTTCAATGGCTGACATCACCTGTATCCAAGGGACCCTTGATTGGCCTGCTAAGCCCGCTGGGCGGGCTTAACAAGGTCAATCAAGGGAAAATACAGTGGGTTGGCCACAAGTCGATGGAGGCGGGACTACAACCCAAAAAGTGGGAGTCCCGCCTCCATCACGTCCCCATTGACAAAATCCAGCCCGATGAGTTGCTAGCCAAGGTGCTTGCTTTACTGGGCCAGAGCGAACTGAGCATGCCCATACAAAACCACGTGACAAACCATGTGATAATACATTACACTGCTTTCCCCTTAAAAAAAAAAATTATATATTCCCCTCTCAAATACAACAAAACTATGGCCCCACCTTTCCCAGCATTACATGCACCACATAACAAAAACTGCTGGCTTTTTTTCTTTTAAATCAACTACAAATCCTACAAATGAACTACAAGTCCAGTTTAATAACAGGTTTGCGGAGTCTTCCTGATCTCCTGACAATAGGTTTTGGTGTTGAACCAATTTTCCGGTTCGTTTTTTTCTGGTTCAAAAGATGATCCTGTTTCTATCTCAGATTTGTTTGAATCTGGTACTTCAGTTACTGAAGTCTGAACTGAGTTAAACTCATGTATGTGTTCATGATCAAGTGGTTCAAGATCACGTCTTGGTTCAACTCTTGCAGAGATCATTTGATCTATATGAACACTTCGGATGTTGTCACCAATTTCAACCAAATATCTCTTGGTTCCACCAAGCTCTACTATGGTTCCTATATCTCACTTGGGTGAACTCGACTTGCCAGGGGAACTGAACACGAACACACTCGTTTTGACTGAAACTGCATTCTTTCTGATTGCTGTCATAATAACGTTTCTGACTCAACTGTTTCTGTTCAACTCTCGAGGCCAAATTCAGTTGAACAAGACTCAATCATGTTCTCAATCTCCCCTTCATCAAGAGTTCTGCTGGGCTATGTCCAGTTGTAATGTGCGGTGTAGTTCTGTACTTCAGCAAGAAATTTGCCACATTCTGCTTCATGCTGAGTCCTGAACAACCTTGCAACACTTGCTTTTTGAGAGCTTCTTTTATTATTCTGACTGATCTTTCAGCTGCTCTGTTTGAAGCTGGATGATATGGTGGAACAAGAGTGTGTTTGATACTGTTCCATTTCATGAACTCTTGGAATAGAGCAGAACGGAACTGAGGGACATTGTCAGAAACAAGCTCTTCAGGTAATCCATGACATGCGAAGATAGACCTCAACTCATCTATGGTACGTTCAGTTGTCGTATTTGAATCCATGTTTCACTTCGATCCACTTTGAGTGACTATCTACAAGTACCAGGAAATAATCATTTGCTTTCTCACAGAAGTCTACATGTACTCTCTGAAAAGGTCTACTTGGCCATGACCAGGGTTGTAGTGGAGTTTTGGGTGGTTTATTTCTGCAATTTTGGCAAACGCTGCATTTGCTGACAAGTGATTCAAGATCACTGTCCAATCCAGGCCAGTAAACAAAGCTTCTTGCAATTGATTTCATACTGATGATCCCTGGAGCTAACATGGTCACTAACTCAGGTAAGAAACGTGCGTAGTACTGGACCATTCCAAGGAAAGATCTTAACTCCGACACGTTGGCCGCAAATTTAATGGAGGAGGCGGAATGGTGGCGGGGGAGCTGGTTTCCGGGTTCCGGTCTTGCTCTCGGCTGCAGCCGCTCTGTTAACGTGATTTTCCCTTGATTGGCCTTGCTAAGCCTGCCCTGTGAGCTTCCCAGCCAATTAACAGGAAGCGGGTCTGATGACATCATTTAAGGGACCACGTCCACATGGAGTTTGACAGTTGTTCTGTCAGTGTTTGACAGCATTGAGGTGCTGCAAACACTGACCAGCACTGCACAAAGGTGAACGCTTGCACCCAGGCTCTCCAATGACTCCCTCCATATGCTTATGGAGGGAGTCACAGTACGCAGGGAGGTTCTCTTCCCTTCCAAGGGCGGAAGAGACCTCCCCAGAACACCAACTTATCTTGCACCTCCACCCAACCCTCTCTATCTACTTTACCACTTCCCCATCTCACTAGCCACCCCTCACACTCACCCTCATCCTACTGCAAGCATACCAACTAACAACACACAAGGGTAGGCAATTGAGAGGTTTAGCCAATGTCCATGTGAAGTTTCTGGTAATGTGTTGTCATACAGTGAAATCTCTTTTTACAAAAGAGCCCCTTATTGGACAGATCTGAGCGCAGCCTGAGAAGTGTCTTATTGAGTTACAGTGATTGTTCAGTCATAACTCCCACCCACCCACACCCCCTCGCCCCCCCCCCCCCCCCCCCCGCTATAGTGATGAGTGTGCATGGAATGGCTTGGTCATTAAAGGGATGCTTCACGGTGCTGGTGTGGGATGATGTCAACCTGGCGTATCATGTGGCAGCCAGGGTTTACAGCGTCAAGTGAAGAAAATCTGGCCATGGTGATGCCATCGTTGGCCTCCCGGGCAGCAATGTTGTCAGGGGCTGATGCCCTGTGTCCAGTGCAGCATCAGGTGATGGCGGCGAAGGTTGGTGATGTTGTTGGTGTGCCTGATGATGTTGGTGTTGGGGCTGATTGTGGAAGGATTCAGAGAACCAAAGTCTGATTGTTTCAATGGCTCTGATGTTGCTGCAACAGATGGCAGCTGCAGGTGAGATGACAGAAGCAATCTGTCAATGGTGAGAGAGGTTCTCCCAATGAGGTGGCACTGGACATATAGTTGGATCTAAAAACTTGTAAGCTAAAGAAATCTCTATATATGTATTAAAATGCAGTAACCAACATTTTCTGCGCTCTGAAAGTGACCATCTGCAACATGGCATCCTTTACACCACTTCTGCAGCTGTCAGCTTTTCACAAACATCAGATCAGACTCAAAACACGCCAGGTTGAGCTGGCGTGTTCCCCGAACAGCAGGTAACCCGTGTGGGAGAACATAAAATTAGAAGTAAACCTCAAAATAGTCTTAAATTGGCTCTTAACAAGCCATTTCATGAGCTCAATTGTCTTCCCCACTGCTTGGTGTCTGGTCAGTTCTCCGCTGACAGACCCGACACCTGGGAGACTCGCATGGAGGCGGGTTGACAGCAGGTTTCCTATCCGCTGTCAATCTTTGCTATTTTGGCAACGGACCCGCCTCCAAACCCGCCCCCTGAGCACTATTAAATTTGCAGCCGTTATGTGGCTTTGGAGCATTGATGATGGCATCAACCTTTCTTTAACTGGTTGCAAGCCATTTGCATCAACTTTAAGACCAAGGTACATAACCTTGGGCTGCACAAAAGCACATTTGCTCCTTTTCAATTTGACATTGTGGGAATTCACCTTTGAAGCACTAAATCTAACCCTTCTAGATTTTCTTCCTCGCTGCTTGTTGCGATCAGCATATCGTTTTGTTTGCATAAGCAATTTGGAACACCTTGCAAAATCTTAGCCATCATAGCCTGGAAGATTTTGGGAGAGGACTTTACACCATATGGCAGCTTGGTGTATGAGTGTGTGTTGATGGTGAGATACTGTTGACTCTCTTTGTCAACATTCAGCTGAGCGTAAGCGTGTGACAGGTCAAGTATTGCGAAAACCTTTGACCCAGAGAGTGCTGCATACAAATCTTGCAATGTAGGTAACGGGTACTGCTCATCGTCAACTGCTTGGTTGATAGTAACTTTGTAGTCACCGCACAAGCGTACAGTTTTGTCTGCTTTGGGCGCTACCACAATCGGGGTAGCCCATTCACTTTTTTGTCAGTTTTTACTAGCACTCCATTCTCTCTCAGTTTCTCTAGCTCTTCCTCCACCTGACTTTTCCATGCACAGGAGACCGGTCTTACCTTACAATAGACAGGCTTCACGTTGGACTTGATGCGGATATGCGCATCATACCCAGTGATTCCCTCATAACTGTCTGAGAACATACTTTTATACTTGTTCAGCCTTGTGTCGAATCGCTTCTTTGAAGCATCTACACTGAGGATGTTTTTCCAGTCTAGTTTTAAATTTCTCAACCAGTCTTTGCCCATGAGAGTTGGCCTGTTGTTGTAGCTTGCTACAATAATAGGCAGCTTTACTGACTGGTCATTGTGCTGAACTGTACAGTTCATTTGTCCACATGTTTCTAGGATTTCTCCGGAGTAGGTTTATAACTCTACGGTACTCTTTGTAAGTGGTATTTGATTAAACTTACACTCATATGTGTCCTTACTCATGATAGAGCAGTCTTCCGCTGTGTCGATACACATATCAATGTATTGGTCATTGATCAAAAGTTTTGTACGGAAGTCTTTCTCATGATTGCTAGTGTTGCCGCTAGTGGCATAGATATTGTAGATGCCTAGTTCTTCAGCATCAGGTGTGTTCACTTCAATATTGTGAATTCCTCCCTTTTGTTGTCACTGCTTTGCATTGCCACTAGATGGTTCTTCCTGTTTTCGATCTAGCTCTGCAAGCTGTTGAAATATGGCTTTGCTTATGGCAGTGAAAACATTTTGCATTTCTGAATTGGCAGGACTGTGGTGAGTGATTTCCATTGCAGCGATAACAATTCACTGAACTGTTCTCACCGACATGGCGGTAGCTTTGTGACTGTAGACCTCAGCTGCACTAGTCACTTGAGTTGGATGGCGCTCCCTAGCATTCTTAGATGCCATCTCCATAGATAGGGCAATTTTGCATGCTATGTCAAACATTAGGTTTGGAGTGTTCAGTAATTTGAATTGTGTGCGCTCATCCACCAGTCCACACACAAACTTATCTCGCAACGCACGATCCAAAAATGTGCCCAAGTTACAATACAAAGACAGGTTTTTAAGAGCTACAATGTACTCACTGATAGTTTCACTTTGTTTTTGATTTCTGGTACCAAACGTCTAGCTCTCTGCTATTTATAATGGCTTTGGGTCAAAATGGTCCCCGGGTTTCTCGACAATGTCTTCAAACGACACATCCTTCGCTTTCCCTGGTGCCAGTAGGTTTGTCAATGTTCCCTAGACATCTGGCCCGATCTCCATTAGAAAAATTGCTTTTTTCCGTTCACTAATTACTTTACTTTATTTTGAGCTTGAACATTCTCATTTGCACCTTCGGTCTCAATAATGTTATTGGCCTTAAACATCTCCATCCACTCAATGTAAGAACTGAATGGTTTGTGAGCTTGGTCATACATGCCGAGGCCTCCGATGAATCCCGTAGGCGTGGCCATGGTTGTACCGATCCCGTAGAACAGTGACTCAGCACGCTACCTGTGCACCTGTGAGAATCAACGCCGCTGTTACTGTGTATACATACACGTGAAGACAAAGCACAGATGATTCTGCACGAGCGTTAACAGTAAAACATCGCAAAAAATTCAATTTAGGTGTCACAAAGTCACCTTAAACTTTTCCGCTCGAACTTTGAACACTGTCCTTCCATGGTCCCTAAAAATGGCTTTGGGATCCCATCCTCATGGCCAAAAATTTAATATATGTGGGCAGAACAAATGAAGGACAGACACGATGAGTTATTCGTTCATGTGCATGCTTTACTAGGCCAGATCGAATTGAGCTTCAATTCGGCTTCAAATTGTCAGTGCACAAAAAGGACATTTCCTGATCTATGGACCATTACCATTCAGACCATTCTTCACCCCTCACTCCTCCATTCTTCATCCCTCACTCCTTCTCCATTCAGACCATTCTTCATCCCTCACTCCTTCTCCATTCAGACCATTCTACACCCCTCACTCCTTCTCCATTCAGACCATTCTACACCCCTCACTCCTTCTCCATTCAGACCATTCTTCATCCCTCACCCCTTCTCCATTCAGACCATTCTTCATCCCTCACTCCTTCTCCATTCAGACCATTCTTCATCCCTCACTCCTTCTCCATTCAGACCATTCTTCACCCTTCACTCCTCCATTCTTCATCCCTCACTCCTTCTCTATTCAGACCATTCTTCACCCCTCACCCCTTCTCCATTCTTCACCCCTCACCCCTTCTCCATTCTTCACCCCTCACCCCTTCTCCATTCTTCACCTCTCACTCCTTCTCCATTCAGACCATTCTTCACCTCTCACTCCTTCTCCATTCAGACCATTCTTCACCCCTCACTCCTTCTCCATTCAGACAATTCTTCACCCCTCACCCCTTCTCCATTCAGACCATTCTACATCCCTCACTCCTTCTCCATTCAGACCATTCTACATCCCTCACTCCTTCTCCATTCAGACAATTCTTCACCCCTCACTCCTTCTCCATTCAGACCATTCTTCACCCCTCACCCCTTCTCTATTCTTTTAATTTCTGGTAAATGTTATGAATTTCAAATGAACTGACTTGTGACCTCTGCAGTGCTGGAACCACTCCCAAAGCAAGTGGTTCAAAGATGTAAATGACAAAAGGGACAATCAATTATTTGCATTCCGTGATAGATTGTGACAGGTCTCTATATAGAAGTAAATGACTGATGGGTAATGGAAGAAGCAGTTATTCTCACTTCATGTGGATGCAAGAATTGTTGTAAAAATCATTGCATCTGAGAATAGTTTTAAAGGACAACTACTCATTTTTTTTAAGTGTTGCTCCTTTTGTTTCAGTCAGGAAGAACCAGAAGGGGCATGTGCCATTTCCATCTCAATGACGCTGTACTCAAATGTGGCAATGATGCATTTCAATCTGATTTAGGTCATTGCTTGTTCCCCTTTAACAATTTATTCAGTAGCATTCAGCAGTCGACTATTAAAAGGAATACTATCACTTGATCATAGGCAGTACCTAATTAGATTATGTGGCTAGGGTTGGTCATAGGGACAGTATAAAAATGGCACAGTTGACATGTCAACTACTTTACCATAGTTATTTTTAAAGTAACTATTAAATTTAAAATATTTACAATACTTAAATTAGGTTTGTGAACTTAGAAGGCAAGAAATATGAGCTAATGTTGTTTGCACTGTGTCTACTGATAATGAGATGCTTAAATGTTTTATGCTGTACTTGATGTGTGTGGGAAACTATATACGCAATATAACCTTGGGTACGGAAAGCTCTCTTGTGTGATTTCAAGAATGCATGTCAATCTAAGACTGGGTGGCAGAATGTGTTAGAATGCTGCTTTCACCTTCATGCTCAGGTTTGAATCAGGCTGGACAGGAGGAGATAAATCTTTCATTCTATCTGTTCCTTCTGCCTTTGTTGAGCATTGGTGCAGTGCACCATTGTAATGATGCAGAAAGAGTATAATTATCTGTTAAAGGTAAACAGTCTTTGTTATTAATTGTATGACAACCCTTTTTCTGTACTTGCCAAATACTGTGATACAATTCACATCAGAATTCTGTCACCTTGTCAAAATAAGTCATTGCAATGAAAACAGCACTGGCCTATTCCTGCTTTTTCCCAACCCAGTGCCAACCCAATCGCCAGGATAGTGCTCCTCTGTTATTTCGATCTCCTCAGTGCAGTGCAGCATGTCTTGAGAGACAACTCCCAATACCAACAAGACAGATTTTATTTGAAAGTGCTCTCTTCATCCAGCCAGTCAGGTTTAAAACAACTTGAGCATTGTTATCGCAAAACCATCTTTACATTTTAGAGCTAAATGCCTCTGGATCTTTCCCACCACCTCTCATTCTGTTCTCCAGTGTACCAATTTATTTTGTGTTTCGAGGGTGTTCTATAGTAGCCAGTAGCCACATCATGAAGCAGATCACAGCACTCACTTCGCTTTCATTGAAGGGGCTCAGTCGGCGCACAGGCTCAATTCTAAAGAAAGAAATTGTCAAATCCGGGAGCAAGGTTTGACCAGGTTTTGATGTGTAGTCTTTATTCATATCTTTTTGTAACCAGAATTCCTGGAGAATTTAGTTTTAATTGATTTGTGGATCCTGTAACCTTGTATTGAATGCTCTTTATGTTGAGGTGGTCTCTTGCACAGCAAATGTATACACTTTTGATAATGTATGCTCCATTTCTGGTTTATGTGAGTATGGGGAGACAAGTCTTTCAGATGAAAGTAAATCTCCAGCTTTTCAAACAGATGGCTCTAAAACTGCCAGCAGTGTCGCCCCCACCGCCTGGCTCCAGTGCCCAAAGAAGTTTCATGACCTCAGACCAGTGGTCAAGGTCAGTGAATGCAGCTACAAAAGCCGTCTCCTACCAAATGTACCACTAGCCTCACATATTGCTCAATGCACGACCCACACCACCCCATCACTCACCTACCAACAATCTCTACCAAACACGAGGCTCACCTCACATACCTAGCTTCACCTCACCCCCTTGGAGGAGACGGTGCTGGCCATTCTTGGCGGGGTCATGGCTGAGCCATTGGCCAGTGGCGGGGCTGAAAGAATACAAGATGCTGGTATCCTCATAAGTTATCCTCCTTCTCTCATCCCACTTTCCCCTAATCTCACAATCTCTTCTGATGTACAAGCTGAACATGGTGTAAGCATGCACCTCTTGCTTTCCCGCCCTCCCCTCACCACAACCCTAGCCTTGTGTCTTCCTCATTTCAAAATCCCAAGAAATCCAGCCTGCCCAGCCAGTGGCTGACCAACAAGAGGGAGAGGAGAGAGAAGAAGAAGAAACACCATCACTTGATTTCACACTCCCAGCCACCAGCTCCTCGAGGTCATCCTGCAAGGCCATCTGCAGTGTTCCCCACTGAAAGTCAGCAGCCTTCCACCAGCCATGTTACAGCCATTGGGGTAGCACTGCGTAAGAGCACTCGGATAGGCAAAGACACATGTAAGACAGTCACTAAGAGAATGCACAAGGGTGATTAGTTGATTTGTTGTTGTAACATTAGATGCATATATGGATAAAGTTGGATTGGAAAGTTTGCTTTGTGGTGGCTTTTATTTCAGCATTGTGGCCAAGAGGACGCTGTGATGGTCAGTAACAGAGGGAAGGTAAGGTGTGGGACAAATGTTGAAAGGGGAATTGGGGTTGTGTTCACTGGTAGCGCAGGCAGATGATTCGATCCCTGATATCCAGGCCAGAAAGGGGCTGTCTGGGTTGTCTCCTTCCTTCCGCTTCTTCCTCTTCTGCTTCTTCCTCCTTCTCTTTCCTCTGCGAGTAGCTTGTCCCCTTTGCTGCCTTTGCTTCATCTCCATGTGATGCTGCAGCCCAAGGGGAACTGCAACTAGAGCCCCCAGGACTGGGAGCAAGTGGTCTTTTCAGAGGCCTTCCTTTACAATCAAAAGCCTTGCAAGCATCCAGCAGCACTTGTTGCACTCCCTGGAAGCTTTAACATCTTTTCAAATGTATAAGCCACTACTTCAATAAAATGTAAAAACAAAATCCAAAATCTAAAATCTAAACTTAGCTGAAAGATGTGTGTGTCCCTTTAAGAATTGCTGTAGTACAGCTGCACGCATGTTCTTCCATGCGTGGTTAGGACACGGCCGTATCCAGAGTGACGATGTCCAAAATCACAGTTGTGCGTCAATTCGGGCGTAGCTCGCCGATTCATGTCACGATCTGCATATTTACATGTGGGCGGTGAGCGCATGCAACGGAAGTGCTACCAACCTCCCCAAAATGGCGGCCGCCACGTTCCATGCCAGAAGTGGGCGGAAGCGAGGCGGACGCCATTTCTTCAGCAAAACCAGCCTTAACGGCCAGTGCTAGACCTCCGAATTTTGTGGTCGTTATGTATGTATAATCATTTTAATATAAATGTAATGCATATATTAGAAACATAAAAGATGTACTAATTCTTCATTTAATTTTCTCCCCTGATGCATCTGGGCATTAGGGACTTCAATGAGACTGAATGTACCAGAATCAATCTAAGGATCC